>OX421327.1:12270789-13520789 GCA_949125395.1 Diaphora mendica
GCCAATCGTCAACCGTACTCAGCACAAATCTTGAACCACAAGACAGGCAAGATGTAGGATTCTTTCTGCGGTAATCTAACGACCCTATAAACAAAATTAAATTGCCTGAGAACATATTCTACATACATTAAGATAATAAGGAAAAACCTTTTTGAGGTTAACTTACCACAGACAGTGGGACTTGAACACTCACAAACACTACCAACAAGAATATTAATGTACACTGTAAGCAAAGCTTCCTCAGAGTTAACGAGAGAAGGTTTAAGAAATAAAAAGAAATATGCCACACAGCCCGCTATATAGACATTTGATCGAACAATCTAGATGATTCCCCTACTACATTTCGGGATGTGAGAACAGGACGTACAACTTCCATACTCCTTGCTTATTTGAGATCAAATTTAAGAAGTAATGAGAATCGTATGATACACATATGATAATGTCTCATTATTTCTAAGCGTCATAATGTCAACTAAATATCCTTCATAAAATACGCCCCCTAGTGCCACCTAGGTGTACCAACAGCCCGATACTTCGATCGTGCACATCATCCAATTGTAGTTCTAACTACAATGAACGAGAGGGCGCTGAAACAAAATTTGTTAAACATTGAATACTAAAAAAACGATGTTACAACCGTCACATACCACACTAACAGGGTCCCTATTCTGTAAGCAAACCGATGTGTTCCTATTCTGGTGTTTATCCGACTGCGCAGAAAAGCGAGGTGGTATGTTTTTAACACTGGATTCCATGCTGTAGATAATGTTGCGCCTTCGAGAAAAATAGTCTAGAACAATCTACCAGTCGCGAGAATTGAATTGAAGGCGCCATCTAGTGTCAAGTAGCGCGCAACTGTGGAGTAACTCTGATATTCGACGCTAGATGGCCCTAGATTACTCACTCTGGTAATTTCTGTTTAGTGGAGAATGTTCTATCGAATATTATAGATCTTTCTAGGGGTTTCAAAGCCATATATAAGCAGATTGGGTTACCCGTACGAGTCAGTATTGTTCACGATACAGCGGAGTTAACATCAAAGCGATCTTCTAGTGCGATTAACAAGTGACATAGCGAATTATTATTGTAAAAAGGGTTGTAAATAAACAGTGTGTTATTTTTTTGGTAATCAACCGACTATCTTTAATTATTTAATACCCGGCTCGTAACAATTTGGTGTCAGCAGTGGGATTAAAGTATGCCGGTTTTACCAAAGGAAGACACGGAAGGTATCCGAACTAGGAGTCAGCGTCAGCAAGAGGCCGACCTGAGGCGATTTGGAGGTGCACAACTGCCCACACCGGAAGGTCAGCAGCCAGCGATGGAAGCCACGCTGTCCTCATCGTCAGCAGCTCCAGATATCACGGCCCTAATGGTGATGCTCCAGGAGCAGGCCCGCCGTCAAGAGGAGCAGGCCCGCCGCCAAGAGGAGCAGGCCCGCCGTCAAGAGGAGCAAGCCCGCCGATTGGAGGAACAGCTGCAGCGGGACAAGGAGGAGCAGGCCCGCCATCAGGAGGAGCAGGCCCGCCGCCAGGAGGAACAAATGCTCTTGTTAAAAGGCATTCACGAGACCTTCGGCAAAGAACTCAAGGTAGTGAAGGATCAGGTTCTTCAACACGAGAACCGTATCACTGAGGCCGAAACTCAGATTGCCGACGTGAAGAAGGCATTAGGGAACCTCAAAGTTGGAGATGGAGCGGTGACTTCAGTAACTGCTGTTCCTTCGGTGCGGGGGTTCAAAGTACCGCCGTTTGATGGGACATCTTCGTGGTCAGCCTACAAGATCCAGTTTGAGGCTGTTATGACGGCGAACGGCTGGACTAAGGAACAGGCTATGACCGCGCTCACCTTGGGTCTTCGAGACCAGGCTCTAACCGTCCTCGAAGCCCTCGGTAAGAAGGTAACCTATGAGCAACTGCTGGAGGCATTGGAGGCAAGATATGGTGACGCTCACCTGGAGCACGTTTTTCGTGCACAGCTGAAGGATCGTGCCCAACGCATCGGTGAGAACTTGCAACAATGGGCTCTGGAAGTTGAGAAACTGGTCCGTAAAGCATACCAGTCTGCACCTGCGCTCGTGGACGGGAATCTGGTGCAAGCTTTCATCGATGGCATTCGTGACCTCGAAGTTAGAGCTGCTGTGCGACTTGGGCACCATGAAACTCTCAAGGATGCTCTGGCCCATGCTTTGGAGGTGGAAGCTGTGAGACAAGATCATCGGTCTCATCGGGTCCGGGAGGTTGTGGCGTCACCTGTGCGGGACCGGTTTAAGGGGTACAGCCCTAGGTGTTACGCCTGTGGTGAAAAAGGTCACCTTCGGTCCAGCTGCCCTAAGCGAAGCATAGGAAATGAATACGAGCGGCCTCAGGAGATTAGGGTGACTGATAGTACTGCCCAACAACAGCAGGGAAACGAGTAAACGCCAGGACTGCGGGGCGGGTGCTGGCTGGTGTTCAAAGAGCCCCAAGGATTTCGATCTCGCAAAGTCATGATGGGAACAGCCTGGTCATCAGAGGCGAAATCAACGGAACAACATGTAAGCTGACGATTGATACGGGAGCTTCTCGCACAGTTGTCAGTTCCCAACTTGCAAATCGGTTTCTGAGGGACATCACTTGTAACCGTGAGCAAATAAACCTAGTAACAGCCACTGGTCAGCGCATACCCGTCCGAGGCGAACAGAAGGTGGAGTTGAAGTTGGGCAACCAAGTTTACCTGCATAACGTCATCGTGGCTGATATAGTTGACGACTGCATCCTTGGCCTAGACTTCATGAAGAACAATTGTTGTGAGATCGACATCAATCAAGGTGTATTGAGATGTAGTCAAGAAGAACTGTTCATGGAAGGAGCGTCACCAGGAAAAGTGTACAGCTTAAAGAAAGTTGTTCTTCCTCCCAGATCAGAAACAATCATGCCAGTTAGTCTTCCTTATAACTCCGGACGAATGCAACGGTGTGTACTTATTGAAAGGATAGATAATGACCTTCCATGGAAGATCGCACGGACTCTAGTAAGTACCACTAACATCCCTGCAGTACGTGTGCTAAATCTAAGTGACAAGCAACATGTGATTCATAAGGGCACACTGATTGGCACTTGCGAAGATGTGGATTGGATGCATCGATGCCAAGACTTGACTACTGCAAATGTTAGCAAGGATGCACGAGTCAACGTGTCAACACTTTTGGAAGACTGTCAAGATGTTTTGTCTAGGGAAGAGATTGGCAAAGCTAAGAGAATGTTAGTTAAATACGCTGATATTTTCTCTACTAATGAAGCTGATATTGGAAAGACTGGTTTAGTTCAACACAAAATAAACACTGGGAATGAGTTGCCTATTCGTCAGCGACCAAGAAGACTGCCAGTAGCACGAGAAAAGGAAGTGCAAACCATGATTGATGGAATGGTCAGGGACGGTGTTATAGAGCCTTCATCCAGCCCATGGTGTTCACCTGTAGTGCTTGTAAAGAAAAAGGATGGCAGCATGCGTTTTTGTGTTGACTACCGCCGTTTAAACGACATTACGAAGAAGGACAGCTATCCACTTCCTAGAATAGATGACACACTGGACATGCTAACAGGGGTAAAATGGTTTAGCACCTTAGATTTGAAAAGTGGATACTGGCAGGTAGAAATTGATCCCAAGGACAAAGAGAAGACTGCATTCTCTACAGGGAGAGGACTGTGGCAGTTTAAAGTTATGCCCTTTGGATTATGTAACGCGCCAGCAACTTTTGAAAGACTGATGGAGTCAGTACTGACCGGATTAACTGGAGACGCTTGCCTGGTCTACTTGGATGACATTGTCATTGTAGGCCGTACGTTTGAAGAACATATTCAAAACCTGGAGCGCGTATTATCGAAAATCCGAAGTGCCAACCTAAAGTTAAGTCCTAAGAAGTGTTCATTTTTCAAACGGCAGGTTAGCTTTTTAGGATATGTGGTTTCGGAAGAGGGTGTCCAAACAGATCCGCAAAAGATCGCTGCTGTCAAGGATTGGCCAGTTCCAAGAGATAAGACCCAAGTAAGAGCATTTTTGGGCTTGTGCTCTTACTATCGGCGATTCGTGAAAAACTTTGCGGATATTGCCAAACCCCTTCATAAACTTACTGAAGAGAAAAGACAATTCTGCTGGGATGAAAGTTGTGACATTGCATTTCAAGAGCTAAAAAGACGTCTATGCAACACACCTATCTTAGGGTATCCAGATACCGAAAATGAATTCATAGTTGACACAGACGCGAGTGATACTGGGCTTGGCGGTGTGTTATCCCAGCGGATATGTGATCAAGAGGTCGTTATTGCATATTTCAGTAAATCTTTGTCAAAACCCGAAAGAAATTACTGTGTCACAAGAAGGGAGCTACTGGCAGTAGTGAAGACACTGCAACATTTTAACAAATATCTGCTCGGGCGTAAATTTCACCTCCGAACTGACCACGCTGCACTAAAGTGGCTCTTACAATTTAAAAATCCTGAAGGACAAGTCGCGAGATGGATTGAGCTACTACAGGAATATGACTTCATGATTGAACATCGCAGTGGAAAATCACACGGTAACGCAGACGCATTATCAAGAAGACCTTGCCCTGAAGACTGCAAACACTGTGCCAAGCAAGAAGTAAAGGAAGCTGTTCCTATAAGGACAATAAAGACGGACCTTAGCATCGAATGGAAGGAAAGCCTACAGCAAGCACAGCAAGAGGATGCAGATATCAAACCAATTCTCGAGTGGATTAAAGCTGAGACTCCTAAGCCTCACTGGAGCGATGTTGCATCGCTGAGTTCAACCACAAAGAGTTATTGGGCTCAATGGGATAGCCTAGTCATCCAGGATGGAGTCTTGTGCCGTAAATGGGAAAACGCTCGAGGAGACAGCTGTCATCTGCAAATGGTTGTCCCTAAAGCTAAGATACCAGTGGTTCTGCAGCTCTACCATAACGGATGTTCAGGAGGTCATATGGGAGTTAAGAAGACATTGTTAAAGATAAGGGAGAGATTCTACTGGATTCATTGTCGTGATGATGTTGAGGACTGGTGTCGCAAGTGTACTAATTGTGCGGCCGTGAAGGGACCTCACACACGTAGCAGAGGTCCATTGAAATTGTACAATGTTGGGGCACCCTGGGAAAGAATTGCAATAGACGTAGCGGGACCATTTCCTGAAAGTGAAACTGGAAACAAGTACTTCATGGTTGTAATGGACTACTTCACTAAGTGGCCAGAAGTTTTCGCCATTTCCAACCAAGAGGCATCAACAGTTGCAGACAAATTAGTGCACGAAGTCTTCTGTCGTTTTGGAGTGCCTTTAGAAATTCACAGTGACCAAGGAAGAAATTTTGAGTCTCAAATATTTCAAGAGATGTGTCGAGTAATGGGTGCTCATAAAACCAGAACCACCTCTTATCACCCACAATCTGACGGAATGGTGGAACGATTTAACCAAACACTAGAGAGGTATCTCGCAAAAGTTGTTGAAAGTAGGCAAAAAGATTGGGACAAACACATCCAACCGTTTCTTCTGTCATACCGAAGTGCAGTCCACGAAAGCACTTCAGTAACACCAGCTTTTGCAAACTTCGGAAGAGAACTACGATTGCCTGCAGACTTGATCACTGGAATACCCCCTGACACCCCGCGAAGTATAACGGAGTACGCTAATGACTTGCGGAACAAGATGAATGACATTTATGAGCATGTCAGACAATCGGGCCAGCAAATGTCTGAGAAGATGAAAACCCGATATGACCGGAAAGTGAACAATAAGGGCTTCGAAGAGTGTTCTCTAGTATGGCTCCACAATCCAGTTCGCAGTAAAGGGAGATCTCCAAAGCTACAAGCCAAGTGGGAAGGGCCATACCGGGTGGTGACAAAAATCAATGATGTTACCTACCGGATACAGAAGTGTCCAAGAGGCGCCCCAAAGATAGTTCACGTAGATCGATTGGCGCGATACTATGGAACTGATTATGCTCGGGACGAGCATGTCTTAGGAGGGGGCAGTGTTGCGCCTTCGAGAAAAATAGTCTAGAACAATCTACCAGTCGCGAGAATTGAATTGAAGGCGCCATCTAGTGTCAAGTAGCGCGCAACTGTGGAGTAACTCTGATATTCGACGCTAGATGGCCCTAGATTACTCACTCTGGTAATTTCTGTTTAGTGGAGAATGTTCTATCGAATATTATAGATCTTTCTAGGGGTTTCAAAGCCATATATAAGCAGATTGGGTTACCCGTACGAGTCAGTATTGTTCACGATACAGCGGAGTTAACATCAAAGCGATCTTCTAGTGCGATTAACAAGTGACATAGCGAATTATTATTGTAAAAAGGGTTGTAAATAAACAGTGTGTTATTTTTTTGGTAATCAACCGACTATCTTTAATTATTTAATACCCGGCTCGTAACAATAATTTAAAATCATCTTCCCGATTGAAAGTTTTATGCTTTTTAATCTCAATCGCTTCACGTACAAAAAGTAAAAGTGACGTTCGGTGGAGAGGACTTGCGTGCGGTGAAATTCAATCCAGTGGTTGATGCCTGTATCGAGTGCATGTTCTGCGATCGCCAATTTGCTCGTCTGTCGGTTCTTCAGAGCAGCGATATGTTCTTTGACCCTTTCAGCAATAGTCCGCTTCGTTTGGCCTATGTAGGAACTTCCGCAGCTGCAGTCTATTTTATAAACACCCGGAGTTTGTAGTGGCAATATATCCTTCGGTGTGCCGACGATGTTGTGAACCTTTATGCCTGGTGTGTATACTGTCAGAATGGAGTATTTCTTTAATACGGACCCGATCTTATCCGTAACTCCCTTGACATAAGGCATATAGGCTGGTTGCCTGTTCACTTCTGGATACTTGCATCTTATTTTTGGTTGCTTCCGTCCTCCATTCACTTGATATCCGTTATCTTTGAGTACCTCCTGAACATGTTCTAGCTCCTGTTCTAAATGTTCAGGGTCACAGAGATCGTAAGCTCTGTTCTTGAGCGAAGTCATAACAGATTGCAAGTGCCGGGGGTGATGATGAGACGTGGCGTGTAGGTATCTATCCGTATGAGTCGGCTTACGGTACACACAGTGTGATAAGGACCCATCTGATCTCACGGTTACTTTAACATCCAAGAACGACAACGACCTATCCGTCTCCATTTCATATGTAAATCTTATTTTAGGGTGAATAGAGTTAAGATGTTGTATATATTATAGTATATATATAGTGTATATTGTGTATATATACATAGTATATATAGTATATATTGTATATATATTTTTATAGGTAGTAGAGCCACGCTGATTTCAGCACGAATGGGCCGGCTCGACCGGGGCGGTACTACCCTCGCACAGAAAATCAACGTAAAATGCCAGCGGTTGTGCTGTCGTGTTTCGTTGGTGAATGCGAGACCGGAGGCCCAAATAGTCTAGTCAACAAGTTCTATACTTGTTGACTAGACTAAAAGATGCAGCAGCATCACTAGGCCGCCATGGTGTGGGTCGCCATACTGCATTGTCTGCATTCGCAATGAGTATGGTGACCACCACTCTTGGATTCTGCTTATGCTTTCCATCAGGCAGAGTAGAGTCATTTTGGCGGGCCATATATAAAAAAAAAAAAAAAAAAAAAAAAAAAAAAATATATTGATCTACTTCTTGTTTATTTCCTTTAACGATACTGAAAATGTCATCCACGTATCGCTTCCACAGCTTGACAGTATTCGGGCCGAGACTTAGAGCCTTCTCTTCAAAATGTTCCATCCAGATGTTGGCAAGTACTGGCTACATCTGGATGGATGGCTACAGGACTTCCCATCAATCTGGAGGTAATGTTGACCTTGGAAAAGAAAATAGTTGCCATCTAAACAGTTTTCAAGTAGATCCATATAGTTGAACGGCAATTCGTTGTCTCTCAGCAGGTCTTTTACGACGTTTAAGCACTCTTTTATTGGAAAATTGGTGAAAAGCGACTCCACGTCAAAGCTCACCATGACGTAATCCGTTTCCAACGTGAGATCTTTTATGAATTGTATAAAGTGCCGTGAGTCTTTCACAAAAGACGGTGTTTTGCCTACAAGTGGCTGCAATACTGAAGCAACGTGCTTTGCAAGATCGTAAGTAGGATAAGCAATTTGACTCACAATAGGCCGCAGTGGCACGTCAGGCTTGTGTATCAAATCGGCGATTGCAGAACAGGCACTCGATACAGACATCAACCACTGGATTGAATTTCACCGCACGCAAGTCCTCTCCACCGAACGTCACTTTTACTCAGGAGTTGTACGTGAAGCAATTGAGATTAAAAAGCATAAAACTTTCAATCGGGAAGATGGTTTTAAATTATCTATAGCGTGGAATCCAGTGTTAAAAAACATACCACCTCGCTTTTCTGCGCAGTCGGATAAACACCAGAATGGGAACACATCGGTTTGCTTACAATATAGGGACCGACACCCAAACATTTTGCAAGGTAGTAGAGCCACGCTGATTTCAGCACGAATGGGCCGGCTCGACCGGGGCGGTACTACCCTCGTACAGAAAATCAACGTAAAATGACCACGTTCGTGCTGTCGTGTTTCGTTGGTGAGTGCGAGACCGGAGGCCCAAATAGTCTAGTCAACAAGTTCCATACTTGTTGACTAGACTAAAAGATGCAGCAGCATCACTAGGCCGCCATGGTGTGGGTCGCCATACTGCATTGTCTGCATTCGCAGTGAGTATGGCGACCAATACTCTTGGATTCTGCTTATGCTTTCCATCAGGCAGAGTAGAGTCATTTTGGCGGGCCATACATAAAAAAAAACACCTTCGTACGGGTGTTCGGGCAGCGCGTTAAGTGGCTGACCAATTAAGAAATGGCCTGGAGTCAACGCCTCCAGGTCATTTGGATCCGAGCTGAGCGGACACAACGGTCGCGAGTTGAGAACGGCTTCGATCTTACAAAACAACGACGCGAGTTCCTCAAAAGTCAGCGCGGTCTGACCTACAATACGCCCTAAATGCGTCTTAGCTGACTTAACTACGGCTTTAAAAATCCCGCCCCAGTGGGGGCAACCTGGTGGACTGAAGGTCCATTGTATACCCCGACGGGAGAGGGCTGTTCCAATATCCACTTTGTTTTCATTTAAAAACCTAACTACATCTCGCAAGTATCGTTCTGCACCTACGAAGTTGGTTCCGTTATCGGAACGAATCAGTGCTGGCAGTCCCCTTCGGGAAACGAATCTGTCCAAGCACGCTATAAAGGCTTCAGTCATGAGGTCAGCAACGAGCTCGAGATGCACCGCCTTGGTGGATAAACAGACGAACACGCAAAGGTACGCCTTGTACTGTTTCTAGCGAGCTTTTTACTAAGAATGGGCCCGTAAAGTCTGTATCAACACCCGCCTATGGCCTAGCCTCATTCACCCGATCAGGGGGCAGATCCCCCTTGTGAGGCTGCATCGTGGCAGCCTTGCTCCTATAACAAGGCATGCACCGAAACACGATGTTCCGTATGGTACGACGCCCAGACAAAATCCAAAACTCCCTCTGGAGTGTAGCCAACAAGGCGTTTCAACCTGCATGAGCGTTTTTAACATGCCGATCAGTCACCAACAACTCACACACACACACAAGTCACACTGCCCTCCCTTGGGGAGCAGTAGGGGGTGACGAGCCGAATACGGCAGATTCGCATTGCGCAATCTTCCTCCTACCCGAAGCAACCCGGCCGAATCTATAAACGGGTTGAGACGCGCGACAGCACCCTTCAATTTGGAACGCCCAGTTCGTAGACTCGCCAATTCTGCTCCAAAGTTCGAAGACTGTACCAACCGGATCAAATTCAGAAGCGACTCATTTCGCTCTGCCGGTGACAGAATTGGGCTTAGCGTTCGCTGTTCACGCGGAGTGCGACAATTCCGAACGAATCTCCTCATCCAACAATTGACATTGATCAATTTATCAAGAGAGCTATACCGCTCAATCAGGAAACTCGCATCAGTCTCCTGGACCTCCTGGGTCACATACACGGCTGCCATTATACCACAGTCCATAGGCAATTTCGCGTTGTTAAGGGGCCAATCCGATTCCTTCCTTGCCAGCCAAGGAGGGCCCCACCATAACTGATGGTTAACTAATTCAGGAGCCCGGCATCCCCTGGATGCACAATCCGAAGGGTTCAATTTTCCTGGCACATGTCTCCATGTCAACGCGACTTTTGATGCCTATATTTGGGAGACACGGTTTGCTACAAAAATCTCCAGATTGTGAACTGAAGCCTTCAGCCAGCACAACACTATCTGACTGTCAGTCCATGCATACACCGTGTTCTCCAACTCCATTGAACCGCGGAACTCCGATACCGCGTGGTTCAGGAGTCTGGTTAAAAGAGCTGCCCCAGACAGTTCCAGCTTCGGAATCGTCAATCTTGTCCGTATGGGAGCCACCTTACTTTTAGCCAGAACCAGTCGTACGTCAACATCCCCAGCGGAAGTGACCGTTCGCAAGTAAACCGCTGCCGCGTATCCCTGTTCAGAGGCATCACAAAACCCATGAAGGGTAGCCCTGAAATCACCAGCAGGGAACAATTTCCGTGGCAGTGAGACGTTATTAATCTCCGTGAGCGAGGAGACCATCCTTGTCCAATCCCTCAACAGCTCCTCTGAGAGGTGGGTATCCCAGCCTAGCTGCGCCGACCATAACCGCTGCATGAAACATTTTAACAAAAATGTGACTGGAGCGATCCAACCGTTCGGGTAGAACGTTCTCGCAATCGTCGATAGCACAGTTCTCTTCGTCCAGGTCTTCGGGTCCAGAGCCACTCGATAGGTGAACACATCCTGGACTGGCCGATATTGTATACCGAGCACTGACAGCATATTAGGGTTGTCAGGATTTTCGAAGACGTGCGGATCCTGTTGGAACTCATCCGGCAACCCCTCCACCAACTCAAGAGAATTGGTCATCCATTTCCGCAACTCATATCCTCCACGCTTTAAAAGCTGGATGAGCTCGTCCCGGCGAGCAAGCGCTTCCTCGACACTGGCTGCCCCTGAACAGACATCATCTGCATAAAGATCCTGCTCCAGGATAGCAGCAGCCCTAGGGTAGTTTAAGCGGTCCCGTACCGCTAACTCCCGCTGTGTACGAATCGCGAGGAAGGGACTAGAACGCAAACCGTACGTGTTTGTGTTCAACTCGAAAACCTTTATTGGTTCGTGGGGCGACTCACGCCATAGTATCAGCTGATACCTCCTGTCTTCAGGATGAATCACCGTTTGTCTGAACATCATCCTTATGTCAGCAACAAAAACCACCTGGTGTTTCCGAAAGCTCGTGAAGATATCCGACACGTCCCGACTCAACTTCGGTCCCGAATGCAAACATTGGTTCAGGGACATACCGTTCGAAGTTGGAGCAGACCCATCAAACACTACTCTAATTTTTCCAGTAGGGTCTTTAGGACAGCATGATGTGGAAGGAAGCAATGATCCTCAGATCTCCAATCCACACGCGACACAGATATGTGTCCCAAAGATTCATACTCCCTCATGAAGTCCACGTATTTGGACTTAAATACAGCATCCCGAGCCATACGACGCTCCATCGACAAGAATCGAGTCTCGGCTGTCTTCCGAGATTCACCCAACAGTGGCCTATTTGCCCTGAAGGGGAGCTGAGTTACAAACCGACCAGAACGAAGGCGACCAGTATTATTCTGGTATAACAACTCGCACTCTTCTTCGTCTGGGTCTACTCGACGCGTGGTGGGGGACTCTTCGACCTCCCAAAACCTTTGCATCGTCTCGGATAATGCTGAACCAAGAGTATACCATCCGACTCAATAGGTCTAACCATGGGTAATACCGGTCCCATTATCACATAGCCAAACTTAGTCTCCACAGCCATGAGTCGATCATGCTGCAAGACTCGCCGATCCGACAGCAAAAACTTACCCAAAACGTCTACTCCCAGTAGCACGTCAACCATACCTGGGGTGTCGAAATCGGGATCCGCCAGTTTTAGATCTGATGTCAGGAGTCGAACAGCCGAATTCAACCTCACCTGAGGGTGTTCGTCCCATCACATCAGTCATCACCAGTACCGGGGCGGATGTCCTACGCATCGTGTCAAATCGTGAGGAGAACGTAATCGTCGTTTGCCCAACGATGTTCGTTACCGCGACATTCCCCACGCCTCGAATGGTCCTATTATACTTAGTAATTTTCAAGCCCAACCAAATCGCCAATTCGTTCGACATAATACAGCCCTGGGCACCGGAATCCAACAGGGCGCGAACGTGTGTCGACTTGCCATTCAACCCCCAAACACACACGGAGGCAGTGGGCAAGACTATTGCCTCCGGTTGGGGACCAGAATTTGATTGGGCTGCGATTTCCTAGCGGGGGCCCCCGGAGCCCCACGCATTATAGCCCGAGCAACCGGGCATATCAGTGTGGTAGGGATCCCATGGTCCCTCGTAAGTGCCCCTCCAGTCGCGGCGCTCTACTTGGTGCCGTCCACGGATAGGGGGGGTGCGGTGATCCAACCGAGGGCGTTCCATGATGGGAGGCGAAAATCGACGAAATGTAGTCGTCGGCGGTGAGCGCGATGACACCCGAGGCGGCGTTCTAGTGGTCGGCGGCGAGTGCGATGACACCCGAGGCGGCGTTCTAACTAACCGCTCCGTACTCGAGGGTGCATCCGCACACCCGCCCGTGCCAGCTCCAGCTGAGCCACTGGCCTGCCAATAGGTCGGGGAACCGCGCGCGATGTTGGCCTGAACATCGGCCCCAACATCTTCCCTATGGGGGCCCTGGTCCCGTGGACCCAGGTTCCAAGTCCGGCCCTGTGTACGTGACCCCATTTGTCCCTGAGTCCGGCCCTGTCCATGTCCATGTCCGGCCCACACATTGCGGACCGAGCGCAATCCCTTGCTAAGTGGGGACCCAGACACAATAAACACCAGCCAAGCTGCTTGGTGATCTGGCGTCGCCCTTGGACTCTCTGATCCCTAAATCTTAGGCAGGCGGCCACACCATGGCCCTCCTGTTTACAATATGGGCAGGCATCCCGTTCAGGTGTTAAGGCACCCACGTGCCCATACAACTGCCTCGGCCCTCTCTGCGGAAGTCCCCTCCTCACAGGGCTCCGAGTAGCCTTCTGTGGCTCCGCAGCGGGCTTCACAAACGAACCCATGTTCTCTGCCCTCCAACACTCTTCCTCCAAAAACTCTATGAGTTGAGACGAGGTGGGCAAGTTGTCTGCACCCTGACCGTGGTGCTGCTCAAATCTGGTCTGCACATCAACTGGCAGCCGGGACAGTACTATGTATACTAACATGTAAGACCATTCTTCAACCGGCAAGCTCAAATTTCCTAATGCCCTAGTGACACTCAATAACGGGTTCAACACCTCTGCCTGTATGGCAGAGACCCGAGTCACTGAAGGGATGCTAAACAACCTCTTGAGCTGAGCATCAACCAGCCTTCTTTTGTTCTGGTAGCGCCTTACCAACATTTGACGGGCAATCTCATAACTGTCCTATGTCACCGTCAAATGGGCTACCAGTTCCCTAATGCACACTAATGCACAACTAATGTCAACTTTAAAGGGGGAGCCCCCTTTAAAGTTGACATTAGTTGTGCCATCTTATAGGATTTAGGCAAATCCTCCCTTAAGTGGACCAAACTATCAAATAAATTGATGAAGCTAACCCACTCACCGAGCTCTCCATCAAAACTGGGTAATTGTATCTGAGGCAGTTTTGATACAACCCCGCGAGAGTGTGGGCCTTCCACAGCTTCTTCATCACAGCCAGTTCTGCGCTGGCGCTTTATTTCTGCAATGCGCTGCTGAATTTCATCAACAATTGAGAGGCACTGGTCAACATCAGCCTCCATCGCGGACCTTATCTGATCGCTGACCTTCTCCTCCTCAAGGGCCTTGGTAAGCGCTTCCATCATAACCTCCAGCCGGGCCGGCGCATTCAAAGCTCGAGCTAACAGTGCATCTTGTCTATCTGGTCGGCCTAGGAGGCCTTGAACCGATGTAAACCATCTCAACCCCGTGCTAATCTTAGCCCGGTACAATGACAATGACATGACGCAGAACGGTACTTACAAGTTACAATATTTTATGTATGTAATAAACTATTTATTTAAACACTATTAGGAACTTTATATAAAACACTATTAAGTGCTTGTGCAGTCACTTAATCTCAAATATATATCTATCTACAAGTTTCAATTTATCAATGCCCAAGTAACTCAAAATAATTGAATTTAACAATAACAATAATAGAATAATAAAACAATATTATTCTAGTATTATTATCTTTGGGCTAGCAAAATCTAATTGTATTAGACTAATATATTGGACCAATTGTCCCAAACAATTAATATTTAATATTAAGTTTTACAATTATCCCAATAATCAAATGTGTGATTGGGTTAATATATTGGACCAACTGTCCCAAACAATCAATATCAAGTATACAATATAGTTCAAATTAGAAACATAAGTTTTTAACCAAATTAAATGTGTGACCATTAATTACATTAAATTTTTTTTACATTTAATCATTATGCTAATAAATTGTTTTAAATACTTATTTAAACAACTATATCAGTGGAATCAAAGATATGTGGACAGTGGAACAGTATAGTTACCTACCTAACAACGAGATATTACCTTCTGAGTGCACTACGGAGTTCCCAGAGGTTAACCACGCTCTGCTACCAAAATGTTCAGTCCTCTCACCAATGGAGCGATCACTTATTGAAGTTTATAATGCTTGCAGGCCCATTAGTACAGGCATTAACTCGCTACTAGTCCACTGGCAAGAGAAATGAACGACGGCAGTGTCACCGTCTTCTTATTCTAACTACTGTAATCAAGCACTTACTGGAGATGCGTGATGTCCTTGATCTCGGCGCCCAAGGGATCCCTTTGGTATTCTCTCTGCGTCGTTACATGCATGCTCTGAAATGCTGTACAATCTCTAAGGTATTCGAATTACAACACACTCGTTTCAGCTATCGCGGACGCGCCTTTTTACATGACTACAAAACTCGCGAGTCCAAATCAGACCAATCTTAACGGTAAACCACTAACGGGACCGGGTAGAATTGACAATTAGCTAAATTACAATTAACGGCACCTTTTTCACAAAACCTAGCTTGACCGATCCGAGCGTCCTCAAAGTACTAACTTCAAACGTCAAACAAGAAAAAAAGTGACAATCAAAAATGTTGCCATTATAATGACGTTCGAAATCTAATAGTTAGTATAAGCCCCAGTTAGTTTCAGAGTCATAGATAACACTTAATGCATAATATAACTGTCGACCTACTACATAAAAGTTAAAAAGTTTCTAAATAAATAAACATACACTTGAAATGGAATGAACTAATTAGATTAAAACACTCAGATATATCAAACTGCGCCGAGTTTTTTTTGTCATAGTTATAACTCATACATAACAGTTCTTCATCCAAAAAATTTAAAGCATGCCATTCATGTAACAATTAAATAACTTTATTTGGTAGTTATGCAATTATATCAAAATTAAAATATTTACTTGTGAAAATTAATGAATGGAGCTTTGGGCTCCAAAGATTTGTGAAAGTCACCTAAGCATTTATATTGAACGCAGTGTGGCACATCATGTGGTTTAATTAGTTCGATTCTGAAATAGATACCGATCCATCGTTTAGGAGGTAAACAAATGCATAAAAATACATAAGCATATTCAAATACCACTAGTCAAATTCTTCCTCAAAGGGATCCTTTTAAACAGTTTAATAGTCTCAACAGTTTAAAAATCTTCTATCACTAATACTACCACAAATGTGTACTTCGGATGATTGCAGTTTGTACACGTAATCAAAGAGAGTGCTGAGTGCATATAGGAGTACTTACCTAAGCACTCTAACACAGAAAGGACCGAGTCATACCTACCACAGCTTTGAATAAATACGATGCTGCAGATGACCGAACTAGCTATTCACTTGTTATTGAATTAGTTCCGAATTGAAATAGCCTTTACATAGTATAAAATAAGGTCACTTCCACTGTCGTTCGCTTAAATCTTTTAAACTACTCAACAGATTTTAATGCAATGTTCAGCAATAGATAGAATAATTCAAGAGGAAGGTTTGTGTGTAATACATGCATATTATAGTAGATGAAATCCGAGAATTTCAAATACTTACATAAGCATTTAGTATGAAGCGATTATTTTAAAATTACGAAGAGACACTCCAATTTTATTTATTTGTATAGATGTATAGATGACCATGTATTTAATACACTACCTTTATATTAACACTAGCTTTTACACGCGGCGTCGCTCACGCAGACTTTCATCCCCTTATTTACTGCCTTAGGAGTGGAATTTCAAAAATTCCTTTCTTAGTGCTCACTTACGTTATATAAAGAACCTACATGCAAAATTTCAGGATTCTAGCTTCAGCGGTTTGGGCTGTGCGTTGATCTCTGGGTATGTCAGTTAGTCAGTCAGTCAGTCACCCACCTTACTCTTATATATATATATATATATAGATAATATATAGAAGATAAGTATAGATGTAGATAGTACTTTACTTAAATATTATTAATAATAGTTTTTGTAATTTGAAAAATACATACATTTACCTGTTTCCCTACAATTTATTTGTTTCCTCGCTCATGTTAAAACGTTAAACGTTAAGTACACTTTCAGCAATTCAGCTTATTGCCTGATTGATGCACAGTTTCAATTTGTCCAGACTATTTGTTCGGTGGCTTATTAATTAAGGCTATAAATGGACAAATATTAACATACACATGTGATATTAGCATGAACGCATGATATTAGTAGGTATCACACTGTTGCACTATTATACAAGGTGTTACAAAAAGGTGTGGTAATATTGGGAAATCGTGAAACTGGTAGTGTAAATAATTTTAGGCACTAATACTCTTAGTAGAATTAATCTTGAAATATTTTTAGATATAAAATCAAATAATATCTTGTTTTCTTTTTAAATCAATTTTTTCCATGACCGCGTACTGGTTTAAACGGTTAGCTTACCGCTCTCTACAGTCTGTACTAAGAACACAGATAGAAAGAATACTTAGACTCAGAACCTACAATGTTCTGAGTCTAAGTATTGTTTGTGTCCGTTTTATGTATGTTTGTAAAGTTTAAAAAACAATTAAACTAAGCATCAGCTGAATACTACGCTCCTAAAGTTAGACACCATCTTCCTGAAGCAACCTGTATAATTTTATTGTTGTATGAATTGTTGTTTCATCAAATGTTTGTGTACTAAACCACATTAATGTTAGCTTAAACATTTGTGGATTAGTGGATCTGTCTAAAGCTTCCGTAGAGCTAGTTAGTATTGTTTTGAAGTAATTAATATGTTATAACAACGTCTACATCTTGAACTAAATAATAGAAATACAGGGGAATGTTAAATCTTTTTTTTTTAAGAACAATGAAATTTAATTCATAATTCTAATAATTATTGATGCGTCGATGTTTATAGAAACTATTCCTTTTGTCGGCGACGAAGACCCCACTCAGGCAACGTAGCGCAAGTAGCGACAGCTCTAACGAGCGTTCAGCCTTTAATATAAATAAGGTAGAAATTTTAAGACTGAATCATATAGTAATACTTAGTTCTTATATACATATTTTGACTTATATTTGGTACTAAACATGTCCTTAGTATAGAGTAATAGTTGTTTAGGTAACATTTCTATAAGATTCTAATAAGAACGTAATATTTATTTTACTTATTACTTAAGAAAAAGAATTGCTAGTAAATCTAGTAAGAGTGATAACAATTAAGTCCTATTGTGTACGGTTTCGTAATTACGTAATTCTTTGTTAGTAAATTTTATGTGATAAATACTAATTAAAACTAATCTAAATGGATAGAAATAACATAAAAACTCGTAATATCATAATAAGAAACTATTTTATACTATATTTAAGAACTATTAATAGGAATAGCAAAACTGTCTTAAGAATTTTTGTTGTTTTCGCTCTAAAAACACAATTTGAATTGTAGTAATTATAAAAATTGTTATACCATTATATAGAATAAGTCATAACGAGTAATTTGATGTATATATTGTAATAGTTTTTATAAGGGTTTTTTAAATAAACGCTTTTAAAGGGTTCGGCTCAAGTGAAAAAGGTTCAAAAAAGCGATCAATTTTACGTGGTCGCCTATAAGGGCGGACCGGCCGCCTTATAAAGCGAGCCGTTTGACGGTTCGAGTCAGTCGCAGCGTAGCCACCGAAGAGGCAACAACACCTAGATAGAAGCCGAACCCTGAAGCAATAAAAGAAAAAGCATTCTTTTTATTTTATCCCTTATCCCTTAGTATCAAGATTAGTATCAAGATTAGTATCAAGATTAGTATCAAGATTAGTATCAAGATTAATATCAAGATTAGTATCAAGATTAGTATCAAGATTAATATCAAGATTAGTATCAAGATTGGTATCAAGATTAGCATCAAGATTAGTATTCAAGTTTCCTCTAAACAAGTCCCTTCGAAATACGCATTCAGGGGTGCGTGGGACGTACGTTACCAGCGCTAAATTAAACGTACGTCAATCAAGTGGGAGAAGTCCCAGACTGCTAGGGAGTAGCCCGACAGTCGCAACAGTTGGTCCTTCGAGCCGGATCCCTGCCAGAAGATGCCAGTAACTAGGTCACATAAGGATGCCCCCTCACACCCCCCGTCTCGTCCTTCAGATAAGGACGCGACAGAAGACAGTTCTGGGTCAGAAGGGGTCACTACGGCAACTTCTTCAGGAACCGAAGGGACTTCCGCAACGGAAACTACGACTACGACTGTGACCACGGCGGCAACCAGTGACGCCGCACGAAAGGGAACGACCAAGAAGACTCCAGAAGATGTTCCGGAAAAGGGTGCTGATGGTTCTGCCGCCACCCTGAAACCGAAGGGGGTCGGTCGTCGCGCCAGGTCCACGAAGACCACGAGTTCCTCAGCCAGAAGACGCGAGCTGGAAGCCAGAGAAGAATTGGCACGCCTGGAGCTAGAACAAGCACAGGCTGCGGCAAGACTGGCTCGTGTCAGATTGGAGCTGGCACAGTGTGCAGATGAAGACTCCGTGGATGAAGACCTGGAAGATAGAACAGCACAGGTGCAGAACTGGATTCAATCTTCAGTACTAGAAGACTGTCATACAGAAAGACCAGAGCCACGAGGTCAACGCCCATTGGAAGAGCCACAAGAGATGAAACCTGAAGAGAACTCCTCAACGAAAGGTGCTACGATTGAAATTCAAGCGTTAACGACTGCGTTGAAAGAGGTCTTTGCCACACGAGGAGGATCAGGAGGAGGTTCAGCAGAGCAGCCGAAGTACATTCACGAGTTACCTTACTTCGACGGCAACAGCAGCGAGTGGTTGGCGTTCAAGGTTGTCTACGAAGACACTGCACCAATGTTCAGCGAAGTTCAGAATATGGCTAGACTAAGAAGAGCACTGAAAGGAAATGCAAGAGAAGCTATCAAGAGTTTGCTGTACTCCGAAGCCTCTCCGTTAGAAGTAATGCAAGCCCTCAAAAGAAGATACGGAAGACCTGATGCGCTGGTGCTGGCAGAATTAGAAAAGGTCAAGGCGTTACCAAGGATTACAGAAAACCCAAGGGACATATGCATATTCGCAAGCCAGATCAACAACAGCGTAGCAGCGATAAAAGGGTTGAAGAAACCACAATATCTATATTCACCTGAGATGGTGAAACAAATTATAGAGAAGATGCCAACGATACTCAAATTCCGATGGTACGACTTCACAGCAGCAGCAAAAGAAGGCGAGTTCTCCGACCTGACACTTGTGTCGAGGTTTTTAAATACAGAAGCAGACAAGTGTGGAGCCTTCGCAACGACGGAAGACAAAAGCGGATACAGGAAGACTCTTCGACAAACAACGCATTGTGCAAAGGAAGGGGACTTCAAAGGAAAAGGAACAAAGCCAGCAGAAAGGACCTGTCCTGCATGCCAGGGTGAACACTTTCTCGTCGACTGTCAGAAGTTTCTGAAGGCGTCTGTACAAGATCGGTGGACGACGGTCAAGAAGAGTCGCGTCTGCTTCAAATGTTTACAAGGAAGACACCGGAAGGAGAGCTGTAGGAAACCGCCGTGTAAAGAATGCAAACGGTGGCACCATCATCTGTTGCACGTCGACCCAGAAGAAAGAACCTCGGAAAGGAAAACAGAAACACAACAAGAGGTGACAAGCATCATGGCATCGGTAAATTCAGTTAACAATGCAAGGGCGTACCTGAAGATAATTCCAGTAGAAGTCTCCGGTTCGCGAGGATCAAAGAGGATACTGGCCCTTATGGATGAAGGGTCAACGGTGTCACTAATCGATGAAAAGGTGGCAAACGAAATCGGCGCCAAAGGAAAGGCCGAGGAACTGATCATCGAGACCGTCGGGGGTAGGCTCATGCGAAAGAAAGACTCTCAAACAATGGACCTTGCAGTAAAAGGGGTTCATCAACCAGAGGAAACAAGGAAGATTCTCAGAAGAGTCCGGACAATAGACGAATTGAAGCTTACACCACAGTTCCTCAACAGAAGAAGAATCGAAGAGTGTGAACATTTGAAGAACTTAGCCGACACTCTACATTACCAAGGGGAGTCACCACGATTGCTCATCGGTCAAGATAACTGGGAGCTGATCGTGACTCAAGAAGTAAGAAGAGGGAAACCAGGACAACCAGTTGCCTCCAGAACAGAACTTGGCTGGGTGCTGCACGGGTCGGATATGGGAAACATAAGACAAACACACTTTGTAAATAGATGTCTTCATGTTAGCACACCAGAAGAAGATATGCATCAGACTATAAAGGAGCACTTCGCCATCGAAGCACTTGGTGTACAGCCACGCAGACCCACCACCGACTCGGAAGGAAAAGCACTCGCCATCTTAGAAAAGACCTGCAGAAGATTAGAAGATGGTCGATTTGAGGTTGGACTTCTGTGGAAGAAAGAAAATGAAGAAATGCCAGAAAGTTACACTTCTGCCAAGAACCGACTGACGAACATCGAAAAGAAGATGGACAAAGATCCTCAGTTGAAGGCGGAATACGGCAAGCAAGTCCAACACTTAATCGACAATAAGTATGCAGAAGAGGCAGCTGAGGGAAAGGAAGATTCAACGAAGTTATGGTATCTCCCTCACTTCTCCGTAGTTCATCCGTTGAAGAAAAAGATAAGGATTGTTTTCGACGCTGCAGCCAAGTCAAAGGGAAGAAGCCTCAACGATGCTCTCCTGCCGGGACCAGACCTATTGCAATCGCTTTTTGGAGTGTTGCTGAGGTTTCGGCAAGGACCGTTAGCAGTAGCAGCAGATATCAAGGAAATGTTCCTTCAAGTTCGCATACGACCAGAAGATAGAGACAGCCTAAGGTTTCTGTGGCGCGGAGATCTTAGAGACGTGCCGCCGAAGGAATACAGGATGACATCAGTGATCTTCGGTGCTACATCATCTCCGAGCACGGCAATCTATGTGAAGAACCGAAACGCGGCGGACTTCAAGGAACAGTATCCGGAGGCTGCGAGAGCCATCGAGCTGAATCACTACATGGATGATTATCTACATAGCTTCCATTCAGAAGAAGACTTCAGAAGAGTGACAGCACAGGTGAACTCTATTCACAAGAAGGCAGGCTTCGAACTAAGGGGATGGGCATCAAATCAACCTGAGCTGTTGCAAGACATAAGCATCGAAGACACAGAGAAGACTGAAGTAGAACTTGGAGAAAAAGAAGAGAAGACGCTGGGCCTCCGCTGGTTTACAAAAAGGGACTCCATAGGGTTTAGGGCGAATCTTCGAAACACATCAGAAGAAATAGTCAAAGGTTTCAAGGTGCCCACCAAGAGGGAAGTCACCAGTGCAGTAATGTCCACGTTCGATCCACTGGGATTAGTGTCACCGGTCCTCATCCAAGGAAAGAAGCTGCTCCAGAACATATGGCGAAGCGGCGTAGGTTGGGATCAAGAAATAGAAAAGGAAGAGTACGAAGCTTGGAAAACTTACCTTGAGAAGATGAAGCTGCTCCAAGACCTTCAGATACCGAGATGCCTAGCACCACATCGCACCGAGGGGGAGCTACACACGTTCACTGATGCAAGCGAGTCGGCGTACGCAGCCACAGTATATTGGAGAACAGAGGAACAAGATGGGACTTACTACGTAAGCTTGGTTGCGGCAAAAGTAAGAGTCGCTCCATTAAAGCCGGTTTCAATCCCTAGACTCGAACTACAGGCTGCTCTATTAGGCAGTAGACTAGCACACTCGGTGGAAGAAGAAATGGATCTGAAGGTGCAGAGAAAGATCTTCTGGACAGACTCCAGCATCGTACTCTCATGGATCAAAACAGACCCGAGAACATTCAAGACATTTGTAGCTCATCGCTTGGCGGAGATAGAAGACCTCACTAAACCACAGGAATGGAGGTGGGTGCCCTCTGCTAAGAACCCCGCGGACGACGCAACACGTAACGTGCCAGAGCAATTCGACCATAACCACCGATGGTACACCGGTCCAGACTTCCTGAAGAAAGAAGAAATGCACTGGCCTGAGGCAAGAAGCTTTAAGAAAGAAGCCACTGGGGAAAAAAGGATACACAGCATAGACGCCACAGCAGCAATGAGCACCACCAAGCCATTTCCAGAACCAGAAAGATTTTCATCATGGCTGAGACTCTGTAGAGCCACAGCACGAGTACTGCAGTTCATACGACGCTGCAGAAACAAAGAAAGGGTCCACGTAGGAAGACAAGATCCCGCCTGGAAGATGACGCAACCAAAGAAGCTGAAGACCATAGAAAAGATTAATCGGCCTTCTAGAAAACCAGAAACGAAGTACCTACCGATAGATGCAGACCTACTAGAACAAGCGGAAGCTCTGTTGCTGAAAGGGAGCCAAGAAAGAAGCTTCAAAGAAGACATCAGGCACATACAACAAGGGAAGCAATTAGAGGGCAATAGCAAATTAAAGAGGCTCGACGTAGTACTAGAAGGAGGTCTTCTGCGTCTAAAGGGACGGATCGACGCGATACAGGGTGTGACTAGAGACTACAAGTGCCCCGTCGTGCTGGACAACAAGGACAAGATTACAAGACTCATCCTAGAACATTTCCACTGCCGTTTCAATCATGGGAATCATGCGACAGTGATGAATGAAGTAAGACAACGCTTCTGGATATTAGGATTAAGATCAGCAATCAAAGCGGTCCAGCATCAATGTCAGTGGTGTAAGACAAAAAGGGCAAGGCCGCAAGAACTACCGACCGGAAACTTACCAGTTGAGAGGCTGATGCACAGTACCCCTCCGTTCACATGCACCGGCATAGACTACTTCGGCCCGATGACAATCACCGTAGCGAGAAGACACGAGAAGCGATGGGGAGCACTCTTCACCTGTTTAACCACCAGAGCGGTACACATCGAGCTTGCTCCGACACTCTCCGCCGACTCCATGATAAATGCGCTACGACGATTCGCCGCAAGAAGAGGAATGCCTAAGACGATCTACACAGACAACGGAACTAACTTCGTCGGTACAAGTAAGGAATTAAAAGAAGCACTCGACAAAATGAACCAAGAAGACCTCGTCTCGGAAGCGGAAAAGATTGGTGTGCAGTGGAAGTTCATACCACCCGGTGCACCCAACATGGGCGGTGCATGGGAGCGTCTGGTGCGATCTATCAAAACCGCATTAAACGCCACGCTCAAAGAAAGGCATCCCCGAGAGGAGGTACTCAACACCCTCCTTTTAGAGGCCGAGCACATAATAAACTCTCGACCTCTCACTCACCTCTCCGAGAACCTAGAAGAAGAAGCCCTCACTCCGAACCACTTCCTCATCGGGCGATCATGCGGCGCAGCGAGAATCGGCAGCTTCGAAGACCACGAGCTCGTCGGGAGAGACACCTGGAAGACTACGCAGCGTCTTGCCGACCACTTCTGGCAACGATGGTTGCGCGAGTATCTGCCCACTCTACTGCCAAGGAAAACGAAGGGCAGAACCAGCGCCACAGACCTGCAAGTTGGGGACATCGTGCTGATCGTCGACCACACCCTACCAAGATGCACCTGGCCGCGTGGCAAGATCCTTGCGGTGTATCCAGGACCTGATGGGAGAACCCGAGTCGTCGACGTCGAGACGCGAGGAGGTGTATTACGACGACCCAGTTCAAGAATAGTGCTGTTAGTGCCGAAGGAGTCGCCGAGCCAGGAGGATGGTGCCATGCACGAGGGGGAGAATGTCGGCGACGAAGACCCCACTCAGGCAACGTAGCGCAAGTAGCGACAGCTCTAACGAGCGTTCAGCCTTTAATATAAATAAGGTAGAAATTTTAAGACTGAATCATATAGTAATACTTAGTTCTTATATACATATTTTGACTTATATTTGGTACTAAACATGTCCTTAGTATAGAGTAATAGTTGTTTAGGTAACATTTCTATAAGATTCTAATAAGAACGTAATATTTATTTTACTTATTACTTAAGAAAAAGAATTGCTAGTAAATCTAGTAAGAGTGATAACAATTAAGTCCTATTGTGTACGGTTTCGTAATTACGTAATTCTTTGTTAGTAAATTTTATGTGATAAATACTAATTAAAACTAATCTAAATGGATAGAAATAACATAAAAACTCGTAATATCATAATAAGAAACTATTTTATACTATATTTAAGAACTATTAATAGGAATAGCAAAACTGTCTTAAGAATTTTTGTTGTTTTCGCTCTAAAAACACAATTTGAATTGTAGTAATTATAAAAATTGTTATACCATTATATAGAATAAGTCATAACGAGTAATTTGATGTATATATTGTAATAGTTTTTATAAGGGTTTTTTAAATAAACGCTTTTAAAGGGTTCGGCTCAAGTGAAAAAGGTTCAAAAAAGCGATCAATTTTACGTGGTCGCCTATAAGGGCGGACCGGCCGCCTTATAAAGCGAGCCGTTTGACGGTTCGAGTCAGTCGCAGCGTAGCCACCGAAGAGGCAACAACACCTAGATAGAAGCCGAACCCTGAAGCAATAAAAGAAAAAGCATTCTTTTTATTTTATCCCTTATCCCTTAGTATCAAGATTAGTATCAAGATTAGTATCAAGATTAGTATCAAGATTAGTATCAAGATTAGTATCAAGATTAATATCAAGATTAGTATCAAGATTAGTATCAAGATTAATATCAAGATTAGTATCAAGATTGGTATCAAGATTAGCATCAAGATTAGTATTCAAGTTTCCTCTAAACAAGTCCCTTCGAAATACGCATTCAGGGGTGCGTGGGACGTACGTTACCAGCGCTAAATTAAACGTACGTCAATCAAGTGGGAGAAGTCCCAGACTGCTAGGGAGTAGCCCGACAGTCGCAACACCTTTCTTGATTACGTTGTATATTTGGTTTTAAAACAAACGGGTGATAGCCTGATCGAATTCTGGCCCAAATATTTTTATTTTATTCCGTCAAGTAGTGTAATTAAAACCGTCATTGTAAAGAATGCTTACCTGGGCAAGTCAACATACGAACAGTTTTATGTGAAAGACTTTTTTTATTTAGATTCCTCTACTGTATCTATACATAGGTATTTTAATTGAGTATTTCCAATTTCGCGTTCCTGTTCAAATAAATTATTTTTAAAATTGCGTACAAAGAATAAACCAAGATATAAAACCGAACTGACACTCTGTTGAATAATCTTTTAGATTCTAAGTATGAGGAACAAAGTTAAATAATAGTGGTAACTGAAATGTATATAAATCTTAAATACGTCTTTTGTAACATCCTGTATATATAATATCTCAAAATAATGTTGAAAAAACTGTTGACTCTTTAAAGGCTGCCTATACATCTGTTTATATTACTTAGCTTATTGCTACTCCAATGCATCACAAATATAAACAGAAAGCACAACAAGATAACGAAGTAAATCCAAGAATAAACAAAGAACTTTTCCATTTCTTCTGGCATGACAAACATTTGTTTCGGAGGTAGTCGGAAACGACCGAAGTAGGCCATTATCAGCGAGGAAGGAAGGACGAACGAAGATCATGCATTTCGGAAAGATTTGTAATCTATTATTTTACTCTCGAGCCTCCGAATGAACTTAATCACGTAATAGGCTTACAAACAGTAAGCCTGTTTTAGTTTCTAAAGGCTTAATGTTGTTCATGGAAAATAAAACTGGATTTAACGACATTGTAACTTAAAATTAATGTTCTGGAGTGTAAATAAAAAGTATACGACAACATTTTTTTTATTTACCAATTATACGAGAAATAAAAAGAGTTCGAAAAGCATTTCGTACTAAAACACAAATTTACTATGACCAAACTAAAATGACAACATTCGTGTTGTGTTTCGTTGGTGAGTTCGAAACAAGAGGCCCAATGATACAGAAGCATCTCAATAGGCCAGCTTTAGTGTAAGGCATCATGCAGCATTGTTGAATTGTCTGCATTCGCAATGAGTATAGTGGCCACCACTCTTGGAATCAGCTCATGCTTTCCAACAGGCAGAGTAGAGTCACTTTGGCAGGCTCAAATATAAAAAAAAGTTACCAGTAGAAAAACCGTGGCTTAGTAATAATATAACGATTTAAGTAATTAAATCGAGCTACAGAACGATGCGCAAGGCATATACGGACATAGTTGATAGGTATGATATATTTATCTGTCCTTCTGTTGCAGCGTACTTTGACAACTACGCTTTAGTATCAATATCATACTGTCTATCTTAATGGGTATTGGGAATAATGTTCCACCATTAATTTAATGAACACCTGACCTATTTTAACTTAAAACGTGAATGCTCATCTGTGCGAATATAATAAATGAAAAAGTGTGGATGATGATCGGTCATTTTACAATGTATAAAACCACCTACTACTAGCATATGGCAACTGTAAGGCATGTGTATGTATTCCCCATTAGAATAAAAATAATTGCTGTTACACTTTGCTACAATCTTCGCCAAATATATATTAAGCTTATTAAGCTGTTTATATTATTTAAGAAAAAAAAAGAACTGTCTATTATATACATACCCATCTTTAACATACCCAAGGACCTTATTTCTTCAGGCCGTTTGTAGTTTATCGGGAAATTCTCCCGATTGTTTCTATTGAGATATATTTGAGTTATGTATGGATAACAGATTCTTGTAATAACAAGAATATTTGTCAACTGATATATATCATTGATGGCCCGTATGGCAGTTGACAAAAAGTATTTACTCGTAATTGGTCGTAATAGTTACATTACTTTAATGAATAATCAAAATTATAATAAATTGGGCTTTTGCAAGATACCATATCTTGCAAAAGCCCAATTTATGCAAAGGAAATTGAAAACGTTCGGCCTAAAAGTAATAAGCTGAGATGATATCTAATAAAAATAATTCAGACTTTTATATCGTAAAATATTAAATATTTGCTCAACAACAAATCTGACATCGGAGAAATTATAAAAAGAGATAGTGTTTGAGAATATAATTACCAACATACTGTCACGCCTTAATTCCCAAGGCGTTTTGGGTGTCCACCTTTACGTGACGATAATTTTACTATTACTTAGAAAAGACAAAAAATATGTTTATTAGCAATACAGAACAAAATTACTTTTTCTAGGTATTTTCTAGGTAGCAGAGCCACACTGATTTGAGCACGAACGGGCCGGCTCGACCGGGGCGGTACTACCCTCGCACAGAAAATCAACGTAAAATGACAGCGTTCGTGCTGTCGTGTTTCGTTGGTGAGTGAGAGACTCCTCCGCCTCCGGCCCAATGATGCAGAAGCATCACAAGCCGCCATAGTGTGGGTCACCATGCTGCATTCGCAATGAGTATGGTGATCACCACTCTTGGATTCTGCTTATGCTTTCCATCAGGCAGAGTAAAGTCATTTTGGCAGGCCCATACATAAAAAAAGAAGAAAATTACTTATATCATATATCTATATACTTATAATAAAAATGTAACAGGTCAAATTCTGTACATTGAAGATATTTTGAAATTTTTCTTTGGAGGGCACTCTGTTATCGATACTGAAACCAAATTTTTTTTTTTCATTTATGTCTGTCTGTCTGTCTGTATCTTGGCCGCGCATCACGCCGAAACTACTGAATGGATTCAAATGAAACTTGGCATGATTTGAGTTAATACTCCGAGGTAGGACATAGGATACTTTTTATTCCGAAATTCCGTACGGTTTCCTTGTGAGGGGGAATCAAAATGTGTAATTAATTGTAATTCATTAACGAGTAGTCCGATTGCAATAATTATTTTTTTGTTAGAAAGGAGATACTCTGAAGATTGTAGCATTAAGTATTTAATTTATCACAATCTCTCTATCTATTGGAAAAAAAATTATAAAGAATTTATCATTACGTAAAACAGCACGTAGTGACATCTATTGACAGCCATACGTAATAACACTTTGATTAATATATCGTGGAATAATCGTGGAAACGTTTTACGCACAAGTATTACGTATAATTCGGTGTAGCATTAAGTATTTGATTTATCGCAACCTCTCTATCCATGGGAAAAAGAATATCTATATTACTTATAATAAAAATGTAACAGGTCCAATTCTGTACATTAAAGATATTTTGAAAAAAAAATTTGGAGGGCTCTCAATAATCGATACTGAAGCCAAAACTGTAATTTTTTTCATTTTTGTCTGTCTGTCTGTCTGTATCTTGGCTGCGCATCACGCCGAAACTACTGAACGGATTCAAATGAAACTTGGCATGATTTGAGTTCATACTACGAGGTAGGACATAAGATACTTTTTATCCCGAAATTCAGCACGATTTCCTGGAGAAAGGGGATGAAAGTCAAAATAAGTAGGTACTTAGTTGTAATTCAATAACACATAGTCCGATTTCATTCATTCTTTTTTTGCTAGACAGCATGTACTTTAAATATTGTTCCGTGATCTATTTATACATATATCACGCATAATAAATCTGTAGACGTCGAATTTGTGTGTTTGGTTGTGCCCGCATGACTTAAATATTCAAAATAATCGTGGGAACGTTTTATGCACAAGCATTGTGATTAATGTGGTATATAGTTAGTATTTGATAGGTAGGTATTTGTTTTATGTTCTCTCTTTCCATAGAAAGGGTTGTTTTAAATTTTCTTGAAACTTAAATTGTTTCTTTGCTTAAAACAGCGACATCTTTTGGAATCAAGTAACTAACTTTGCAATAGGTACGTAATATGATTACTCTTTTTAACGTATAATAAAAATGTAACAGTTCAGTTCTGTACATTAAAGAAATTTAGATGTTTTTTTGGGAGGGCTCTCTAATCGATACTGAAGCAATTACATTTTATTGAATTTTTTTTCTTAACTTAAAACAGTGACATCTCCTGGAATCAAGTAACACTAACTTCACAGTAGGTACATTATATGATTACTTTTAAACGCATAAGAAAAGTGTATAAGATTAATTCTGTACATTAAAGAAATTTAGATTTTTTTGGGAGGATGCTCTTTTTGAAACTGAACCAAAAACTAGAATGCCATAAACGTTAAATGGTCATTTATATTTATGATATTTATTTTAATTTTAAAATACTTGAAAGAGGAGTAAACATGTAACATAATAGTTCATCATAATTTACAAGAATATGATACAAAACATCTTTATGATAGGTACCCGAATTGCAGCGCGGGCGCGTGGCCTGCGCCCTGCCACAGAATAACTAATAGTACTGCCCTACGTGGGTTACCAGACACGTCCAAATTGTTTAAAAAACAGTACCCGCGCGGTCGGTCGGCTCCCTACGCGACACACGCACCCAAATCGACATAAAAACTCAGTAGTAGTTCTTGAATGTAAATTCGGATAAAAAGTTATTTTTGGAACTATTTACTTGATTTTTGTTCTACCTACTATAAATATTACTTGGTATTATAATATTTCTTCTGTATTTTTAACCGACTTCCAAAAGGAGGAGGTTCTCTATTCAACTGTTTTTTTTATGTTTGTTACCTCATAACTTTCGACTGGATGAACCGATTTTGATGATTCTTTTTTTATTTGAAAGCTAGTGCTTTCCATGTGGTCCCATTTTAATTTGGTCCAGTTCTGACATGTCGACCATGAGAAAACCATATAAGTCTTCAATTTGCATTAAGTATGTGCGCGACAAATTGACGAATAACTCATTATCACGCTAACCGGTTTCGATGATTCTTTTTTTATATTAAAGCTGGTGCTTCCCGTGTGGTCCCATTTAAATTTGGTCCAGATTGAAGTTGGTTTTTTTTGTTAAAATTTGTGATTATAACAACAGATGTGATAAAAAAAAACCATGAGTCATATAAATACATTTACCAGTCTGATAATATCAGATGCTTATAACTAAAGTCATGCGAGGTTCGTAACGCCGTACACTAGAAAACACTCCTGCAAGATGAACTGAAGTGTTATAAAGATTACATGAAACCCAGTCAGGTCGATGAAACCTTCATCGGGTACATCGGTCGGTTAGAGCAACATAATCTCAGCGGTCACATCAGACAATAATAATTTCATGGGTATATTTTTTTTAAACGACTTCCAAAAGGAGGAGGTTCTCAATTTCATCGGTTTTTTTTTGTATGTACACGGATTAATCCGTCAATTTGTGGACCGATTGTGGAAATTCTTTTCGTATTCGAAAGGGTATGCTCCCCATGTGGTCCCATGGCCACCATATCAGGATCTGATGACGGGATCCTAAGGAAATCGAAGGTCTGAAATATTTATTTATTGTTCTATACAGTATGTTACCTTTAGTCGTATTCTTTCAAGTTATTTAGGTGAAATGATGATGAGAGACTTGAGAAAGACTAAAAAGTGAAAAATAAAAAAAACTTCGTTTAAAAAAACCGACTTCAAAAACTAAAAAGTATCAAATAACTTAATTTGTATGTGCTACCTATTCATAGGTTTGAAGTCGGTGCCAAGCCAAAATGTAATGGTAGGTACCGCACTCGCCGCGCGTGACCTTGAGCGGGATAGCTGCTTTTCGTGTAGAACAAAACAACTGAAGCATCGGTGACGTCGTTGACGTTCGTCTCGAAATATAGCGAGTGTGATACCTACTATTACATTTGGCTTGGCACTGACTTCAAACCTAGGTAGCACATGCAAAATAAGTTAATTGATACTTTTTGGTTTTTGAAGTCGGTTTTTTAAACGAACTTTTTTTTTTGGATTTTGTTAGGTTATAGCATAGGTATAAAGCAGGCGATTTTTGTTGTACCTAAATAATTAGCAAATAGTCTTTTGTAGATACTAATTGGTTTTCTCGGTATTTTTAGAATTTTGTAAGGTTATAGCAAAGGTACCTAGGTACCTATAATTTACTTTTTTATAGGATTTTGTTAGGTTATTGGTATAGGCATAGGTAAGCAGATGTTTTTCGTTGCATATATTTAATTACTAAGCCTTATTTGTTGGTGTTTTAATTTCTTTTAGTAAGTTGTAGATACCTTCCATTTTTTTCGTTGAATTACACACATCAAAAGTGTCTAGGGATCAAGCATTTTTATGCGGATTTCTTGAGATTGAGATGTGACTTTGGCCCTGGCCTGCTCAGTCGCCAGACTTGAGCATGCATGGGATATGCTACAGAGAAGAGCTCTGGCGAATATGGAGGGTATCCAGTCGAAAGAAGACGTTTTTTTGTTGTTGCAACGAACATGGGCGGCCATTCCACAGCGTGTTTGGATGAACTCATTTTGAGTATGCCAAACCGATGTTCTTGTGTTGTTAGTGTTCGCGGTAGAAACACGGATTATTAATTGTTTAAGTAACCTAATAAAATTTTAAAGAAAACTGTTATTTCAGTCTTTTTTTCGAACTTTAATGTTAGTGGTTCAAATGTCAAAAATCCCTTTATTAGGAAAATGGCAAATTTCTTTATTAATGCAAAGGTGACTTGGTTTATCGTTACTGTGACAAACGAAAACACTTTATTTGATGAATCCTAAAGAAAATTTTAATTAATATCAATCAGGAGAAAAGTTATTGCAAAAATATATGTTGATCCCTAGACACATATGTTGATCCCTAGACACTTTTGATGTGTGTAGTTGTAGATACTTAATTAATTTAGTTTTATTTACGCTTTGAAAATAAGCTTCATTCGTTATGTCTAATTTTTCATTTAACTGTAGTGATAAATTTAACATTGTTTTTCGTATTCGATTTTATCACATCACACTAATTTATAAAAGCGAATGTTTGTGAGGGTGTATGTTAAGTTATGGAATCAGGCGTTACTTTGCGGAAATCCATGACATTAAATGCTATGAAATATATTTAGCTTTAATTCCGCGAGACAAATATCCAGGTCTGAAAGCAGGGCACAAATCCCACCGTCATGCATATGTACACATACAAAACAAGTGAGAAATAATTAGCATGCCATGCAACCAAACCTATACTCGACACGTGTTTCGCCCCTCCACGGGGCATCCTCAGGAGATGTTGACTCGTCGAGCGTTTGAGCTCGAATGCGCGGTAGCGCACCGCTGTCGGCCCTTTATATACCGTTTCGATGACGCTATAATCACGATCGATACAATGTCACAACGTCATCTGTGCCGAACTACCCGCAATCATACTTAGAAGTGGTGATGGAATTAAGTTTGTTTGGTCATTCAACAGTGTATATGCATTATTATTGTTATATTTTGATATTTCTAACTGTTCCAACACACTCATCCGGAAACCCTTATCGCAAACATGCAGAATGTTATAGGTATTATTGCCGCTCAAGGAGTGGCCGGTGCAATCATTGCATACTAATTTGTAATCCGGAGTTTACAAATTAGTATGCAATGATTGCACCGGGGTCTATGTGGGTCAGACAGGCCGTAGTTTCGAAATTAGGTACAGGGAACATGTTGCCGCTCACAGGAATGGCCATCCAGATAAATCACATTTCGCAAAACATTTAATCGACACCGGCCACTCCTTGAGCGGCAACAATACCTATAACATTCTGCATGTTTGCGATAAGGGTTTCCGGATGAGTGTGTTGGAACAGTTAGAAATATCAAAATATAACAATAATAATGCATATACACTGTTGAATGACCAAACAAACTTAATTCCATCACCACTTCTAAGTATGATTGCGGGTAGTTCGGCACAGATGACGTTGTGACATTGTATCGATCGTGATTATAGCGTCATCGAAACGGTATATAAAGGGCCGACAGCGGTGCGCTACCGCGCATTCGAGCTCAAACGCTCGACGAGTCAACATCTCCTGAGGATGCCCCGTGGAGGGGCGAAACACGTGTCAAGTATAGGTTTGGTTGCATGGCATGCTAATTATTTCTCACTTGTTTTGTATGTGTACATATGCATGACGGTGGGATTTGTGCCCTGCTTTCAGACCTGGATATTTGTCTCGCGGAATTAAAGCTAAATATATTTCATAGCATTTAGGGTGTATGTTTGTTACTTCTTCACGCAAAAAGCACTGGACGGAATTGGATGAAACTTTACAGTAATATAGCTTACTAGCTGTTGCCCGTGGCTTTGCTCGCGTGGAAGTTGATTATTTACAATATATTTAATTAAAACTGTGTAAGTATGTATGAATAATTTATTCATGTTTTTAAACGTACCTATTTATTTACTTTTAATCAATAGCCCATTAATAAGGATTTCATACTAACGTTCGACCCATTTAGAAATATAATTCCCATAAATGATGATATAGGTATTCATTTATTTCTACTTAAAAGCCTAAGGACAAAGTTTCAGGCTACTAAATTAAAAATGACGAACTTCCAAACTAATCTACTTACGAAATTTCAACACCTAATTCACCCCTTAGGGGCAGAAATATCATTTATGGGATTTCCTTTCGAGGGCGCTCTGGTTCCCTGGTTTCTAGACCCCGAGACGGTGTGCGGTTTTTAGTCGGTTCGAGTCCGACATAACCACCAGTTGGTGATATCCGAGGGAATTTCCGCACAAAAAAAGGGGTAGGTATAATATCCAGAGATACTTAGTATCTACGCGTTTTTAACTATTAGCCCAAAGATAATTTTTCATGTTTCTAACTTAAAAAAGACGGACTTCCATACAAACTTTCAACCCCTATTTCACCCCCTTATGGGTAGAATATTGGGAAACGCTTAAATACGTATCTCCTAATTTTTTATCAATAGCCCTAAAATAAATTTTCATGTTTCTAACTTCAAAACTGACGGACTTCTAGACTAACCCGCTTACGAAATGTCAACGCCTATTTCATCCCTTCAGCGTAGAATATCGAGAAAGGCCTAAATACGTATCTACTCATTTTTAATCAGTAGCCCAAACCAAAAGTAAAGTTTCATGTTTCTAATTTAAAAATGACGAAGTTCCAAACAAGCTCTAACCCCTATTTCACCCCCTTAATGGTAGAATATTAGGAAACGTTGAAATACATATCTACTTATTTTTATAAGTAACCCAAAAATAAAAGTAAAAAAAAAAATTTTCATGTTTCTTAAATAGCCCTAAAATAAACTTTCATGTTTTTAACTTCAAAAATGACGGACTTTCAGACTAACCTACATACAAAACGTCAACCCCTATTTCACCCCTAAGTAGTAGAATATCCAGAAACGCTTAAATACGTGTTTACTCATTTTTAATCAGTAGCCCAAAAATAAAGTTTCATGTTTCTAACTTAAAAAATGACGGACTTCCATACAAACTTTCAACCCCTATTTCACCCCCTTGGGGGTAGAAATTCCGAAATTCTTTCCTTAATGGGTGTCTACTTAATGAAACGATCATACTCACCAAATGTTGTATTCCTAAGTTTAATAGTTTCCGCTCGGCGATGATGAATCAGTCAGGCAGTCAGGACATGTTATTTTATAAGTATAGAAGATACATCAGATTAACACATAGGTTACTGTTTGCCGCGATAACCGACATACACGCGGGCGGAGCCGCGGGCAACAGCTAGTATTACATATATTTGAATAATAAGACAGCTCCCACGTTAAGCTTAATATATACATTCTATGTCACATTACAGAATTACATATCAGAAGAAGATAAACTCTTAAAACATAAACTTAAATGCTAAATTAATCCTTTTCCTTGTGCTAGTATTTTAACACGTACTCGTTGTCGCATACACTTCATAACTTAGAACAAAAATTAAACACGTAACAAGCAAAAATATGCGTGACGCGTATTTAGCTTAATTACAACTCAGAAATGAGTTTAGTACGTTAGTAGTCGCATTTTTTACACAAAGAATATAGATAGGTACTATACTTAGACTTATGCTAAAAGTTCTCTGCATTGTAAGCATTGATATAAGTGAGAATAAAACTGAAAGAACAGAATACAAGTGTGTAATGGTTTGCGTGTTTCCTACATTTGTGTTTGTGTACCCCTACATATCGCTGAGTGTGCTCATTTCGAAGGCCATTAGATAGGGGAAAACCGTCATTGCAAACATTTCCCTCGCTTAAGATCAACACAATGGAAACATTTGAAGGTTAAGCAGATGTAACCGAATCCTCAAGGATACTTGTATATTGTATACGGCTTAACTGTGAACAGTAAAAATCCTATACATCAATGTCTGCTAGATGTAAAAGAAATATATTTAGAATGTTTCTAGTAAGAAATCCTTTTAGTTTCTATTTGTATTGTTTATCTACGGAATATTTTTTCTTTATGAAGCACACATCAAATAAGTTCAATTTAATCTATGCTGGCAGGTATTTTTTTCGACACATATTTTTTTTACATTTGGACATCTAACACACAACGCCATCTAGTCCCAAAATAAGCAGAGCTTATATTATGGGTACTAGACAACTGATATAAAGACATATATACTTTTTATTTTTTAAATAATATATAAACATAAAACACCTATACTCCGAAACAAATATTTTGAGATCATACAAATATTTGGTCCGACCCGGGAGAGCGTAGTTTGGAAGTTTAAAATAGATAAACGAAATAAAAATAATAATAATCGAAGCCGCAGGCAAGTTAAATTATTTTTATTTGCTTTATGAAAATAGGATTTCTAAGTAAGGAAACAAACATAAAAAAGCCCTCTTTTGTCTTGTTGGTGCCAAATACCTTGTTTGTCTATTCTATTGCTTACATTGTTTGCGATTTCATTACTAACTACTGACCTATATTTTTACATACAGCCATTTGATCTTGTAATTGGCGTTCCACTTCTCTTGACCCCGTCCAACAACAGCCTTCCAAAATAAACCACATATATAATGCATTAAAACTAGATTAACATCAAAATGCAAATGGAAAACGAAATTAAAGCGAATAAACATTCATGAAATCGCACTACGCTGGCTGGTCAGATGGGAAAACACGATAAGGTATGCAATAGAGGAAACTTTTGTATGGCTAAATGTCCATACATTATGTATACACGCAGAGAAACTACGGCAGTGTCGGAAATGATAATCAGGTATCAAAGGTATGTACGTTACATCCTGCATAATGCCGAAATCGAACCTCTTCTTTCCTGAAGGTCAGGGTTACAATTATAATATTTACTTTATTACTTCGTGCACAAATTTTTAATTGCCGCAGTGGTAGCGTATGCGACTGCTGTGCTTGAGCTCTCGGGTTCGATTCCTGGGTCGGACGAAATGTTTGTATGATCTGCAAATATTTGTTTCGGAGTTTGGGTGTTTTCTATGTATAATATGTATGTATTTACAAAAAAAGTGTATATGTATTTATATCAGTTGTCTAGAACCCATAACACAAGCTCGGCTTAGCTTGGAACTAAATGGCGTTGTGTGTAAGATGTCCGAAATATTTATTTATTATTTATTTAAATGCGTGCATTCGCGCACTTAATGCCTAAGGCACACTCTGTCTGTCGACCGATATTCAGTTCGTGCTGAAATCAGCGTGGCTCTACTACCTTGAGTACTAAAGTAAAAGCGTTAAACTTTTAATATGCACGGGCTTTTCAAAAATATTAACCATACACAGATACATATATAACTATATATGATACAATATAGAAATATATGAGCTTTAAAAATTGGAATTGGATGGATGTTTGACACATGGTTAAGTGGGGCTGAGGCTGACAAAATGAAATTGATCAGTAGGTAGTTCATCTTCAGCCTACCGCAGTCCACTGCTGGACATAGGCCTCTCCAATTGCACGCCACTTAGTTCGATCCTCGGCCACTCGCATCCAGCTCCTGCCAGCCGTCTTGCGCAAATCATCACTCCACCTGGCCTGTGGACGTCCTACAGTACGTTTGCCGAGACGCGGTCTCCACTCAAGAACCCGTTTACCCCAACAGTAATTCGTTAATTATTCACTCTTAGATGAATAATTAACGGATTACAAATACAATATCATAACAATTTATGATTATTTAGGTACAACTTTAAGGGTAGGTACCTTCAAGTTTGTATTTCGTTGTATTTACCTATTGCCCCCAAAACACGAAACTATCAACTAGTCTGAATCGGTTCACCGGTACGAAAATTAATTATACAAACAGAATTAATTCGAGTGACGTAATTTGTAAGACCGGTAACCAAATCTTACAAAGCTCCCTATCTAAGATTAAGGCAGTGTACGGTAAATAAATATCTTGTATTTCATCCCTAGCGACCGTCAGATTAACAAAGCGAGTTGCCTATCTCTGAATATCCCATTATGTTAATCCAACGTAAATGTTTATAGGCTAGCTGTCACGTTCCTCACCCAACTTGTGGAGTTGGCACATACATATTTTAAAGAGATGGATGCTCTATGAATTAGCATAATAATATATGTGTGAGTGTACTCAGATTGGCAATCGTCAATAACTTACGGATATACAAAATTTATTAAGAAGTGAACAAAACCTTAGAAACAACGAATGAAATGTTGCTATTGTATGATATTGATGTAAAGAATTGCCAAACAGAACCTTTTTACTCGCGTATTTTTAACCGACTTAAAAAAAGGAGGAGGTTCTCTATTCAACTGTTTTTTTTTATGTTTGTTCCTCATAACTTTCGACTGGATGAACCGATTTTGATGATTCTTTTTTTATTTGAGAGCTAGTGCTTCCCATGTGGTCCCATTTCAATTTGGTCCAGTTCTGACATGTCATCCATGAGAAAACCATATAAGTCTTCAATTTGCATTAAGTATGTGCGCGACAAATTGACGAATAACTCATTATCACGCTAACCGGTTTCGATGATTCTTTTTTTATTTTAAAGCTGGTGCTTCCCGTGTGGTCCCATTTAAATTTGGTCCATATTGAAGTTGGTTTTTTTTTTGTTAAAATTTGTGATTATAACAACAGATGTGATAAATGAAAATCCATGAGTCATATAAATACATTTACAAGTCTGATAATATCAGATGCTTATAACTAAAGTCATGCGAGGTTCGTAACGCCGTACACTAGAAAACACTCCTGCAAGATGAACTGAAGTGTTATGGTCGGCATACACTACTACGATTTATCGTTGCGATGTGACTGCACAGTTCGACTGTACAGTTATCGTACGTCCATAGAGCGTCCACACGTCAACGATATCTGCATCGATCGTCAGTTCTCTGCAGAAGCTCAGACTATAAACATGTCGTCCGCGATGGAAGATAACATGGCTTAAATTGGCTGCCTCGGTGGCGCAGTGGCAGCCTATGCTACTGCTGTGCTTGAGGTCTCGGGTTCGATTCCCGGTCGATCTGCATATATTTGTGTATGTTTGTATGATATGTGTCTATTTACAGAAAATAGTATACATGTATTTGTATCAGTTGTCTAGTACCCTTAATACAAGCTCTGCTTAGTTTGAGACTAGAATGGCGTGTGTTAGATGTCCGAAATGTTTACTTATTTGTACAAAAAGAGAAGAACATCACATAGTGTGTGGTGTAAGTAAGGAGTGGCTTCTTAAAAGAAAGTCATACTTCTATAATATATAAATAAATAAAATTGGAGTATTTGTTTGTAATATTAAAATAACCGCTTTTTGCTAAATGCATATGTATGTATTATATACATACATATGCATTTACACACACTAGCTAACCCACGCAACGTCGTTTGCGTCTCCTTCTGCCCGTAGCGTGATAATTTTCTCCCGTTTTTGAAACATTCTTCATTGGTGCTCCGCTCCTATTAGTCTTAGCCTGATGATATATAGCCTTTCTCGATAAATGGGCTACCTAACACTGAAATAATTTATCAAATATGACCAGTAGTTCCTGAGATTAGCGCGTTCAAACAAACAAACAAACAATCTCTGCAGCTTTATAATATTAGTAGCTGACCCACGCAACGTCGTTTGCGTCTCCTATTGCCCGTAGCGTAATAGTTGCCCCCCGTTTTTGAAACATTCTTCATTGGTACTCCGCTCCTATTGGCCATAGCGTGATGATATAGATAATCTCGATAAACTTCCTTGATAAACGGGCTATCTAACACTGAAAGAACTTTTTCTAATTGGACCAGTAGTTCCTGAGATTAGCGCGTTCAAACAAACAAAAACTCTTCAGCTTTATACAGGGTGGATATGACAAAACAATATTTAACGAAACCGCGGGCCATTCAAATATGTCTGTTGACTTTGGGATTGTTAAATTTACTTGAAAATTGAAATTAAAAAAATGAAACTTTCAAACAAACTAAATGCCTAAAAATATTAAAACCGATAAGAACACCATTTGCAATTTAAGTTCACTGACCTACGTGCATACGAGTACAGCTGAGCGCCCGCGGCAATATCAAACGGCGCCCGCGCGGTGCTGCCGCCTTCTTATTGTAATAATAATTTACATGTATTTACACAATCACAATATTTCACAATAATATCACAAAACATGAAATTCAATTAATTATAATTAAAAATTTTCAATTCTCAATGAATACACAGATCGTATCTTTTAATAATGTAATTTTTTCGCAATTTTGCAAATTAGTAAGTAGGTAGGTACTAACAAATAGCTTTGCAAATAAGTAATAAAAAAAAGTATGTCTTACGGGCAATGTCTTACAAAAAGTATATCTCGTCGATCTAATAAAGCCTGTACTTACTTGTATTTAAAGGTTTACGCTTGTTTTTTTTAGAACTTTGTGAATAGATCTATGGCTTGCTTACTTACTTGAAAATGAGGAGCAGCTGTACGCAAACTACATGTCAGTGTAGGTACGTAAAGCCAGAACGACATTTTTTCGGCATTCTCCATAAATTAATATCATATCCGAGTATTCACTAGCCGTATAACCAAATCGAGGCATTGCTTCATTTACACTCACACAAAGTAATCGTTAAATAACAACAAACCTAACTAATGTGTCCTGTCCCTGTCCTGTCACTATTAAAGCAGTTTTTCGCACTAATCACTTTAAAATACCTATTATTTATTAATAATCAAAACAAACAGTAGGTAGGTACATAGAGCTTCCGCGCCGGCTAGTTCAAACGTGCAACGGCGACGCGAACACGTCACGGGTTCGCGTATTGCGACTGACTGCCGACTTGCCGACTTTTCAAATGCAGTTTTTTACGCTTGAAATTAGAAAAGGATAGAAAAGATATTTTCGGTTGACCCTTTTACTCGACTCTTGATTTGAGATTCCTTCCAGCAATACCTACCTATTGTTTTTAACTATTTTGTAATTACGTGTGTGAGGATCTTATTGCTCAGACATAAGGTATATTTTAGAGTGAAAATTATTTGAGTAGTTAGACCTAAAAGGTCATTAACCCCTTGATGATAGCGATGCATTCAACACATCGTGTAGTAAATTTCAAAAACGAAAAGTAGTGTCCTGTGGCTTAACTACTGAACCGATTTCATTGAAACTTTGTAGGTGGACTTGTAACGTGTGTAGGTATACCTAGTTAAAAAAACTCTTGCTTTGTGGTATCCACCTTGTATATTAGTATAGATGTATTTATTATACTCTTCTAAGATCTAATACTCATAATCAACAACACATTTATTTGGATAAAGACTAATATTAGGTATTATGTTGATAAAAACTCTTTGGCAAATAACTCAATAATAGGTACCAACTCTTAGCGTCTTATACTCGTGATAACTTCTAAACGAAATGTCCGAATGGGATGAAACAAAAAGTATTTTACTTCTACATAAATACCCTTGATAACATAATGCTTTATTAGATAAGGATTAATATTACGATACACATTTAAAGTAGTTTCTTTCTTCAGACGATTTAATAAATTTTTTGAACACAAAAGCGGTTATTGTGACTAAACCATGATAGTTAGATATATGCTCTCGCGGACTTTTTTGTAGATCTTAATAGGACCTACAAACCCGTAATACATTATTTTGTTCTATTGTCAATACTTTTTGCAGCGCACGCAAAAATAGGTTTTCGATTTCACACCTTGGGTTACAAAATCGCAAACTCTGCAGCTTTATAATATTAGTATAGATATAGTATGGATATACCAAAATAACATTGTTTACAATTTTTGTCAGTCTGTCTGTCGGTCTGTCTGTTAGTTTCAGCTAATCTGTGGAACGGCTGGACCGATTTTGATGGGACTTTCACTGATAGGTAGAGATGATATAACGAGTAACTTAGGCTAATTTACTTTTCTTAGACTAACTTCACCCCGCGGCGTTACCAGCGGTACGACAATGACCGCGAGTAATACCGCGGGGTTCAGCTAGTCTCACATAAATTTATTAAATAAATAATTAATAAATAAATATTTCGGACATCTAACACACAACGCTATCTAGTCCCAAACTAAGCAGAGCTTATATTATGGGTTACTAGACAACTGATACAAATACATATATACTTTTTTTTTTTGTAAATACATACATAGAAAACACCCAAACTCCGAAACAAGTATTTCCAGATCATACAAACATTTGTTCCGACCCGGGAATCGAACCCGAGACCCCAAGCACAGCAGTCACATACCCTACCACTGCGCCACTGAGGCAGTCTGAAATGAGTTGACTGATGTGCTCGGCCGCGTCCGCCTACAGCAAGATTTGTGTGAACGAACTGAGCGATTGCACCGACTTCCGTCCACACGCTACCGATAACTGCACAGTCGAACTGTGCAGTTAAATCGACAACGATTTATCGAATGACTTTTGCTCATGCCTCCGATCGTTTGCACCAACCAAAAATCTGAGCCAATTTCCGTCCACACGTACGATAAAACTGCACAAACGAACTGCACAGTTAAATCGCTACGATATGTCGTTGTAGTGTGGACCGCCTTTTATAAAGATTACATGAAACCCGGTCAGGTCGATGAAACCTTCATCGGGTACATCGGTCGGTTAGAGCAACATAATCTCAGCGGTCACATCAGACAATAATAATCTTTTATAATACGCCTGCGTGCAAAACAATTTTTGAATCAATTGGTAAATGCGATGAACTGTTTATTAGGGATTATTATAGTAATACTATAACACATAGGCATACCCACCGATATTAAATTAAACCACCACGCACAATGCTACAGCGCAAAGAGTATAGAACAAGTCTAAGATATTCTACCCTACTCTCATATAAAATGTTGGTTAGTACTGCTTTTTGTAAAAGACATGTACATTTTCAATACAAGTTAAATCAGGCACAAGTTAATTGTAATCAGTTCCATATCGAAAGATACTCCTCAATATGAATAACAACCATGATGAGATATCCCTCCCTATTATCCCGTGCCCGTTCTAGGAAGGATGTGGAGGTTCAAGCAGAGAGGTATAATAAATCAATGTTAAAAGGTTTCATTGTTAGAGGAATGACAAAGGTTCTGTGCCTTATGGCAGTGGTACGTGCGTGCGGAATTAAAAGGCGGCCAACCGCACTTCCTGACCCAACTGCGACGCAACTTGTACTTGATATCGCTTAATGTACTATAAATGATTCATTGTACTTCTTTTAAACTGCATTAAGATATTGATGGAAACTTTTTGCTGTGTAGTAAACAACTCAAACATGTAACTGCCCTATACTAAAAATCTTAACTCTAAATAAATAAAAGTACATTAAAAGTTGCTAGTAAAATAATTTAATATATATATAAGCACTAAAACAGCAAAAAAACCTGTGGAGATGTCGAATTTCATCTCGATGACATTTTTAGTGATCGTAGCAATATTATTCATCTTTATTTTTCATAAAATGAATAATAACTTGTCTAGTAGACACATCAATTTAGAATGTTATGATACAAGTTTTTCAATAAAGATTAATAAATAATTTATTACTATATTTTATTAATCCAGACTTTTTAACAGTTTTTCTTCAAACTTTAAATAAAAAGTTTATGAACCACTTACACTTCAGCTTTTGTGTGTCATAGCGTTTTACTATTAAACTTAAGTTATTAAGTTTGGGACCTAAAGCCATTGCATGACGGTTGTATTTGGCATATTCAAAATATTTCTAGTATTAAACTTCTTACATAGTTACTGATAAGACATCTGCTACTAAGTTAAAACTGTCAGAAACTTTTACTTATTTGTTGCATAACTTGCATAAATATCAAGGTTGCAGGTGTTTATTTGAATTTTCGCTTTATCGGGAATAGATGATATTGAACAGTTTAATTGTTATACTTCTTTTTTATATTTTGATTCATTTTTCAAATGATTTATGCAGTCTCTGTCTCAAGGTAGCAGAGCCACGCTGATTTCAGCACGAACGGGCCAGCTCGACCGGGGCGGTACTACCCTCGCACAGAAAATCAACGTAAAATGACAGCGTTTGTGCTGTTGTGTTTCGTTGGTGAGTGCGAGACTCCTCCGCCTCCGGCCCAATGATGCAGAAGCATCACAAGCCGCTATAGTTGTGGGTCACCACGTTGCATTGTTGCATTCGCAATGAGTATTATAATATGTATGTATTTCCAAAAAAAAAGTATATATGTATTTATATCAGTTTTCTAGTACCCAATACACAAGCTCTGCTTAGCTTGTGACTCGATGGCGTTGTGTGTAAGATGTCCGAAATATTTATTATTATTATTCTCTTTATTAAAATTATATTATATCACTCTTGGATTCTGCAGTTTTCCATCAGGCAGAGTAAAGTCATTTTGGCAGAGCTAAAACAAAAAAAAATGTCCATGTTTATAAAACAACCTAAAATCGACTTTTTTATGTATTAGCTGCCTAAATTACTCTGCCGTGCCTAATGGAAAGCATAAGCAGAATCCAAGAGTGGTGGTCACCATCCTCAATGCGAATAAGTACAATGCAGCATGGTGACCCACACTATGGCAGCCTGTTGAGATGCTTTTTCATGCCCCGCTTGAAGGACCCGGGATCATAGTGGGAAGGAAGCACGTGCGCAGGTAGTGAGTTGCAGGTTTACCGCTAGGCTAGGTACCGCTCGGCACAGGAAGGAAGAATCGAAGCGATGAGTACGAGAACGTATGTCTACTACTCTGAAGCGGTGACTTCCAAGGCCGGCACGTGTTGTCCTGTACAGGAGGGGGAGGGGGGGGGACCAGTTGGAAAAGCTATTTAGAACACTCTTCACTTCCGCGACTTTCATTAATTGAATTATATTTAGTAGTGTTTATACATAAAATACTTTTAATTGCTTTAGAACGATTCTCGGATTATATTGAGATCTTTTACTAAACTTTAAATTAATCCGTTTAGGATTACATTCATTATGAACATAAATCAAACTTAGTTTGTTTATTGTTGTTATTAAACAAAACGTATACAATTACAGTAAACATTTAATATTGTTCTATACATAATAGTAGACCGAACAAGGGTCACATAGTGATTACAGACACAGATTGTACAATTTGCTTTAAAAAGTCTACTTTTTGGACAATTTTTTTTTGTGTATTGTTATATCACAGACTACATCAGTAAAATGGCCTTAAATTATTAAGAATTTATGAGATCGTATAATTGATCGCTCAGTGGTCCAAATTCAGTCATTAAAAGATGAATTATTTCTTTTAAACTTTCATGGTCAGTAACATTAAAATAGAAATCTACGGGATTGCTACCATGTACTACATGTACATGCTACATGGTAGCAATCCCGTAGATTTCTATTTTAATTAATTATTTCTTTTTTTATTATCAATTTTTTAGCTTTCATTATTAGTCCCGAAGCCACCGAGTCCCTTGAGCCTATGCAGTTGCATATAATATCGCCTCTATGACAGCCTTCTATCGCCTTTATCATGGAGAGTGTTCTGAAAAGCTCTTTCAATTGGTCCCTCCTTCTCCCTTCCTCTACAGGACAACACGTGCTGGCTTTGGAAGTCACAACTTCAGAGTGGTAGACATACGCTCTCGTACTCAACGCTTCAGTTCTTCCTTCCTGTGCCGAGCGGTCAAAATCTGAAACTCCTACCCACGTTTGTTTAAAGTAGCATTCCTCAAACTTAGGCAGTGGTCCGACCGCCGGCGAGAAAACGACTAACTATCGGCGATTTTCTCGCTCAAGAAACGTACAACAAATAGAAATTCCGTGTAAACGAAAGAGATGCATATAGTAATAGTTGCTCTACGACTGTTCACACTGCCAGCGACGACTCACTTTACTAGTTTTGTCGCTGAGCGACAAGAGCTTTCAAAGATAAACTAGCTCAGCCATACTCGCTCAGCGATACTCGCTCAGCGAATGCTCGCTCGCTTGATCATTTCTATACAGTGCGGCTTTGAAAGTACATGTATGGATATCAACAAATCATTGCAACTCTCATTGTTGTCTAGTTCAGACTTCGACGTATTTTACGATAGAGGTATTGTCGGGCACATTTAATAAAAAAAGTCATCCATAGTGTCTTGGAATGTGGTGTTGGCGCGAGTAATCACTCAATGCACTTGAACACTCGCTTATAGCCCAGCCACAAAACTATCGAAACTACACACTAGCTGTCCACTAATCGCCAACTCGTTCTTAGTTTCTAGTTGTACTCGTTTCTCGTTCATCGTCGGCTGTGGGACCACTGCCTTAGTGTAGTAGTTTGAAAATTTAGTCCTTAAGTATAAATGTCGTAAAAACTGTGCATATATTCAGTAAGTATGTACGCAACGCTATCTTTTAATAGATTGGGATTGCTGTCGTCGTAATCAAACTGAGTTCAAGTTTCGATACGAGATAAAACGAACAGCAAATCTTTTTACTTTTATCTCTATCAAGCACGATTTTGATTTTATATTTTATTAATAGGTCTTTACCTATGAAATTGCCGTTTTGTATGCAATAAGTGAAAGTACTTATTTTTTCAAACTTTTTTATTTCTGTTATTCGAAGTAATCACCCATGCAATCGACGCATCTTTGCCAACGCATTGGCAGTTTATTGAAGCCCTTCTTGTAAAAATCAGCTGGATGGGAGGCAACAAACTCTTCAAAGGCATTTTGTACTGCCACTCGGGAATTGAATTTTTTACCCACTAAAAAGTTGTCTAAATTTTGGAAAAAGTAATAGTCGGTAGGTGCAAGGTCTGGTGAGTATGGCGGATGAGGGAGATCTTCCAACCCCAGCTCTTGCAGCTTGGAGACTGTCTGTTGCGCAGTATGGGGTCGTGCGTTGTCGTGAAGGAGCAGTGGGGACGACCGATTGACCAAAGCTGGCAAGCTTCTCCATCATTCTCTCCAGTTCTTCACAGTACACATCTGCATTAATGCTCATGTTTAGGGCATTGCTTTGGTGCTGAACCAGGGTCTAACCAACTTGCTGAACGCTTTCGATTGTCGAACAGAATCCATTTTTCGTCGCACGTAACAATTCGTTTCAAAATTCCTTCATGTCTTTGCCTGTTGAGCAGCGCAAGGCAGGTCTCGACGCGTACGTTGCGCTAGCGATCGTTAAGGTCGTGGGGCACCCATCTATCAAGCTTTTTTACCTTGCCAATTTGTCGCAAATGGATCAATATTGTTTTGATGCTTACATTAAAAGCTGCTGCTAGCTCAGCTGTAGATTGAGTTTCGTCAGCTTCCACAATCGCCTTTAATTCATTTTTGTTAACCAAAGTCTCCGGACGACCACGAGCTTCATTTTTCAAGTCAAAATTTCCAGAAAGGAACCGGGAAAACCAATAACGGGTTGTGCGTTCGTTTGTACAGTTCTCTCCGTAAACGTTTTTGATGTTACGTGTCGTTTGTGTCGCGTTGGTGCCACGACGGAACTCATATTCCATAATTACACGAATTTTTAAAGTATCCATTATGACGAAAAATGTTCAAATGTAATGAAAATACAACGCTAATCAAAAAACAAAAGACTGAGTTTGTAAATAGAATGTCATGGTTTTAAAACAAAATTAATTTGAATTTAGAATACAGAGCCATTAAAAACTTTTTTTTATTTGAAATGACCAGTACTGAAGAACGGCAATTTCATAGGTAAAGATCATTATCTATGCCTATCAGTGTATATTGTATTCGATCACTGTCTACTTGTCAGTATACACAAATATTTATTTAAAAAATGTCAGACTCAGAAGGCCCTTGTAGCATCAGTAAATCCTCAGCCTTCCTTATCTTCTTCTTCTTACCAGGTTGTAAAATTATCTACCTGTTTTACTATTCTTATTCCTGGACATAAACTTAACCGACATTATTCGGCAATATTATACTTACTTCAATTCTAGAGTTTTTTACTGTTTTAGGGAAAAAAAGCGTCACGAAAGACTTAGTACCTTACCTTAGTGTACTAGCAAGCTTACAAAACAATTTACAGCTCGTCTGCACATTTTGCCTTACAACTACGCTAGGACTATGTACCTACTATGTGGATATATGGATATTATTCTGTGGATAACGATGCTGGTTGCGTAATTAATTTAAGAGAACATTTTAGAAATAAGGCATATTTTCAATTTATTATCGCGCAATTGTTTGTTGTCCTGAATTTAAAAAAATACAGTTCGCCTCTTACATGCCCGTAACAATTCTTATCACCATCTCCCCTTTCTATGTCTTTCATATTATACCTTTCGCAGAAAACAAGCTTGTCTGTACAACAGAGACTCTCTATATTAGGCAGTAACGATCAATGCAAAAAAATATTTACCAAACAAAATAAAACCATTTACAAACCTTCAACGTTTATCACAACGTAAACAACAAAGATAAAAATGATAACAGAAATTAGAAAGAACTTAACTGTCAAGTGCTCAACTTAATAATTCCATTAGAAAATGCGATTATCAAATAACAACTCCATTTCGATGCTAATCCCCAATTAAAGTCAACAAGTTTGAAATCCACTTCAAAATTCGTAATAAACCAAGTTGTTCAAAGTGCGAAACTCTTTATCGACTTGTAACGATCGTTCCTTACTGAAACAAAGTACTTGCACGAATACAGAGCAAATAAAGGTTCCATTGAGGGCCTTCTACCCACAGTTGACTTATTAATAATTCATTTTCGACCTCGGGACAACCGATAAATTGGTTCCTGATTGTGTTTCTCAGTGGGCGACTCTTGAAAATATGTGGAATCATACAGGTAATGACATAAAAAGTTGTGCAAATTGTATAGGATTAGCAATTTTGTAGGTCAAATTCATTTTAAATTGTATATGAATTGTTAATTTTGTGATAAATGTTCATTAAATGAAATGTCAGTTTTTGTCATTTAAATTTTGTTGAAATTTCCATAGCTGAAGTGGCTTCGTAAATTGCGCATTATTAACCGACTTCCAAAAGAAGGAGGTTCTCAATTTCATCGGTATTTTTTTTTGAACTCATCAAGTTTACCTAAGTAGTTTTTTTTTTGAAGATTTTGAAAATTATTTTTGTATTCGAAAGGGTATGCTCCCCGTGTGGTCCCATGGCCACCATATCAGGATCTGATGATGGAATCCCAAGGAAATTGAAGGAAACCCTCAAATTTACGTGAGCGCCTGCAATAAAGTTAAGGCAATTGTTTGCATGCTTTCATATTCTGTAAACATCATGTCCGAAATATTTATTTATTATTCTATACAGTATGTTGTATGTTACCTTTAGCTGTATTCTTTCAAGGTATTTAGGTGAAATGATGATGAGAGACTTGAGAATGACTAAAAAGCGAAAAATATAAAAAAAACTTCGTTTAAAAAAACCGACTTCAAAAACTGAAAAGTATAAAATAACTTAATTTGTAGGTACCGCACTCGCCGCGCGTGACCTTGAGCGGGATAGCTGCTCTTCGCGTAGGACAAAACAACCGAAGCGTCGGTGAGGTCGTTGACGTTCGTCTCGAAATATAGCGAGTGTGGTACCTACTATTACATTTGGCTTGGCGCCGAATTCAAACCTATGAATAGGTAGCACATACAAATTAAGTTGTTTTATACTTTTCAGTTTTTGCAGTCGGTTTTTTTAAACGAAGTTTTTTTTTTATTGAAATATGTATGTGCATAGTATAACATAGTTATTTATTTCTGTAAGTTTACATAACATTACTAAGTTCCTTAAATTACATCAACAGTGACTATTCATCAAAATCATTTGAAAATTCACGCTAAATAATTTATACACATAGGAAATACGTGACATACACAAACTAGAACATTGATTAACAATATTTAAGCCTAAACTATTAAAATATAAGACGTGTTATTGTATACTTAGAAATGAAACATTGGTCCGAAGGCACTGTAAAAGGATTTCATAAATATATAACCCGGGATATTGCTCCCCTTATAGGCAGTTATTCTCGCTTCTTGGTATGCCAATATCAAATTGAGATTTGAAAACTTGTGGATTTATTGATGGCAATTTGTAAGTACTGCTTCGAATGTTTAACCCAACATTAAAAGCAATTTTAAGTTCATAAAGTAGTTTCGGAACTTGTGAACCAAGGTAATTATGTAAAATGGCATCTTAAATAAGATTCTCGGTTCCGGGATTTTTGATATTGAAGCGTGGATATATTTCTTTTTAGATCTCGTAATAAAAGTATAAAATTATCAATTTCTTGTCCAACATATTTATTTTTATATTTTATATGTTCATTCAGGTATATGAACTCAAACTTGAAATAGTTAAGTTACGTTTTAAGTAAGTGACCGCGTTGCATTTGCTGGAGTCAAAACTTAAGCATCAGAATGACACACACCAACTATAGAACGGTATTATTAATAGGACTTCTCAACCATTCTTCTTTATTACACCGAAGTAGACACGAAACTATTGTAATTAAAAAATATTCAAGCGTTAAGTTATCGCTTGTCAACATATTTGACTCCCGTAATAAAGTGATTGTACTTGCTGATAACGCACGTCATCGATTATATTCATCTCCCCAGCACTCAACGTAAGTCACAGATTGTAGTATAATGAAATAGGTACAATAGAACAAGCAAAAAGTGTGGGTTAACTAAACACAAAACCTTACAATTCTCTAATGTAACTCTTACATCTACGAGCGCGTCCATCACCGATCAGGCGATGGACGCAATATGATTTGACCTTATAAATCCAGATTTTTGCACCTAATACAAATAAAATCGTTCCATTTATCATTGTAACTAATGCAGAGACGCTTAGTTTGGAGGTCACAGTTGTCGTAAAGAAAAATAGAACGAGAATGATTATGACGAATAGATTTTGTACGAATACATTGGAAGATTATCTAGCAGCTTTTGCAATCTTTTTGTACGAATTTATTATGACGATGGGTTGTTTACGTTTTGTATAAGTACTGAAATTGAAAGAATGAATATGCCAAGAAAAATATTAGTTATTGCACTGACGAAATAGTTGCAGTAACAATAAAAAATAATACATATTATAAACATGTGGTACAAACATCATTTCGTAAGTTGATGAGTAATTTCAATATGCGAATATTACTTACGTATGGTTAACACAATTAAATGAGTATTTTATTTAAATACTAGCTGTTGCCCGCGGCTCCGCCCACGTGAATGTCGATTTTCGCGGCAAATAGTAACCTGTGTTACATACGTCATACAAAGGGCTATTGTTAGATCACGCACTCGTCCAATATGCCAACGCTGCAGTCTCCATGACACAAGGTGCCGACGTAGAATTACGATAACACACCACAAAGACCTGTTATGAGATCAACGGTGCCACGAAGGCGATGACAGCATTACGAACATGGACAACAAAGGCCTGTTATAAGATCAACACCGCGTCACTAGCACAAGGCGCCGACACAGCATTGTTATAGTATATATATTTAAGATTTGTCATTTCTACGCACACTTACTTTTAAGCCAACATCGCGTTAGCAACTTAGACTAATTAGTTATAGTTTAAATGTAATTTTTATAATCTTTTATTAAATTAACTTCAAGTTCTATTTCGTTTCTCTAAAACTCCTTCGGCTGTGGCAAATACGTAATTGGCGCAGTCGGTAGGATACTCGCGGGTCGTTTCGCGAGCTATAAAGATCTCTAATATCGAAATCCGCGTTCGCGAGCAGCCCGAGCGGCCTTCAAGCCACTGTACGAGTATCCAGAATCTACGAGAGCTGCAGCCACGGGGAAGAGTATCCGAACATTGATACGCGGCGAAACGGAATGATAGGGTGAGTGCACAGAATCGTTCTTGTGTTGCTATTCCTTTACCTTGAAGTTTTTATTTCCCAAAATTTTCCACCCCTAGTAACTCCCGTATTAGAGAGTCTGCATCGAGCCAGATTCGTCGACGAGTATAACTAGATAGTGGTAGGAATTTGGATTTAAAAGATTATAATTATAGTTTAGAATTACTTAAATCAATAATTTTTTATTCTTCAAAATTTTCCACCCTAGTAACTCCCGTATTAGAGAGTCTGCATCGAGCCAGACTCGTCGGCGAGTACAACTAGATAGTAGTAGGAATTTGAATTTAGAAGACTATAGTTTAGAATTAAATCAATTACCTAGAATTAAGATAATGACGGAGCGCAACCCGGACATAATTTTTAAGGCTTTACGCCCTGTACCGGAGTTCGACGGGAACCCACATATACTTACCCGATTTATTAAGTTATGTGACCAAATAGTATATACCTACCTTAGTACGGAACCCTGTGATCAGTTATCGAACCTTTGCTTGATAAATGGAATTTTAAATAAAATCACAGGCCCCGCCGCTAGTATTATAAATTCAAATGGCATATCTGATAATTGGCTAGACGTTCGGAATGCATTAATCAATAATTTTGCAGACCAAAGGGATGAAACTGCCCTTTATAATGACCTCTCTTTAGCCAACCAGGGACAAAGATCACCACAGGAATTTTATGACCACTGTCAGACACTATTTAGTACAATTATGACATATATTAGCCTTCACGAGACAATCTCCACTACTATTGAAGCCAAGCGCACTTTATACAGAAAACTAACCATGCAAGCGTTTGTAAGGGGTTTACAGGAACCTCTAGGTTCACGCATTAGGTGTATGAGACCTGACACGATTGAGAAAGCTTTAGAATATGTTCAGGAGGAAATGAATATATTGTATTTGCAGCAGCGCAATGACATAGCTAGTAAATTACAGCCGACCCCTAAGGTCACCCACTCTACTCCTGTACATACCCCGAAACTTTCAAATAACTGTAGCCATAGCCCAACCGCATCATATTGGCCTTCACACGTAGCAAATAGGCCGCCACCTCAGCCGATGCAACCTTTTAGGTTTGCACAAGGGTTCAGGATGAATCCTATGCAGCATCAGCCCTCACCACAGGTACGTATGCCCACACACACACAACACATGTTTAGTGCTAGGCCTCCAAATTATAATCTTCGAGGTAATACGTTTAGGATGCTACCTAGAACTCAACCCAGTCAGCCACCTGGCCCCGGACCGATGAGTGGTATAGAACACTTTAATCCCAGGCCGATGCCACCTCCAGGAGGAATCCGCAGACATGACTGGCGTACCCAGGGCAATCCACCACCTAATAATTACTTTAAATCTCGTGAGATAAACTTTAATGAGTGTTACGATGATAGCTATTATTACGACCACAACTATAACCCTGACTATGACTACTTTTCACATACCAATGACTATACCCCCTATGATGACTATGACACGAATCAAACACAGTATCAAGGCCATGATCTTCCTTTAGAGTACTCTTATAACAATTCAAACGATAACCTTAAGAGTGCCAATTCAAATTCGGACGGATCAGAAATTAGAAAAGCTAAGATAGAAATAAACTTACAAGCACAGAGACAGTTACCATTTATTCAGATATCAAATCCTCCTTTAAAATTACTTATCGATACCGGTGCTAACCAATCATTCTTAAGCCCGGAAGCCGTTCAAAACTATTACCCTGATATTCCTTTAAATTACGATCCATTTGAAGTGACTAATGTACATGCTACTACGAGAAACAACTACTCTATAACACTACCGTGCTTTAACGAATTTAATGACCCGGATAATATACGTTTCTTTGTCTATAAGTTCCACGATTATTTCGATGGTCTTATAGGACTCGACTTAATGACCAAATGGGAAGCTAAAATAGACCTTAAAGACAAGACCTTGACTACACGACATACGGTAAACCCTATTAAAATGTACAACTCCCAAAATGTGAATTTATACGAGGATATTATCCCTGCAAAGAGTTATAAGGTAGTTACGTTACCGATAAGTGCCCCGGATGGCGATGTAATTATTCCAGAACAATTAATTTGTAACTGCACTATAGCTGAATGTGTAACTACTGTAAAAGATAACCATGCTCTTTTAGAAATTTTTAACCCTACTGATAACGATGTTGTATTTGCACTTGAATACTCAATTAAAGCAGACGCCTTATCTAGAATTGAAAGTCATAACCAGGAAACCAGTTCGACCATTGCAAATCCCACCAAGAAGACTCCCACTATAGATAATTCAGCTACTAGTACAGCCCACACAAATCAGGAAAATCTAATTTTGGAAGTACCTAATAAAGACGAACCAATAACATATCTTGTACCCTACGCCATAATAGCTTACAACAGCTCTATTCATGGTTTTACAAAATGCAGACCCTATGACATATTAAAAGGCCATTTTGACCCCAGGGACCCTATTGACATTGACATAAACGAAAAATTACTCCAACAATATGTAGTGACTCATAGAGCACAGATGAAGACTGTCCATGACATAAACGAGACTTCGTTAGCCAATAGAACTGCTCTTATAGAATCCCGTAATAAGTCTAGACAACCTGAAATTGACTATAAGCCAGAACAACAAGTTTTTATAAAAAAAAAAAGAAGAAAAAAAAAATGCTTTCTGAAAGACCTGAAACGAAAACCCAAGAGTAACCAATTGTTACAGGTTACTACTACTGACCTTGATGCTGGAACCACTTCTAATACGACCTTAAGAGATAAGACTTGACAATTTAGATTTATTACCATTTAGGCTAGGATAAGCTAAAGTAACGACACATTATTATACATTTTTACAATACATCGTACGTACGTACGTAAGTACTATCTAATTCTACACTTAGATTCGAAGTACAGGACTATAAGAATAGACTCACTAACGAAACCTACTTATTATACGAAATACATTTAGAACACCTAGTAAAAAAAAAAACAATATCCTTAATCATCTATACACCTTAGAGCCTGGCAGGACAAAAAGAGGTCTACTTGATGGATTAGTCTATAATTAAAAGCATTACCGGCAATCTGGATTATCAGGATGCTTTTAAATACACTCAAGCTTTAGTTACCTTGAAAACAAAAAAAATACTGTAGAGTTTAATTATCGCGCTAATTTAAACAAACTTATAGCTAGTTTAACTTATCGAAAACGAAAGTAATATTAATTATATCCTTCAGTTAATCTTAAATGAAAATGCTTACAGAGCCAATAACATTATTAATTATGGAAAATATAACTTGTTAGAATCAAAAATATTCTAGCCTTTACTAAAACCTGGACAAAATAAACTTAGATCTTAGTTAGTACTTAGGAATACTATGATATTATAAGGTCAGGATCGTATTTTGTAGTTTAACATATAAATTATAGTTTTCAAACTCCCCGTAGTCTTTCCAAATATCTATGATTTCTGTAAACTATCCCTCGCACAAAATAAATTTCACCAATTCCTTATTCCTTCTCATCCTTATATAGCAACTGATAGAAATGAATTTGTGTACATAGAGGCAGAATGCCCGAAGTATAGTAAGCACATATGTCTGTGAGAAAAACGTAGCCCAGCAGATCCGGACAGATCCTGATTGCACTCAAGTACTGCAGAACTGACCATCATTAACGACAACAACGAAATAAAAAGTCAACCTTTGAAGTAAACCTTTAAGATCTTCACAGCATCCAGAATAAAGTATCCCAGGAAACACCGATAGAAAACGACAACGTCCAGTCAACAAACCTGTACCATACGACCATTCCATTCTATATATTGGTATCAGTTACAACTGCAATTATCACCTACGCAGTAGGCCGTAACTACAAGATCTAGCACCTAAAACTAAATAGTTCAAAAGAGAACCCAACACTCCAGATACACACTATGGAAGATCCAGCCAACCCTAAACCAGAAGAATTTTCAGCAACATTTTCCATTAACATGACAAAATAGTTGCTGAACTGAGGGTGGAGGTGTTACATACGTCATACAAAGGGCTATTGTTAGATCACGCACTCGTCCAATATGCCAACGCTGCAGTCTCCATGACACAAGGTGCCGACGTAGAATTACGATAACACACCACAAAGACCTGTTATGAGATCAACGGTGCCACGAAGGCGATGACAGCATTACGAACATGGACAACAAAGGCCTGTTATAAGATCAACACCGCGTCACTAGCACAAGGCGCCGACACAGCATTGTTATAGTATAAATATTTAAGATTTGTCATTTCTACGCACACTTACTTTTAAGCCAACATCGCGTTAGCAACTTAGACTAATTAGTTATAGTTTAAATGTAATTTTTATAATCTTTTATTAAATTAACTTCAAGTTCTATTTCGTTTCTCTAAAACTCCTTCGGCTGTGGCAAATACGTAATTCCTGTATAAGCTATATTACTGTAAAGTTTCATCCAAATCCGTTCAAAAGTTTTAGCGTGAAAGAGTAACAAACACACACACTCACACACATTTTGTGTTTTGTTTCTGGTAAATTATCATAACTATTAAGTTATATGTTTGTTTATATTAAAAATTATAACTCCTAATTCAAGTATTTTAAACTTAAAATTGATCTTTTACATTTTTATTATACGATAAAAAAGTAATCATATAACGTACCTATTGTAAAGTATCTTTTAGAAACTGTTTAAGAACTACCAGATGTGGATGTTGTGTTAGTTACATTGAGATGATAATTTTAGGAACTGGTCACACACACTTTTTTGGAAATATAAATACAATGTAGATTATTTATATATTATTTATTAACTTTATGCACTAAGAATGTACATAGGCGGACTTAATGCCCAGAGCATTCTCTTCCAGTCGACCTTCGGGTGGTGGAGAAATCTTATATACATAAGAAGTCCGTTCAAATTTACAATAATCACATCATATTCAACGTTATACATACAAACATACATATATAAGTAGATATACATATACAGATTACGTATACATAAATACAACATTTATACACTAAATAATGGAAAAAAAAACTTCGTTTAAAAAAACCGACTTAAAAACTAAAAAGTATCAAATAACTTGTATATGCTACCTATTCATAGGTTTGAAGTGGGTGCCAAGCCAAATGTAATAGTAGGTACCACACTCGCTATATTTCGAGACGAACGTCAACGACGTCACCGACGCTTCGGTTGTTTTGTTCTACGCGAAGAGCAGCTATCCCACTCAAGGTCACGCCATATCAGGAGATATGGTGGCCATGGGACCACATGAGGAGCATACCCTTTCGAATACAAAAATAATTTTCAAAATCGGTCCACAAATTGACGGAGGAGTAATCCGTGTACATTCATACATTAAGAAAAAAAATCGATGAAATTGAGAACCTCCTCCTTTTGGAAGTCGTTTAAAAAGGACGGTAAGCTATAGATTAGAAAATTCTGCCAGTTCATTGAGAAAGAGCTCATGTACTTGATTTTTGAATGTATATCGGTTAGTGGACATCCTGATTTCGAGCGGGAGCGCATTCCAGAGTATTACTGCTCGAACAAAGAAGGAACAGTTCACGAAGTCGGAGTAATGAGACGGACATGAGAGAAGCAGATTATTAACTGAGCTAGGATTTCTATCGTGATTAGAGCACAGGTATCGGAAATACGGAGCAAGGTAGGTAGATAAGGATGGCGAGTTGAGAAATGAAAATAGGAAGGTAAGTGCTCGCTGATTGCACTGTAGGCGAATAGGTAACCATTTTAACTGGGAACGCAAAGCAGACATATGGTCATACTTTCGAATATTGAAAATAAATCGAATGCAGTTATTAAGAAGACGGTCAAGCTTGTTAAGGAGGTCTGCATTCAGGTCGAAGTAACACACATCACCATAGTACATTCAGTGTTTCGCAAACTTTTTGCGTTCAAGGTACATCTAGGAAGATAAAAAATTTTGGAGGTACACCATAATTTTAAAATATTTTTAAGTAATAAAAAACAATGTTTCTTATTAGTCACAAAACTATATTTTTATTTTACACTTTAATTGAGCATAGGCGGTCTTATCTCTCGTCGATCGTCTTGAGGCGTTCCCTTTTTTGTTTTTTACTGTGGTAAGAGTTAAAAATCCTAATCCACATAACTTTAAAATTTTCTTATCTAGTTTTATGGTTAGGCAGATTTAGACAAAATAAAAAGATCTCAGAAATTACAGAATAAAAAATAAATAGTCCTCAGAAATCAGAACAGACTTGTCTATAAGTAAATTCTGAAAGCTGCAGCACTTTGAATAGGAAGGGGAGAATAGAAATAGGGCGAAAATTTTCAGGAAAGGAAGAATAAGAATAGGGCGAAAATGTTCAGAAAGGAAAGAATAGAAATAAAGCGAAAATATTCAGGAAAGGGTAGAATAGAATTAGGGCGAAAATGTTCAGGAAGGGAAGAATAGGAATACGGTGAAAATGTTCAGGAAGAGAAGAATAGAAATGGAGCGAAAATATTCAGGAAGGGTAGAATAAAAATAAACTTCGTACCACCATATTTACATATCTGTCTCAGCTGGTCTCAGCTTCCTACACGCAGTGTACAGTCGAAGACAAAGAAAAAGACTTTTCCCGTTATAAAAAAAAAATAATTTTTTTTTTTAAATCTATGTCCTACCTCGTAGTATGAACTCAAATCGTGCCAAGTTTCATTTTAATCCATTCAGTAGTTTCAGCGTGATGCGCGGCCAAGATACAGACAGACGTCGCGGACAAAAAAAACAAGACTTTGCCCGCTATCTTCTAATTTTTCTTATACACAAACCTTGTCCTAACAATAAGGTCCTTTAATAATAATTATTTTTACGGGAATTAACGCGATCACTATTTCAAGGTACTACATACCTCTGTTTTGCCTGACGTTTCAAAAAAAAAAAGAAAAAAGTCCTACACATAAAAAAATAATCATTTAATTTGGTGCAGCCGATCGGAAGTTATGCGCGTACATACATTTCGGCGATACATTTTTATATAAATAGATATGTTGATACTGAATTGTAAAAATATTATCTAATATCTTTACCATTTTTATTTGCATTCTAAACAGTGACAACCAAAAAAATATGTCAATACAATGACAATTTCTGAATGAACCAACAATAACAACCATAATAATAATATTAAAATATGCGATAATAATATATAAATAATATGTGGTGTCTATTTAAAACCCTTAATTTCATTCGTGTAATATTATATGATGCCTATTTAAAACCCTTAATTTAATAAGTGCTTCAATTTGACAGTCAAAAGTTTGACAGGAAAGTTGGTAGAACAGTTTTTAAGGGCAAAAGGAAATTGTTGTTTTTATTATCTTCCCCGCAATTTTTCCATATTTTCTCACCGTTTAAACCTTCCCTGAACCACGGCAAACATTTCAAAACCTAAATCAGCTAAATCGGCCCGTCGGTTCTCGAGTTTTAGCGAGACAAACGAACAACAATTCATTTTTAGGGTTCCGTGCGAAAGGCAAAAAACGGAACCCTTATAGATTCGTCATGTCTGTCTGTCTGTCCGTCCGTATGTCACAGCCACTTTTTTCCGAAACTATAAAACCTATAATGTTGAAACTTGGTGAGTAGATGTAGTCTGTGAACCGCATTAAGATTTTCACACAAAAATAGAAAAAAAAACAATAAATTATGGGGGTCCCCATACTTAGAACTGAAACTCAAAATTTTTTTTTTAATCAAACCCATACGTGTGGGTGTGGGTAGGTCTTCGAAAATGATATTGAGGTTTCTAATATCATACTTTTCTAAACTGATTAGTTTGCGCGAGAGACACTTCCAAAGTGGTAAAGTGTGTGTCCCCCCCCCTGTAACTTCTAAAATAAGAGAATGATAAATCTTAAAAAAATATATGATGTACATTACCATACAAACTTCCAACGAAAATTGGTTTGAACGAAATCTAGTAAGTAATTAGTTTTTTTTTAATACGTCATAAATCGTCAACTGCAATTTACCTTTCATTCAATCAACACAAATATAAAAATAAAATAAAAATTGTATTATGCTACTTGCTACTGCGGAACCCTTCATGGGCGAGTCCGACTCGCACTTGGCCGCTTTTTATAGGATATAAGAGAAGAAGAAGATATACAAATTGTTTTGTCAACTTTGCAAGTTTTTTCTAGTAATCTATTACTGTAAAACCAGCATATTAAATACAGTCTACTGAAAAGTCGTCTTCCTTCATACATTTGGACCTTGCTCCTTTACAATGACCATTTAACGTTATTATGGTATTTTAGTTTTTGGTTCAGAATCGATTAGAGCGTCCTCCCAAAAAAATCTAAATGTCTCTAATGTACAGAATTAATTATACCTACCTACCTATTATTATACCTACTTTAAAAATTAATCATATATAGATTACTCGTATATAGGATAGGTACATCCTACTGTGAAGTTAGTGTTACTTAATTCCAATAGATGTCGCTGTTAAGTTTAGAAACAATTTTCAATAAATTTCATTGCTTCAGTAACGATTAGAGAGCCCTCCCGGTAAAACATCTAAATTTCTTTAATGTACAGAATTGATCTGTTATATCATATTTTTATTATACGTTCAAAAGAAAATCATATTACGTACCTATTGTAAAGTTAGTTACTTGATTCCAAGAGATGTCGCTGTTTTAAGCATAGAAACAGACAAACTCAACGTCTACAGATTTATTATACGTGATATATGTATAAATAGATCACGGAACAATATTTAAAGTACTTGCTGTCTAGCAAAAAAAGAATGAATGAAATCACGTGTTATTGAATTACAACCAAGTACATATTTTGACTTTCATCCCTTCTTCTCTAGGAAACCGTGCTGAATTTATGGATAGAGAGATTTCGATAAATCAAATACTTAATGCTACACCGAATTATACGTAATACGTTCTACAATTATTCCACGATATATTAATCAAAGTGTTATTAATTACGCATGGCTGGCAATAGATGTCACTACATGTTGTTTTACGTAATGATAAATTCTTTATAATTTTTTTTTCCAATAGATAGAGAGATTGTGATAAATTAAATACTTTATGCTACAATCTTCAGAGTTTCTCCTTTCTAACAAAAAAATAATTATTGCAATCGGACTACTCGTTAATGAATTACAATTAATTACACATTTTGACTTTCATCCCCCCTCACAGGGAAACCGTCCGGAATTTCGGAATAAAAAGTATCCTATGTCCTACCTCGGAGTATGAACTCAAATCATGCCAAGTTTCATTTGAATCCATTCAGTAGTTTCGGCGTGATGCGCGGCCAAAATACAGACAGACAGACAGACAAAAATGAAAAAAAAAATAGTTTTGGTTTCAGTATCAATAACAGAGTGCCCTCCAAAAAAAATTTACAAAATATCTTCCATGTACAGAATTTGACCTGTTACATCTATACTAATATTATAAAGCTGCAGAGTTTGTTTGTTTGTTTGTTTGTTTGTTTGTTTGAACGCGCTAATCTCAGGAACTACTGGTTCGATTTGAAAAATTCTTTTAGTGTTGGATAGTCCATTTATCGAGGAAGGCTATAGGCTATATTTTATTTTCAAAAAAATTAGGGATCCGTAAGAAAATTGCTATTTTCTAACCCAAGGTGTGAAATCGAAAACCTATTTTTGCGTGCGCTGCAAAGACTATTGACAATAGAACAAAATAATGTATTACGGGTTTGTAGGGCCCATTAAGATCTACAAAAAAGTCCGCGAGAGCATATATCTAACTATCATGGTTTAGTCACAATAACCGCTTTTGTGTTCGAAAAAAATATTAAATCGTCTGAAGAAAGAAACTACGTTAAATGTGTATCGTAATATTAATCCTTATCCAAATTAAGCTTTATGTTATCAAGGGTATTTATGTAGAAGTAAATTACTTTTTGTTTCATCCCAATCCGACATTTCGTTTAGAAGTTATCACGAGTATAAGACGCTAAGAGTTGGTACCTAATAATGAGTTATTTGCCAAAGAGTTTTTATCAACATAATGCGTAATATTAATCTTTATCTAAATAATTGTGTTGTTAATTATGAGTATTAGATCTAAGAAGAGTATAATAAATACATCTATACTAATATATAAAGCTGAAGATTTTGTTTATTTGTTTGAACGCGCTAATCTCAGGAACTACTGGTCCAATTTGAAAACTTATTTCAGTGTTAGATAGCCCATTTATCGAGGAAGGCTATCCATAAAGGCTTCCATAAAATAATAAGATAATAATTAAATTTATAATAAAATAAATAAAATTTTAAGATCAAGGTAAAATAGCAATAGGGGATGAAAGTTTGTATGGAAATATGCAAGGTTTGTGAAGGAAAGGCAAGGCAAGGCAAGGCCTATGTCCAGCAGTGGACTGCGATAGGCTGATGATGATGATGCAAGGTTTGCGAAAATGCTTCATGAGTTTGGGACAGGAGACAAAATATTAGAGCTATTCAGATGTAACATTTACTGAGTTATCATAATATTCTTAAGTGTGCTTACCCGAACGGGCAGACATGTGAGGGCAGACGACTGTGCCGCATGCGGATGTTGAATTTTGCTACTAGAAATTCATTATTATTCACTAGGATTCGATTTGTTTACATGATTTTTTGTTTATTCAAATAATTTTCTTCGTGAAAAAATCCGAAGGAAAAGTATCCGGCGGGATTTAAACACAAAAAAAAGCAAAAGGAGTACGCCGCAAGATGAAATAAATGATTGTATGAAACATATGTATTATGGGTACATGTTAAAAAGTTTTGTCTTACTACAATTATGCGAGTACAACTTCACAATGATTTATGAGCAGTGTCAATATGCAAATGCTCTTCTAAAAATAGGAGATGATTGTATGCCAAATGACAGTAACGACATGATTACACTGAGACGTGAGTTCTGGTATATGATAGCACAAATGATCTCAAAATAATATCTATTCTGATCCGCCGACTAATGAGACAGTTATCAAATAAACGAACGGATCATGTCAGACGTGGAGGAAGATGTTAACGAATACCTCTCAGGAAACAATGCAAGGGAAACTGAACCAGTCATATCATAGCTTATGCATAAAGTTTTTTAAATCTTTAGAATCATCAGGAGCGCATTCCCATAAGTTAAGACTGAAAGTTAATGTTCCAGTCCCATTAATAAGAAATCTTGAGCGACAAAGATATGTAATGGTACACGGCTACAAAATACACATCTGGGGTACAACATTGTAAAAGAAAATGTTTCAATTCCCCGTATTACAATAATTCAAACTTATTTGCAATTTCAATTTAAAAGAATGCAGTCTCCGCTGAAAACAACATTTGCACTACCAATTATCAAAGCCCAAAGACAGACGGTTAAAGTTGCAGTTCATTTAAAAAAAACATGTTTTTCAAATGGGCAGCACAATCGCGTGTATCAAATCAGCTAAATCACTATATTTTGACAAAGGATGGCAAATCAAAAACGTAGTATTTTAAAATTGAAAAAAATGAGAATTTGCGCAGACTGAGGGAAAACTCAAGCAGAATCCAACAGTGGAGGCAACGATACTCGCTGTGAAAGCAGACAATGCAGAACCAAACCGTTTGGTTCGAGAGCGTATTTCTAAGACTGAGGCGGTGACTTCCAAGACCAGCACGTGTTGTTCTGTAGAGGAAGGGAGAAGGTGGGATCAGTTGGAAGAACGCTTCAGAACACTCTCCATGGTAAAGCGGTACAGGACTGCCATAGAGGCGATATCTCTCCGCAACTGCAGAGGCTCAAAGGAATCGGTAGTATTGGGACTGTTGATAATGCGGACTGATTGCCGCTGCAAAAGATCGAGAAAATCAATGCCTAGATCCATCCCAAAGATGAGAACAGTACGGACGAGCGTACCTGGGTCTTATAAAGGAGTCACAAATGCTCGGGCGCGAAAAACCGTCTCACCCTGTTCAGGCTGCCTTAGTGGTGCCCTCGATGTACTCCCGTGGGTTGAGGTCTCGGCAAATATCCATGCCTAGGACACCGAGCTTATCCCGTAGTGGCAGTTGAGTGCTCTGAAAAGTGGGGAGGGGAAGAAACGGAGACTTTTTGGTAGAGAACGGGCACACCTGTGTTTTCTTAACGTTGAACTGGACCAGATTCTCATCACCCCATTGTTAAACGACAAGCTCCTATCCATTTTCCTCAACGTCTACTATCTTGGCTGCAGGGTATCCATAATATCGCCCATGCACTGTGCTACCGTCTGCATAGCAATGTATATTGCCAAGGGCTAATATGTCATTGACATGCAGAAGAAACATCTTGGGCGACAGGACCGAATTCTGAGGTACGCTAGCGTTTACCTCCAGAAAAACAGAGGCCGCGCCGTCCGTCGCAAAGAACCCGAATGCGAAGGCGCTGATGAAGAAAAGAGTCAATCTAGAGACGACTCTAGGAGGCAGACCGAATGCTTAGAGGTCGGAGAGAAGCGAACGGTGCAAGAACAGGTTGAAAGCCTTAGCCATGTCGAATGTCGAAATAAGCTCATACAAAATACTTTTTATTTTATGTACTTATATAAATACTTAAAAATGTTTTTAACAGTGAAAAGTGTGCCTTATTTTTAAAATAATATTAGCCTTAAGGGCGCAGCTAGTTAAAAATATAAATTTATTATTATAATTTATAAATTATATATTATTTTAATATTTCCGTTATATTACCCAAGGTCCAAGGATGGCTCACCGGTTTCAATTGTATACTAACCCATATCATATCCAACCACAGAATTTGTATTAATCATATTCACTACATTTTCTTCATAGCCTCAGATGTATCACTCTCGTATGGCACATAACTAAGTTTATTGGGATATAAGAGTACCAATAACACAAAATAACAGAAGTGGGTAGTTTATACCCCAACCTCCATTAATTCCGCTTGTGAGTTGGACAATGATAAACATAATGACTGACGATCAATAACATAATCATGGGCCAACTTCATCAAACTTTCGGGTAGGTATTGCCTTGTTAGATGTCAATCAAATACATGAACGGAACTCAGTAAATATAAAAAGTCTCTTCGAAGTCCGTCAGATTTATCATCTTCGCTATCTGATATCGACGTTAAAAACTTGTTAGTAAATCGAAGCGCAAACTTCGACTTATATGTGTGTTTCTTATGCTGATCAAACAACTCTTATAAAATCTATTAATTTGAATAAATGTACAAACCTTTGATAAATTAGCTTCATTTTCAAGTTTAATAGTTTTGAAATAATATTTATAACAACATATAGCGTAAAATCGTTATACAGGCTGTTACAGAAATATAATCAATTGAATTGCTTATTAATAAATATTTTTCAAATATAATACGTAAATACAACGATTTTCGTAATCACCACAGAATTGAAAATATTAGCATTAGCCAATTAAACATTTACGTGTATTCAATAAATGTTTTGGTAACTCCACCTTCCCTTACCTTTCATTACCATCAAAACAAAACCAAATAAAAATACCAACATCATAAGTTCGAACTCCTTTTCCTTCTTTCAAAGTTTCTCATCGTTTCGAATAACTGCAAACACAATTCTACACCTGCGGGATTACTTTTCTCGAGTCGGCTTTAAACTTAAAGCGCCTTGGGGGTTAATTTGCTCAAACTGAATGTGATTACCGGGGAAGTCACAACGACAAATACAACTTGGGTGGTAAAATAAATGGCCTTCATCACAAGTTAACTGTAGTACTATACTGTACCCAATGACCACCAAAGTTACTGATATTAATTCTGCAAGGGATAACTCGTCGCAAGCGTAAATTTATTTCGTAATTTCATCCCCAAATTTGACTCTATTAGTCCCTTTGCCCTTCCTTAGTTAATTTCTAAGGTAGTGATTAAAGCCAGAAATGACGATTACTTATTTTGTACTGTCTTTAACATAATTTTACGATTATCTTAATGTAACTAGTTGGCTGTGGTTGCTTTGTTAACTGTATGTGGTGATTATATTTTTAAGTCATTACAATGGAAAGAACTAGCACATATAAACATACAGTCCGACGAAGGCACAAGCATTCTAAATACTCTTTACTTGAAGGACCGCGGCTGATCGAACCTCTCAGGATTCTCGCCCTGGGATCAATATCTGTGTCCATTTCTATTCTTTATTAAATTATTGAATTTAATAGTAATTGCTCGCTTTATATAAATAGTGTGTAAATCTTACTGCTATTGTGTATAATTTATCTTCAATTTAACCTTGTGGTCTAACCACCATCACCTCATGGCTTCCTAAAAGTCCTTTAACGTGACAACAAATTCAAATAATACCCAGATTCAGAACAACAATTTGTGGATCACATAAAGTATACTTATAAACGTTTAGAATACTCAACATGGTAGAAGCTACATAGCCGCTACGCTATCCGTGCAGATAAAATACTTTTTATAATTACAATAATTAATTCTTCATTTAAAAATATTTAAACTTTCATCTCAAACATACATTACAAAGATGATTTTCATTGAGTCCTGCCAGTTTCCTCAGCAATACGGTACCGTGCAAATGAAATTTGGTGTTCGTAACCGGTGAATACTTAACTTAGTAAAGACCGAGTTCTGACGTTCGATAAACGAATAATCTAACCTTGTTTGGTTGTGACTGGTTCTAATATCAACAGGAGCTACCTATATTAAAAATACGCTTACAGAACTAACCTAAAACGTTGCCAGCGATTTTTGTAGCAAGAAAACTAATAAGGATTATCTAAATTAACTTAAATTTTACTTCAGATTTACATAAACAACTTTAGAAAAAGTAGGATTATAGTAAGCATTCCTCCATAAGATTAGATAATCTAACTAAATTGAGTTTTTCTCTTACGTATAGATACTTAAATCCACACAACATTTTATTTAACAAGAAAAAAAAACTTCGTTTAAAAAAACCGACTTAAAAACTAAAAAGTATCAAATAACTTGTATATGCTACCTATTCATAGGTTTGAAGTCAGTGCCAAGCCAAATGTAATAGTAGGTACCACACTCGCTATATTTCGAGACGAACATCAACGACGTCACCGACGCTTCGGTTGTTTTGTTCAACGCAAAGAACAGCTATCCCGCTCAAGGTCACGCGCGCCGAGTGCAGTACCTACTATTACATTTTGGCTTGGCACCGATTTCAAACCTATGAATAGGTAGCACATACAAATTAAGTTATTTTATACTTTTTAGTTTTTCGGTTTTTTTAAAACAATTTTTTTTTTTCGCTTTTTAATCTTTCTCAAGTTTCATTTCATTTAGCTGATTTGTTACAATTAGAAAGAGCGCAAAGATCGGTTTTAAAAGTCATGTTAAAAAAACCTATCAAATTCTCTACAGCAAGTCTGTACAGAGAAACTAAATTGCTTAGTGTTCGTGGTCTTTATATAATGCGTGCCCTTATTTCCATCCATAAGTATGTCCTTAACTCACCAGAATACAAAGATAAGTTAACACAACGAGTATTTAAAGTCAATACTACTAGAACCAAAACCTCATTTGCGAGAAGATCACAAAAATGTATGTTCCCGTACCTTTACAATTCAATCGCAAACAAACTAGACATTAGACATAAAACCGCCCGTGAAACACAGATCAGCGTTTCCGAGTTTATAATAGGCTTTAGTTACCGTGAACTGGAACAATTTCTGAAACCAGTTGTGTAAATGAATTGATCCTTCACACCTCACACACCACATACACTCAACACTCAACATCACACACTATTCACACAACACAATTACTACAAACATAATAACCTTTTACCCTTATTTCAAATTGTATCAAACTTTGTTTAAACCAGTATTATTAGTTTATATCCATATACCTTAAGTCCAATTTGTAAATCGTACAATAGCTAGCCGCGATACAGGCTGAGCCTAGTGCGGCTAACACCGACACAAAATTATGTATAAACTGGATTGCTAATAAATTATTATTATTATTTAAAATTAAATGATGTCTACAGAATATGAAGGCATGCAGACAATTGCTCTTAACTTCATTGCAGGCGCTCACGTAAATTTGAGGGTTTCCTTCGATTTCCTTAGGATCCCATCATTAGATCCTGATATGGTGGCCATGGGACCACATGGGGAGCATACCCTTTCGAATACAAAAAGAATTTTCAAAATCGGTCCGCAATTGACGGAGTAATCAATGTACATACATAAAAATAAAAATAAACATACCGATGAAATTGAGAACCTCCTCCTTTTGGAAGTCGGTTAAAAATAATTTATGATAGTGTCGATCATATTTACATGTGTTCAGTTACAAAATACGAGGCGTAATATTAAACCCTAGAAAGCTGATAAGAGTCACAATAAAACATTCCTCAGAGTATCTAGAATTGATCGCAATTTTTTTACAAATTATCTATACAAATAAATAAAATTGGAGTGTCTGTTTGTAATATTAAAATAATCGTTTTTTACTAAATGCATATGTATGTATACACGGTACATATACCAAAATAACATTTTTTTACAATTTTTGTCTTCTGTCGGTCTGTCGGTTTGTTCCAACTAATCTCTGGAACGGCTGGACCGATTTTAACGGGACTTTCACTGATTGGGAGCTGATGATATAAGCAGTAACTTAGGCTACTTTTTTTAGACTAGCGACGGCACCCGCGGTTCGTCAATAACCGCGGGTAACAACGCGGTACTCAGCTAGTATTTAATTTAAAAATGAATCACCGAAATGTATGTACGCGCATAACTTACGATGGACTGCACCAAATTGGATAATTTCTTTTATGTGTTTGTTATTGCCTCGTTGGTCTCGCGGTTGGCGTGTGCGACTGCTGATCATGAGGTCTTGGATTCCCAGGTCGGACCAAATGTTTGTATGATCTACAAATATTTGTTTCGGAGTTTGGATGTTTTCTATGTATAATATGTATGTATTTTAAAAAAAAAAGTATATATGTATTTGTATCAGTTGTCTAGTACCCATAACACAAGCTGTGCTTAGCTTGGGACTAGATGGCGTTGTGTGTTAGATGTCTGAAATATTTATTATTATTATTATTTTCTGGACAAGGTTAGTAAAAAAGAAAACTGAAAGTGTTATATTTTCGAAGTCCGCCACTGTACGCTGTTCGTGGGAAACTGAGGCGGGTATAAATACTAAAACAATTTTTTCCCTAAATTTAGGCAATATAAACGAAAAAAAGTATGGCGGAGCGAAGTTTGTCGGGTCAGTTAGTTTACTCTATACAGCAAATAAACACGTTGTCAAGCCGACAATGCAGAGGAACAGGACTGCCCAAATATCGTAACGTCGTCGTGTCGCATAGACAGTCTACTAAAATTTTGCCAATTTCGTAGTAGGCAGCAACTAACACTTTTCCATTTACTAAAATATTATTCTTGACCTTCAAATATAGACTGTCATAGTATCAATACATTCAATCATCTTATGGCATTATGTAATTTTATCAGAAGTTTCATTACGTTATGAAAGGTGGCCTTAAGAAGATAACGGGCGTGACGACACAAGTGGAGGTATTCGACTGAACACTCTGAACTGATAAGACATACCGCACCACTAATTTTACTTGTTATCTAATAACCTTGATGACGACTCAATTTAACACAACGTGTAATCTCAATGTTCCATTACGATCATGTTTTTTTTTTATGCGTGGACCTGCCAAAATGACTCTACTCTGCCTGATGGAAAGCAAAAGTAGAATCCAAGAATGGTGGTCACCATACTCATTGCGAATACAGACAATGTAACAATGCAGCATGGTAACCCACACCATGTCGGCCTAGTGATGCTTCTGCATCATTAGACCTCCGGTCTCGCACTCATCAACGAAACACAACAGCACGAACGCTGTCATTTTACGTTGATCTTCTGTGCGATTCTGAAATCAGCGTGGTTCTACTACCTTAAGATTATAATTAATTTAAGATTGCGCTAAATACTTTTTGGGAAAATTCACAAAAAAAGTCGCTAGCGTGAAAGTGGTAGTCTCTCTGTCTCTTGGCCTCAGAGTCGCATAATACCATACTTGATATTTCAGAAGCCCTATCAAACATACAGTCAGCTAAAAGAATGTTGATCCTGTTTCATTTCAGTTTCGGTAAATCAAAGGTAACCTTAAAACTATCAACCGCAATACACTGATAATTTTAATTTAATTTATCAAGATAAAAACACTTCCATAATACTACTTTATAGAGACACAGTTTCTCTAATATTACGTGTAGACATTATATCTTAAAACTATGAAATCCTATACTGACTTGATAATATCTAAATCAGTTATGTAGTTAACACGTCTGAAATTCCACATCCAAATTATCCAAACTCCTTACAACATTGTGATTTGAGCAGGAAATAAGGAAACAAAAGACATGCTCTAAATATTTTTTTCTATACTTTTTTGGCATTATGCCAATAGAACACAGCATCTGATAAACAAAACCGAATTAGACTTCCAAAACTAGCAAAGCTCGTAACAAACCAGTACGCTATCTTTACCATACTGAACAGAATACACAATACACAAATGTAATAAAGCCTTTGCGACAACCTTTAATAAATAAAAATTCTAAACAAAATGTGTGAAAACGCAACAATGGCCATCACTCACACATTTATCATTATAAATTGAGTGCAAAACACATACATTGATTGTGTAAAGTGCATTATCGACAAACTGTGTATTTCCTGAAGATTGACCAATGATAAGGCTTATCACAATACGGCAGATCCCATTATCTAGTTTTTTTATTAAAGTTTATTTCGAAAATGACCAAAAAGTTTGGAAAATAAATTTATTTTAATTCAAAATGGTAGGAACAGTTACAGGTATATTATTAAAGTATACAAACTAATACTTACGCAATACCGTTATGTTAAAGTTGCCTATTGTTTTAGTTATTTATTTGCTGAAATTTTACTACTTGCATACCTATAACCTTTCATCCCTTATTACCCTATTAGTGGTGAGTTTTTCGAATACCCTTTCTTAGTTTGTGCTTACAACATAAAACGCCTCAGCTACCAAAATTTAAAGTTTGGCATAGAATACTTTTTACGACTCAAGCGGTTTAGGTTAGGTGTTGATAAATCATTCAACCAGGGCTAAATAATTCTATGTTTCTATGTTTATTAGAGAAGTACTTTCTAGAGGTTACAGTACTAGCTACATAAAATCATTAAAACAAAAGTAAATAATATATACGAATATTACGAAAATACTGCGGTACTGTGGCAGAAACAAATTGCATACAAAACTGTTGACTCTTGCAATTCTATTTATTCTCTACTTTTGCTGCATAATGTAACATTAATTAAGAAAACACATTTGCGGGCATATTTTCAAAAGACTGTTTACGTCTCATTAGTTAAAAGCTTCGTCGAGAACCCTCCCCCTTCACTCACGTTCTATGTCATTTCAACAATAAAAGTCCCTTTATTATTCTACGTTTCCCTTATTAAGCGACCATTAACCCTTTTGAATTCCGTGTTAAGAAACATTATTTTTAAAAGTGATTTGGTAATCTTTTTATCCGACATTTTCATGAGGTCTGACATTCGTTCGGACTTTTGATTACAATTCTCACTTTCTTTACAGATTCAACTAAACACACAGAAAAGTCTAAATAGACATATTTTTCCATTTATAGCTTTTATGATAATAACCAAATATGATTACAATTAAGTTTAAATTACGTAAACCGAAAGATTGACGCTAATGCGGCACTCTCTTCTCTTCTCTACGGCCTACTGCCTTTAACTGCTGAACGAAGGCCTCCCCGAAAGAGCGCTAATCATCTTGTCAATCAGTCTTGGACAGCCTGCATCTATCCGCTACCAGCCATTTTCTTCAAGTCGTCGGTCCATCATGCCTCTAGTACGATAAATGTTGTCAGTACAAAACCTAATTTGTTTCTATCTTCTTGATTTTATAAAGTAAATAATTGTTTTCAGAAAAAAATGCATGTGTTCTTTATTTTATTGGCACGAATTTACTTATGTCAGCGCAAACCTAGTTAGGTCTCGAGTCGAGTTTTCTTTGATGGTCTTATTCGTATTTCGTAATAGAAACTTTATGTAATTTTCTTTTCTTTTGATAACTCGTAATAGAAATTATCCGTATATCCATACTAATATTATAAATTCAAAATTATTCAGTCTGTCTGTCACGCTTTATCGGTTAATCCACTGAACCGATTTGGATAAAATTTACAATGGAGATCCTTTGCTTGTTTAGGAAGGAGATAGGCTACTATTTACCGCGATAATTAACTTAAACGCGGGCGGAGTCATGGGCAAAATCTAGTTAACAATAAATTAAACACTATTTATTTGAATTGAGTTAGATACTGATTTTATTGACTGCCTCGTTGGTCTCGCGGTTGGCGTGTACGACTGCTGATCATGAGGTCTCGGGTTCGATTCCTGGGTCGGACCAAATATGTTTGTATGATCTACAAATATTTGTTTCGGAGTTTGGGTGTTTTCTATGTATAATATGTATGTATTTACAAAAAAAAAAAGTATATATGTATTTGTATCAGTTGTCTAGTACCCATAACACAAGCTCTGCTTAGCTTGGGACTAGATGGCGTTGTGTGTTAAAATGTCCGAAATATTTATTTATTTATTTATATTAATCAAACTTACTTTTAATTTTGCTGTATCGAGATTTCAAGACTGTGATAATAATATAATTGATGGGATACATTCTAAACGCATTTCACTACGAATGCAGTTGAGAGCAGCTTAATTTTTATAAAAAAAAACATGTTTTATTCAAGTTTTTAATTTCTTTACATAGTACTTCTCATCTGTATTCTACTAGTCAATACCTTTCATCTGATACCCATATAGTGTTAGTCGTGACAAAATGTGTAAACCACCATTGTGTAGCGTCGGCCATCTTAGATTTTAATTTGTTTTCATAGTGAACTGTGTTCTAGTAGTCAAACCCTTTCATTTGATACCCATATTGAGGTAGTCGTGACAAAATTCGTAAATTTTGTAGCGGCGGCTATCTTGGATTTACAATGAAACTGAATTTATATAATTGTATTGTCACCAGAACTAAAGTTGTGTACCAAATTTCAAATCAATCTGTCAACAGGAAGGGGGTTAAATTTCAATTACTAGATTTGACCCAAACAAACAAACAACCAGGGCAAGCTGCACCAGCTTGCCCTGGTTGTTTGTTTTTAACAATTTAAAACTGGTCGACATGCCACGCTGCTACGCATGCTCGCTACGCCGCCGCCGCACCGCCGCCGCGCCGCACTGCCTCTGACATTCGATTTCCACATGGGATACAAATTTGTCTGCACGTTTGGCCTAGTGGTTTAAGCAGTCGCCACGTAGCTTCCGTTGTTATTCTGGGTCTGAGTGTTCTCTGTATCCCTTTCATGTATGATTGTAAAATCCCCCGCTACACAGGATATTTTTGTAGAGTTGGAATTGTCTTTATTTTATTTATTTATCTACAAACAATGAACACAATGCTAACGAAATATTCCATTTGGGAATACACATCTACGTCTATAGATGTTTACAATTCACAATATTTTTTAAGGCCAATAGAGGTAAAGGTAAAGTAATTATCTACGACAAAGGACTAATCTTAGTTGCCTTAAAAAATCTTGTTTAGTTCTATTGGTATGTAGCAAATGTCATTCGGATGTTTACTATTTAATAAACACCCGAATGACATTTGCTACGGAGATCGTTTTTTGTTTTTTCAGAAGACGGTCCTCATCTCATCCACTTTTTTTATATTTTTTATCATTAATTTCATCACGACGAAGACTTAAAGACTTGAAGACTTATGATATGAAGACTATAAACACTTGACATTGGCAGAAATAGCTGATCCGAGAGATCCGGCTGGTTGCAATTTCATCAAAAGATGACGAAGACATTTGCTACACTGATAGTCATATGAGTGTACAAACAATGACTACAATAACATGGTAGTCCAGTAGGTGACGATAGCATACGGGCAAAAATGTTGCTTTGGATTGTATACAATCACAGAAAAATATTTTCTGGTAAAATATGGACGATAAAACTGATAGCATAACCTAAACAGAATGAAGATAACAAAAGGAAATTTGCAATTCTATCTAGATTTTAATACTCGATTTAGATTTTTTTTACTGAAATTTCTTGATCGGTCTCCCCCATTCGCAATATTATTTAGTGAACTTGTCTTCTCTAGTTTCATAATATCGATTAAATTTAAAGTGGTTCAAATTAGAACCCCGACAACTTCAAACTCTCAAGACACTTACAAAGTTAAAACTTAAACGGGGAATACACTAAAAGTTATATAATCTGTGAATTTTGTTTCTCAAAGTAACTTCTCGTTAATCACTGCTTTCTCTGTTTAGTTCAGCGATAATAAAGCTTTGTATACTGAACCGATAACAAAACAACAATAAAAACTAATTAAGCTGAGTAAACAACATTTTACAAAATCTCTGAGTAAAACACCAACACTTTACTTCATGCAGTATTTTCGTAATTGAAACTGAATTGTGTTTAACTGTAATAGGAAAATAATTTTAGTAGTTGTCAGGAATCAAAGTATCTCTATACCAAATTTCATTATAATCGGTGCAGCCGTGAAAGCGAGACAGACAGACAGAGTTACTTTCGCATTTATTATTATTAATAATAATAATAACAATAACAACTGTTTATAGTTTAAAATTTTCATTTCTTTAAGCAGTCTTTATGACAGGCAATAAGAGCAATTTCTGTTTCAAAATATTTATCCCTGCCATCTTAATCCTCAAACAAGGTCTACATTTTTTTTTTTTTTTTAATGTTTGGCCCGCCATAATGACTCTACTCTGCCTGATGGAAAGCATAAGCAGAATCCAAGAGTGGTGGTCACCATACTCATTGCGAATGCAGACAATGCAGCATGGCGACCCACACCATGGCGGCCTAGTGATGCTTCTGCATCTTTTAGTCTAGTAAACAAGTGTGGAACTTGTTGACTAGACTATTTTGGGCCTCCGGTCTCGCACTCACCAACGTAACACGACTACACGAATGCTGTCATTTTACGTTGATCTTCTGTGCGAGGGTAGTTCCGCCCCGGTCGAGCCGGCCCATCCGTGCTGAAATCAGCGTGGCTCTACTACCTGTAAACTACTACTACTACTACATGGTGAAAACAGTGAAAGAATAGTGCGTTACACTGATCGATCTTGCGAGCGCTAGCAGAATAGTTCATACATAAGTTATTCTGTTTTTCTGATTAACAGAAAACACATTATCTGTGCGATTATCAGGTGTAAACAGGACTTCTTATTATCATACTTGCTTAGAGTTCACACAGTACTCCATAAGCACAAGTAGTACTTACTCGAATCAAGTTGAGATCTACTTATTAACTCGTGTTTGTGCGAAAGGCGAAGTCAAAGGAATGTTTAAAGCATTTGTAGTACTATGTACTATAGTACTACTACAAGAGTCTATATGTATGTAGTAGTATTGTATGACATTAATGTATTAATGTAGAGAATAGAAATAATAATAATTGTCTGATAGAATTCGGAACGAGGTTATTCGACAGAGAACTAGAGTAACCGACATCGCACGGAGAATCAGTACGCTGAAATAGAAATGTCTCTAGACGTACCGATGGTCGGTGGAGCCGAAATGTGCTTGAGTGGACACCACAATTAGGCAAACGTAGTGTAGGGCGCCCTGCGGCTCGGTGGACTGACGATTTATGGAAAGTGGCTGGCAGCGGATGGATGAGGACTGCCCAAGACCGGGATAGTTGGCGCTCCTTGGGGGAGACCTACGTTCAGCAGTGGACGGCGATTGGTTGAAATGAAAAATGTATTAATGTTCCACGGAGTCAACTTTCAACAATGATAAAAGCACATTTTTATAATGGAACATCAGTTTTACATTTTATAGTACTACGCTTTGAGTTTTATTGTTTTACGCAGTATTGAGTACGTAATTCTTAAAAAGTTTGTCTGAATTATAAACATTTTTAAATTTTTCATTTCTTATTTTTTTAACTGTTTTCTTTGCCTCTCTAAGGGGGCACGAGCTTGCCAAAGGACTCAACATTTATAGTAGTACTCAAAATCTCATAAAAAACTTACCGTGTGAGTGTTGTAGTTAGAACAATATTAAATTCAAAATTTAAAAAACCCCTACTCAAGCACTTAATCGAGTAATCATGCGCCAATGATATTTTAGCAGACATTCTGTTATTCTTCCCCACTTTCACCCCCATAACTTTTAAACGACTCAACCAATTTTCATGAAACATGTCTAAGACTAAGGCCGCGTACTCGAACTCAGCGGGAGCGGGGCGGGCGCGGGAGCGGAGCGGGCGCGGAGCGGCAGCGGCACGTTCAAATGTATGGATTTATATGGGAGTGTTTTCGAACACAGCGGAGCGGCAGCGGAGCGGGAGCGGGCGACGAGCGGGTGACGAGCGGCGGACGAGCGGCGGACGAGCGGTACGTATAGAGGTATTATAGATAGAGTAGGGAAGACCTACGGCTGCCGGTAAGCGGAAACGTCCAACGGTTAGAAAGAGAGAGAAGATCGCGGTACCCCATCTGTCTATCTCTACTGCCGCATGCGCAGTAAAGGACTGCTTGTTATTATGATAACCTCGAAAAATAAAATAAAATAAACTCTAAAATCTTCTATATATATATTATATAAAAGAGGAAGGTGACTGACATAGAGAGAGATCAGCGCACAGCTCAAACCGCTGAACCTAGAATCCTGAAATTTTGCATGTAGGTTCTTAATACAACGTAAGTAAGTACGAGGAAAGGAATTTTTGAAATTCCACCCCTAAGGGGGTAAATCAGGGGATGAAAGTCTGCGTAAGCGAAGCCGTGTGTAAAAGCTAGTATCTTATAAAGTTGTTTGAAGTAATAAAATATAGGTACATACAGACAGATAGGTACCGCGATCGTCTCTCTCTTTCTAACCGAGGACCAGCTGGAGGCCTGGTTCCCTGCCCAGGGTCCGTAATTTTACTGCGAGAGTCACATGTTCGATGAATGGAACGTCGACTGAACGTTACTTCGAATTGTGTTTATCGCGAAAGAACTTTTTACCGATAAACACTTCTTCTACTAAAAGATTCATCGAACATTATTGAATCGAATGAATGCTTTTTCGAATGAATATAATAATGATAGTAAAAATATTAAGAAAACATGTGTGGTATATTATTTCATACAAAATCAAGAAAATCTAATAACTTTGAGATATCATACGTTCCTTCCGTACATTAAAATTCAAAAACATGAAATTTGACAATAACCTGCTAGTAAAATATAATAATGAGAAGCACCTAGGTTACTTGTTAACGCGAGATAAATATTATGTTTACATTTAGATTGCCGTAGGCAGGCTTTTCATAAGCAGAAATACTAAATGCAATCAAAAAAGTGTTATTGCCAAATTTCATGTTTCTAAATTTTAATGTTCTGTACATTAAAGTTTAGAACGGGAGGAACGTAGGTTTTTTTTTTAAATTGTCCGCACGCTCCATTTTTTCTTTACATTTTTATTTCAGTTATTTAACTATATGATAATATTATATCATACTTATTATAATTTATAATATTTAATTAGTAGGTTAAATAAAGTGATATTGAAATGTTTCATTCTTCAACGTATGATATATCAAAGTTATTAGACTTCCTCGAATATGTATGAAATAATACACCACACATGTTTTCTTTATACTTTTATTTTCATTTTAAACTTATTCGAAAAAGCATTAATTCGATTCAAAAACATTAGATGAATTGTTCAGTAGAAGAAGAGTTTATAAGTAAAAAGTATTCGAAGTAACGTTCAGACGACTTTCCATTCATCGGACATATATTATGACTCGCACGGCTCCTCTGCTCTATCTATAATATATCTATGGCGGTGCGCACCAGTGTCGCGGTGTCAGCTAGGGATGGAATAAAATAGCAATCACCTGTGATTATTGATTTTTAATTTTGTCAAGTTTGTGATTTTTCCAAATTTAGTTACTTATTAAAATAAAAATTTTAATAGTTAATTAAAAAAACATTTCATTCATCTTTATTACTTGCAATATTGTTCGAATGGTTGTTTTTTTTTGTTTTTAATTTTATTTTGATAGGAACGTAAATATTACAAAAAAAAATATAATAAAAATTCTATGTATAATATGTATGTATTTACAAAAAAAAGTATTTATGTATTTATATTAGTTATCTAGTACCCATAACACAAGCTTTGGCTAGCTTGGGACTAGATGGCGTTATGTGTTAGATGTCCGAAAATATTTATATTTTTATTTGACGAGCGAGCGACGAGCGTGTGACGAGCGGCATACGAGCGGGCGCATCAATCTTAGACAAAGTATTACATAGACTTGACACAATTTTGTAATTAACCAACCACATTGTAACCAGATTTGTTGAACGTTTGGAACATTAATAAGGAAGAATGGGCTTTAACCTAGCAACGTTAATATTTGATGTACTTGTTTTCTATTCCTTACGTCTGTACGCATATGTCAAGTCTATGTAATACTTTATCTAAGGCATGAATGTAGCGGTGTCATATAGAGATGTAATAAAATAGCAATCACCTGTGATTAATGATTTTAATTATGTCAATGTTGTGATTTTTGCAAGTTTATTTAATTACTAATATTTTATATTTTATTTATTTGCTGTTATTAAAAAAAAATCATCTTTATAACTTGTTAATTTGTTCGCTTTGTTGATGTTATTTTTTTTTCATTGTACCCCCTGTTATTTTCTATAATGATCGAGTATAGTAACCTAATACCCCCCTAACTTGTCAATATAGTAAATTATTGTGTTTACAATTACGACTAATCAAGATTTGTTTAAGGTTATCAGACTTGGGTTGTACGATTTTACAAAAATAAATTTAATATACTAATTTATGACGCTATTACATATGTAGATATTATGATTATATAAAATATTATCAAACATTAATCGTTTTCACTAATTATTTAAAATCACTAATCATTTTTTTGTGAAATCTGTCATCCGTATCAAGCTATATTTTACGAGGTATTGTTTCTTAAAACACATCACTAAACCGCTCTAGCGCCCGCTCCTAGCCCGCTGGTTTCGAAAACGGGTTAGCGGCCCCGCTCCGCTCCCGCTCCGCTCCCGCTGCCGCTCCGCTCCCGCTCCGCTGCCCGCTGAGTTTGAAAACGCGGCCTAAGACACTTGCACGTAACTCACCTTTCATACAAAAACAAACTAAATGGAAATCGCTTTATCCGTTCGCGAGCTACGGTGCCACAGATAGACAGACAGACACGTCAAACTTATAACACCTCTCTTTTTGCGTCGGGGGTTAAAAAATAATATAAGGACAGTTCCAGATATAAAGCATTATAACTTAGTTTACATACAAAAAATTGTCAGTTTACTGGTTCAGACTAGTAAATTGTTGATGTAGGTACTAAATGCCTAGATCTATTAAAGTTTTTGTTTTGGAAAAAATATTGTGGTACCTATTTACATATTAATACATAAATCAAGAACTTTGTACTTCTTTCTATGAAAATTTTGCCAATAGAGGAATATGAAATTTGGTGTTTAAGTTTATATGGAAGAAAATTGCAGTACCTAAGCACAACAAATAAATAAATGATGGTGCATACATCAAAGTTGAGTATATTGTTACATTAGAAGTTTAGAAGTAATGAATGCTTATTGAAAATGTAGGTAGCGTTTCTTAGTGTCCTTAATTAGAGTTTCCTTCACACCTGCACTTGATAATTCTTGTCCCTTAGTTTTAAGGGGATATATAATTACGTTCATAATACCTTCTATTTATAATGGAAATGGAAGACCAACTGAACACAAAGTACAAGACGCGAAGGCAATTTCGGAGAATAGATAGACCATCGTGAACATTAGGTGCCTCCACTTTCCAAGTTTCGTGATCCAATAACGGTTAACAGCACATTAACATTGTAGCAGGCTTTAGATGGTTATCGCTTCTTTCGATTTTGGAGTACAAGTAAGCGATAATTTTTAGTTGAAAGTATTATGTATATATTGGTAATTATTTAATTAAAATAATTACTTTTAATAAATTTAATTATTTAATTAAATTAATTAATTAAATAATAATTTATTAATAGTATATTAGTAACGCGAAAACTTAGTTAAATTCTATGAAAACGACTGTATAAATTAAATGCTATGAAATATATTTAGCTTTAATTCTGCAAGACAAATATCCAGGTCTGAAAGCAGGGCACAAATCCCACCGTCATGCACACTTACATGCACATATGGGTATCATGCATATGTACACGTACAAAACAAGTGAGAAATAATCAGCATGCCATGCAACCAAACCTATACTCTTGATAGTTATCATTTAGAGATAGATAGAGAGTATAGGTTTGGTTGCATGGCATGCTAATTATTTCTCACTTGTTTTGTATGTGTACATATGCATGATACCCATATGTGCATGTGAGTATGCATGACGGTGGGATTTGTGCCCTGCTTTCAGACCTGGATATTTGTCTTGCAGAATTAAAGCTAAATATATTTCATAGCATTTAATGTCATGGATTTCCGCAAAGTAACGCCTGATTCCATAACTTATCTGACTGTATAAATGTTATTTTGGTTTTCCTTGGTTATACATAACTTAATGTTAATGCTAAATAGCCCTTCATATCATAAAGATTGTCTTGAGGAAGTCAATCCTAAGACTTACCAAGTGAATGGTGGTAAAAATTCCAAATAAATTATTTTCATAGTATGGTTCGGACTTTTACCAGGACTTAGTGAATGTTATGTTATGGAAAATCTTAGAATTTACCGTAGTTCCGGCTTTTACAGTAACATATATACACACATCAAAAGTGTCTAGGGATCAAGCATTTTTATGCGGATTTCTTGAAATTGAGATGTGGCTTTGGCCCTGGCCTGCTCAGTCGCCAGACTTGAACCCGATTGAGCATGCATGGGATATGCTACAGAGAAGAGCTCTGCCGAATATGGAGGGTATCCAGTCTCAAGAAGACCTTTTTTTGTTGTTGCAACGAACATGGGCGGCCATTCCACAGCGTGATTTGGATGAACTCATTTTGAGTATGCCAAACCGATGTTCTTGTGTTAGTGTTCGCGGTAGAAACACGGATTATTAATTGTTTAAGTTACCTAATAAAATTTTAAAGAAAACTGTTATTTCAGTCTTTTTTTCAAACTTTAATGTTAGTGGTTCAAATGTCAAAAATCCTTTTATTAGGAAAATGGCAAATTTCTTTATTAATGCAAAGGTGACTTGGTTTATCGTTACTGTGACAAACGAAAACATTTTATTTGATGAATCCTTAAAGAAAATTTTAATTAATATCAATCAGGAGAAATGTTATTGCAAAAATATATGTTGATCCCTAGACACATATGTTGATCCCTAGACACTTTTGATGTGTGTATGTCGGAATGAGGGTATCCGAATAATAAAAGTGATACAAACGTTTGCCTCTATCGAACACTACGGAACAGTCTATATAAAGCGGCGCGATTGGAAACAGGACACAGTTTCTCTTCAGATCTCGCTAAACCATATCTCTTGATTGTGACGTGGGTCACTCCTGAGTGGTAGTAGTTTTCTATTATTTGATTTATGATTTATTGTATCGCTGTGTTTTATATCGTGTGTACGAGGCTATATTTACCAGTGGGGGAATTACTAGCCTAGGTGGTGAATTCCACAGGACACCGCGGAGGAGTGAGCGTTGCCCCAACCCCCTCGTGGGGGTTGCTGATGGTGTTTAAGTTAATTCGTATCCGTTTAGTAGTGATTAGTGTTTGGCTATAGTCCAGATTGGCTGTATCTGTCATTCATGTTCTCGTTTATTCTTGTGTCTCCGACATATATATATATATAAATATTATGATTTTCTAAGAACCATTGTTTCCTTTCGAAACATACTGTTTCAAGACATACTGTTCGCATAGTTAAACGTGCACAGCATACAATATCATTGTTTGAATATGGTCCATGAACAATATTTATAGTTAAGGCTGATAACATGGCTTTGAAACAACTGAAAACAAAGATAAATTAATATGATCGTTTATTGCATCTCATGAGCAAAAAAATATTTGGTTCCATGATCCGGGAATCACCAATAAACACATGCCTGCATTGGCGGTACAGAAGTTGAGTACGCAACTCTTAGAGTCGAACCCAGGTCAAATATGTGTATAATCTGCAAATATTTGTTTCAAAGTTTCGTATGTATTTACATCGTATTCAGAAAAAAAAGTATAAAAGTATTCTAACAGCCAATCTAGCTTTTAAAGTACAAGCTCTGCTTATTTTTGGAAAAAATCTTAGAAACGGGTTTTACAAAGTACAGGCAGCGTCTCTCCATAAAACTCAAATTAAAAAGTACTTACCCATGTAGCTACGCAATAGTCTACCATAGCACGTAAATATGGAGAACCTGTAATATGTCTATTCTAAATATTTAGACATGCTGATTTTCAGTAGTATTCAATACGTCTACAGTAAAAAATCAAGGCAGTTTTTACATCAGAAAGTCTTCAGACTTCACATTTTCTCAAAATAATCCAACCATGGGACCACTTCAGTTCCTACTAGCTGTGCAGTCACAATAAAGGATGACACTTGACCCACTAAAAAGGTTGAAAAAAGAGAGAAATCTCGAAAGCCCTTAATCTGCTCGGATCGGGCCTCTATTTGGTATATTGCCAAACACAAACTCAGCACCTCTATTGACAGGTGTATCTCAAAGACTTTATAATATTTACACAGCCAATTCTGCCATTGACTTTCTGTGTATCACATATTTATATTTATGTGTTTGTAGTAACGTTTATATAGTAATTTATCAAGGCAAAGAAGGGCTTCCCTCAAAAAGAAGTCCAGTCAGTACTGTGTTAGTAGTGATGAAGGTACGTGATAGATGATACAGTACAAAAACTACAAAAACATTAGAGTATGAATAAATAAGTATAAATTTCAAATAAAACCTTCAATGATTACAAAGCAACTGACGACCTTTGAACAAATTAACAGATTTCCTTTAAACAATGAAAGTAATATTTCTAACAAAACTTACTATACCAGAAATGAAACAAAACTTATCTGTTGAGTAAATGCGATGTAATAGGTAACAGTCATTCTTCTTTGTAGAGAATTCTACTAGATACAGAGATACTAAACATATACGTACGTAAGACAGAATATAAACAGCTTCTTAAATTGCCAGGCATTTTTGTTACCACTTTTAACCACATTTCTTCTAACTCGTATAATGTAATCCAAGTTTAACTCATACAACACTTCAATTAAACATCGGAATCCTTTTCAATAAAAAAAATTTAAACCTCTATTTCTGAACACAATATGTTGGATTCGTATGGAAGCAGCCCGTAACAAATTAAATCACTTTAGCATAACGTCTATTGTTTTAATGGAATAACTTTCCAACGAGCGCATATTAACAATAGACTGATATTGGTTTACAGCTTTAGACGATAAAATATATATATGAGCATGTCAATTTATGAAAGTGCGTTTTCTAAGCCAATTTCATTATAGTAGTTGATTTCTAAAGGAGTGCTTTATTTAAGAGCACACAGAAATGCTACTAATGGGACGTTTTTCGTTTCCGATTTTCTTTATAGTTCTCTCCATTGGTAGGTATCGATATATAAACTCTATGTTACTATTAATAAAAACTCCAAAAGTGTGTCAATCTCAATCATATGTAGAAATATAAAACTTAATCTTACAAACTTACTTTATACAGTTACATTTTTTCTCAAAATATGGTCTCTTTGAAACAACGGGTAGACAAAACCGACAAATTATGTGTTAAAAAAACTGTGGTGAAATATATTAAACAATGATAAACCAGAGTGTTTTAAATTAAAAACTACTTTAAAAGTAATCGATTTGTTGTTAGTGAAAAACTAAAATTCAGGTAAAACCGGTTGAACTAGTAGCCGACTCCAAATAGTCTTGGGAATAGTAAAGGCTAGGACGATGACCATTTCTTTTTAATACTTAAAATGAAACAAACAATAGGATATTCATAAATAATATTTATTTGTTGACAGTTAATTGTGAAGACTATGGTTGGCAACGAGCAAGCATTAACGGCATAGTATCAGATGTGGAAGGCTATATTTTTCCGGTACAAGGCTACTTAAATGGTCAAGGAAACTATGCTCGAACCGACCATAGAAATGTGCCCTCTATAGCCTGTTTCAAACATGGTGTCCCAGAGGAACAGCAACTTGAACAACCAGTTCCATCGCCAAGCAGACGCTCATCTTCATCCAATAGTGAAAGAAATTTAGACTTTAGTTTGCAACCATCTTTACAACATGAAATTAATACATTTAAGAAAACAGATACTGAAGAGCCATTGCCTCCACAATTAATAAATTCTGAAGACAGTTTGCCTGAAAATCAAGTATTTTTACAGGGAATCTCTCCTTCGCCTAACGAAAATCTAGTTGACGATATTAATATTGTATCAATCCCTGAAACAACAACACCAACAATAGAAATGCAATCGTACCAGGAAATAGTATTTCCTAAACAGCTAGAATTAGAGGAACAGAAGAAATATGATTTCGACATAGATCCTAAAAAGCAATTTATAAGTCAATCTCCTGTTTCAGCTGATTCTCCAAATTTAAATCTCCGAACTGAATGTGTAAATAAAAACGAAATTGATAGCATGATTAGACCACCAAGGCGCTTTTTAGAAAAGTTAACTTATGATGTGCCGAGTCAAAAAAAGATTTTGGAGAAAAATAACGATGTTCTCAATGAAAACGTTGATGGTTCGATTAATAATAAATTACCAGTATTTAAACTTACGAGTAATATTTACAAAATTCAAGATAGTGAAAAATCTTTACAACAACCTAATGAAAACATGACAGGAAATGCTGGCAGCAGATATTATACGTATAATAATGTCTTCCATAAAGTGAAGGACCCCACCAAAGGCAAAGATATTACGTACATAAATAAAAACACAAGACTCAATTTAATGGATATTGATAGAGTGTGCTATGCTTGCAGCACTGAAAATAACCCTACATGTTGGGCACCAGATAGAAGAACAACTGTGAAATATTGTCGTAAAAGCGATAATGCGTGTGTGACGAAAACCTTTGGATCTGAAAGTAAGTTTTTACAATCTCAGTTTTAAATTTAAATACTAATGTCTGTTCCGTGTTCAAATTGTTTTCAGTTTCTACAATTACTAAAATATCTGTGATAGTTTTATTTTTACTATTAATTTGCTTATTCGATTTTACTATTAAAATATATGCACGTTGTATGAATAAACCAAGTTGCTAGGATATATGAATATAAACTCTACTCTACTTTATACCCGACTACGGCGAGGCCAAAAGGAACGGTAATAGTTTCGATAGTCTATAAATGTTTGTAAGTTTCACCGTAGCGCCTAAACTTCTAAACCGATTTAATTGAATGAGGTGTCAATAGATGCGTAATAATAGGGCGGGTGGCATAGGCTATAATTATGTTTTACCTGCCCAAGTTGTCGAGCGAATCTGGTGGCTGGGTATCGAAGCTCTGCACAAATTCGAGACGTTGTTCTTTCACGGGCCTCGGAATAAGCCACCTAATCGACTCAGCCTCATAGTGGGAGGCTTGGAGAACTCGCATCAACATCAAGCCCTCTATGAGGTGTTTGGGGGCTCGTACTTGAGGGCCGATGGGACTTTGCACTCCACTTCCGAAGTCTGGTCCCCAAGCTGGTTGGTGCAGCGCGTGCATTAGCACGATTGTTGCCAAACATGATCTCCGTCCTCTAAAAGCGCAAGCCTGGGCGTGAAGGATGACAAAGACGAAGCAGGGGCGGCGCGAGCGCTACAAAGTGCATACTTATTAAGCGCATGGACTGTTGTTCTATCGTGTAGCGAACGTTGACGCAATTTTCTTTAGGGCATGAAATAAAATTTTAACGTTCATAAATTTCACTTAGTGTCTTAATTGAATAAATGATTTTGAATTCGAATTTGAAAATAAATAGTAAAGTACATTCTTCCTTAAACATGTCCAATTGACCTTATCATTATATTTATTTATTACAGGCAATTTTATCCTAATCCGGGATTGCGCGAAAACCTGCAATGACGATGAAATACCAGGACTAACTCCTAAGCATAAAACATGCTCAGTTTGCTATAAAGACCTTTGCAATAGCTCTCACTCTATATACGTTTATACTTCAATGATTGTATTACCAACTATACTGTCAATTACAATAGTAAAATCTCTATTAGATTATAATTAAAACTGACATATTAAATTATTCAAAGCAGAGGTTTAAATTTATATAAAATTGTAACATAACATTGTTTATTCGACTTTTCATTTTCTACTGGGCAAAGAAGGAAACGAAAACCGACCGATGTATTATTATTTTAATATTTATTATTAAATTATTTTTGAAAATGGTTTGTTTAATTATATCATTTAAAAGAATTTTTACTATCCTTGTAACTCATAGTTAAGAAGTACTGTGAATGACACAAAACTATTTTTCATACACCTTACTGGCTAAATAACATAATTATATTAAAATCAGAACCCTATTTTTTAAATACATCCAAACAATGCACCCTAACTTTTTCACAAGTAGGTATGTTTACATTAATATATTTAACATAAAAAAGGATAAATTTGTAAAAGTTACACACGCCTCACTGTAGCTCCAAACTACAAACTGTAGCTCTGTAGCTACCACTGAAAGACCTCAAGCTAACATTAAAGGTCATTTATCAAGCAGAATTTAATACCGAAGGCATTGAGTATTAAAAAAATCCTACTCACTCGTTAGCCATATCTACAAACTATTCTGACACTTATCGCTAAACATCTTGCCAACGAGCTTGACAAAAAAAAGATTACAGCACCATCAGCTACTTTTTAAATGTTTCGTACTTTTAAGTCACGAGTGACGGAATCTAGAAAATTAAGATTTAGCTAACCTACTAGATGGTTAGAAATGTTACTTCTCCTCTATCACCTTTATCATGGAGAGTGTTCTGACGAGCTCTCCCAACTGGTCCCACCTTCTCACTTTCTCTACACTACAGCATGTGCTGGCCTTTAAAGTCACCGTTTTAGAGTAGTTGACATACGCTCTTGAACTAAACGTTGTTCTTCCTATGCAGTTAAAAACTGAAGCTCACTACCACCGCACTTGTTTCTTTCCCACTATGAACCCGCTTCCTTTAAGCCAGGCCTTTCATCTCTCTAGACCGCCTTAGTATGGATAAGCATGCTGCATTGTCTACTTGCGCAATGAAGATGGCGGCCATCAGTCTTGGCCACTCATGCTTTCCATCACGCAGAGTTGAAAAAAAAATGGTTTTTACTCAGCATTATCAAAGCTTTCTATATTCTAATTTTGCAGTTATTCAATGAAAAACGATTACGTACGGGGCTAAAAATTTAACCAACAAACATCTACTCATACGTACATTTCACACCATTAAACCTTTAAAACGGCATCCTGGCGTTGTAGTTATGGATGCTGTAATTACCTGAATATATACACATGACAAGGGAGTGCTGAATGAGTAATGTCGAGACGTGATGGAGGTATTATTGTTATATGTATGTTATTGAACTCGTTACCATAACATGTAACACGACTAAAGTATCAACAGTACATCAGAAGTATTTTATTATCTGACGTGTATTCGCACTCTCAAGACATCTGAGAAGTTATGAGAGCATCAAGTTACTTCCAACGGTGAGTCCACTTCCCATTTCTTACCAGAAAATTACACAATTTTAGCATTTGTAAAATTTGGTGTTTAAATAAACATATCATATGCATGTGTTGAAATATCACCATGTCTGCAAATAGAACCAATGTATCATGTCCACAAAAACTTTATGAGAGCACGAAAACTGGCACTACTAGGCAGCAACGTCATGTTTTTTTTCTTAATCAGTGCTGAAGTTGTTAGTGTAGAGACAGTCCGTGTGTTAATCGACTCGAATTCTTGTGTCGTGACTCGGTGACTTTTTTATTTTTTTATGGAATAGGCCGGCAAAGGAACAGACGTATCGCCTGATGGTAAGCGATTACCGCCGCCCATGTACACCCGCAACAATAGAGGGGGAGTGGGTATGGGCCTCCGGTATCCTCACTCACTTGGTGAAACACAGCGCAAGCACTATTTCACACCGGTTTTCTGTGAGGGTTAACATGTACAAGGGGCCTTAGAGTGAAGCAATATTATTGACTGACTGATCTATATTAAGATTCCTAATCTGACTATCAAAACGTAGAGATTGTATTACAAAAGCCATTTAATGTTCCATAATGAACGTGTTATCTATATACATCCGCAGATATTATGTTATTAGTCCGATATTATATTTAGCGTTTACAATATATGTATTGAGTGTTTCAAGTTATAATAAGCTTACAGAGTAGTATTGAGGAAAGACGATTTGGGTATGTTACCTTTAAACTTTTAATTTTCCTAATATTATTTTACCAACCAAATGTTTCCCAATGCGTGATATGAATCGTTTTCTAATATATTATAATCACTCTGCAATTACAAAATGATACCAAGAAAAACGTAAATTTACAATTAAACCAAATTCAAAATAATGCATTAGATTGGGAATTTATATAGTCCTTTAAGTTATTTATTAAAAATATACTACCAATAAAATATATGGCATCTAATATCACGAGAAATATGGCGCATACTGAGACATGATAACCAATAAACAGTAAAACGGAACACCGCAACGTGAGGAGCATATGCTCACACGGTAAAATCCAATCTGCAGAAGTTGCAACTCTAATAAATGAAATATCACATTGAACACCATTAATTAATTTTGATAAATATAACAAAAGAAGCATATTGATTTTTACTGAAGGTACTGAGTTGGTTTTTTGACCCTTAGCAACCAACATGTGTTTTTATTTTATGGTTTTATGTTCTGGCACAAATACATTATGAAGACTGCTAACCATTCAATTTTTACCACAGTAGGATAATCAATTATAAATTGGTATTAAAATGTGTTTTTTTAATCTAAAAAATATCTACAAAGTGTTTCGAACGAATTGCTCTCTTTTAACAAATTGAATCGTTTAAGAACATATTTTTATTCTTGATCTTCAGAATTATACCTTAGGGCGACTCATTATTGCTGTTCGCAAGTTGATTTATTAATTAAAAGATAAGTGAACAACATGGAACATGGTAAGCAATTAAAACTTTATTTAAAACTTCGCTTATTGTTTTACTAATAATGATGATGAACGCTTAGTACTGTAAACATCTCAAAAATGTTTTTTCAGATTGTATATTTCGTAATAAATGTTTACGTACCGTAACCGAAAACTGAATATTGAACAAACTTTTATTACGAGACGGACAAAGTAACAGAAGATATGTAGGTATGGTAAGTTACTACCGCCTCCCATGGACACCTGCAACTTAAAAGTTATAAAAGCAACCCTACCCTTTCAGCCCTTTCCATCTCGAATCAGGAGGAGGGTTAGAGTTTAGGTTTCATTAACCCAACTCACTCTGTGAAAAGCGATGAAAAACTATATATTACTGGTTGTCTGAAAATCCGTCCTAATAGTTTGGAACCAAGTATGAATAATTTAACTTCACGAAGATCATTTTGCGTGCGTTCAGGATTTGTAAATCCTCTAAACTGATAACTGTATTGGTTTCTAATAACATAAGAGCAATTAATGTCACATCGACGGCCTGGGTTTATCGAGAACTTATCTATGCAAGAAATACAAGGGCCGACTCACAATATAACTGAATTACGATAAAGTGATATGTGAATGTAGCAGATACGAACTTGGTTGCGAACTACTTCAAAGCGAATTGGCAGTACAATCACAACGCTGGTACCCGTGTGTATACTGTATATATTTATTTTAATATAATAGTATTGACGTATGGCCTTAACCCTCTCCTGAGAGGAAACCCGAGCCCAGCAGTGGGACGTTTGTGGGTTGTTGATGATAGTATTGAATATGAGTGTGTATGTATATATATTTTAATGTATATATTGACATCATTATTTGTGAACATTGGTTATATCGGATGTAGGTTAATCAAACATAAAAAAAAACTCTTTTATTATTATAAACTTCATAGAATTCCCTATGTTCTTCTTTGCACCTACCGCATCATATTTCTACAACACCTGAAGGTTGACTGGTAGAGAATGCCTCATGGCATTAAGTCCGCCGTTGTACAAGTTGTGCAAGGAGTTTATAAAAAAAAATTGATAAAATCCTCTCACTTTTTCCAGATGAAAGCTTTACTTTTCTACTTAAAAGGATTAAAATTAGTGTAACTACCTCTATTCATCCCATGATTTTTTTTTTATGGAATAGGCGGGCAAACGAGCAGACGTATCGCCTGATGGTAAGCGATTACCGCCGCCCATAGACACCTGCAACACCAGAAGCGACACAAGTGCGTTATCGCCCGTTTGGGGAATGGGGGAGGGAGGAATGGGGGAGGGGGTTGGGGTATGGGCCTCCGGTATCCTCACTCACTCGGTGAAACACAGCGCAAACACTATTTTATACCGGTTTTCTGTGAGACCGTGGTATCACTCCGGTCGAGCCGGCCCATTCATGCCGAAGCGTGGCTCTCCCACGGTTGTCGTAAGAGGCGACTAAGATATTAAACCACCTGGACAACACACTCAAACAACACTTCAAAGAGAAGAAAAGCTTTCATGTGGTGTAGTGTGCAGCAGTGGACTGTTAAAGTTTGTTGATGATAAACATATATACATGCAATATACGCAAACAGCTAAAAACGGAAAATAAAGAGTTACGTCACCTCTACGCCATCCATAGTGAGTAGTCAAGACAAAGATTCAAAATAAATTTAATAATAATCAACAAAATATTTTTGCTTTAATGATAATGCTTCAAGTTTCCCGGACTCAGAAAAATTATTCGTCTTACAGTTACCTCTTCCTTCATGCATTTTTAATTAAATCATCTCTACTTCTGCTTCGAGAATGGCTGAAAAATGAGTAACGAAATCCCCTATATTCAGTATATAAATGTACTTCCAAAATAAAGTAACATATATAAGCACATAAGCAGAGAACGTTGTATTATCTATTATTTATATGACACAGAGTTATACCCTTAGGGTTCCCGTATCGAAGTATCGTGTTGATGTGTTTATAGGAATTCAATATACAAATGAAATAAAATAAGTTACGTGTGAGGCAGCCCTTGTGAGGAATATTGCTTATTCATGTCTTCCTAAAACATTGCCGCGCCTCCACTCGCGCACTCCAATTGGTGGATGGTTGCAAAATCTTATCTCTAGGGCCAATACATCATTAGAAAGGTATTGTAAATTTATCTCACAGCCCATAGATCAGAACAGGAGCTCCGTGAACCATATGTTTAGAGTAAATAACGTAAAATCCTATACATTAGGAAGGTTTGGTCTTTGGGGAGATTAGAAGAGATGAAAAAGGAATATCAGCACCATCAAGACATGTAAATGGGTTGCCACGTCAGGACGTAAAGTAAAACAAAAATATTTTGGTTTAAAAAGGCATAATTTTTTATGTTTCTAAGCTTGAAGCAGTTGAATTTTTTCAAACGAATAAAATATAGTGCATTACTTTAATTACGAATTTTAAATTATTATCTTATTTGTGCTTAAACTTTTGTTACAAGTTAATTCGAACCGGCTCAGTATATAACATCGCAAAGGATTGTTCCTCCTTGCGAATGTGGTCATTTTCAGACACCATAAAGAAAAAAAAGGTGTGTGTGTGTCACTTCCGACACACCACTGGAGTTTACGTCAAGTGGCGCCACAAGCGTGGCAAATGGCTTGCCACGTGCTTGCCACGCTTTTATACTTTGCGTACTTATACAACGTTGAACGAAACGCATAAGCGCCGTAAAATTCGCGGCAACAACGTTATTGAATTCGCGAGAAAACTATCCCTAATAATAAGCGTTCCAACGCTATTTATTTCAATGGTGTGTTAAACGACATAAATAATGACAATGCGCCTAGGATCAGGTCGAGTCTCCTCCTTGAGGCTCCCGTAACCTCAATCAATGACACACAGTGACCGAAAATAGTAATCAATTTATAAACATGTTCCTACCTACCTTCATTTTTATATTTTTTATATATCACTTATTTACCTTGCAATTAAAACTTTAAAAAATACCAACGCTCTAGACTCTATAAACTTCCAAATCAATTAAGAGCGAATTTTAAAGACTACCATAGACTAAAGACATGGGGAACGCAAATTTAGTATCCGCCATTATCAAAAGATCCGGATCGTAAACCCAGAGTTAAAACCTCTTAATAGCCGCGTCGGCAACAATTTATTCAAATTCTTGCGCTGCTGATAAAGTACTTATTCGTGCGGAAAAATATTTGATGTACTCCTGAATCTAATTAACTTTTCCTAAGTTAAATAAAACTAGGAAGATTTAAGTCAACTTCATGCCTTTAACTAAAACATTTAAAGTTAAACCAATATTTCTTTTGCTTCTACACGCTGCTATCAGTAATGTAGATTCAGGCCTTGTCATCTTTCTTTTACTTTTCCTTGATAATAAAATCGTTAATTTCACCTTAGTCAACAATATTAGATTATACAAGTACTAGGTGGTTTGGAAAGTTTCCGACCACAACAAAATAGTCGTACTCGTTAATAAAACGAGTGAATGTAGTTGTGCATCTTTGGTTTAGCCTTGTGCATCGCTGAGAAAAGTGTCTAGAGTTCAAGGAAGTTTCCTTGAACTCTACCCAAATATAGAACCCAAATAGAAAAAAATGATTTTTATCATTTTTATTTATTAATAATATTATATTCAATGATTTTATATAATATCATTGATTATATTAAACTCATTAATTGATTAGTTAAAAGTAAAGTTGACAGATGTTGGCCAATGGTGACAAGCTGAAAATATTGGAATTGGGTAGATACATATATACAATCAGTGTGATCAACTCTTAAACTATTTAGTTTATCTAGTGAGAGAAATAAGATAAATATTTAGTTTAGTCATGCTTATACGTAAGAGCTTACACGGAAAATAAAAACGTCTCTTGAAGCTCATATCTCGCAAAGAAATTACTAAAAAAGGAATTAATAAACAATTCTCTATATATCTCTCTGAATAGACTTATTTATGGAGCATTTATGTTATTAAAGCTTATGGGGCCTACAATAAATTGTACTTAAACCTGCCTTTGCTATGTATTTTTAATTTAATGGCCTTTGATGTAAAAATCAAGAGTTATTGTGATTGTACGTAAGTATTACTTTATGAGTTTATAGCTATTTACCTAGATGAGATATCTTTTAATAGACCACATGCTGTGTTAATGGATACTTTGTGATGAATAATTATTGCATAAATCAGTATTTGAACAATTAAAAGAGGCCTTAGCGTTTTTACCGTCCACGACTACACACAAGTCTACTTCGTACTTATGAAAGTCAATAAATTATTTGATTTTCTAAAAAAATTCAATGGTTTAGTCATTTATGTAAATTATTCGGTGGCGCAGTGGTAGCGTATGCGATTGCTGTGCTTGAGGTCTCGGGTTCGATTCCGGGTCGGACCAAATGTTTGTATGACCTACAAATATTTGTTTCGGAGTTTGGGTGTTTTCTATGTATACTACGTATGTATTTACAAAAAAAAGTATATATGTATTTATATCAGTTGTCTAGTACCCATAACACAAGCTCTGCTTAGCTTGGGACTAGATGGCGTTGTGTGCTAGATGTCCGAATTATTTATATTTATATTATCAATTTATCACGACTTAGTTTATAATATGAAATTCAAAAATCTCTACTTAAATCCAAACAATGAACACACGATATATTTCAGCATTAAAAAGACACAAAAATCTTATTTTTTTAAGAAATGTCATAAAGTAAAACCCTCAAAATTACCCGTCTACTTCGTATCGTTCTGAATACAAGGTGTACAGATAAAAAACATGCAAAACTTAACCGAATCAATGCATATATGCATAGCATTGATTCGGTTAGCGAGCGCTTCTACCTACTAACAGTAGCTCGCTTGTCAGTCTTCCAATTTCCTCGAATTTTCATACGAATTCACGACACTGAACACAACCGCATAACATACAACGTTCCGGTGCTCCATATTCCTAACACAATTATCCCCTCTCGAATAGTAAATTCGACTGTAATAGCTGACAATTCAACCATTCTGACACATGTTAGACGGTCAGAAAGTCAGAATTGAAAATGCCAACATACTTCTACTAGTCCCGCTGTGAAAATCCTACCAATAATCCACCTGGCTTCGTTACGAAACTCTGCTCTCACGTATAATAAAAAACTTTTTATAAGCCGACTTAAATCGAAAATCTAAACAAAGCTGTCCCTTTTATTTGAATGTTTAAGGTTTCAGAGACTTATGTAGGGTCTACTTAACATTTGCTGGCGGCAGTTTATTTTATAAGCTGCTTGTTAATTATTTACCTTAAAAGTTTACAATATTATAGTTTGAAAAAGGAAGAATAAGATATTTACTGTAAAACATTATTCAATAAAAAGAATCAGTGATCTTAACACTCAGTACCTATATAAAACTAATATATCCTACTAATATTATAAACGCGAAAGTTTGTAAGTATGGATGGATGGATGTTTGTTACTCTTTCATGCAAAAACTACTGAACGGATTTGGATGAAACTTTACAGTAATATAGCATAAACATCAGAATAACACATAGGCTACTATTTACCGCGATAACCGACATACACGCGGGCGGAGCCGCGAGCAAAAACTAGTATTTTATATAAATAACTTTGTTGATCTCGAGGGAAATTAGGTAGGTACAAAACTCTTGTGTTTTTGTATACCTATCGTAAGCACTAAGGGAAAACTTTATTTTGTTATTTCAATATTTGGAAATAAGTATTGAGGCTTAGAAAACCAATCATCTTAACAAAATTAGTTTTTATTTGTCTTATAATCTCAATCTTATAAACTTTAAAGTAATGTTCTAAATAAGTGATTACTTCATCGCCATGGCTTATCCATACTAATATTTTAAGTTCAAAAATTAATCTGTCTATCTGTCTGTCCGTAACGCTTTCACGGCTAAACAACTTCAAATATATTGTAACAAAATTTGCGACTGAATTCTGTCTCCCGGAATACAGGCTATGCCTAGCTTGGGAATCAGTATCAGTACCATATTATACATAATTAAACTGTCAAGTATTCTATTGCATTGTATGATTTTAAATGTTAAGTCTTTGATGTGAAATAAACATTTTATTATTTATTATATTATTAACTACACCGATTTTAATTTAATTAGGCACAGAGATATTCCTTGATTTACGAGGAAGGACATCAAGCTACTTTTTAGAGCGATAACAGACATAAAACCGGGTGGTGCCTCGTACAAGCTAGCACAACTCGTGACGTCTGATACACGGCCGTCTAAATTCAAATAATTAGGTATTATGGTAATTCCTATATACCTATATTCATATTTATATATTTCTAAAGTCAATCAATAAACAAGTCAATTTTGTCCTAATAGGCACGACCGCACGACTGATACCTACGAGCACTAAACTAACAAGAATAATAACGAAAACAGGAAAATAATTTGGAATCGCAAAAAAGCTGCTGTGTATTATTTCCATTTGCATTTTGTTGTTAGGTAGACACGGGTATTTTGAAATTTAATATTACAAATTTTCGTGGAACAAGCTCTGTTTTGTTCCATGAATGTTATAAACCAGTGTTAATAATCTGTGAAAGGTTATTTATTAACCGACTTCTTTTTCAATAATGTTTATTTATTTATTTATTTATATCTTTATTGTGTACATAAAATGAGAAAAAAAAAATAACATAACAAATAATGAGTAACAAAGATGTATACGTAACAATTGGCGGTCTTATCGCTCACGGCGATTTCTTCCAGACAACCTTAGTATGGATCTTGGGTGTTTACGAATTGAAGCAGTTTATACATCAGTAACACACCATCACGTGAATATTCTAACATAAATAAATTTATAAAAAGAAATGCATACACATATACATACATACACATACAAATACATACACAATTTATATTACGTATAATGAACCCAAAATCATTGGTTATGATCCATGATCCATGAACCAATCATGGTTACGATCATTACCTACGTTGAAAGAATATAACCAAACTTGCTGTTTTACTCTTGTGATCTTTTTTTCTTGATACAATAGTAGGCATTCAGTACACCCAATTGGTGATTCTTCACTCCTTCAATGAATTCGTCTAAAAAGCTACAGAGTTCTTGCAACCACCTTGAAAAATTTCGATTAATATTCTCCTTTAAAGAGTAACTAGCATGTTGTTTTTAAAAAACAATTAAAAGTCATAGCTACTGCAGATAATTTACTAAACCTTTTATGCTCTGGTCATATTTTACACTGACCCAAACAACCTCGTCTGCGTCTCCTCTATTGAAGCGAGAACAAATTTACCAAAAAAGTTACAGCGAACCAACCTTAAAAGATAGAAATAAATAAAATTACAAAGGTTTTACTGGAATGCCTCGAGACGAATCAAACGAGTACAAACTCGATGATGTTGCGACGTTTCTTTACAGAGTTCCAAGATTTCACCCGAACATACTGTCGCTGACTTTTTCTAGATCTTTTCAAGGGGAACAATTCTTTCATACATTATTTTTGCGAAGCTTTAACTATATACGCAGCACACGCAGTGTAAGATCTCAAGAGAAAAAAAAACCCCTTTTTAATTGATACTCAGCTCTTTTTGGTTGTAGCGTGATGATATATAGCCTTCCTAAATATCTGGGCTATCTAACACTGAAAAAGTTTCGATTCGGACCAGTAGTTCCTGAGATTAGCTCGTTCAACGAAACAAACTCAACTCAAACTCAAAAAGATTTTATTCATATAGGCACTTATTTTACAGGCACTTATGAATAGTCAATATTTAATATTAAAAAATCAAGTGATTCTAATTGCCAGTTCCAAGTGCAGCTTACCCTTCATGGAGAACAATCTGGCAAGAAACACCATTGTTGCTCCTTTTAAAAAATAATAATACGGTTTACATTTTTTTTCACTAAGAGACTTGAATGAGAATGAAGTCGACCAAAGAAAACATAAAATAAAAACTTCGTTTAAAAAAACCGACTTCAAAAACTGAAAAGTATAAAATAACTTAATTTGTATGTGCTACCTATTCATAGGTTTGAAGTCGGCGCCAAGCCAAATGTAATAGTAGGTACCACACTCGCTATATTTCGAGACGAACGTCAACGACCTCACCGACGCTTCGGTTGTTTTGTCCTACGCGAAGAGCAGCTATCCCGCTCAAGGTCACGCGCGGCGAGTGCGGTACCTACTATTACATTTTGGCTCGGCACCGACTTATAACCTATGAATAGGTAGCACATACAAATTCAGTTATTTCATACTTTTCAGTTTTTGAAGTCGGTTTTTTTAAACGAAGTTTTTTTTTTATTTTTCGCTTTTTAGTCTTTCTCAAGTCTCTCATCATCATTTCACCTAAATAACTTGAAAGAATAAGACTAAAGGTAACATACAACATACTGTATTGAATAATAAATAAATATTTCGGACATGATGTTTACTGAATATGAATGCATGCAGACAATTGCCTTAACTTTATTGCAGGCGCTCACGTAAATTTGAGGGTTTCCTTCAATTTCCTTGGGATCCCATCATCAGATCCTGATATGGTGGCCATGGAACCACATGGGGAGCATACCCTTTCGAATACAAAAATAATTTTCAAAATCGGTCCACAATTGACGGAGTAATCGATGTACATATATAAAAAAAAAAAAAAAAAAAACAAAAAAAAAATACCGATGAAATTGAGAACCTCCTCCTTTTGGAAGTCGGTTAAAAACAAAAGGTTTGGAGTCATTGCTGCACAGCCATGAGCTAACCAATCACGCGCCGTTCTTACTGAAAGCTGCAAGATTTTTACATTGTTATATTGTGACTTTGTATTGTTATATTGTGAGGTCCACTTATGGAAAATAAAATCCAAATAGCACTTTCACTCACAGTCAAATTTAAAAAGATGTAAAATGTCCAAATATAAAATAATCAATAAATGTCATAAATGTAAAATAAAGTAAGACGCATGGATCAGCCATCGACCTATTCAACCATACTTGAGCTGCGTACTCAGGCCGCACAGCAAATCATCAGGACAGGTCAATATCAAAGAAATTTATAATATTCATAGTCGACAAGGTGCTCATACAATAAAAACTGCGTATTTAATAAATGGGGAAACATATTGATAGAAAAGTACCATCATCTATTCATTTACATTATATAAGTATGTGTGTATGTATTAATTTATAAGTTGTAATTAAAACAATAAAAAATCAAATGTCAAAGCCAAAGAAAATTAACAATTTGTATTTTATTATTTGTCGGAATTAGATGTCGTTAGGTTAAAGTATAAAAATTAAAAACAATTCATACCGGAGTACCAACATGTCAAATTTTATACATTATTAAAACAAAAAAAATATCTCAATTTCAAGACAAAGAAGTTAGTTTGTATATAATAACACCTTAAGCCCATCACTCTTTGTCGTTCAGATAATCGCCAATCGTATAGTAGGCTTTCCTAATAAGGTGAGTTTTTACAGTACGCTTGAATTTATCTTTAAGAAGGTCAATTACATCTGTAGGAATTTTATTATAAAGACGTACCTATACCACGACCTTCGAACGAGTTGCGTACCTTATGTAAACGATGATAGGTATCAACGAGTTTAGACTTGTTTCTTGTATTAATATTGTGTACATCACTGTTTCTCTTATAGTCAGTAATGTTTTGCCTAACAAACATAACATTTGCAAATATATACTGTGATGCAACAGTTAAAATACCTATATCTTTAAACAACTCTAGCACGAGAGACTCTAGCACCTAAATTGTATATTCATATAAACAAACTCTTCCGCTTTATAATATTCACAAGTAAATTTTTAACAAAATAAAAACCGACTTCAAGGTTCGACTCGATTTCTCTTTGATGCCATCATCATATCTTAGTGTCCTTATCATGGTACCACCGTTGGGATATCTCCTTTCCATTAAAAAAAAATCATTAAAATCGGTTTGATAAACGACGAAGATTTCCGCGAAAACACATTAAAAAAAATATATACGATCGCATTGAAAACCTCCTCTTTTTTTGAAGTCGGTTAAAAATAATAGTATTTTTTTTCAAAATCACCTGCCAAAAGTGACTCTGCTCAGCCTGATGGTAAGCTCAAGCAAAATCCAACAGTGGGGGCCACCATACTCACTGCGCAAGCAGACAATGCAGTATGGCGTCCCACACTATGGCAGCTTAGTGAGATGCTTTTTCACGCCCCGCTTAAAGGACCCGGGATCATAGTGGGAGGGAAACACGTGCGCTGGTAGTGAGTTCCAGTTTTTAAGTGCTTGGCACAGGAAGGAAGAACCAACCCGTTTGGTTCGAGAGCGTATTTCAACGACTCTAAGGCGTTGGATTCCAAGGCCAGCACGCGTTGTTCCGAAGAGAAAGGGAAAAGGTAGGATCAATTGGAAGAGCTCTTCAGAGTACTCTCCATGGTAAAGGCGGTAGAGGACTGCCATAGAGGCGATATTTCTCCGCAACTGCAGAGGCTCAAGGGACTCGGTGGCATCGAGACTGTTAATAATGCGGACTGCTCGCCGATGCAACCGGTCGAGAGCATCAAGCGAAAAATACTGCGCGGATCCATCACAAAGATGAGAACAGTACTCCACGCACGAGCGTACCTGGGACTTATAAAGAAGACATAAATGCTCGGGCGTGAAGAACCGTCTCACCTTGTTCAGTACGCCAAGTTTACGCGAGGCCGCCTTAGTGATGCTCTCGATGTACTCCCGCGGGTTGAGGTCCCGGCAAATATCCATGCCCAGCTTATCCTGTAGTGGCAGTTGGGTGTTCTGAAAAGTGGGGAGGGGAAGAAACGGAGACTTTTTATATCATAGTATAGATAATACAGAGCCTGATATTTAATTTTTAGTTTAAATGTTTTAATCCTACTAATATTATAAACGCGAAAGTTTGTAAGTATGGACGGATGGATCTTTGTTACTCTTTCACGTAAAAACTACTGAACGGATTTGCATGAAACTTTACAGTAATATAGCTTATACATCAAAATAACACAATTTGGCCGATAACCGACATACACGAGGGCGGAGCCGCGAGCAAAAACTAGTATTCTATAAACCGAGGATCAACCTAAGCAGCGTGCAATTGAATAGGCCTATGTCGAGCAGTAGATTTCAATAGCCTGATGATGATCCTCAACAGTCTTTAATAGTTCACTCCTGGACTGTCCAGGCATATGTCCAGGCTGGACATATACCAGGCCAGACGGGTACAGTGTTTGTATTAAGTTTTCCTTCTCTTTGCTATGTGGTTGTCATTATTATATTATATTACATTATTAAAAATAAATAATTAACGTATAATGCCAATTGTCCTGTAGAGAACATTCAAAACATGCAACTTTATGAAACTAAAAAAGAAAATAAGATTGATAAAAACTTTCTTTTTAAAAATAGCTCTGAGAGAAAATGAAAATTTTTCTTTAAAATAATATGTGTGTGTAAAAGCCTTGTATAACAATTTATTGAATATTTCTCGCAAGCTTCAAAACGAATATCTCAATTATTTTATACAATAGAATATAAAGTACCCACCTGAACATTTAACTTTTCCTATATTAAAAAAATATTTTCGTTCTGTGAACGTGCGAATCACTACCCACACAGCTACTTGACCGATTTTTCAACTTGTGTAAATTGGTTACACTCTACAATGTCAAAAGAGTATGTATATTAGTTAGGTATATAAATACACTGACATTTCTCATGAAAACTTTTAACAGTAAAATTTTGAAACTTCTATTTTCGTTTAGTTGTGAATTTTATTGTAGTTTGAAGATGATGATTAAGATAGCATTATTTTCTTTCTTTTTACAAGCTTTTTATTAACTTGCAATGTATGTATGTACGTATGTATGTTTGCTTGTATGTTCGGGTGGAATCTTGCAACTCAATTTTAAAGCAGATATCTTCAACCAATTTTGCTGAAATTTTGCAAGCATATGTAAACAGCGTGACAATACAATATTATACACATGGACATGGAGCTGATCTGATGCTGGAGCTGGAAGATGGCCATAGGAACTCTTTAAAGAAACGTCGCAACATCATCGAGTTTGGACTCGTTTGATTCGTCTTGAGGCATTCGAGTAAAAGCTTGTTTTTAAAAAGCTTTTTAATTCAATTTATTTGTTTCTTAAATTAAAAGAAACTATATACAAAGCTGTAATACGATTCCGTAATTTTTAAGCTATTGCATAGGTTTAATCGCGGGCTTTGAGGCCTTTGAGCGCGGCGACCGAATCAAGAAATTCCGTAACATAACGAAAATAATACCTGACACCCGAAGTTCGCACAGATCGAGACGGACGAGCTGCTTCGAACGACGAATCAACGAACCTGCCAGAGACAGACAGATTCGTTATCATTTCTTTCTAATGCCACACTCACCGCATGTGCGCCCCGTAAGTATACATATGTTCAAAGAAAAAAAATACTGTAAACAAAACAACCCGTTTAATGACGAAGACATTTATTAGGAATAGTTTAAACCTTTTCTAGTATGCTGTGTAACGAAACCATATCGCTACTTAAAAAAAGCGGCCAAGTGCGAGTCGGACTCGCCCATGAAGGGTTCCGCAGCAGCAAGTAACATTTTTTTTATATTTGTTTTGATTGAATGAAAGGTAAATTGCAGTTTACGATTTATGACGTATTAAAAAAAACTACTTACTAGATTTCGTTCAAACCAATTTTAAGTGGAAGTTCGCATGGTAATGTACCTCATATATTTTTTTTAGATTTATCATTCTCTTATTTTAGAAGTTACAGGGGGGGGGAAACACATTTTACCACTTTGGAAGTGTCTCTCGCGCAATCTATTCAGTTTAGAAAAAAATGATATTAGAAACCTCAATATCTTTTTTGAAGACCTATCTATAGATAACCCACACGCATGGGTTTGATGAAAAAAATTTTTTGAGTTTCAGTTCTATGTATGGGGACCCCCAAAATTTATTGTTTTTTTCTTATTTTTGTGTGAAAATCTTAATGCGGTTCACAGAATACATCTACTTACCAAGTTTCAACATTATAGGTCTTTTAGTTTCGGAAAAAAGTTGCTGTGACATTCGGACGGACAGACGGACTGATAGACAGACAGACAGACAGACATAACGAATCTATAAGGGTTCTTCCTTTGGCACGGAACCCTAAAAAGTGATCAACGCCATCTAGTGACGATGTTGGTAGGTACTTTCAATTTTACAATATGGGTCCTTATTTGGCTCACATATAAATACTAATTAAAGATATAAATAAATAAATAAATATTCCGGACATCTAACACACAACGTCATCTAGTCCCAAGCTAAGCAGAGCTTGTGTTATGGGTACTAGACATTTGATACAAATACATATATACTTTTTTTTTTTGTAAATACATACATATTATACATAGAAAACACCCAAACTCCGAAAGAAATATTTGTAGATCATACAAACATTTAGTCCGACCCGGGAATCGAACCCGAGACCTCATGATCAGCAGTCGCACACGCCAACCGCGAGACCAACGAGGCAGTTTAAAGATAAATATAAATAAAATAATAAATATTTCGGACATCTAACACACAACGCCGTCTAGTCCCAAGCTAAGCAGAGCTTGTGTTATGGGTACTAGACAACTGATACAAAGACATACATATATACTTTTTTTTTGTAAATACATACATATTATACATAGAAAACACCCAAACTCCGAAACAAATATTTGTAGATCATACAAACATTTGGTCCGACCCGGGAATCGAACCCGAGACCTCATGATCAGCAGTCGCACACGCCAACCGCGAGACCAACGAGGCAGTCAAGAGATGAGGGCACAAAATACAGTGATTATTTTCTGACGCGGGAAAGTCATGCATGCTTCGCCACAAATGGCGCGGCTCGACAGCAGTGATACCACGACCTCTCAGAAAACTGATGTTATGTGATTTCACCGAGATAATGTAATTAGAGGAGCCTAAAAACCTCCTGATTCTGAAGAGTCTCAAACTCAAAGGGCTCCCTCACTCACTCAAACTCAAAGGGCGGCAACGCGTGTCGCGCTTGTGTCTCTTGAGGTGCTAGTGCTTGTTACTGTTACTATACTCTGTCCATTACTTTATTTTCTTTTTGATAGTCCAAGAAATTTTGAAATTAGTGGCGCCCTCACTCATTACCGATTCGATTTGAAACGAATAGCGATTTTATTTATGAAGAACTTTCAATCGTTTTAATTAAATATTTTTTGTTGAAATATTAATTATGCCTTCATTAGTTTTTTATATTATGTAAGAAATAAACAAAAATATAAATAATAAATCAGTAAATTAGATGAATGATCAGAGTTATTGTTCTTTACTCTTGGTTTGATCCTAAATTACAAGATTTCGACTTAATTCCTTGCAAAAATTCAATCTTGGAGTCATAGATACAATTTTTATTTCCTTTTTTTATTAAATTTACAGAAAAAATACTTACATGAAGTCAAATTATTTTTATCATATGATCGATTTGTCGTATTTCAAGTACTGTTTTATAGTCTGTGGTTGTTTGTTGTGCACAGACCACTTCACTAAAGTACCGTCACCATCAATAAAGTACGACATTACTGTAGTACATAATTCCGAAAAAAAATATGATAATTTATAGGCGTGAGCTGTCAAAAAGAAAATAAAGTAATGGACAGAGTATAACCCTCCTATATCTTAAAAAACACACGGAATCTCTTGGGGAGCCTCTGCCTCTATGCTCTATTTGCATTGCTTGGAACCTTCTCGTTAGAAAACATTGTAAGTCCATATTTTGTACTTTAGTATGTACCTACTTATTTCCTAATTCTGTGGTTCGAGACTGTTTTTAATAAACAAAACAAAACGTGCCATCTATCCCGAGCAAATTTTAATATTACCAAAATATTTCATGCCTAGATATGAAGGAGCTGTAGTTGGTATCCTTGGTGTTTCAACGTACATTAAAGTTCTTCAAAATACCATGAGATGTCACTACTTGTAAATGTGGTTCATATATTGCTCTTCAACAAAAAAAAATCTTGTCCATTTTATGAATTCTGTGTGAAATATGTAGGTCATCGTTCCCACAAGTAAAGTAGTAGTCCATAATAGATTCAACTTTTAAGCACTGCAAATAAATTAGTTGTTTTTATGTATAAATTTGCCAAAGTGACTTCACTCTGCCTGATGGAAAGCATGAGCAAAATGTAAAAGTGATGGCCTCATGAAAGCACTCATTGGGAAGGCAGACAATTCAATAATGCTGCAAGATGACACACACTAGTGGTGGATTTACCACAAGCAGTGGCAGATTTACATATTTGCCGCCAGTAGGCTATTAAAATTTTGCCGCCCCTTCTCACTTCTGCAATTCAATAACCTTTTTTACATGTGGAAACCATTGCAAGCCATCATTCTACAGGAGTTTTCATGGGTAGTGTGTCGCAATCGAACCGAGTAATGCTATACGGTGTTTAGGGGGAGGGGGAATAAGTCTCAGTTGTGTCTCAGTCACCGTAATCGCCCTAACCTACCTAAGTTACATCTAGTGCATTAACATGCACTAGATGTAACTTAGATAGGAAACTTCTGGTACCCTGACAGATTTCGAGCCATCTTCGGTTTACTGATGGTCTCCTAGTATATGGTGACCACAATCTCTCCTTCCAGGTTCTAAAGATTAAACCCTGGCCTGCTTCTGCTATCGTCACAAAAAATATCGCCTCAATCGTGTTCAATTCGGTCCTCGTACCGGTCCAATCCCAAACAATGTATCTATACTGTTTGGCATGTAGCATGGTGCGGGTGACAGTTTCAGTAACATTTTCACTCTTGAAAGTTGCCGCGATTTACAAATTATGACTTAGTACATATTTCAGCTGTACCACATTCGCAATATATCAAATCATTAATAACTGTAGTAAATTAAATTAAACCAACCAGAATGTTCTAGTCAACGTCGTACAGGTAACTGTCACCCGCACCATGCTACAGTGCAAAGAGTATAGGCCCGTTCTTTAGTGCGGTGTTACTATCTAGACGAGCGCCAAAATGGGCTAAGCGTCTATCGGCTTCCTCCTGCTGTCGAGCCAAGCTCAATCAAGAGATCGGGTATCGGCCATTCGGATCGTACGAGGATACCGCACCAACTCATCAGAGGCGGCGACAGTCCTGGTTCGTTTCCCGCCTTTTGATATCCTGGTGGACATGGACGCGAAGGTCTATGACCAGACTCGTGCTACCCGCCGGGGTAAGAGCAGGGAAGACCAGGACCAGCTTGAATTGCGGTGAAACGCTCACTAATAGGCCTTGGCACAATGGCGCGCGTGGCTGGAGCAGCCACAAAATGGGCGTCAACGAATTGGTGCCTATCTGCCTAACCTCGAAGCTTAGATAGGCAGGGAGGCCGGTCGGATTACCTACCAGATGACGCAGATGGGCATGGTTGCTTAGTTGAGTATCTGAATAAGATCGAACGCGAGGAGGTGGCGCAATACCACCACTGCGTTACTGATTGGGACTCCACTGGGCGTCTGAACAACAAAGTCGACCATATCGGACGAGACCTGTTCCCACCAGCAATCAATGCTGATTGGACTGGGGCGCAGTGGCCTCTATTTGTGAAGATGGGATGCACCAGAAAGAGAACGCTGAACGAGATCGGAACAGGGCTGATCACCAGCATAGACGACGTTGACGGCGAATCCAATCGTTGACAGAGCCGCAAGCTGCCGGAGAGTTGGGACCTCTGAAAGGCCCGTTCCTAAAAGGTAGTTGGCTCTTTGACGAGCACTTTCGACAGCTTGCTCAAAAGCTGGTTTCCTCTGCGACTTTTACCCAATTTGGGTAAACCGAGCATCGTGAGAAGGCTGTACGCGGAATTCTCCGGTCGATAACGCTATACGGTACCCCGGTGTGGACGCTAGCTCTGACCGCCCAGAGTAGGGCGCGCCTTTGTCACCCTTGGAGAGTATTGTTGGTCAGAGAGATACGCGGACATCACATCGTGTCTACGCATGCGGTGTGTGCGTTGGCTAAAATATACATTTGGGATTATTTCCGGGTAAAGCAGGTTCTTTCCGAGCACGGATGCATTGGGAATTATCTGCACGTGGTTACTAGGAGTTAGTTGAATCCCGCCTGACCGATGTATTTAGCCGGTTCGGTGTGCCAGTACTTGGGCATCGCAGCGTTGAATAATCAATGCAGTTATCGGAGAACAACTCTCGCTGCCAACTGTGGTACTCACCATGGTCCGCACCATGGTCGGTAGCGGTAGATGTTTTCCCTCCTTCTGCGAAGATGATATCGCGCAGAAAGAGGCGGCGAAAAGGACCAGGTATGAAAATGTCTATTCGAACTTAATTCTCCGCCGCCCGGTGAAACTGGCGGTGCGGTGCATTCTAGGACCTCATGCCGCCCTCAATAGTGATTAAGGACCAGGAAGTTAGTCAAAATTAGTAATTTTAATTGTAATATTAAACTGCTATGGAGATGTTTTAAAAACCCTTAATTTCAAAGATTTTTTTTACAAAGCGTTTAGTAATTTTTAAAATAGTATTAAAGTTGAGAGTATTTGGTACACTGCATAATACAGTGTCTCTTTTATTAAATTGTTAAGACTTTTTTTCCGTTGGTAATATAATCATTATTATTTCTGTATAAAAAAAAATTCGCCTGTGGTCAGTGGTGGATTTACCACTAGGCTGAGTAGGCTGGAGCCTAGGGCGGTGAATTTTAGGGGGCGGCAAATTATGTCATTTTTTTTTTCATACAGTATTATAATGTGAACGGTGAAAAGAAGTTTTGCCAATTTAACAAAAAGGAACAATGTATTATGCAGTGTATGAAATACTCTCAACTTTATCTCATCAACTATTTGAAAAATTTCTAAAAGCTTGGTAAAATATATCTTTTTAAATATGGGTTTTTAAAACATCTCAATAGCAGTAGCAGTTAATCAAGGCTGCGGTGCTCAAGCGCTAGCACAGTGAATCGGCTCAGTACACCGGACAGGCAGGCGGGATTCAACTCACTCCTAGTAACCACGTGCAGGAAATTCCCAAAACATACCTGCTCGGAAAGAACCTGCGTTACCCGGAAAGAATCCCACATGGATATTCCGGCCAACACGCACTCCACATCCGTAGATACGATGTGATAATCGCAATCGCGTATGGCTCTAACAATACTGCCTAAGGATGCCAGAGGCGCGCCCTACTTTGGACGGTCCGAGCTACCGTCCACACCGGGGTACTGGAGAATCCACGTACAGCCTTTTCGCGATGCACGGTTTACCCAAATTGGCAAAAGTCGTGGAAGGGCAGAGCAGTCACCAGCTTTTGAAAAAGCTGTCGGAAGTGCTGGTCAAAGAGCCATCTACCGTTAAGGAACGGAATACATTGTTTGGGATTGATCCGATTCGAGGAACGGATTCATCACGGCGGGACTCGTGAAGTGAAAAGACGTTTTCGTACAGGGCCACAATTAAGTCCACCGGCCGATCACCAGAGAGACATCCCTAGTTGCCGCGTCTTTAAATGTGTAAAGTGTAATTCCCTTGGGATGTAACCAAACTCTCAATGGCATAACAGACTACGCACAGCCTGGGTGGGAATTCTCCTGCAAGGCACTAGTACCCTATGTTCTACAGGAGGATGCCGAAACCTGCCCCAGGTGGAACACTGCACGATATAGATCGACGTCTCAGATATTCATCTCGGATCTCGTACATGACGGTACGTTCCTCTAAATAGTCTATCACTAGTCGCGTCAGGCACTCTGGCAACCCCTGGTAGTGGAGGCGTCTAGATGCGATGGCGGTGTTCAGCAACAAGGTGAGTATGAGAGGGCGGAGCGTACAACGCACACGATCGGAATTTCGGCAAATCGTCGTCCGGGTATCTAAATGAATTTCAATTCAACACGGAAGAATAATTAAAATTTTAACAAAAAAACGACTTCAAGAACTAGACCAAATTGAAATGGGACCACACGGGAAGCACCAGCACCACTACTGGCTGCACCTGGACCATGCCTTCGGGAAACTACAGGGGGGATCAGTAGTGGCGTAAGCTGATTGCTCTCACCTCAGCCGCCGACTTTTTGTTACCGATCAGGTCAAAAAGCGTCATTTCCTTATAGATACCGGTTCCGACCTATGTTGCTATCCGCATAGCTGGTTACCTCGTAGGGTAGAAATGCCTAAAACTTTTGTAAGGGAATGGGTCTCGCCTATTCGAAGCCTATTTTGTCGCAGTGGTTTTGGTACTGACCAATATTACTATTATTACTAGGCTTGTCCAATTGGGATATTAAAAACTATTTTGCTTTTTTTAAGTAGGAACCTCATTTTGTCATGACACTAGTTGTTAGTGACGTAAGAAAATTTGCTTAGGTTAACATACTCTTTGATGTTAACAATGGAGACGGGGATGTGAAAATCATTAAGGTATGTATCTTATATAAATATATAAGTATATATATATCTTTATTAGTCTCTAATAACATCCTTAAATGTAAAATTTAAAGTGGAAAACTCATCTGATGTTATGCCTTGTTCCACATGGTGTGTTTCATTTTGACATCAATTATTATTTAAGATGATTTAACAACAATGATAAAATCATTTTACTGACTCGTGTGTAAATATAATGCGTATCCAGATAACTAGCTTACCGACTTTAACGTCATAGATTTAGAATTTTCTACGTTATCGATTTGAGTTGGCACTGTGAAGTGAGGCAACATTTGTTCAACAACATGTGTTCAGTTCATTCATTTCATACATTCGCTACATTGTACTCTGTGCATTCGCTGTCTCGCAAGTCGTGAATAGATCGCGCGCAGTGTGTCACGAGCTTAAAAAAACTTGGCCTGCAATTGAGCTGCTCGTCTGCTATAGTTAACTTTTGATTACCCAACAAATAATCGTAAGTAAAAAAAATTGTGTTATGTTATAATTATCTTTTTACATAATAAAAAATCGATTGCTTAGTATGTCAGTGATATTAACCTTTATAACAGTTTTTTTTTTCTATTTTATGATAATATTAAGCATTAATTTGAACACTTCTTGTGTGAGCACCATAATTGATATTGTTACATCATTATTTCAATATTACAAAGAAATTCGCACACTTACGTAATGGTGTTACGACACCTTGTCTTGGAATGACATTGATCCTGACCTAATTCCACAGAACAAATTCCAAACCAATTTAAATCTCGACAAAGAACTATTATAATTAGAAATCATTCTTTAGTTATTATTTTGTTAATTTGGCATTGAGTTCTTTACAGTAGTCATGGCCACGGACGTATCATTGACCTCAGGCTGAGGCAATACTTTTTTTTATTAGAATTGATACTACCCATATTAATATTATAAATTCGAATGCAACTCTGTCTGTTTAATACGGAGATATTTTGATTCTTGAGGAAGGACATGGGTTAGTTTTTACCGCGAAAACTTGCAGACACGTGGGCGGAGCTGCGGACAAAAGCTAATGGCTAATAAAAAATAACTAAGTAATTCTGACTTAATTGACAACATGTATAGCAAATGAGTACATACTGAAAGCCGTGTACTTTGACCTTCTGTTAAAATCATGATAAACTCTGTGATAAATTTGTAATTGATTTTCCTGTTAATCAACTTCTAAGTATAAATTCCACTTTGTCTTACAGATTAATAAATATTCTTTTTTTTTTCTTTTTTTAGTAAAAACATGGGTGTACCAGCTGGTAATGCTGAAAACGGAAAGAAAATCTTCGTTCAGAGATGTGCACAGTGCCACACTGTAAGTAAATTACATACATAAGTAGAATATTTATGACTGCACGGTTGGCCTAGCAGTTAAAGCGGTCACCACTCCTCTCTCTCTGTGCCAAGTGTTGTGGATGCAAATCCCACATAGGTCAGCACTTTGTGTGATTCTAAAATTTTTGTTCTGAGTCTGGGTGTTCTTTGTGACAGTTTCATATGTTTCTAAAGTTCCCTACAACCCGCGACATGGGATGTATATTTATACATTTATATGACGTAGGTAGTTGTTAACCTGTTGAAGTTGAATCATTGAATGTACTTTTTATATGCTATGATGTGATTCATGATTTCCATAAATGATTACAACACTATATATATAGTTGCTAACAATGTCTGACATTATAATATGTTTTAACAATTACATACCTTCTTGGAGATTATAGAAACTGCATTTGGATTTTATTTTATGGTATTTTGTTTCACCCAGTATACAAGTAAATGCATACATAACAAATTATTGTTCTTGGCATTCTTAAATATACAAATATTGTCTACTAGCTAACCCGTGCCCACTTCGTTGGGCGTAAAAATAATTTTCTCTGACTTTGCAAATCCAGCTACTACGAAAAAGTCTTTCCACTTTTCGGGTTATTATATATCCTATATTACTCACAAATAACATGGCCTTCTATTGCTAAAAGAATTTTCAAAATCGGTTTAATAGATCGAGAGATTACCGTCTACAACATCACAAACGCACAAACTTTACCTCTTTATATAAAAGTGTAGATGACATTCAACAAGAGATAAATACACATGCATGATATCTATAACATTAAAGAATTTTTGAATCAGAATAAATACAGATGTGTGTTTTAAATCGCCATTAGTAAGACAGATTTATCTAACAAGTCTGTCTTATTATTCGAAATTACATTTTTATATTGAAAATACAGAAACACAGAAAAATATGTGTGTAAAAGATAAACTTTTTTATTTTACTTGCCTCTGCGAAAATTACAGAATGTGGTGCATATGCCTCTTCAATACTGACAATCTCCATTATTAAGAAAAAAAAACTTGAACCAAAAACATAGATTCTAATTAATTGAATCTCGGTCATTTCAGGTTGAATCAGGTGGCAAGCACAAAGTAGGCCCCAACCTCCACGGCTTTTTTGGAAGAAAGACTGGTCAGGCAGCCGGATTCGCATACTCAGATGCTAACAAATCCAAAGGTTAGTATAAGTTAGTCACATTTAATAACAAAGTAACAGTGAGAATGACTGCACTGATGTGCAAGTTGGACTGCACGGTTGGCCTAGTGGTTTAAGGGGTCGCCATGCCGCTTTCTACTGCACCAAGTGTTATGGATTCAAATCTCATATGGGAAAACGCTGTGTGATCCACAAATTTTTGTGCTCAGTCTGGCTGTTCTTTGTGTCTGTTTCAAGTTGTAAAGTCCTCCATGACACAGGATGTTTATTTCTAGTGCCGGAGTTGTCTTTAGTGTGCCGATTTCTGTGGAAGTTGTCACACTCAGTGTTTTACACTGTATGTGTACAATGATTTCTCTGTACACATACAGTAAAAAAACACTGAGTTTTTGAAGCATACACATTCCTACTGCTAACATAATGTGTCAACAGCAACAGATCAAATCAGTTGCAACGAAATGCAGAAACCTGAGTTCCTATCTGTAAATAGAAACCGAGTTGGTGATCAGTATTGGAATTGCCAACATGGATAAGTTCATTTGAAATAGTATGCCTACAATAGGGGTATAATATGCTAGAGTAAATGTATGAAAACCAGAAAGTACAATAGTTATACTGTGACGAGTTAATTTTCATTATTAGTATTACCACTTATTGTCATATCACATCATAAATTCAAAGATATTGCCTAATTGTTTTTCTTCGATCAGTTGATCTTGTAACTCTACTCTTATTTAAAATCTCTAATGTGTAGTCCTCCTTCAAGTAGTATGGCGTGTTTTCCAGGAGTTTTTTTATTAAACCGTGTAGTTAGTTCTAAGGACTCCACTATGAAGACATAGCCATACACGTATATTATATTTTACAGATATGGCTATATAACTGTTAAATTTAATAAGATTGTTTCGCATTAGTACATAGGCCTCTCCAATGCAATTAAAGAAGATCCATGTAATAACTAACTAATAATCTTCATTAATTATAGAAGAGTTACTTTGTTACATAAGAAACAACTTATTATTATGTTATATTTAAGCAACATTTTGTAATCAGTCTTACATATTTGATAAAAAAAAAAGATTAATAAATCAATAATCACTTGTCATCATCAGTCACATGCTAACAGCACTCCGTTACTACACCAGAGTGTTTTATTAATTCAAAATTTATTTTTCAAGGTATCTCATGGAATGAGGATACCCTCTTTGAGTACCTCGAGAACCCCAAGAAGTACATCCCTGGAACCAAGATGGTGTTCGCCGGTCTGAAGAAGGCCAATGAACGAGCAGACCTGATTGCCTACCTTAAATCAGCAACCAAGTGATTCGGAAAATCATAGACAAAATAATTAAACAAAATAAGAAGCATTTTTCATTATATTTCTGAAAGATACTTCTTATTTTATAGCCCAATCAGTATCATTACTTGTATTCAGCAATCTTGGCATTGTATGAAACATTTAGCATAATCCAGACTTCATGTTTTTAGCTGTTTCGTTTTGTGAGTAAGTTACAGTTTGGAGTATGTACTCATTTGAAATAGTTGTGAGTGGAATTACTGTTATTAAATTATTAATAGATACCCTCCTAACTTTTCATTTGTGAGTGTACCTGTTTCATTATTTATTTTTTCGGTACAAGCAAGATTAATCCACATGATGAATTAATTGTGGTTATAGTTACCAATAATTTTTTAGTGCTTAACAAAAATATTTAATAAATTATTTTAATTTCATTTTTTTGCATTTCTTTTACTTCCGCTTGATAAGTTGAACTATGATTTTCAAGAAGACACTACCTGAGTTTGAAAGCTTTAAGTGCGTATCTTGAAATTTGATTAATTTCATACAGACGAGAACAACTGCCGCCTTAGTCATGTTGACATTCTACAAGCATAAACGATAATAGAAAATTATCAAATGTATCGGAATGACGACATCTCAACGCTATGTCACGTGATCAAAACAGGGAGCGCTGAACGAGCGGAAAGCGTGATCAAAGCAGAGAGAGACTGAGTTTAGGTAGAGTCTATCTCTCACACAAGCTTCTGATTGGGTGGTGTATTTCCCACCAAATGCACATGCAAACCAATCACGTAGACTGTTATAGACTACCTAAACTCAGTCTCTCTACTCCGATCACGCTTTTCGCTCGTACAGTGCTCCCTCTATATATTGTTTGCTCTAAGGCCAATGGTGGTAATTCTGTTGTTGTCATCACTAAACTAAAATTTGTGATTATTTGGTACTGAACTAAACATGACAGCTGAGATGTGAGTATCCAAAAATGAGCTGTAATCTGATGAAATAAAATGATATAATCCAATAACAAATTTTAGTTTAGTGATGACCCCTCAAATATTTTTTCTACATTCTTAGTGATTATTTCAACCCAGAAAATATTTAATTAAAAGTGAAAATTAAGGGAGGTCAATTCAAACTTACTAAACACCATTGTTCAAAACAAAATATGACGTCGATGGTCACTTCATCGAAATTCATACTGTTAATAGTGTTTGTGAGAAAAATTTACTTCTTTCATGATTTTATAGCAATTAAACTAAATAAATGTAAAGTAACTGAAACACTGAATAGTGAACAAACACGAAATGACAATGACGTCATTGACTGTGTCAAAAGCGCGCGCAAAATGACAGTGTTTGAATAGCTCAAATTTAGTCAGTGTTTTAAATTTAACTTTGAAAATTAGTTGACGAACTCAAGTGCGGAAATAGCCCGGAAAAACCAAGTACATTATGCATTATTACACTTACATACATTATTAAAATACCTACTTTTTATCTGTATTTATTTATTATCAAAATTAAACTATAACTTCTTGTGACCTGACTGCGACTATATGACCCCCCCACTGGGGCCAAGGCTGGATCCGCCGTCGGTTCTGGTAGTACCCATTTGCCTAATTAATATTAGCCCTGAACAGTCCACTGCCTACTATAGTGCGCTGGTCAGGCCAAACGGGTTGATGTAGGGTTTTCACACTTTAAAAAAAGCGGCCAAGTGCGAGTCGGATTCGCCCATGAAGGCCAGCAGCAAGTAACATGATAGAATTTTTATTTTATTTTTATATTTGTGTTGATTGAATAAAAGGTAAAATGCAGTTTACGATTTATGACGTATTAAAAAAAAACTACTTACTAGATTTCGTTCAAACCAATTTTCGGTGGAAGTGTAAACTTCCACCGAAAATTGGTTTGAACGAACGGTAATGTACATCATATACTTTTTTTAGTTTTATCATTCTCATAATTTAGAAGTTACAGGGGGGGGGACACATTTCACCACTTTGGAAGTGTCTCTCGCGCAAAATATTCAGTTTAGAAAAAAATAATGTTAGAAACCTCAATATCATTTTTGAAGACCTATCATAGATACCCCACGCGTATGGGTTGTATGAAAAAAATTTTTTTGAGTTTCAGTTCTAAGTATGGGGACCCCCAAAATTAATTGTTTTTTTTCTATTTTTGTGTGAAAATCTTAATGCGGTTCACAGAATACATCTACCTACCGAGTTTCAACATTATAGGTCTTAAGGTTTCGGAATAAAGTGGCTGTGACATACGGACGGACAGACAGACATGACGAATCTATAAGGGTTCCGTTTTTTGCTTGGCACGGAACCCTAAAAAGAAAAAAGGTTTTGTTTTAAGTTTCCTGCCTGTTTGCTGTAATTTTGTCCTGCCTAATTAACTCTTTTAATCGTCAATGGGATGAATAAATATGCATCTGAATCGAGGGTCTGTTTCTTTATTTTTGCGATATAAGATTTAGTAGGCTTGTAGAAAGCCCAGAGGCTAGGTGGAAGGACGATTTGCGCAAGATGGTTGATAGGAGCTGTTTCCGAAAAGCCCAAAAGCGAGTAGAGTGGCTTGCAATGGGAGAGGCCCATGTCCAGTTGTGGACAGCCATAGGCTGATGATGATGATAATATAAGATTTTAATGGAAATCAGTAAAACTATAGCAAACGTGAATTAAGGCTGTGATGTATAAATCCAGACATAGTCTAAATCGCCTAGAGTTGGTGATACTATATTCCTAATCCGTCACCACACGGCGAACACCATTCTATACCATAAAAAACTGGTTAAATTAATAAATACCTCAAGTTGAATAACTTGAATAAGACACACCTAGCTTGACAATCAACATATGAATAACAGGGTTCCTAGGGTAAGCTATGTGCACGGATGGCCTAGTGGTTTACCTTGCTAATTACCTACTGCCCTGAATGTTGTGGGTTGATCCCACACCCACACCACAGGGGAGACAAGGGCGGATCCAGCTTTGGCGGCAGGGGGGGGCATAAAATCGTCGTCAAGTCACAAGAAGTCGTAATTTAATTTTGATAATATATCGATACAGATAAAAAGTAGGTATTTTAATAATGTATGTAAGTGTAAGGCTGTCCCTCGATTCTGACGGGGGGGGGGGGACAAAATTATGCTCAATAATGCCCGCGATCGTGGACCTTTGTAACGTTATGGGATGTCTATCACCACGTCGAGACAGCATAGCCAGCCTTGCTCTTCTTGACCGAGACGCAGATATCGTCTCCAGCGGACACTCCATCCACACTCACCCTGGGTACGGACTAGGGCTGGAGTGTGCGTGTACGTTTGAGACGATATTAGTTTTCGTCGCCTCAGCAATCTTGAATGTATGGACTTCTCAATGTAACGGCTCCTTGTAGGCGACCTTGTCAGCTACGACTACCCCCGCGTCTATGCGTGCCTCTATAGATCCCGTAGCGGTAATACCGAAACTGACCGACTCGTTGAGCACATCCAGATGGCTACAGACTTCCTGCAGCAGCAGATCCCGTCCGCAGAGATCGTCTTACTTGGTGATTTTCTCTCACCATTGACTTGTTCGGAGTACTGTGCCTCTCACAAGCTCGCCGTGATCGAGAGTTGCAGGCAGCTGCCGTGTGTGGCACTACAAGTCAGCAGATTGTGTTGCACTACAGTCCTACCCTTGGAGACAGGTCATTTACATTTCATCCTCTGTGGTCCCCATTGGTGGCAAATGTCGGCCCTGGTTTGGTCCATCTTCCAAAAAGGATTCTCGCAAGAAGCAGAGCTTGAAAAAGGAGTACAACTTTGCCTCCAGGTCCTTCAAGAGAGACAGCAAGGGTGAAGTCGGAGCACATTGCTAGGAATCGCGAGAGACTTGATCGTTTTCCTCTGGGAACTCGGGCGTTCTAGTCTCTTGCCAAGACTATCGAAGTGAATTTCGGTAAGCCATCCTTTCCACCTCTACACATAGGAAATAATTCGTTGGCCTATGGCAAAGGTGAAAGCCGATCTTATGGCCAAATTTTTTGCGTTTAACTAGACCTTGGATGCCGGGGAACAGGATTCACCTACCATACCGCGGTGCGAGAGCTGTATGCTGGATATCCAGTTCTATCAACGCTCCGTGCGTTTAGCATTTCTATCCCTAGATATACATAAGTAGAGGGGCCCTGATATTATGTTGAAGATGTGCGCTCCAGAGTTGGCACCGGTCTTAACGCGTCTTTTTCAGCTCTCCTACTCTTCTTGCGTAGTCTCATTGGACATTGCGAAAGCCTTCTATCGGGTCTGGCACAAAGCGCTTCTTTCGAAGCTCCGTTCCTATGGGCTTCCTGTGAAGTTACGCGAATGGGTCACTAGCTTTTTAACAGATAGAAGCATAAAGGTCGTAGTAGACGGTGAGTGCTCTGACTTCATATCTGTGAATGCTGGTGTCCCCCAAGGTTGTGTGCTATCGCCTACTTTGTTCCTCCTCCATATCAATGACGTGGTGCAAATTAGCGGCATTCATTGGATAGCACGGGCGATGCTCTCGATACCGGCCGCACTAATAGAGTCGAAACAAACTTGTGTCTGGAATTTAAACTCTTTGAAAAAGGTCTCAGATTGGGGTAGACTTAATTTTAATTTAGTACAATTTCCCCACTGAAAAACTGGTCGTATGTCCTCGTTTTGAAGACACTCCCTTATCTGCCCTCAGCCTATATTGGAATACTTGGTGTCGACATATCGAGTGTAGTCCAGTTTCGTGGCCATTTGGAGGGTAAGGCAAAATTGGCCTCGAAGAAGCTTGGCGTGCTCAATAGATCAAGATTTTATTTCACGCTGGCCCACCGGCTTCTTTATAAGGCGCAGGTTCGGCCTCATATGGAATACTCTTCTCAACTTTGGGCAGGAGCACCCTAGTACCAGCACCTCCCTCTGGACGGCATCCAACGGAGAGCGACTCGAATCGTCGACTGCCAAGATGTTTCAAATCGGCTGGCCTCTCTGGTGCTGCGTAGAGATGTGGACTTGCTATGCATCTTCTATCGCATTTACTATGGGAAGTGCTCTGAGGAATTATTCGAATTGATCCCTGCCGCCTCTTTCCGCCATCGTCCTATGCGACAGCAGTTTCATCCCCATCGTTTAGACGGTTGGCAGTCTACAACTGTGCGCTTTTCTAGAAACTTTCTGCCTCGCACAACAAAACTGTAGAATAAACTGTCGCCTGCGGTATCCCGGACCAATACGACCTTCAAACGTTCAAGAAAAGAACGTAGGTACTCCTTTTTAAAAGGCCGGCGATGCACTTGCGACGACTCTAGTGTTGCGGGTGTGAGGTGTCCATGGGTGGCTGTAATCGCTTACCATCAGACGATTCGTCTGCTCGTTTATCACATGAAAAAAAAAACTTTGCCTCTTGATTGGGGCATTGTACATGGGTTTAGAAGTACTATACTTAAAAATATCTATATTTGAATAAGAAACTCAATTTTTCTTTTCGTCTTCGCCCAAAACGCGTTATCACTTCTATTGCTACTTCAATGAGTACGTTTTTATGGATGTAAAGGAGACGTTCTTCAACCTTAGCCATCATTAAATTCTATATTGTGACAAAAAAAAATAAGGAATTTTATGTTTAACAATTTAATTTAGGTCATGGACACAGCCCAGGGGGGGTCATGACCCCCATGACCCCCCCCCTGGATCCGCCCTTGAGGGGAGATCACTTTGGGTAATCTAGAAAGTGTAATCTAGCCTAAATAAATTCAGTGTATAGATTAAGTTTTCTGTGGCATATCTATCTGCATTAGTTATTTGTTTAACCGGAACAATGAGGGCTACAATATATTGTAATTTACCAATTTTTTTTCATGAGCATTTGTTTTTTCTTTCTACTTATTTTAAATAAACACAAATACTCATGAAATTAAAAAAATATTAGTACGAGTATTTGTGTTTATTAAAAATACGTAGAAAGAAAAAACAAATGCTGTAACGAAACGTAGGAACGTGATATGATATCCATGATGACATTTTAATTTGTCAAATCTTTCAAACCATGCGAAATGGGGAATTGCGCTTTCGCCCAGGGTGAATTTCAATGAAATAATTTATGGTGATAAATAATTGTATCAATGGAAACATAACTTTTTCGAAATAAGAGTGATTAATTGTGTATGTAAATAATTATTGTGATTTTATTTAATGCATCGCTCTCGGTTCATCTGTGGTGAGTCTTTTTTATTTTTGATTGAATTTTGTATAAAAATAATACAGTGACCGTCAACCTTGATTAGTTTTCATTCATAAAAATCTTAAAGGGGGTTAAATATTCTTTAAGAAAGACGTAAAAGTATAATAGTATTCTCTCAAAATATAATTTAAAAGAAGAAACATTAGGTTGCAATATATTTATGGTTGACTATCATTGTACTATTATTAGGTGTATATTGTTGATTTTCTATTTGATTTTCGTTATTCAATTTTATTTTCGTTACACTTTCTTTACCAGATCATGTCAACATAAATACTAAAGAAACGAATGCAATTGAAGATCAGATAAGTAACAAATACCGAAAATGTCCAAAAAGTTTAATGTTGTGTTAAGCTACCATGATATAATACTCCGTCAATCAGATGTTGAACTTCTGACCGGAGCACACTGGTTGAATGATACCATAATCTCATTTTATTTTGAATACTTAGAACAAGTGGTCTTTAATAAAGCAAAAGAGCTACTCTTTGTATCACCTGAGGTAACACAGTGCATAAAGATGGTTAAAACTGATGAGATTCATACGTTTTTAGACCCACTTGGTATAAGTTTCAAACAGTTCGTGTTTTTCCCACTCAATGATAATGATACACCGGATGTGGCTGGAGGCTCACACTGGAGTCTCCTTGTGTACTCGAAACCAGAAAATAGTTTCTTCCATTTTGATTCTTCATATGTCTCTAATCATAATGCTGCTTGGGAATTTGCAAGTCACTTAATTCCATACTTAACTAAAGTTGGTAAGTTTTCTGTTCGCCTAATTGTGTAATTAATAATCAAATATTCATTATGTATCATGTTGAAGAAAAAATAAAAAACATTTTGTAATTTTTCAGGAAGCATAAATTTTGCTGATAAAGACTGTGCTCAACAAACCAATGGTTATGACTGTGGTGTACATGTCATATGTAACACTGAGAGAATTGCAGAATATGCACATAAAAATGGATTAATTGGCAACTCGGACATGACTGTTAAAATAAACCCTAGTGCCAAGAGGAAAGAAATACTGAGTATAATTAATGATCTCCGTCAATCTGCTTAACTTCACTGTTATCTATATACTCCTGTTGCAATTAGAAATTTTATTTTGTTGATAATATTTGTATTAAAATCGATTCAGCGCTTTAAAAGTGTGTTTCATTTAGAAAATGAAGTCACTAACTGTAGATTTCCAATTAAAGTATTTGTGCAATCTGCCTGCTTTACGGCATTTAATTGTAGACATTATGATCTAAATTCAAAAAATATAAATAAAACTGAAACACAACCTGTTAAACCTACAAAATGTCTAAGATTTTTGTTTTGTTTTTTAAACAACTCCCGCACTAGGAATAAATCCTGTGTCGCGGGGGACTTTACAAACATACATGAAAGGGACACAAAGAACACCCAGACTCAGAACAACAATTTGTGGATGACACAAAGTGTTGTCCTACGTGGGATTTGAACCCACGACACTTGGCGAAGTAGGAAACGGCGTGGTGACCGTTAAACCACTAGGCCAAACATGCAGTCGTGCAGATTGAATAAAATTAAACATGGCACACTAAAATTAGACGTCGTCTAAATAGATGCCGATGCCGTAGATTAGTGTTTATGAGAATTTTATTGGGGCATAACAACTACGCGATTTCTTTACCTATTCATAAATTTCAGTTAGCTAGTAGGAGTAGTAGTACTTTCTGTGCTACCATAAGCTCTGAAATCCAAATCTCTTTTCTAATATTTCTATCAGTACATGATAAGGTCATTTACAAAGTTTTGATAAGGCGTGGTAAAACGCTGTCAACTCAATAGTAGTCAGTAGGCACGTTATTAATCTTATAAGTTCAAGTGGTCGCCATGTAAAACATTGAAGCGCTTTGCGCAGTCCCGTGAAAACCAACTCATTAAATATTATGATAAAAGTTCGTTAGTTTTGAAGATCACAAATGGCCACCGAAACTACTCTTATTTTGATGTTGATGTCACGCAATTTATGCTCATCACAATACATATATGAAGTGTGGATGAACGGGTGTCATGTCCCTACAACACAAAGGGAGGATCCTCCAACCAGGCGAGGTGATCATGCCTGGCGGGCCACGGCCCAACGGTTGATGTTGGGATGTTGTATATATGATAATCGGCGCGACAACTTCTATTGCGCGATTCAGGATTGGTAGTTACTCCGTGTTGTGCCTTAGTTCAGTGTATCTTCGGTAGATGGCGCTGTAGTATGTTATGTTGTTGCGCTGTATGTGGAGGTCGCCAGAGAGGTACCTACCAAGATAACTCGATCATTAATGTCTCGCTATCAGGAAAAGCAATGTTTTGTAAAATTCCCGCACCATGATATCCTGTGTCGCGGGGGACTTTACAAATATACATGAAACGGACACATTTGCGGATCACACAAAATGCTATCGTGTTGTCCCATGTGGGATTCGAACCCACAACACTTGGCGCAGTAGAAAGCGGCATAGCGACCGCTCAAACCACTAGTGACCCGTGAGTAGAGATACCCGTGTGAATTACCTTTCTGACACAGGCCTAAAATTATTTCTCACTAACGGTTATTATCACGCTGAATGGGTATAAACGTCAAAACAATTCGATGGATAACTTATATGCTTTGTATTGCCTTACCGTTAGTTCGCAATAGTTTTATATCACGGAATGCTAAAGGTTAGAAAACTTAGATTTTAACGAAAATATTCCTTCATACATACTAGAGCCCTTAGCGAGTTTCTTGCCGGTTCTTCTCCATAGAAATTACCTACATTTTGGAACCGAGCAACTAGTCACTAATGTAACGTTTCGAAATTGCCCTCTCGAATTACTTGAAAAGCCTACTTGAAATATGAGTCATTAGTTTTTTTTTATGGAATAGGGGGCAAACGAGCAGACGTATCGCCTGATGGTAAGCGATTACCGCCGCCCATGGACGGGTGTGACAAGTGCATTGCCGGCCTTGATTTTGATAGAAACTGTACAGGACAAATAAATGAAAACCATATTATGTGGAAACTGTTTTAATAATATGTCTTCCTTGTCAACAAGAATATCTCTTAAAATTATATTAGTATTTATAAATTCATCTGTGAAAAATATAAAAAATCTCGAACATTCATATACTGGCTCGAAATATAACATTAATGCGTTGTTAATTATATATTTTGTCTCAAGAGATCTCTAATATAAGGTTGTAATACTAAACGCTTATAAAGTGCAACTAATAATAAATTTATAGGTACAAATTTTACTGGCTATCACTCATCATATCCCTTCCGGAGTCCTATTTTCAGTATCTATCATTTACACTAAAGTAGACGGTCCAAAATCTGTCCCATGTTCTAGCTACCAATAGAATACACATAAACGCCAAATGTGCTGGGGACGTATTTTTCATGTACCGACTACATAGGATCGAAATTCCAAAATTTAAAAATATAATACATAAGGATATCCAGAAATAGAATATAGTCATTACATGCAATCATTATTGGGAAGTCAGTGCCCCCAAATATAATGACCACAAGTTCAACCTTCGAATTCGCTTCGCCTTCAGGGTTGCGGAAGTCCGAAGCCAATCAGCGAAAACTGACATTCAGGTAAAACCAGTTAAAGTACCAAACTAGTAGACGACCCCTAATAATCTTGGTTATTACAAAGGCTAGGAAGAAGGTTATGACTTAATAATAAATCAATTAATCTAAGGTGTTATTCATGTCAAAAGAAAGTTATAATATAAAAAGGAAGAAAGTAAGAAATAAGTTATATTGTTAAAAGACTTTACAGTTAAATGTTTGTTATAAAAAAAAACTTGACAAGGAATTACATCATATTTTAGATTAAGTTTTTTTTTTGACAAACATTGACGTGCTTATAGAGCAATCACCCATTAATATATTAATAATACAAAAATATTGGTACTATGTACTTCTCATATAATTAGTACTTTTGGTATAAATATACAGTCGCACTTAATAGGACGTGATGTTTACTTCTTGTTTTGTTCATTGTTTCTTTTAAGTTTCTATCGACACATACTCGGAGTTGTGCCAACATTTACGTTTTTTTTTTAATTTAAGGGCATTGTCGCTTTTGCGGCTATATCGCCCCGAGTGATATACGTTGTCACCAATACGTAGGATGAAAATAATGCCCACCTATGCATTTTGAGGTTCAACCCAACCGCCAAATGCTCGATCTAATTCTTCAGCCACGGCAAGACATATTCTGTCCTGGTTATAATTTGCTACTACTTGTATTCCAATTGGCAGGCCATCTTTGCTCAGTCCCAAAGGCACAGTGGTAGCTGGTAGGCCTAAACAGTTGAAAACAGCTGTGTAACAGAAGTTGAACGGTCTGAATAACGGTTCATTATGATATGGTGCTGTTGTTGGATGAGTAGGATAAAGAAACACTCCATTGTCACCAAGCATATTAGTAAAGATAGCCTCCAAGTCATCTCGCAGCTTAAGATAGTGTTCGTACTCCTTACTTCCCCTTTCATGACCAGTGTGGTCTAACAAAGACGTAATTAGCCCAATGAACGTGTTTGGAGAAAGTCCAAATAAATTTTTCACCATCTCTTTACTTACAGCTCCGAAACTGTCCTTCTCCAAAATGTATTCTCCAAATTTTAACGGACTTTTCATGTTTGACATCCAAATGGGTATAGACTTTCGAAGTAATTTGATTTTCTGTACCTCTGCTTCTAAACCGTGTTGTTCTTTAAGAAATTGGGTAACCTTCTTCAAAGCTAATTTAATTTCTGGGTCCACAGGGTCCACCAAGGGTGCAGATGCACTGTATTGGTAATAAAACTTTAATTTTTTTATATCGACAGGTTGGTCCAAGTTGAGTTTCTTAGCATTGTCCTTGGATATAATTTTCATTATAGGCTTCATATCTACTGCATATCTAGTCATGGGCCCAATGCCTGTAAAGAAACAAAATGTGTTGTATATTTTTCGGGCATGTAACACACAACGCCATCAAATAATGGGTACATCTTATCAGGCGTTTGCCTACTGCAACTGTAGTATAAATAATAAGATTTGCAATTATTGTATTGGTTTATAAATATTTAAAACTTATATCTTATTCAAACATATTTGCATTCATATGAATGAAGAAATTGCGCGGTATTAGGTTTTTTTTTATTATTATTAATAATTTATATTAAAAGCAAAAGCTAGTGCTTTTGCCCGCGGCTCCGCCCGTGTGTATCGGCACCGCCCGTTTAATAATATCACGATAAAAATAGCCTGAAACCTTTCTCAACAATCAAAGTATCTCCATGCTAAATTTCATTGTAATTGGTGCAGCAGTTTAGCCGAACAGTGTTTAGTGAAAGCAGACATGCAGACAGAGTTACTTTCGAATTTATAATATTAGTATGTAAATAAGGATACTTGATGGAATTACAGCACAGTTTTCCTCATACGAACAGCTTATAATGTTCAAAGTATTTAGATTAAATACATCAAATTGATTACGATGTTTTAGATTAGAAGGACTATAGATTGTATTATTTAATCATTTTCATTATGTATTATTATTGGAACACAATATCTATATGTTAATACGTGAAACAAAAACTTTGTACTTTTTACAAAAATTATGCGAACGAAGGAATATGGAATCTTGGGCACAGTTGATGTTTACATGAAGGCGGAATGCGGAAGCTAAAAAAATGAATCAAGGTCGAATTTCGGCAATTGGGCGTCCACTAATTGATTAAAGTATCAATTTAAGTAATAATTTCACGAAGTGTTAAACTATTTTGTATGCTATTTTGAGCCAAAGTTAAGGAGGTAGTCTTAACTTAAGTAAAAGCTTAAAATATTTGGCCTGCACGTTTGGCCTAGTGGTTTAACGGTCACCACGCCGTTTCCTACTTCGCCAAGTGTCGTGGGTTTAAATCCCACGTAGGACAACACTTTGTGTGATCCACAAATTGTTGTTCTGAGTCTGGGTGTTCTTTGTGTCCGTTTCATGTATGTTTGTAAAGTCCCCTGCGACACAGGATTTATTCCTAGTGCGGGAGTTGTCTTTTTAGGGTTCCGTGCCAAAGGCAAAAAACGGAACCCTTATAGATTCGTCATGTCTGTCTGTCTGTCTGTCTGTCCGTCCGTATGTCACAGCTACTTTTTTCCGAAACTATTAGACCTATAATGTTGAAACTTGGTAAGTAGATGTATTCTGTGAACCGCTTTAAGATTTTTACACAAAAATAAAAATATAAATAAATTTTGGGGGTCCCCATACTTAGAACTGAAACTCAAAAAACTTTTTTTCCATCAAACCCATACGTGTGGGGTATCTATGGATAGGTCTTCGAAAATGATATTGAGGTTTCTAATATCATTTTTTTCTAAACTGAATAGCTTGCGCGAGAGACACTTCCAAAGTGGTAAAATGATTGTCCCCCCCCCCCTTTAACTTCTAAAATAAGAGAATGATAAATCTAAAAAAAATATATGATGTACATTACCATGTAAACTTCCAACGAAAATTGGTTTGAACGAAATCTAGTAAGTAGTTTTTTTTTAATACGTCATAAATCGTAAACTGCAATTTACCTTTCATTCAATCAACACAAATATAAAAATACAACAAAAATTATATTATGTTACTTGCTGCTGCGGAACCCTTCATGGGCGAGTCCGACTCGCACTTGGCCACTTTTTTATTATTAAACTAAGAATATAACTCACCTAAAAATGAATTTATGAAGTCCGTCTCTGGATGAGGATATTGTCCTTTGTTAGAGACGATGTTACGAGATGGTTTGTGACCAAAGATTCCATTGAAGTAAGAGGGCATTCTGATTGAACCACCGATGTCTGAGCCTGTAATTTAAAAAAAAAAACTTACATACTTACAAAATGCAGTAAAAAAGAGGTTTCTTTTTATTACCCGACTGCGAAAGGAGGGTTATGTTTTTCGAGTGTATGTATGTAGGTGTGTATGTATGCATATTTCTTTGGATACCTATTCTTTGGCCCTAGAGCCTAAACGGCTTGTCGTATTTTTATGTGAGTGGTGTCAATAGATTCGTCTTAGTCGTGAGAGTGACACTGGGTACATCAAAATTTAAAAAAACTAGAATAAGGATTTTTGGCGCCAAAAAGTAATATAAAAAGAAATTAATGTTTTCAAAATACATCGAGTGTGGTATCAAATTTTTTACGGTGATTATTACGAATATATATGTATAAAACTTATACGTTTTTATCGTTAAATAATGACGCAGTCGGGTTTTTCATTTTTAATAATTTGTACTTGTAATAAGACAGTTTAGTTTTTCCTGGGACTTCCCGAGTGTCATAACTCGGTGTGTTCGTGGGTCACTGCTGTTGATCCTGGTGTACAGGAGTTTGGGCGACATTAGTCCCATATAATGGACTGTAAGTCGGTATTGTTCGATCAAACCAATTTAAAGACAAAAAGTATGACCTCGATCTCATTTTAGAAGTCCTTAAAAAGTTCGTTGATATACAGGGTGTCCCAAAATTCAACGATAAGCGGGCGCCTAAAGGTAGACCTGCTAATGAGTACATAAGGAAAAAAAATAAAAAAAATACCTAGTTTTTTTTTAGTTACAAGAAAAATTTAGACTTTCTTTGAAAATTTATACCTTTCATGATATTTTGAACGACCACGATGACAATTTCTCAAATATGCTTAAGATTTTTTTTTATCTTGTACCTAAATAGTGCTACTATTCACCACAACTCTTAAAAACACCAAATTGCCCGCAGTTTTTACACAAAAAACGTTACACAAAAATTGTCATCGTGGTCGTTCAAAATATCATGAAGGGTGTAAATTTTCAAAGAAATTCTAAATTTTTCTTGTAACTAAAAAAAAACTAGGTATATTTTTTGTTTTTTTTTCCTTATGTACTCATGAGCAGGTCTACCTTTTGGCGCCCGCTTATCGTTGAATTTTGGGACACATGGTATATGTTTAATTTAAACCAATAAATCAAATATTTACCTGAGCATATTTAAATTAATTTGTTTCATTTTTTTAGAGTGGTAAGCTATAACTAATTTATTTTAACTAACCTACCGAAATAAACAAAGTCTTGTTGTGTTGTGGGACACCAGATAGGAACGAAGTTCCTTATCAAATTCATCAATATTTGTTATTCAATCATCTGTAATTCAATCATCTGGCGCTATACAAAATTTTTCGTTCACGCTCTTAAAAACCACAACATTGTCTTAACACCTTGTACCTAACAAGTAAAATTTTAACAAAATAAAAACGGACTTCATTCAAGGTTCGACTCGATTTCTCTTGGATACCACCATCATCAGATCTTATGCCCGTTTTCACCAACGTTCCCTAAATTTAAGGGACCACTTAGAGAGAGTTAGGTAACCCTTAGCGATATTTTCGTTTTCACCAACCTTTAGGGGTTACCTAAGTGCTTAGGCGTGTCTTAAAATTTAGGGGCTCGAATGTTGACTACCTAACCAACCCCTAACAAGGTGATAAAGAAACTTGACGTACGTTTTGCTTAAAATTTTTGAAATGGAGGAGTTATGGGATGATTCCGATACAATGAAATAATAAATAATCCTAGTTTATTCAATATATTATCGAGATAGACCAGCCTTATTTACAAAATATGTCGTTATAGATTTTGTTACAAGATTTAGGTTAACCAAGGCGTGTTATTAATTTATTAAATAAAATTGAACAAATATTGGAATATCCTGATAATAGGTAATACAAGCCCACACACTTATACACATATACTTTGGCAGGCCCATACATAAAAAAAAGTTACTAATAATATTTTCACTTTTTTGCAATATTTTGTATTTATAATAATTTTATATATTTTACTAAGTAGTTGTGTAATCAAGTTTTACAACCATCAACTTTATACTTTTAAAGTTTTACTGTAAATATAAGTGATTACTTCTACTCGAATATTAAACAGGTAGTGGAGAAATAACAAAAAATAACACGGAACATTTTATAGGAGACATAATAATTACATATTTACTTTATAACCTCAACGACTCGCAGTCGGTGTGACACATGGTACATATTTTTGGCAGTTGTCAGTTGAGTTTGACATTTCGAGGCATTAGATTAAAATTAAAAAAAAAATGTGTATATTCTTTATAGTAAACAAAAACATATTCTATTTCATATTGTATGTTTATTACTTAGTAATAATTATTCATTTAATAATTTAATATTGAAGAAAAAGACAATTCACATACAATTGCGCACGTTTACGGTTTTTTGAAATCCCTACAAAATAGGAGACCCTTAGTTAGGTGTCACTTAGCATGGTGAAAACGAAATTGGATAAGATTTATATTTAGGAGCTACCTAGGTTAGGGGGTTCCTAGTTAAGAGATTGTTTAAGTGTAGTTGGTGAAAACGGGCATTAGTGTCCTATACTGGTACCACCGTTGGTTTACTTCGATTTTAATGATTCTATTTTTATGGAAAGGAGATATCCCTACGGTGGTACCATGATAAGGACACTAAGATCTGATGATGGCATCTTAGATCTGATGATGGCTCTAAGAGAAATTGAGTCGAACCTTAAAGTCGGTTTTTATTTTGTTAATTTTTTTTGTAAACACATACATACATATTATACATAGAAAACATCCAAACTCCGAAAAAACATTTTTTTACAGATCATAAAAAAAAAAAATCCTACCCGGGATTCGAACCCGAGACCGCAAACACAGCATTCGCATACGCTCCCATTTTGACACCGAGGCGTCAATCTTACGATCCGGACGTTTTTTGCCGGCTAGGGTACCCCTCCGCAACGCCCCAAAAGGAACATCGTTCCAATAATAAATGTAATGACGTATGTATAAATACATACACAAACTAAAGATTGTCTGTTTGTTTATAGTTCCAATGTTCAAGCAGTTAACAGGTCCCACGGTTAGGACAGGACATAAATTGTTTTTATTGTAATAATCGATATACCTTCACGCGGAAGGAGCTGAGGGCCAAAGGTAGCACACTTATTTATAAAATTAAAATTAAAAATGAAGTGAATATTATTATTACCAATGCCAAACACGCTCCCACCAACCGCTTGACAGCACCCTTCACCTCCCGATGATCCGCCGACTATCCTTGTGGTGTTGTAGGGATTGTTGGTTCTTCCGTGTATGTGATTGTGAGTCTCCCACCTTGAAATCAAAATAAAATAATCAAAAGAGAATGTACGTAAATAACCTTTACAAATAAAAAACCTTTACGGAAAAGGAAATGCTGATTTAAACCAACGACTTTAATATCATATTATTATTGTATAATTCGGTGTGCTGATCAAAATATGTATTTTTATATTCTTTCAACCAAAACATATTCCTGTCAAATCTTTTTTCAAACAATACATTTTCGGTCTAATAAAAAAATCCAAAATGGAAACCGCTCACAAGACGCATTCATAAAATTTGTTTTTGAGTCATTGTAGGTATATTCATTCTGCATTACGACCGATGTAAAATAAAGGAATTATTTCGACTACTGTCCTATACAATACCAGAGTGGTTCAACACGTGGGCTACTCCTGGCTTGGGTAAAAAATCATATTATCAAGCAACAGTTCTCCCAAAGAAGCAAAACAGTAGTTTCAACTATAGAGTGAGACCCTTTTGGATCCCCTTACTTTTACTTATTTCAGCTTATTTCAGCTTGGAATTAGATGTCCTTGTGTGTTCACAAGGACATCTAATTCCAAGCTAAGCAGAGCTTGTGTTATGGGTACTAGACAAGTGATATAAATACATACATACTTTTTTTGTTATATATACATATTATTCATAGCAGACACCCAAACTCCGAAACAAATATTTGCAGATCATACAAACATTTGGTCCGACCCGGGAATCGAACCCGGGACCTCAAGCACATCAATCGCATACGCTACCACTACGCCACCGAGGCAGTTTATATTTTATATTTATTATTATAATGGGCTTTCATTTCATATAAGTTGCGAAAATGCAAATACCACGTAATTATTAGCGTTGATTATTGTCATGAAACTAAGTGTATGATGTCATCGACTGACGCACACTTTTATATAATTTGTGTCACGAACATTTCTAAATTATTAGAACTTTATGGGACTAATCCCGCCCACACGCCCACCACTGTAACTCCTGTACACCAGGATCAACAGCGGTGACCCACGAAAACACCGAGTTATGACACTCGGGAAGTCCCAGGAAAAATTTAACTGTCTTGGAACCCGCAACGAAATTAATCAGAAGAAAACTGGAGGAGTTGGAAATATAATAAGTCCACTTCCCTCCTTAGCAAAGCGGGAAACAAAATGGAGTCAAAATAGGCAGACGCCTTTTTCAGACCGGGAAGCACCACGGATAAAAATATTATGGGTCCTAAGTGAGCTATATTTGATTTCTATAGTATGTATGGCAGAATCGCTTAAACGCACGGAAATTCACCGCAGTTGACACAAGATCCCCATAATATACTACCCCAGACGTCGTTTGTAAGCTATTTAGCATCATGTTACGTTCATTGTACCAAAGACTACATTCCCAGAGGATATGATGAGCCGTCTGTTCACAGCTAGAATCAGGTGTTGAGCATTGACACAATGGTGAATCGACTAATTTAAATGAGTATAGTTTGCTCTTAAAGTTACCGTGGCCTGTAAGAAATTGAGCGACACAGTGATCTACCTCGAGCCATGTCCTTGACAACCGTTCGCGAACAGATGGAAAGAACTGGTAGAGGTGGCGCCCCTTAGATGATTCGTCCCATCGTTGCTGCCATTCATCCAAGAGGTCGTTATAGACATTGGATTGTTGTTGAAACAATCTTATGATTTTACCGCGGTCTCGTATGCCGAAAAAATCGCATTCCATGTTTTGTAGTGTGGAATAGTACATGGCTGCACGTCTTTGCACCTCGAGATCGACCGGAAGAACACCTGCCAACACCGGTAAAGCCTCAGTGCTAACCGTCCTATATGCCTTGCACAAGAAAATCAATGCAGGTCGTTGGCCTTGTAACAGTTTGCGACGGACAACACCTACAGTCGGGCGACTGTAGGTGTTGTCCGTCGTACGTCGTACGTACGTCGTCGTGCGGTACCTACTATTACATTTTGGCTTGGCACCGCCTTCAAACCTATGAATAGGTAGCACATACAAATTAAGTTATTTAATACTTTTTAGTTTTTGAAGTCGGTTTTTTTAAACGAAGTTTTATTTTGATTTTTCGCTTTTAGTCTTTCTCAAGTCTCTCATCATCATTTCACCTTAATAACTTGAAAGAATACGACTAAAGGTAACATACATACTGTATAGAATCGAAAGGACTTCAGGTAATTTTTTGTAATAAAATCTCAAATGAACTATCTTCTATAGGTTACTATAATTCAAGTGATTTCAGGTAAACGGACTATCTGAGGTAAACTCTGCTATCGTTAGGACCCGTTTTTAACCGACTTCCAAAAAGGAGGAGGTTCTATGTTCCACTGTATGTATTTTTTTTTTTTTAATGTATGTTCAGCGATTACTCCGTCAGTTGTGGACCGATTTTGAAATTTTTTTTGTATTTGAAAGGGTATGCTTCCGAGGTGGTCCCATTGCCAGCATATCAGGATCTGGTGATGGGATCCCGGAGAAATCGAGGGAAACCCTCATTTTTTATAGGCACATACTATGTTTTTCGTATATTTTCTGAAGTTACACTGGTATTTGCGTCTGGTAGTCATTATTTTATGATGATGAGCTGATGATGTAAGGTACAACTCCTTAACGGTTAGGAGTTGGAGGATAAATCTTTAAATATCATATGTATATGTGTTACCTTTACTCGTATTCTTTCAAATTATTAAGGTAAGCTGATGATGGAAGGTGGAAGGTACAACTCCTCAACGGTTAGGAGTTGGAGGATAATTCTTTCAATTTCATACGTATCTAAAGACCTTCAGTCGTATACTTTCAAGTTATTTAGGTGAACTAGTGATAGAAGGTTAAACTCTTCAACAGTTAGGGATTAGAGGATGATTTTAATATTACACGTACGTATAGACCTTAATTTGTATTCTTGATGATGAAATTTGATGAAATAGTTCAATTTACTACTTACCTACTATTGTTTGCACTAAAAACTGAAAAATAAAAACTTTTTATAAAAAAAAAACCGACTTCCAAAAAACATACAACGAAAACTCTCTAATATATATTATGAAATTAAATGATGTCTACAGAATATGAAGGCACGCAGACAATTGCTTTAACTTCGTTGCAGGCGCTTACGTAAATTTGAGGGTTTCCTTCGATTTCCTTAATATCCCATTATCAGATCCTGATATGGTGACCATGAGACCACATGGGGAGCATACCCTTTCGAATACAAAAATAATTTTCAAAATCGGTCCTCAAACTGACGGAGTAATCCGTGTACATACATAAAAAAAACACAAAAAAAACGATGAAATTGATAACCTCCTCCTTTTGGAAGTCGGTTAAAAACCATCTAGCAAAGAGAAGAACACATGGCGAAAATCAATACGTGACTATTAAATTAGTTGAAGAACCTTTGTAAATTGGTAGACGTCTAACTAAAAATTGTACATTGTATGCACTTTTATAAGTTTGTTATATTAGTACACTAGCTGACTCACGCAACCTCGTTCGCGTCTCCTATTACCCGTAGCCTGATAATTTTCCCCCGTTTTTGAAACCCTCTTCATTAGTGCTCCGCTCCATTAGTCGTAGCGTGATGATATACAGCCTATTGCCTTCCTCGACAAATAGGCTATCTAATAGGCGGTACACACTACAACTATTTATCGAAATAATTGAAATTGAAAAATTGAAGGAAATTGGCATAGATATTTCTCAAAAAATCAGAACCAATTTCTGTCCACACTATCGATAAAACTGCATAAACAAACTGCACAGTTAAATCTCTACGATAAATCGTTGTAGTGTGTACCGCCGATAACCCTGAAAGAATTTTCCAACTCCGACTAGTAGTTACTGAGATCAGAGCGTTTAGTATAGTATAGATCCTAGAAACTTACCACATGCAAAGTTCAGGTACGTTTGTTAGACCGATGATAATGGCACCTTTTTCACGTACCAACTTAATGACTTCACTATCTTCGTTACAGATGTAGTCCTTTCGGAGCACTACACCAGCAGTTTGCTGTAAACCTGGAAAAGTAATGTAGATGTTGAACAAGCTTCACCCCTAACAAATAATCTAAGGTTATATTTTATTCCAAAAATAAATTGAATAGTTTTGTGAGACTTAGTTTACACTGAAGTACCCACAGTAGGCGGCTTATAGTTTAATTTTCTTAAGATTTTAAACTTTCTTTTTATAATGCACATAATCTTTATCATCAGCCCATAATGTCCCACTGCTGGGCTCGGGTCTCCACTCAGGAGAGGGTTAAGGTCCTCACGCTGACCAAGTGCGGGTTCGGGACTGGCAAGACAACGTTTGGCCTCGACTGCACGTTTGGCCTAGTTGTTTAACGGTTACCACGCCGTTTCCTACTTCGTCAAGTGTCGTGGGTTCAAATCCCACGTTAGGACAACAACTTTGTGTGATCCACAAATTGTTGTTCCGAATCTGGGTGTTCTTTGTGTCCGTTTCATGTATGTTTGTAAAGTCCCCCGCGACACAGGATCTATTCCTAGTGCGGGAGTTGTCTTTAAAAAAAAAAAAAACGTTGTGGCTACGTTATCATATGATTACAACCGGGACCGACTGCTTAACGTGACCTCCGAATCATGGAGACGCTCTTAGTACCATGCCACCAGCGGTCACCCATCCAGGTACTGACCGCACCATCGTTGCTTACCCTCGGTAATTCGAATCACCGAGTGCAACTAGGCTATGAGAGCCTTTGGATACAAATAATGCACAGTAGTTAGGTATCGCTTAAAAATCTGGATAGGAGCCGTAACCGCACAGCGCAGACTAACGGCCTGCCGGTGGCCAATTGTATGTGATGAAGATCTCCAGTTTTTCTTTAAGCTAAGAACCGAGTAACATATTGCACATTGGGACAGACCTTTTTTTTTTTTTTACGTGTGGACATCCCCTCGGACCGTCACCCGCGCCGGGGCTTGCGGCGGGGCGGTGTGTCGGACTCGAACCGACTAAAACCACACGGTGTGCCACTCTGCGCCTGAGGAGGGAGGAGTCCGGGAACTGCTGTTATTACGCCATCCAGACCCCTCCCAGCGCTTGCCCGCACAGAAGCGGGCACCCTCTACCTTATACCTCTCCTTTTAGGCGACGTACTAGAGCGGATGGAAGGGAAAGCCCGTCCCGACCATCCGCGGCCACACTCAGGGCGGCATGAGGCGCAGGTGAGCGCGCCTCCGCTGCCCGGTTCGCCGGCGACGGATTGGGTCCGAGTGGAGGTCGTCCTCCCGGGCCTTCTCCGCCGCCTCCTTCTGCGAGATTACATCTTCGCAGAAGGTTGCGGCCGCCGTAAAACTGCTGTCGCTACCGGCCATGGAGCGTATGACGGCCGGTAGCGAGAGATCTCCTCCGATGACTGCAGTGAGGGCTCGACGCTGCGACGCCCATGCGGGGCAGATCGCCAGCGTATGCTGGGCTGAGTCCTCACTGCAGTCGCAGTGGTGGCAGGCGGGACTCAATTCCCTCCTAGCGACCGAGTGCAGGTACTTCCCGAAGCAACCATGCCCGGAAAGGACCTGCGTCAGTCGGAAGGAAAGGGTCCCGTGCTGCCGTCCTGCCCACTCGAGGATGACCGGCTGGAGAGCCTCCACGGCGGCAAAGCCAGCGCGTGGAGTCTCCAGCCGGATCGACCACCTAGCCATCGTGGCTCGACGGGCGGCTTCACGCCACTCGCGTACCTCTTCGGGCGGAGGGCGAAAGCCTCTCTCTACCCGATATTCAGCCACCCGTCGATAAACTTCGGCGAGCACTTCCGCCTCCAAATCCCACGGGGGTGTCCCGGCCAACGCGCACGCTGCCTCGGTCGACACCGTGCGGTAACCACGTATCGCTCTGACCGCCAGTACCCTCTGAGGCCGCCAGAGGCGCGCCTTGTTCTGGGTGGTCAGAGCTGTTACCCACACCGGTGCGCCGTACAGCGCCATCGACCGGACCACCCCCGTGTAGAGGTGTCGCGTTGCGACGCTGGCTCCACCCAAATTAGGCAAAAGTCGCCCAAGGGCAGAGGCAGCGTCGACCAGCTTCGGACCAAGCTATCGGAAGTGCTCGTCGAAGAGCCACCTACCGTCAAGGATCAGGCCCAGAAACCTCATCTGGGCCCGAACCGGTACGAGGACCGAGTTGACCTCTATGGAGGCGCCGGGGGGCGGACCACGACGGGGCCCATGAAATAATAGGGCCTCCGTCTTGTCCAGGGCCACCTGTAGGCCCAGCGCCTCGATGCGCCCGACCACCAGAGATACACCCCGGGTGGCCAGGCGCGCCGCCTCTTGGAAGTTCGCCCCCCGGGCTGTGACCAATGTGTCATCGGCGTAACAAATTACGCCCAGCCCGGGGGGGCGACGACCTCGTAGGACCCAGTCGTATCCCACGTTCCACAGGAGTGGTCCAAGGACAGACCCCTGTGGAACGCCGCACGACATGGGTCGCCGTCTCAAGACGCCCTCTCGGTCCTCGTACACGACGGTACGCTCCTCCAAATAGTCTGCCACTAGCCGCCTCAGGTACTCTGGCACCCCGTGGTACTGGAGTGCTTCCCCGATGCAGCTGAATGGCAGACTATTGAATGCGTTGGCGATGTCTAACGACACCGCCAACAGCACGCCGCCACAGCACACTGCCTCTTCGGTCACGGCCCTAAGGCGCATCACGGCATCGACCGTCGAACGCCCCTCTCAGAATCCGAACTGGGCGTCCGACAGGTCGGGCCCCACACATTGGGACAGACCTAGGTCAAGCAAAAGACTACAATAGTCCAAATTAGTTTTTTATAACCACCGCAAGGAAACTGGCTTTGGCTTTCAAATGAAAAAGAAACGCATAAAAATCGGTCCATCCGTTTACGATGCCACAGACAGAAACACACAGACAGACATTCATTGACGTCAAACTTATAACACCCCTCTTTTTGCGTCGGGGGTTAAAAACAAACGATACCATGTTTAAATTAAAAAAACAAAACTATTTAGTTTAAGTAAAAATTATAGCTAAATATCGTTTTATCTTTATAGAAAGTTACGTTATGATGGTAGATATAAATAAAATCTATAAATAACAATGAGCTAAACATTTTGTAAACATAATTATGTAGTTTTATAGCGTGTCAGACTTAAACATAAACTTGTTTTATTAATATCAAGTATTAAAATACCGGATTGTAATAAGTTTTTAGATCTCAAAACGAGATTTGATAGATGTCATGGAAATACCAGTACTATACCGATTAGATTTCTTCAACTATAGTTTAGAATTGAAAACATCTACCTATTTGATTTTAAATAATATCCTAAAGATATGAATAAGTCAATATAGCCAATATTCTCATAATAAAAGACCTTGATCTCGTCGATAAACAGTTAAAACGCTATAAAACGTAAGCATGTCGTATCACTATCATCATCCATCATCCCAACATAGTATATTAATACTAGCTGATCCGGCAAACGTTGTTTTGGCAAAAAAAAAATTGATGTTGGTCGATTCTGAGACCTGCCCGATAAGCACACCAAATTTCATGAAAAACGGGCCAGCCGTTTCAGAGGAGTATGGGTAACTAACATTGTGACACGAGAATTTTATATATAAGATAACACCGGTTTTCCATAGACTTACTGTAGAAGAACTTTTGTTCCGATTCGTTAATTTGTAGATTCCTAAATTTATAAAACAAGAAGTGTGTTCTTAATTTGAAATAATTAGCATTAAAACTCAGCTTAGTACTTAAGCATCGTAACAGTAGCTACTCATCATAATAGTGAGTGCTAAGGAAAATTCAGTACATCATCAACAAACCCAAGATCATATTTTCTTACCTTCAACGCCGATGCAGTCTTTGGTAGTAAATGGGACGCCTAAGAACGGTTTCTCTTCTTCTAACTGAGCTGTGGTCTTGGAACCGCTTCGTACGAGTTCGTCAGCGGCCTGTGCTTCTTTTAATGCGAGGTCAAATCGATCTTGGATGAAAAAGTTTAGAGCAGAATTTGTATCTTTTATCCTCCTGATACAGGCTTCCAGAACTTCCACGCTTGTGATCTGTAATATTCAAATGAGACATGAGTCCTTCGTTCTATTCTGATAAATATTTTGTTTGTTATGCGTGTGATGACAGATTAAGAATGAGAAAGAGTGTCTCTGTCGAATCTCATGGGTGGCAACTAGAGGAGCAAAATATGCAAGACAACATCACAAAGAGAAGGAAAACTTATATCAAACCCTATACCAATCCGTCAGATCAGGATGAACCTGTTTGTGTAGGCCAAAACTTCCTTTTTATGTCTAGCGGTAGATTATTAAAGCCTGTTGATGAAATATATTTAACCCCCAATTTAATAAAAAAAAACTTCGTTTAAAAAAACCGACTTCAAAAACTGAAAAGTATAAAATAACTTAATTTGTATGTGCTACCTATTCATAGGTTTGAATTCGGCGCCAAGCCAAATGTAATAGTAGGTACCACACTCGCTATATTTCGAGACGAACGTCAACGACCTCACCAACGCTTCGGTTGTTTTGTCCTACGCGAAGAGCAGCTATCCCGCTCAAGGTCACGCGCGGCGAATGCGGTACCTACTATTACATTTTGGCTCGGCACCGACTTCAAACCTATGAATAGGTAGCACAAACAAATTAAGTTATTTTATACTTTTTAGTTTTTGAAGTCGGTTTTTTTAAACGAAGTTTTTTTTTATTTTTCGCTTTTTAGTCTTATTTATTTTTATTTATTTATTTATAAAGTACTACCACATCATACATATTTTACTTACAACTAATTATAATAACTTTCAGTCTTTCTCAAGTCTCTCATCATCATTTCACCTAAATAACTTGAAAGGATACGACAAAAGGTAACATACAACATACTGTATAGAATAATAAATAAATATTTCGGACATGATGTTTACAGAATATGAAAGCATGCAGACAATTGCCTTAACTTTATTGCAGGCGCTCACGTAAATTTGAGGTTTTCCTTCAATTTCCTTGGGATCCCATCATCAGATCCTGATATGGTGGCCATGGGACCACATGGGGAGCATACCCTTTCGAATACAAAAATAATTTTCAAAATCGGTCCACAATTGACGGAGTAATCAATGTACATACATAAAAAAAAAACCGATGAAATTGAGAACCTCCTTCTTTTGGAAGTCGGTTAAAAAGAGGGGTATAAGTTTGATGTGCCTGTCTGTATGTGGCACCGTAGCTCGCGAACGGATGAAGCGATTTCAATTTTTTTTTTTTTTGTATGAAGGGTGAGATACGTGCGAATGTTCTTAGACATGTTTCATGAAAATCGGTTGAGCCGTTTAAAAGTTATGGGGGTGAAAGTGGGGAAGAATAACCGAATGTCTGCAAAAATATCATCGAGTGGGGTCTCAAATGAAATCGCAAAACGTGTTTTTTACTTTTTAAAGGGAACTCAGGCTATTATGTCGGGGGCTTTTTTTTAATTTTGAGATTTTTTATGTATTTCGTAAGATACGAAATATTTATGTAGTTTAGTACCTACATATACTGAACATATCACACACGACACAATTTACTAAAGCTGTAATCGTATTTAAAATACCGTCTTTATTTCAGGTAGTAAGTAGTAAGTACATAGAATACTAAATTTATGTTACCAAATGTGTATCTTTCCACGTAATTCACTGACACACAATTATACGACAGTTATAGATGACGAAGAGGTCAAGGTAACTAATTGTTATATTATGAAGCGGCTGATCAACATTTGAGTCAAACTGCGGTTTGATGATTCGATGATTTGATACACTCGCGTGTGTTTACCGTGTTCTTGTTATATCATGAGTATGTTCGCTCGTGGTTATTCGTTCTTTAGGTTTTACTTGTTTCATTATGAAACGCAATTAGATACAGCGGAAGATCAGGAACCTTATTCATTACTAGCTTTTTTGGTTATCAAAATTAAAATTATTTTTTGTAGAGTACTGCTTTAAATTCAACAAAATTTAATTTATAACAATAAAATGCATAACGCATAACAAATTATATTCTTCAACTCACAGAAAAGTAATGAATAACTCGCATATTTTATGATGTATGTTATTAATTATACAATGATTTAGCTGATATGAATGGTCTTCCTTCACAACCAACCTGGGGCCAATTAGGAACTTGTTATGGTTTTTGTGACGTGTTTCATTATATTATTTTATTTTGATATTGTTAATTTCCCACAGTCATGTCTAGTATATTGTTGACATTCTGTGATTTGTTCACATGAGAACTTTGTAGTCACTTCATAAGTTTTTTTTTTATATTAACTAACAGCTGCAATATTTTCGCTTAGAAGTCTCGTCAATAGTGGCTATACATTCCTTAAATATAATTGAGATAAACGATGCGGTGGCTATCGCGTGGTCGTGTCCATGTACGGGGTCTTTGACCGAGCCTGGTTAGCTTCGGACTGCGTTTACTTATTCAAATACAAAATTTATCTCGAATGTTTATATTTTAGAAATGCTACATTGTTCTCGTATTTAATTAGATTCTAAGAAGCAATAGAACGAATTACTTTTAGAAACAATTAATTAACATGCCAGTTCACTGAGAAAGAGATCATGTACTTTCTTTTTGAAAGTAAATCGGTTTGTGGACATCCTGATTTCGGCTTTTTTACCCGGCTGCGTTTTCGAGTGTATGTGTGTATATTTCTTTGGCACGCCCTGGAGCCTAGACGGTTTGTCGTATTTTTATGTAAGTGGTGTCAATAGATTCGTCACGTGAGAGTGACACTGGGTAGGTACATCAAAATTAAAATAAAAAAAACTAAATTAAAAAATATATTTTCTTTTCAGTTCTTTCTATCTTTTCAGTTCTTCAATGAATTTAATAAAGATGGCAGATATTGACGCAGTCGGGTTTTTTTTCAAATAATTCGTTACTTGTTTAGACTTGGCTATTAGGTAGGTACCTACTCCATTTTATGTAACTCTTCTAGCCATATTTTTTAACAGAATATTGCTGGCTCAGTTTCTTTTATTAACTACTCCTGGTCGCTTTTACGACTATTGTGACTTTAAGTAAGACATACAGTTACAGGTTTATAACCACGGTAATACATACATAATAAAAAAAAATATGTTCTATCATTATTATTGAAATACAGTTCATAATTCCTTCCCTTTATTTGTCTCAATACAACAAAGAAATAATCCTTAGTTCTCTCAATATCGAATGTTACGTCTCTACCAATCGGGTTACTCGTTATACAGTCACTTTCGTGGTTTCAGTCAATTTGAGCTGCTTTGTCCGTACATTTAAACTATGTAGGACTAGTTACGAGGTCGGTCCAGCAGCAAACTGGGTGTTATATTTCCTGTGGATTTGTCATGTTCTATTTTTATAAAAGTTTTGCGAAGTAAATTCGTAAATAGTTTCAACTAATATTTTTCTTCAAAACAGCTAAATAAGTTACTGATCTAATAAGACAGACGAAGAAAGAGTCGCTTTGACTGTGGAAGGTATGTTTTGGTTTCTTGGAAATAGCTGCTTCCCTTGCTCAGACTCGATTCTAGAAAGGCACAACGGGGACAATGGGACAGTAAATTTCTGTCAACCAGAGTCTAAATATAAATTTATCGTATCAACCAGACCGCAGCCAGGGGATTTGGAATTGGGAAATTCTATACATTTGCCTGTGGACCTAAGAACTTTCATTCCGTGATACAGAATCGATAGATGCTGTTGAAGTATATTTTATGTTATTTTTATTTTGATAAACATTTCAAATCATGAGTATAGTCTCTACAGTCAGTCAGTGGGCGTCAGCAACACAGTCGTTGGTTCCAGTTATCAGTAAAACGATTAAAGTCTTATCAATACATGCTTTCTACTGATAACAAAGAATTATGGCCAAAGCGGAAGCAGACTACTTTAGATCAAGTTGGATTTAGCAGCAACCTTCGAACAAACTGATAAAATACCCATATATATTGAAGTTCAACGGGAAAGATAAAAAGCTGAGTAGGTAAGTGAACTCGTAAGAAGTAACACTGAAAAAATTTGGTCTGCCCTTATGTAGAAACCCTTATGTATTTACTTCTTTTTACTTTTGATGAAATGGCAACCAGCCGAATAATATTAGCTATTTCTACCAATGTCCAGTATTTAAAGCCTGCAATTGTCTTCTAGTATACAAGTCGTCGCTCGTCGCGATGAAATTAATATGTTCTAAGATCCGAATAGAAACGACCTTCACCCATCTGTTTATTGGATGAAAAGTAATATGAAATTAAATATATTACTGGCCAAACAACATTTTTTATTTTGTTTTTATTTATTTATACTTCCTGCATGACAATTGCACGAGGCGGACTTAATGCCTCATGGCATTATCTACCAGTCAACCTTGAGTTGGTTCAATAAGGGAGAAGGCAGGTGCATAATATGATAGGAAAAAGAGAGAAGAGAAGAAAAACTTTTAAGTTATCGGTTTATAAGTAACAATAATAATATTAATTCTGGATAAAATACATACACGAATACACATAATAATGTTTAAATATGATAATAAATAAATAAATAATAATCATATAAATATAATACACACATCAAAAGTGTCTAGGGATCAACATATGTGTCTAGGGATCAACATATATTTTTGCAATAACTTTTCTCCTGATTGATATTAATTAAAATTTTCTTTAAGGATTCATCAAATAAAGTGTTTTCGTTTGTCACAGTAACGATAAACCAAGTCACCTTTGCATTAATAAAGAAATTTGCCATTTTCCTAATAAAGGGATTTTGACATTTGAACCACTAACATTAAAGTTCGAAAAAAAGACTGAAATAACAGTTTTCTTTAAAATTTTATTAGGTAACTTAAACAATTAATAATCCGTGTTTCTACCGCGAACACTAACACAAGAACATCGGTTTGGCATACTCAAAATGAGTTCATCCAAATCACGCTGTGGAATGGCCGCCCATGTTCGTTGCAACAACAAAAAAAGGTCTTCTTGCGACTGGATACCCTCCATATTCGGCAGAGCTCTTCTCTGTAGCATATCCCATGCATGCTCAATCGGGTTCAAGTCTGGCGACTGAGCAGGCCAGGGCCAAAGCCACATCTCAATCTCAAGAAATCCGCATAAAAATGCTTGATCCCTAGACACTTTTGATGTGTGTAGTTTGGCCAGGAATTTTATAGCCAACCCACCCGCGATATATTATATAATATAATATATTAAATTTGATATAAAATAGTTTTCATCTAATAAACGGATGGGTGAAGGTCGTTCCTAATCGTATCTCTACTAATAATAAAAAATATGTGGATAACATGAAATGGGGACCGTCCCTCGAAAAAACAACAAAATGATCCACACCTTAACTATTTAGTTCGTAAATTACAAAAGTTTGATGTTTATGTCATTTGTCACACTGATGACGTAAGAGTGCCGGGAACCAAAGTGAACTTTCCCAAGACTCGAAAACAATCCAGTTGGCCTCTGTTTATCAGTGTTAAATACTTAATAAATGCATGAAAATATACATTATTCGTAAAAAATAGATTTATTTAAAAAATGAGTCAGATATGATATTGATAACTATCTACACAATTACCTCTGAACGATAACACATCTGGTAATACATAATGTGTTTTAACGTTGACGAAAGTACATACAAATTGTGAATTATTGCCATACCCTACTTATACGTGTTTCTTACTGCTAAGAGTATACAAGAACTTATTAATACGTCTGGCATACGGCAACAATAACATATTGTTAGGTAAAGATATATCTTATAACATTTAAATTTGCGCTTATCATAGTATTTAATAGTTATGTTTGTGGGTACCATATTATATTTACCTACATACTAACATGATTGCGTTAATTGCTCTGTATACACTATTTTTTGTTGTGAAAGAACTGCTTTGTGAGATTTTTAGTTGGTATTTCCAACTTAGTACATTTTTTTAAATTATAAGAGCACTTCACAAAGTAATTAGAAGACAAACGCTCAGCAAATTTTGGTCTTGCGAATAAATGGGCCACTGGCGTGTGTCGTCTATTTATTTTTATGAGTAGTAAATGTAAGCCGTATGAGTTCACCATACATTAAGGTTGCCCTTTTCTACACGACGTATACCTACCGTGATTTATGAATTTTGTATAAAAGTACAGTAACTACCCGTTTGAGTCTTGCGAGGACGCTTACCTTAGTGTAAAAGATTAGATTGTAAACAATTCATGTAGGTAGGGTTTAAGGGGAAAATAAATATTATATACCCAAATATATTTATAGAATAATTGCAAATGTCGGGAACTTCGCTTTTATAGTTACATTCGTTTTTAGTTCTGAGATACAAAAATCTACGAAAGCGGTAAGCAATTTTCCTTTGTTTATAGTCGCTAGTTGGGGATTAATTTAAGTAGGTACTTACCTACACTTTAAAAATCTAATGTTATCAACATGCGAATGCGTCATAGCAACGTTTCGTATCAATTGTAAACCAGATTAAACATTTAATAAACTTGAAACTAGGAATACTAGAAGAAGAAGTTAAATTGAATACAAACTGAAATAAATACTACTTTACTAATACTACTTTTATATTTAGTAATATGACTCACTATGAATAAATATTTTCGTTAACACTACAAAAATCAAAGTGGTAGAGGAAAAGTACTGTTACTTACTTCTTTATTCCGAATTTTTCTGGCCACAACAATGGCCGGCTGTTTAAGGATGTCATCACGTATCGCCGGTATTTTCTCGCCTTCAACTCCATAATATAAAGTAAAGAAAAATCTCACTATAGTCGCAGCAATTGCTCTGATCACATGTAACACTTTTAGTTTTAAGCTTAATGGTCTACTTTTAGTCTCCACCTTACACATGTTTATATTTAAAAAAAACACTTTCTATTTATAAACTAAACACAATCAATGAGAGCGCAGCTTACAGAATATTATCAAACAATGTTCAAAGTTATGACGGCAAGAAACTTGCGACAACGCCTGTATAACAACACGAGAACACGACGAAGTACGAACTACTCAACTCAATGAATGAACGAACGATGGAAAGTATGGAAATCGAGGACATAAATATCAAGTCCTATCTGCCGTATCTGCGCCGCTATAGTTGTCTCTGTCTGTTGTACAGGCTAGACTAGCAACTAACCGGCTTAACCGCTCGACGCTCGGTGTGCGTACTTAGGCTTCCAACACACTGTAAGTTTTAATGTCAGTTTTACCACAATCAAGACTGCTACTGATTGATAACTTGTTGTATTATACGTGGATTTATGGCAGCATGCTTTAAACTCTAAATCATAAACAAACCTTAGTGGCTCAAAATCTTGGTGTTTTATATTGTACAATTTTAGTCAAGTTTTTTGATTGAACGTGTCTCTGCATTTCGTCAATCATCCTTCAGGACAGGATCACAGTCAGCGACTTTGAGTAGCTATGTTTACATACTGGATGTCTGTGAAGAGAAGAGACACATGCACAGTGTCAAAGCTTGAACTTAACAATGTTACTTACAAATGTTTTACAACCGCACAAAAACATATTATCATCTTCGAAACTCACACTCATTTATGGGATTTACAAATCTTTAACTAATAATAAATACTAAAGATACATACTTACCTGCTTAATTTTTATAATTTAAAATTAAGGTAGCTATTGCAGGTCTCTATTAGAAAGTTACATGTTGTTTTGCTGGATTGACTAAAATTATTTCATCATAAATTGGACTTATAATATTTCCTCCTAGAAATCAAATTCTTTACCCAACGTTTTTTTACGATCAATTTTGTTTTAAATATTGATGTAATCTTAAGTAGCACTATGACTCTATGACTGATGATCACCGTGAATGTGTATGATTGACTGATGGTTAATCAAGTGACGAGTTTTGTCGATTGAATTTTGTCAACCACCAACAGTCATTTGCCAGTCATTACTCTTTTTAGATCGGACCGTCGTCGATTGTACTATTGGTGTCGAGAGACACTTGCATGAGCGTGTATTGGACGCCTAACTATGGGTTGGCGTGACGCAGTAAATGCATATTATTCTCGTTGTTATCGCTGCATTGTAATATATAAATAGATAGTGATAAACATAAAATGTGTGTCTGTAACTGCTTTTATTAATCCTTTACAAAAAATAAATTAAAAAGCTTTTTAAAAACAAGCTTTTACTGGAATGCCTCGAGACGAATCAAACGAGTCCAAACTCGATGATGTTGCGACGTTTCTTTACAGAGTTCCTATGGCCACCTTCCAGCTCCAGCATCAGATCAGCTCTATGTCATTATAATATTGTATTGTCACGCTGCATACATATGCTTGCAAAATTTCAGCATACACACATACATTGCAAGTTAATAAAAAGCCTGTAAAAATATCTACAATCATACGAATGTTATACTTAATTTCATTTATTATTCATACATAATTGAGCCTAATGTTTAACTTGGGAGTTACTAGTGTTACCATAATACTCTTGGTTCGGTTTCTGTCTATAAAGTTATATAATCAAAATTAGATACATTATCATTCTACAGCCTTACACAAATAGGTTTTAGCGTTTGGCCGTAGGTATTCTGTAAATAAAAAAAAAAAATATAATTAAAATCACTTGTACTTACTCGCAAGGATGACACGCAAAATCGTGAAACGTTTTACATTTTTAGGTGTAAACATAAATAAAATAGTGGAATAAGTACAAGTGATTTTAATTCTAGAATGTATTTCATCAAGTTCCATCAAGTGCTGACAATCGAGAGTATAAATTACATTAAAAAAAACAATTATTTGTATGTATGTATGTATGTATACAGTTTTGCTGTCTCATTGATGAGGCAGTAAAACTGACAATTACATATAATTGAAAAGGATGGATGATAACATTGAATGATTAGACGCTTCAAATTGTATTTAAGTTCGATCGTCTTGAAATGATACAAGTTTATTAGATACTTAAGGTTTCGTAAGATATATTAAAAAAATGCTTTAAGGCACAGAATACATAATGATTCGTAAAGTTGAATCTAGCTTTTTGTTATTTTAGTGACAAAATTGGCAATATGATTAGAAGGTAGTAGAGCCACGCTGATTTCAGCACCAATGGGCCGGCTCGACCGGGGCGGTACTACCCTCGCACAGAAAATCAACGTAAAATGACAGCGTTCGTGCTGTCGTGTTTCGTTGGTGAGTGCGAGACCGGAGGCCCTATTAGTCTAGTCAACAAGTACCATACTTGTTGACTAGACTAAAAGATGCAGCAGCATCACTAGGCCGCCATAGTGTGGGTCTCCATACTGCATTGCCTGCATTCGCAATGAGTATGGTGACCACCACTCTTGGATTCTGCTTATGCTTTCCATCAGGCAGAGTAGAGTCATTGGGGCGTGCCAAAAAAAAAAAAAAAAACATTGAAGCGTGCCTTTGAAATAATAGCAGGCAAGCCGTCTTTAACCTTGACCTTATTCTTTTTACTTATGTCCAACAGTCAGACCACAAATAAATGAAATCAATATGAAAAAATATTTTTATGGATTAAGACCAAATGTATAGACGACGATGTATAGACTTGATGGGAAATGACTACTGCTGACTATGGGCACCTGCAATATTACAAGAGCGTTGCCTTTCTTTGGTGTAAGGGCAGTACCTACTTAACATCAGTTTTTGTGACTTTGGTCTCGAGCCAACCCGAAAAGATGAAGCATGCCTCTCCCCGTTACAGAGATGTTGTATAAATTGCATTTAGATCCGTTTTCAATTTCTATTATTCCATACTTTATTTGTATACCTACTAGCTTTTATCCGCGGCTCCGCCCGCGTGTATGTTGGTTATCGCGATAGAAAGTAGCCTATGTCCTTCCTCAGGAATCAAAGTATCTCCATACCAAATTTCATTGAAATTGATGCAGTGGCTTAGCCGTGAAAGCGTGACAGACAGACAGTCAGAGCTTCTTTCGAATTTATAATATTAGCATAGATTATATAATATATATAATAATTAGATAATATTTTTTAAAGATTTTTCTTACTCGAGATTTCTCTCGGTTTCCCTAATTCCCGCTCTGAGACCTTCAGAGAAGAGGAGGTTCGGATTCTTTCGAATTCAAAAATACTGTGTCCCCTAAAACTTTCGAGAGTATTGTGCATGTATGTATTGCTGCCTGTTTGTGTATTACATGTATGTTAATGTCTGTATCTAGTTATATATGTATCTGTGTATACATTTAGCTACCACGCCGGTTGTTCCTATTACTATTGGGATTGTGTGTTCCATAATCGTGATATTTCTGTTTTTAATGAGTGATATTTGCTGAGTTTTTCTATTTCTTTCGGTCCTATGTTATAGTCTAATGGTGGTACTGTCGTCTATGTACGTACGTCTATCAAGTAAGATTTGTTTTCTGTTTTATTTATGTATATTATGTCTGGATCTGGACTATTGTGTGTTATAGTGACGTCTGTTTGTACCGGTATTTTCCACATTATCTTTGCTAAATCGTTCTCTTTAACTTGTGGTTGTGTGAGATGTTCTAGCCACCACAGTTTATATTATTATCTTACAGAAACGGGTAACATTTAATATTATTCGCGTGAAAACTGCAAGAATTCATTGCAGTATTTGATAACCTAAAACAATTCTATAACGTTAGGTGCACGTATATTGATCTAGTTATTCCTTGTATTATAGATTTATTGCAATAACAAACAACACGTTATAAACGTTATTTTACTTAGAAAATAGTATTGGTTATTATTAGATATACAAATATACCACTCCAGATTACGCAAGTGTTTAACAATTTTGAAGTAATCTTATTATTGGCACCATACTAGATTTTGTTTACTATGTGTATTAAAAAATAAAACGTGATATGGTATAGAATATTCAATACTTACACACATCAAAAGTGTCTAGGGATCAAGCATTTTTATGCGGATTTCTTGAGATTGAGATGTGGCTTTGGCCCTGGCCTGCTCAGTCGCCAGACTTGAACCCGATTGAGCATGCATGGGATATGCTACAGAGAAGAACTCTGCCGAATATGGAGGGTATCCAGTCGCAAGAAGACCTTTTTTTGTTGTTGCAACGAACATGGGCGGCCATTCCACAGCGTGATTTGGATGAACTCATTTTGAGTATGCCAAACCGATTCTTGTGTTGTTAGTGTTCGCGGTAGAAACACGGATTATTAATTGTTTAAGTTACCTCATAAAATTTTAAAGAAAACTGTTATTTCAGTCTTTTTTTCGAACTTTAATGTTAGTGGTTCAAATGTCAAAAATCCCTTTATTAGGAAAATGGCAAATTTCTTTATTAATGCAAAGGTGACTTGGTTTATCGTTACTGTGACAAACGAAAACACTTTATTTGATGAATCCTTAAAGAAAATTTTAATTAATATCAATCAGGAGAAAAGTTATTGCATAAATATATGTTGATCCCTAGACACATATGTTGATCCCTAGACACTTTTGATGTGTGTAGTTCTATTATGGCAGTTTTTCACCAAGTATTGCTGCATTTGTTATTAATTCATGCATAGCATAGGTAATTTAGCTTTGTCACTGTTATTTATATTAATGCGCAAATAATGTGATTCAAAATATGTACCTACTATAAAAAAAAACGTATGAAATTGAAAGAATTATCCTCTAACTCCTAACCGTTTAGGAGTTGTACCTTCCATCATCAGCTTACCTAAATAAATTGAAAGAATACGGCTAAAGGTAACATATATACATATGACATTTAAAGATTTATCCTATAACTCCTAACCGTTAAGGAGTTGTACCTTTCATCATCAGCTCATCATCATTAAATGATGACTACCAGACGCAAATACCGGAGTAGCTTCAGAAAATATACGAAAAACATAGTACGTGCCTGAATAAAATTAGGGTTCCCCTCGATTTCTCTGGGATTCCATCATCAGATCCTAGTTTCCTTGTCATGGTACCACCGTCGGAACATCTTCTTTCCAACAAAAGAAGAATCATCAAAATCGGTTCATAAACGACGAAGTTATCCCCGAACACACATAAATATATATATATATATATATATACGGTCGAATTGAGAAACCTCCTCCTTTTTTTGAAGTCGGTTAAAAAATAACATTTCATCTTAAACATATGCTTTGATAAATAATAAATAAATAAATATTTCGGACATCTTACACACAACGCCATCTGGTCCCAAGCTAAGCAGAGCTTATGTTATGGGTACTAGACAACTGATATAAATACATATATACTTTTTTTGTAAATACATACATATTATACATAGAAAACACCCAAACTCCGAAACAAATATTTGCTGATCATAGAATCATTTGGTCCGACCCGGGAATCGAACCCGAGACCTCAAGCACAGCAGTCGCATACGCTCCCACTGCGCCACCGAGTGTTATAATAGTTTAATGTTAATAAAAAACTTTTAATATTACATGTCAATAAATTTAGCAATTCTAATTAGTATGAAATTATGCATTTTATTATAATATTAGATTAGCTATAGCTTATATCAATATAAGATATCGAATATCTAGTAGGTAGATGTAAATCGGAAGCAATATTGTGATGTTAATCATAATCTATGTATGTGAGATTTTTTTACATCAGTTTTGTGAATTATAATAAAAAAAACACTATTCCCATAGACAATATTGTATTATTAGTATTAGATAGATGGTCAGATAATTGAATTCGAACTATCGTCCTACATTCAACTTATCTGATTCTAAAACCAGTATAATTACGCAATTATACTGGTATTATTAAAGTTTGCACCCTTTTTTCCAAGATGGCTGTCGGGGGACAAGGGTTGCAACTCCACAATCTTGAATTTGACTTTACACTAACATCTCTTTTATATCTAAAAAATAAAATTGCGTCCTCTGAGAAATGCAACCCCAAATGTAAGTTTTCAATGGACTATATTATGTCTTGATTGTAACTTGACGCACCTCTATCATCAACATATTATATACGAGTAGGTATAATATGTAGGTAGATACTAACCACGAAAATGAGTACGTATACAAAGAAGAACGTTTAGTCCATTGAAAAGTTACATTTGGGGTTGCGTTTTTTAACCGACTTCCAAAAAGGAGGAGGTTCTATGTTCCACTGTAGGTTTTTTTTTATGTATGTTCACCGATTACTCCGTCAATTGTGGACCGATTTTGAAAAAAAAAATGGTATTCGAAAGGGTATGCTCCCGAGGTGGTCCCATTGCCACCATATCAGGATCTGATGATGGGATCCCAGGGAAATCGAGAGAAACCCTCATTTTTTATAGGCACATACTATGTTTTTCGTATATTTTCTGAAGTTACACAGGTATTTGCGTCTGGTAGTCATCATTTTATGATGATGAGCTGATGATGTAAGGCACAACTCCTTAACGGTTAGGAGTTGGAGGATAAATCTTTAAATATCATATGTATATATGTTAGTACCTTTAGTCGTATTCTTTCAAATTATTTAGGTAAGCTGATGATGGAAGGTGGAAGGTACAACTCCTCAACGGTTAGGAGTTGGAGGATAATTCTTTCATTTTCATACGTATCTAAAGACCTTCAGTCGTATACTTTCAAGTTATTTAGGTGAGCTGATGATAGAAGGTTAAACTCTTCAACAGTTAGGGATTAGATAATGATTTTAATATTACACGTACCTATTACGTATTCTTGATGATGAAATTTGATGAAATAGTTCAACTTACTACTTACCTACGATTGTTTGCATTAAAAACTGAAAATTAAAAACTTTTTATGAAAAAAAAAACCGACTTCCAAAAAACATCTTTTTATCAAATTAGAGGACGCAATTTTATTTTTTTGATGTGTAGGGGGGGGTCAGTGTAAAGCTAAAACCAAGTTTGTGGGGTCGCCACCCTTGTCCCACGGCCGCCATCTTGAAAATAGGGGTTGAAATGGTTTTTATAATATATCTCTTATACTATTTATTTGTTAAAAAAAAATTGTTAACAGTTTTTATTGCAAATTAAATTCTATAAACTTTGGTTAAGTATCTTTTTGTCGTAGAACTATAAATAAAAAAGTTATAAGTGAAAATGTTCAGAAATTCGAGTTTTTTTTAATATTTTTCGATATAACTTTTTTTAATCATTTTACGATAAAATTATATCAGATCATTTTTGTAGATCGTATTTTGAGGAATAACTTTTATTCGCAGCATTTTTTCATTAAGTCAATAGCTAAGGTCTTACAGCGCTCCGAAGTGAGTACTATTTTTAAGTAGGTACTCACTTAAAAATAGTACTCACTTTTTTTTTTTTTTTAGTACTCTTAACTATACCTATATTATACGTGTGTACTAATAATGTGTCATCAGTTATTGTTTATTTTTTATTTTGTTATTTTGTTGTTATAATTTTTTATATACAAATTTTGCAATATTATTAATGATTAATTATTGACTCTTTTCCACTGCATTACAGGATTTTACCATTATTGATTTTTTATTTTTGGGACAAGGGTGGTGACCCCACAAACTTGGTTTTAGCTTTACACTGACCCCCCCTACACATCAAAAAATTAAAATTGCGTCCTCTAAAAAACGCAAGGTAAGGCCTAAAAAATGTAACATTTCAATGGACTAGTTCAGAAATGTGTTTTGAGATTTTGAGCGATGAGATAGTTTGTCGATTTTCTTTGCGAGGGTAGTACCGCGACCGCCCCAGTCGGGCCGGCCCATTCGTGCTGAAATCAGCGTGGCTCTACTACCTTGTATATCCGTGCAGTGAATTTTGAAGTAACTTTCTTTAATGTTATGCTATATTTTTAACATTTTCCTTTCTGTTTTCAGAACATAATGGCGGACTCTCCGGAATTAGAAGACTCGTCGAATAGCAATTCCCTTAAAATTTCATTACCCACTGTTCTCTGTACTTCGGATTCCGACGAAAAATCAGACAAATCCATCAAAACTTCGTTTGTTTCTTCCGAATCTAAGTTATCTCTTCCGTCCAATTTGGGCACACCCACTTCTCCACTAAATGTATCCTCTCCTTTATCACTACCATCATCACCACGCGTGAAAACGTCATCAAAATCGTCGGCAAACTCCTTACCTGATCCAAACCCAAAACAAATGCCTTTGAACAAGCAGAATGAAAATAAGACATTGATCAATTCCGGCTCCGCTACAGGTAAGTTATATTATTCCACCATTTAAAACAAAAAGGATTAGGTAATACATTTTGTTTATGGTAAGCGATGAAGTGCTGTAAGATTATGGACAAAACAAAGATATAAATGCACTACATAACAACGCTAAAAATTACCTGGAAGTTATAGTTCGATTTTATGAATTTATATCAAATTCTTTAATAAAATATATCTGATTTCATATCACTCTTAAGTTTATCTTTTTATAGAATATACACACATCAAAAGTGTCTAGGGATCAACATATGTGTCTAGGGATCAACATATATTTTTGCAATAACTTTTCTCCTGATTGATATTAATTAAAATTTTCTTTAAGGATTCATCAAATAAAGTGTTTTCGTTTGTCACAGTAACGATAAACTAAGTCACCTTTGCATTAATAAAGAAATTTGCCATTTTCCTAATAAAGGGATTTTTGACATTTGAACCACTAACATTAAAGTTCGAAAAAAAGACTGAAATAACAGTTTTCTTTAAAATTTTATTAGGTAACTTAAACAATTAATAATCCGTGTTTCTACCGCGAACACTAACAACACAAGAATCGGTTTGGCATACTCAAAATGAGTTCATCCAAATCACGCTGTGGAATGGCCGCCCATGTTCGTTGCAACAACAAAAAAAGGTCTTCTTGCGACTGGATACCCTCCATATTCGGCAGAGCTCTTCTCTGTAGCATATCCCATGCATGCTCAATCGGGTTCAAGTCTGGCGACTGAGCAGGCCAGGGCCAAAGCCACATCTCAATCTCAAGAAATCCGCATAAAAATGCTTGATCCCTAGACACTTTTGATGTGTGTATTTCAGTTAGTATATTTAAAAAGTTTAAAAAAATGACAGCGGTATATTACGTGTAACACCTGAAGTTAACTACTTATCAAATTATATAGCATGTTCCTCGAATCCTGTAACATATTTCCGTCCCTCTTTGCGAAATCAGGAAAACGTAAGGATAGGTGGTACACATCAAATCACTTCTGTAAAAACCTCTTTTCTCCAGCAGCATACTTTTAGAGGCTGATATTGAAAAACCTTTGCATAAAGTGTTTTAAAATATCGTATATTTTGACTTAACATTTAGCGGATTGGAAAGGCGAAACATAAAAAAAAAGTTGGGTTAAAATTGATAACTATCTTAAAACTTTGGAGCTTGTCCAAAGTTTTTGCGTTCAGTCTTAAAACCAGTTATAGACTATGTAAAAATCTCTCGTTCTGGCGCAGAAGAGTCATTTCGTTTTAATTATTATGGCAGTCATTGTTTCGATTTTATTCTCGCGATAAAGGTACTGCAAGAAACAGTGCTACGCATATGTTTGTAAGTTACTAGTAGTCTTATTTATTTTTATTAGCTTTGGAGACAAACGCACACTTATACATTACATCGTATTTTTCCTACAATTTATATACACGTTTGAGATCGTCGATGTTCGATGTTCTAAGTGTTCTAACTACATAATATTGCTTTAATTTTTCCATTCTAGTGCCCGTAGTAGTTTAATATATGCGAGCGTAATCAGTAAATACTAGTATATGCTAAATTCTGATTACTTATCAAGGACAAATAATACCTTCTTGTTGGATTATGTGCATTTTTTTCCTCCTAAAAATACGAATCAGCACACCATTGTAAATACACACACAACACAAGTAATATTTTACTATTTTAGTTATTTCAAAAAACTATTTATTAATTATACTATTAATCCATAAACCACGCATTTCTCAAGACAACATATCTTCTAAATAACCTAATTAAATGATTAAATGCTAGCTGACCCGGCGAACTTCGTACCGCCATATTTACATATCTGTCTCAGCTTCCCACAGGCAGTGTACAGTCGCGGATAAAAAAAATGACTTCCCATTATCTTTAAATTTTTCTTGTACACAAACCTTGTCCTAACAATGACGAACACATAAAAAAAGTAATATTTTATTTGGTGCAGCCGATCAGAAGTTATGCGCGTACATACATTTCGGCGATTCATTTTTATATATATAGATGGTGTTAATGTTGTTTAATTTTATCACCACAAGAAAGTTTAATAAAAAAGTGGACCGAACCCTGTTTTTATTAAATTAGGTTTTCAATATTACTTGCCACAACGTTATATTCGGGGTTTAGCATACCTAATCTCATTATATTTTAAGTTATGAATTCTACTCCGAGTCCGGCTGTTCTATTAAGCCTTTTGCTTTTTTTTTTAAATCGATAGTAAATAGATTAAAAAACCGGCCAATTGCGTGTCGGACTCGCGCACCGAGGGTTCCGTACAAACCTGTAGGTATATTATATATTATGATGTAATCCAAAATTTATGCTTTTCGCAATTTTTCCTTTATCTGTGCTATTAGCCGTTGCTTCGTACCAAATTTTAAGATTCTGAGTTCACGCGAAGTACCTTGTAGGTTTTGATTACCACTTGGGAGTGTCGAAAATGTGCAGCATAAACAGCTGTATCTTTTGATTGCGTTGGCTTAGAAGATTTTACAGCTCCAAGGGACAGTAGACCTGATTATTTGATGTGAATTTCAGCTTGATACTGCGTTCAAGCTTTCCTAAGATAAAGGATCATGCTTGATAGACAGACGGATAACAAAGTTATTCTAGAAGGGTTCCCTTTTTCCCTTTAACCCTAAAAAACAACAAGCATAAGAAATAACCTTCTTCATTCTTCGCCAGTTAGGTATACTCGAACGTTTCATCGTTCGTTCGTTGCCTGTTAATATACCTACTATATAGCACGGGATCTTTCATTTGAGCTTTTCTCCCTTAAAAATATAAAATGAGCTAGGTAAATCAACATTAACCAACGTTTAAATTAAAATTTACTATCTAGTAGTAGTATTATGTCGGTACCAGTCGGTAGCAGCCTGCATCCAAGGAGTCCCCGCGATCTTAACTAGGTCGTCCGTCCACCTTGCGGGAGGCCTTCCTACGCTGCGCTTGCCGTCACGTGGTCTCCACTCAAGAACCTTTCTGCCCCATCGGCCATCGGTTCTCCGAGCTATGTGCCCTGCCCATTGCCACTTCAGCTTACTGACTCGCTCTGCTATGTCGGTAACTTTAGTTCGTCTACGGATCTCCTCATTTCTGATTCGATCTCGTAGAGAGACCCCAAGCATAGCCCGTTCCATAGCTCGCTGTGTGACCCCGAGCTTCCTTATGAGGCCCATAGTAAGAGACCACGTCTCGGCACCGTAGGTCATCACTGGTAACACGCACTGATTAAAGACCTTGGTCTTTAAGGACAGTGGTATTTTGGACGAGAAAACGCTGCGTAATTTCCCGAACGCCTCTGTTCCAAGCTACGGGCGTAGTACCGTCGAGCAGGACGGAATTGAAGAGCCTCTGAAGGACTTTCAGTATCGGTGTTCCACCCGCTTTCTGGTAGATGTCTCACCTTGAATACGCGAACATGTGCATGTTTGTTATACGAGGTTAACTCTTTAGACAAGTGAGAAAATTTTTATTCGATGCATAGCGAGTTGAACAACATCTTCCAATCAATGCTGGCGGCATCTCTGCGAAGATTATCGAGATTCGTACCACGAAAGTTGCGACACTCAAGGGTTTGGATTTTGGCTTAGGAGTAAGACTTTGATAGGATAAATAGAGAAGATCGTGATATGAAAAGGAATCAGCAGCGCACTGACCATGTTTAGCCACGTGCTCTGCAGAAGAAACAATCATGAGGTCAAGGATAGAAGAGTTGCGGTTTGGCATAATATGTAAATGTCTACCTGGTCTACTACATCTGCGGGCGTACCTCAGGGCGGCGCGCTATCCCTATTACTCTTCGCTGTTTCTATCAACTCCATCACTGATCGATTACTTTCTTCCTACCACCTTTATACAGATGATCTTAAAATTTACACAAAAGCATCCCCGGCTAAAATATCTGAAGCTATTAACGACATTAACAGGGATCTGACACAAATATGCACTTGGAGCAATGAATTAAAAGATAGTTAGATTAAAAGGTAGTCGTAAGTTGAACTCCGCAATATACACACATCAAAAGTGTCTAGGGATCAACATATGTGTCTAGGGATCAGCATATATTTTTGCAATAACTTTTCTCCTGATTGATATTAATTAAAATTTTCTTTAAGGATTCATCAAATAAAGTGTATTCGTTTGTCACAGTAACGATAAACCAAGTCACCTTTGCATTAATAAAGAAATTTGCAATTTTCCTAATGAGGGATTTTTCACATTTGAACCACTAACATTAAAGTTCGAAAAAAAGACTGAAATAACAGTTTTCTTTAAAATTTTATTAGGTAACTTAAACAATTAATAATCCGTGTTTCTACCGCGAACACTAACAACACAAGAATCGGTTTGGCATACTCAAAATGAGTTCATCCAAATCACGCTGTGGAATGGCCGCCCATGTTCGTTGCAACAACAAAAAAAGGTCTTCTTGCGACTGGATACCCTCCATATTCGGCAGAGCTCTTCTCTGTAGCATATCCCATGCATTCTCAATCGGGTTCAAGTCTGGCGACTGAGCAGGCCAGGGCCAAAGCCACATCTCAATCTCAAGAAATCCGCATAAAAATGCTTGATCCCTAGACACTTTTGATGTGTGTATTTGCAGTAATTACCTGCTATCTGTTGTTATGGGTCAAATATCCCATAAAAGGTTAAAAATCTTGAGATGCCTATATGGACAAATACATGTCCTGGGCCCCCCAAATTGGTGAAGTTAGTCATAAATTGTTTGCTACAGCGGGTTCACTGTGAAGACTTCGTAACTTTCTCCCTACCAACACGAAAGTCGCGCTAGCACAATCCACTCTCCTTCCTACCCTTGACTATGGTGACGTTAGCTATCTGGATCTTACTGAAGAACAACTGAACAAACTTGAGCGTCTCCAAAATGTCTGCATAAGGTTCATATTTGGTTTACGTAAATATGATCACATCTACGAGTATCGCGTTAAGTTCAAATGGTTACCTATCCGCCTTCGCCGTAACGTTCACATTCTCTCCATTTTGTACAGTACTCTGTTTCTTCCACATTCGCCGCCCAATATCAAACATAGTTTTGAGCTCCCGCACAATTCACATTGCAGGCTCTTGAGATCGTCGGAGAATCTGAAACTGAAAATGCCCAGTCATTCTACACAGTTCCTGACAGGTCGTTCTCGGTGCAAGCAGTTAGGCTATGGAATAACTTACCTGAGGCAATAAGACAAGCTAAATCTCTGCAAGCTTTCAAGAGGCAAATAGGTTTTTAAAGTTTGAGCAACGACTCTGTGTTGTTTACTACTATAAGCTGTAAATAAAAATGACCACGTACAAATGGCGGCCTTATCGGCTTAGAAAGTAATTCCTTCCATCCAACTTTTGGATGAACTGTAGAAAGATAAACTTATGGGTAATTACGATGTGAAAAAAAAGGAAATGAATTCATTTGATTCATATAAAAGGAAATAGGTACTTCACAAAAGAATTATGATTATAACACACACATACACACAAACATCTATTTTTACTTAAAGTTTTTCCATCACTTACTTTCGGTGATTAAAACCATAGGTTATTTTCGTAGTCAGTAACATTCAACTCAAGCTTCTCATATTTCATCCCCTTTGTCTCCAAACAAAAAAGAAGTCCTGGGCTTAACGTATGGCACGAGGGCTTAGTCTTTAGACGCGATTTATTATTGTGTGTGTATGACACGATCTTGTTGCGCATCTTAAACGACAGTTGAATACGCTTGGTTCTTGTCTTTCACAGAAATAATCTAAATGTGCCAATTGGTCACACGGTTGATTAGCGATAAGCATGATCACTTGTTCTGTCTGGGAGTAATTTAGATACGTATAACTAACTGACCTGCGTATCTCCTATTGCCCGTAGTGTGATGTTATATCAGCGTGAAAAAAAATATTTACTCTAAAACTGTTTATAGTGAGCCAACTTTCAAAGATAGTATGCCGTCGGGGATATCTTTTTAAAACTTTTGAAGGGGAACAATTCTTTCATACATTGTTTTTGTGAAACTTTAACGCACGCACGCAATGGAAACTCAAAATCATTGTAATTTTCCCCCGTTTTTGCATTTTTGAAGTGAAAACTTCTTTAACCGCGTTGAGCACATTTTGGTAGGGTAAAATCTTATGAGTTCGCGTCACCGACATGCTGACGTCACAAAACTTCTTTGGCCGCGTTGAGCACTTTTTCGTAGGGTAAAATCTTACCGTCACCGTCACCGTCAAGGTATACGTTTTCACTTCTGTCGGCAGTCCTTATAACTGCTATTTTTTTCTTTTTTGATACAATTTGGTCGTAGCTTGATGACACGTAGCCTTATAACCTTTCTCGGTAAATAATTTTACAAATGGTACTGGTACTTTCTGAGATTAACGCGTTCAACCAACCAAACAAACAATCTCATCAGCTGTATAAAATTGGTATAGATGTGTACGTAATGAGAAAGAAATAATAATAAATATTTTCGAACATTTAACACACAACGCCATCTAGTACCAAATATACTTTTTTTTGTAAATACATACATATTCTACATAGAAAACACCCAAACTCCGAAACAAATATTTGCAGATCATCCAAACATTTGGTCCGACCCACTAATCGAACCCGAGACCTCAGGCACAGCAGTCGCGTACGCTACCACTGCGCCAACGAGGCAGTTATATTTTGTTCTGTGGTTATAATATTTGTCGACACACACTAAGAAGACTATAGCTTATCTGTATTAGTAGAAAGAAGAGGGTTTTTATATGAAATGTGTGTGTATTTTTATCAGTAGTCTGGTTAGAATTACACAGGCTCTGCCAAGTTTGCTTTTTTTTTTTTTTTTTAATGTTTGGCCCGCCATAATGACTCTACTCTGCCTGATGGAAAGCATAAACAAAATCCAAGAGTGGTGGTCACCATGCTCACTGCGAATGCAGACAATGCAGCATGGCGACCCACACCATGGCGGCCTAGTGATGCTGCTGCATCTTTTAGTCTAGTCAACAAGTATAGAACTTGTTGACTAGACTAATTGGGCCTCCGGTCTCGCACTCACCAACGAAACACGACAGCACGCTGTCATTTTACGTTGATTTTCTGTGCGAGGGTAGTACCGCCCCGGTCGAGCCGGCCCGTTCGTGCTGAAATCAGCGTGGCTCTACTACCTGTTAAAATTTAACGGCCATACATGCTATCATCATCATCAATCTATCGCAATCCACCGCTGGACATATGACAATCCAATTGCACGCCACTTGGTTAGATCCTCGGCATCTGGCATGCAGGATGTGTTAATGTGTGTTTTGTGTACCTATGTTTTTTTATGTACCTAAGTTAAATCCTACTTAAATTCTATTTTTGCACCTATCACATCACATTTTTACATCACACAAAGATTGACTGGCAGAGAATGCCCCATGGCATTAAGTCCGCCTATGTACAAGACGTGCATTAAGCTTAAATAAATAAATTAAAACAAAAATGCCTCATCGTCACGTGATCTGTAGAATTCGCAATACATTAAGCAAAATATTGAGTATTGTAGACTAAAAACACTATAGGGTTAAAGGGATATTTGCCTTCATTCCGCCACAAATGTAAGGCTGAAAAACCCTTAGCCTCCAACCTCCAAGCCCTAAAACTGCCGCAAGACATTATTGCCCACCTCACATAAATGACACTCGTCGAGGGTCAAGTAAGTGTCTGAAATGTAAGAATAAGATGGGACTACTCTTGTTTCTTTAGATGCTTACATGAACCAAGCCAATATTTTCAAAGCAAACATTTTCTTTCACCCGACCCTTGAAATCTATCTTCGTGGGTATCTTTGTTAGAAGTATTAAGAGCGTAAACTCTTCTTAACCATTTCTAGTGATGTTTATATGTATAAGACAAACAGATCTTTAAGAAAAACAAGATGTAAACAACCCAATTAAGCAAGTTCTGCCCTGTTTACTTAAAAACAAGTTAATTTATAACAAGAAATAATTGGCAAAATGACGGTTGTAGATGTAGAATTTGATTATGTTATTATTTATGATTATTAACATTTGTATTTCTAACAGGCTTTAAGTGAAAAGGAGAAGTAAGATTTTAAATGCCGTTTTGTGTACATTTATTATTATTACATACACGAATATATATATATATATTTTATTCTATACAAATAAATAAAATTGACTTCCTGTTTGTAATTTCAGATTAACAGGTTTTTACTAAATGCATATGAAAGTATATACGGTACTAACAACAAAAAAATATTTTTCAATTTTTTGTCTATCTGTCTGTTTGTTTGTTCCGGGTAATCCCTGGATGTATGAATTTTGACGGGACTTTCATCAGATCAGATAGATGTTGATTTAATGAGTAGTTAAAGCTACTTTTTTAGCCTAGCTTCTAGCTGATAACACCGTGGGGCTCAGTAATAAATAAATTTTATAAATTTTTCGTACATCTGACCCAACGCCATCTAGATTCAAACTAAGCAGAACTTACACTGAGACAGCTAGATTGACTGATAGAATACTTATTTTTTACCCGACTACAGCAAAGCATGGCATGATTTTGACAGGCTATGTGTGTATGTATGTATGTTCATTTGTTCCCTCATAGCTCCTTAACTACTTATTAGAACTGGACAAATGAGGTATCGTTATAATCGTCTTGATCGTCCGCTTATTATAGGCTATATTGCCTATTTAAAATATACTTTGCAAAGAAATTAATATTATAGAGGCACCAAAACATTTAAAAAAAAAGTAAAAACTAAAACCCAACTACGACAAAAAAAACGACGCTGAAAAAGTATAAAACAAGTTTTAAAAGCCGTAGTCACGCGTTGTTAATGTGTTATGGTACATTTCTACCTAACGTGTGACTACGGCTTTTGAAACTTGTTTCATACTTTTTCAGCGTCGTTTTTTGTCGTAGTTGGGTTTTAGTTTTTACTTTTTTTTATTCTAAATACATACATGATAAACATATAAAATACCCAAAACCCCGGAACAAAAATTTGCAGATCATACATACATTTGGTCCGACCCGGGAGTCGAACCTGAGAACTCAGTAGTAACTCATATTAATGATGTATGTCTATTGATCGATGATTTTAATCAAAAAGGAAGGCGCTTATCCCCATTTAATTCAAACAACAATCAATTATATGAAAACTCTCTTCTTTTTTTTTTAAGACAACTCCCGCACTAGGAATAAATCCTGTGTCGCGGGGGACTTTACAAACATACATGAAACGGACACAAAGAACACCCAGACTCAGAACAATAATTTGTGGATCACACAAAGTGTTGTCCTACGTGGGATTTGAAACGAGTCCAAACTCGATGATGTTGCGACATTTCTTTACAGAGTTCCTATGGCCACCTTCCAGCTCCAACATCAGATCAGCTCCATGTCATTATAATATTGTATTGTCACTCTGTATACATATGCTTGCAGCAAAATCGATTGAAGATATCTGCTTCAAAATTGAGTTACAAGATTCCACCCGAACATACAAGCATACATACATACATTGCAAGTTAATAAAAAGCTTGTTAAGAGACGCTGACAAAGTTGCGTGGGTCAGCTAGTAAATTGATAGAACCTTTTTGGAAATGTGGAATCTGTTTGAAATTTTCAATGTACTCAACATTCTCATTTTCACGTCGGGTGAAATACGGAATAATAGGACCAAATTAATTTATATAAAGAAAAATGTATATATTATCTATATATATAAAAATTAATCACCAAATGTGTTGCTAAACGCAAACTCGAGAACCGCTCCCGCTTTTCAGATACTAACCATAGAGTAAATGAACAGCTATCAATACTTAGTGACAACAGAATGAAGGGGGAGATCTGTCGGGGCAGCTCGTATAAAATAAAATCAATGTTTATATCGTCTTGATTAAAATATTAACTAATTTTGTTTTTTTTTTAATGGTTTATAATGTTTTCATAGTTTTACAGTCTTGATTTGGTTCCTAAAACTGAGAAAGTAAATAAACTTTTCGTACAAACGTTGCTCTGTAGAAAATAAACAAAATCGACACAACTTGGAAAATATTTGAGACTGTTTCCATTTAAATTGAGTGAAGTTTCGCAATTAACTTGATATAAAGCTATACTAGAGAGAACGATCTTCTTAAGTAGTGGTGTTAAAGATACATTTAGCGATATTGTAAAATCGTTTACTCAAAATACAGTATATGAATGAATAAAATAATATCAATTATCGATAACTGTCTATCACTTAAGATATATGATGTTTTTGTACCAATTAGTTGAGCAATTATACATGATTATATTGTATGTTATATTGCAAAAATGTAAGTAGGTATCATCATCAACATATCGCACTCCATTTATTTATGTATGCCAAAGTGCCAAAATGCCAAAGTGACTCTACTCTGGCCTGATGGAAAGCATCAGCAGAATCCAAAAATGGTGGTTACCATACTCATTGCTAATGCAGACAATGCAGCATGGTGACCCACACTAGTGATGCTTCTGCATCACTAAGCCTCCGGTCTCGCAGTTATCAACGAAACACGACAGCACGAATGCTGTCATTTTAGGTTGATCTTCTGTGCGAGGGTAGAACCGCCCCGGTCGAGCCGGCCCGTTCGTGTTGAAATCAGCGTGGCTGTACTACCTTTAAAATTGCACTGCTGGAATAGGCCTCTCCAATTAGGTATGATCAGTATAAAACAAACTGTTCACCTAGTAGTGCTTTACAGTAAAAACCACCCGGTAGAAGTTAAATGTCATAAACTGCTAACGTCTATGTTTCTATGCCTATGTTTATATGGAGCTCGCGTTTATAATATTAGTAGGATAACTATTTCGATAGAAATCTGTGGTCGCTTGAAGTCTTGTAAGGTAGCTTTATTACATAATCCATTATACCATTACTACACAATAAAAATATAATTTAAACAATTTACGTACAAATTTTAAAAAGTAATAGTCCTGATTACTGCTTCTCTTAGTAAGTTTGCGAACTTGTATACCTTTACCCATGTATAGATCTTCTGTAGACAATGTTGATGTTTCACCAGTAGTGACTTAGTAGTGATGTTTTATGGTGCTAAATGATGTCATCATTCGAGGGGATTGGGTAAGAAAATCTCGATTAGCATCATCACCCATGGTTCTACGGTTGCGAACATTTACTGACATTCATTTACCTTTCGTTGACATGTGTAAAAACAAGACTATAAAAAAGTAACTAGGGTTCTACGATTATGTAGCCGTTCACGGGATAAAACGAGAATTTATGGCATACACTATTTCGTTAGATGTTTATTTAGTGTTATTGAACTTAACCCTGGTAGCTAATAGCCCATATATAGTGGTGGCGCATACAAGTACCCTCATTTAGTTCTGACCCTCACGAAACCCCAATAAACATGAGGATTTAGCAATTTTCTCAGGACGCCGAAAATGAGATACTCTCATCGACTTCATTCATATTCCGCAGTTGAGCGCAGAGCGCGTCGGAGAGCGGGCGTATTCCCGTACTTCTAGCCATGACAATGCCGATACTAATTCGCTTTTGTTTTCATACACGCGTGAAGTGATGTGGTAATTAGTATGTCGTATGTTTGTAAATCAATGTGTACATTTACCATTTATAGTTACACATTAATCATCAATAGTAATTTAAGGAATTGAAAAAGTTTACGCGTTACTGAACTAATCATTTCATGAAGTTTATGTGAGAAAAGTTTTTCTTATATCCATTATATATAAAACAAATATGAATACATAAAATTTTGTGACTTGTAGATACTTTGAACTAAGTATATAATGCCCAAAAGCTGAATTAGACTGAATCGAAGTGGGTCTTAAGTTATCATGTACAGTCTGAGCTGAATACTGAGTGTGGTGTGTAACATGCCTTGTTGTGGATGTTGGTGGAATGGCAGACAGAGACACCGACCGCCCGACCCCGACACTTCAGGTTATTTTCCACTTAATTTCTTTGGAAAAATGCTTTTTCAGTCGAAATGATGTCAGAATAAGTGTTTCTTCACCCTACAAGATTTTACGGGCTATATTATCACTTCAATTACCAAATGAACTACTTAGAGATTTGGGTTGAGAAGCTTTTAAATTGATCAGTTTTATCGGTTGCTTTTTCTTTGCAAAAAACTACGAACCAATTTTAATGGTTCCTTTATTAAATAAGTTTTCTTTAATATCAATTTTGTAATTCTATATCTATTAAATGCTTTGATCATAATATGCCATAATAAAAGTACCAAAAGTTTTCAAGGGTAAGTCATATACTTTGGGATTATAATCGTTAAACTTTTTCGAATTTCTTTGTTTGATGTACACATAAGTTTGCCTAGTTTTCTATACTACGTATGATATTCTTATAACTAATTTATAGAGACAGATTAGTACTTTAAACAAAGTCAATAAACAAATTAACTCTTTAGCTTTATTATAACAATGTAGTAGTTGCTCAGTGGTAGAAATTCGACCATAATTCATTGTTTTTAGCTTTCTGCACTCATTTTCCATATAAACTTGAACCGTGCCAAATTTCTTACTTAGCATTTTTATTTAAAAAAGGGGTACAAAGTTTTGCTTCACGTATTAATAATTAAATATAACATACAGCTCACGCTAATTTGGCCTTATACCTATCTATATTGTTAAATGTAATTTGCTCCAATAAAAATATATTATTATTATTAAGTATATTGGTTAAAATCTTTTCGAGATAGTTTCAATGCATTTGATAATTACTAAGCTATGCAAAACTGAAATCATGATCGTACTATATATTTGTAATTACTTTTGCTTTGTTAACCCATTCAATTTAATATATGTACTAATAATTCAAACCCAAAGATTCCTTTTGATAGGAATATTAATAATCAGTTAACACGAGCATAGGCTAATCGGATAAAATATCACTTCGATGTTATGATCAACCCTTCCTCGTCATACCCTTTATTTACTTTTTTGTATTTTTGTTTTTGTTGTGTTGTTTTTTTTTTGTATTTAGATCAGTAATATGTTTTGGTCTTTTCTCCGACCCTTTTACGGCTGAACTTCGATTTATGCCGTGGAACTTTAGACTTTCATAACCTAAGTAGATACTAGCCGAAAATGGATTTTAGCGGCAAGACTCATCATCTTCCTAGCCTTTATTATTCCTAAGATTATTTGGGGTCGGCTACTAGTACAACCGGTATTACCTAAATATCAATTTTATCAGTGGAAATACTGTTGACGGATTTTTCAGGGCCTCCAACTATTCGTAACGATAGCAAAAGATGTTTGTAGAGCTACCAGGACCAACGTTTAATGTACTTTCCGAGGCATGGAGTAGTCTCTATAGGCTAAGAATTGTCACCGATCATAGACTGACCAGGCTAAGATTGCTTAACTTTCCAACGTATTACCACAGAGCTACCAGACCTTTTATAGTAGTATCCTAATTGAATACTATATATAAGGAAGTTTATCTGTTTGTTACGTTCTCACGATGACGAACTACTGCACCGATTTCAATCTTTACTGCACGTATGGCCTAGGCCTTGTGGTTTCAGCGATCGCCATGCCGCATCTTACTTCGCAGGTGTTGTGGGTTCAAATCCTACATGGGACAACACTTTGTGTGATCCACAAATTGTTGTTCTAAGTCTGGGTGTTCTTTGTGTCCGTTTCATGTATGTTTTTAAAGTCCCCCGCGACACAGGATTTATCCCTAGTGCAGGAGTTGTCTTTAAAAAAATAGGCATAGAGATACTTTGATTCGTGAGGTAGGACATGACTACTCTTTACCGCGGGCGGAGCCGCAGGCAAAAGTTGGTATTTTATAATTAACTAGCTGACCCACGCAACGTCGTTTACATCAAATTACGTCTCCTGTTACCCGTAGCGTAATAATTTTCCCCCGTTTTTATAACATTCTTCATTGATGCGCCGCTCCTATTGGTCTTAGCGTGATGATAGATAGCCTATAGCCTACCTCGATAAATGGGCTATCTAATACTGAAAGAATTTTTCAAATTGACCAGTAGTTCCTGAGATTAGCGCGTTCAAACAAACAAACTCTTCAGCTTTATAATAGTATATCTATAGAAAAGTATAGAAATGGCATCACCTAATTAAGATGCGATACTTTTGCGTTAACTGACATCTCAACTTCGAATGAACCCTCAAACAAAAAGTGAGTTTTAATTTATTGAACATCCTAGAGTGGTTCCGCAGGTATGTTTCAGAAATAAAAACATTTTTTCGCCAAAAAGGATCCTAAACAAACAAGAATGATTTATTTACGGATTATAAAATGAAGGGACGAAGAGAAGGTAAGGTGCCGTGGAAAGTAGCGACTGAGTATTATCGATGTTTTAATTTTAAAAGTCTCTTAAATCATGTTTTTTTATTGTATAATAAGCTGAGAAATAAGCGATGTGGAAAACTCCAAAAAAAATAAAACTTCAATAATAAGAATTTTAATATTTTTTGTTGAAAAGAAAAAAAAGTTTAAGCTTTAAATAAGCTACAATTTTACAGTTACAATTTTGTAGGTAATTAGATATTTATCATATAGTTACAGAACATGTAATTTAACTTAGGTCATGTTTATTTGTGACAAAAGCTGATTGAATGGTTTGAGAAGATTATGTGGGAATGATTGGTGAGTGGAATATTTGACTACCGAACTTTGAATAAAGAAATACGGTCCCTAGATTTTATTCCAATCAGTATTTACAAGCTTTTTATTAACTTGCAATGTATGTATGCTCGTATGTTCGGGTGGAATCCTGCAACTCAATTTTGAAGCAGATATCTTCAACCGATTTTGCTGAAATTTTGCAAGCATATGTATACAGCGTGACAATACAATATTATAATGACATGGAGGTGGCCATAGGAACTCGGTAAAGAAACGTCGCAAATCATCGAGTTTGGACTCGTTGGACAGTAAAAGCTTGTTTTGAAAAAACTTTTTAATTAAATTTATGAGTTTATTTCTTTACCTTCAATACCCAAATTGATTTTAGTCTGATAAAATAGTGCTTCAGAGGAGTAGGTACCTCCTACCAGTCCTGTCATATCCTATTTCCTATCAGTACTATCCGATTCTGCTTCCTATTTGTATTACAAATGCAAAGGTTTGCGAGGATGGATAGGAGGATAAGTTATTGCTATGGTCGATTTTTTGGCTAAAAATATTCATCACGAAAACACAAGACTGTATTTAAGAAAAAATCTACTGAAAGAGAACTTCAGGGAATTGGAATGAGGATAAAAGTAGGTAATTTCATAATTTAAGCCGCCGCAGAATAAATTTTCTTTAGAATTGCTTATGGCTCTTACTTGTGACACAGAACCCTTAGCACGCAGAAATAGGTTGAATTTAATCCTCATTAAGTTTTAAATATTCAAATATATTAAATTAGTCTTTTCTTATTATTTTGCATGGATCTATCGATGTTAAGAATGCCGCACAAAAATATATGACCAAAATGTACTCCCTATACTTGTGCTTTTGAATTCTCGCCTGCACTCAGTTGGACAGCTTACAAGGGACGGTATAGTGCTGAATGTTATTATTTTATGCATCTGTATCTTTCTAAACAGGTCTCCTGGTGGTTCAAATGACACATAAATTTTTGAAACGGGCCGGTAGTCTATATGTTTCATCATCATAGCTTTCTGGAGGATAGGATAAAACAAGAAAAAGATTATAAATTTATAACCCGACTACGTAAAAATTTTGATAAAATTTATATAGCATATGTCACCTGGGCCATTATTAAGGGCCACTTGCACGACTTAGCTTAAATTCATCTAAGACATTCTAATTGCGTTTAAAAAGGTTAAACACAATTATCATTTTGCACAACGATAAATTTTTGGCTGAACATGTTTAAGAAACTGCCGAAGTTAAATATCGAAACTTAGCTATTTGGCGGCGCTAATCGTGTTTAACGCGAGTGTGTGCGCGAGCGTAACACTAGGATATTGCCGTCTCGCCCACACTCGCAGGGCTCGACCCCTTATCATATTTAACTAAATTTACCTGCTATCATCATTGTGCAAGAGGGTGCTAAATTTAAGCTAAACGTGTTTATGTGTTTAACTGCATTTAACTAATTTTGTTGAGTAGCAACTTAAGTCGGTCGTTGTGCAAGTCGCCCTAAGAATTTTTTGAAGAACTCATTCATTAAAATCAGTTCAGTAGTTTGGGCGCTACGTTGGAATATACACACATCAAAAGTGTCTAGGGATCAACATATGTGTCTAGGGATCAACATATATTTTTGCAATAACTTTTCTCCTGATTGATATTAATTAAAAAAAATTTTAAGGATTCATTAAATAAAGTGTTTTCGTTTGTCACAGTAACGATAAACCAAGTCACCTTTGCATTAATAAAGAAATTTGCCATTTTCCTAATAAAGGGATTTTTGACATTTGAACCACTAACATTAAAGTTCGAAAAAAAGACTGAAATAACAGTTTTCTTTAAAATTTTATTAGGTAACTTAAACAATTAATAATCCGTGTTTCTACCGCGAACACTAACAACACAAGAATCGGTTTGGCATACTCAAAATGAGTTCATCCAAATCACGCTGTGGAATGGCCGCCCATGTTCGTTGCAACAACAAAAAAAGGTCTTCTTGCGACTGGATACCCTCCATATTCGGCAGAGCTCTTCTCTGTAGCATATCCCATGCATGCTCAATCGGGTTCAAGTCTGGCGACTGAGCAGGCCAGGGCCAAAGCCACATCTCAATCTCAAGAAATCCGCATAAAAATGCTTGATCCCTAGACACTTTTGATGTGTGTACATACACTGACAAAACTTTTAGCTTCATCGTAGTCCGGTAAAAAGAATGGATTAGGGAATTCAGATTGTGTTGAAGAGTTTCTAAAATAATTTAGCTCGGGTTAGCAAGATGATCAAAAATTGTCTGAAATCTAAACAAGTAGACTATGGCTATTGTTATATTTGCAGTTGTACAAGCAACAACTAAGAACAAATTATAGACCTAGTGCAACATATGTTCGTGATTCATTTACGCTTCCAAAGATATTACGGTTTTATTCAGGGTTGTTTACCTTTCCTATAGATATGAAAGCGCGCTATTGATTATAATTTACGCAGTAGAATAAATATAGTACAAAACATTTTTTTATGCTTTGTAGTAAGTCTATGCCTCTTTTCTATGGATAGGCCTATATTCAGTAGTGGAGTGTTGATGGAAGGAAGGAGGGGGTGACAAACATACAGTACACTTGATGACAAAACCACAATGACTACTGCCGCCATGGACATCTGTAACACCAGCGTCACAGACAGTGTGTGACGCCCTATTACTCTCTCCCCCTACAATTTCAGAACGCCGGTAACCTCACTCACTTAATAACTACTTAACACAGGTTTCTATGAAGTCGAGTCTTGCCATGACATGTGTGGTGAAGCTCTCTCACAGCAAATAAATATAGTTATAAAACGGAAATAATCAATTTTTTCTACAAAAGTGTTTTACTACTTGACATCAATGCGACGGGGCATTCTCCATGAGCGATGGAATCGCGCCAGATCCGCGCTTCTGTCGTCAGGTAATCTCGTTGGTCGCCGAGTGTACCTGTAGAATTACGAAGACAATATCGCCGTGATTATATCGCCGTATTAGACAGCCACTATGTATATTGTTGTATTTATTTTTAGTTAATAACGTAAAATATAGGTAGGTACTCAGTTTGTTAACGTAAGTTAAGGTAACTATACTAGCGCAATAAAATCTACTCTAGTTCTCCATTTGTTTGTCTGATTGTCAAAAGGATCTAGTGGAGGAATGTTCACATCACTTTACGGTCCCGAAATATTACAGATAGACGGTATATTTAATATAGAGAGTGCGAAGGCTTTAGTCTGCACTATGAAATTTCATACCAGTTCCTCTCTCTCGTGTGTGACGTTGTACTCAATTACACCAAACTGAAATAGAATTTGTTTATTTTTATGATCGTATGGGATAATCGATTCTGTAACCTATATCTACATATATGTTGTTCTATAAGCAATGTACAGAGTGACGGCTCTTATTTGCGATACGGTCACATTTCTAGATTTTGAGAACATAATTCTGAATTTCATATGAATGTTATTAAATTCCTTTAAGCATAATACAGCTTATACAGCAGCCATACCGGGGTAGCGATGTTCACGTACTCACACCAAGAATATACTAAAACATCATACAGGAAAGATAAACTGAACTACATAGAAACTGGTGAATGTCAATCCTCGTAATAAAATTTTGTGTAATTTTCAGTTCCGATCGGCCTTCGATCTCACAAGTATAATTAAGGTAGTAGTAAACTACTAACTTACCTTTTATATCATTTTTTATTACGAGAGTCGAATGATCCTGTATAGAACAAGGAAACAAGCAAGCACCGATTAGCATATTACTCATGCAACACAGTTTTTACTAACGCAGGAGTTAGAATATCGTAAGCATGGTAAACATTAACTGCCGGCGCTCCCGGAGTGCAACCTGTTTTTTTAAATCATCATTAGCCTATCGAAGTCTACTGCTGGACAAAGGCCTCTTCATTTGCACGCCACTTGGTTCGATCCTCGGCCTCTCACATCGAGCTCCTGCCAGCCGTCTTGCGCAAATCTTCACTCACTTGGCATGTGGACATTTAAACTGTTACTTCTAGTTTATTCTATGCAACACATTGCAGATATCATAAAGTAGTCAGGCTCAGCGTTATGCTAAGTCACTTCAGTTTCTCGTCCACCAAAGTCGAGCGTAATATATGATGTTTATATATATAGGTAATTCCTTTCTGTACTGACTGTGAACTTTACAAGTATCTGTATTCACTGTGTGTGTTTAATGTTGTGCGTGATACGAATAAATATTTGTCTCCCTATCTAGCCTATTGACGACTATGACAGTAATTTACTTACTATTGATGCAGAATTTTGAAAACTGAATATTACTGATTCATTCACTTTAGTTGCGAAAACCAATATCTAAGGAAATGATAATAATAGTCAGTTTAATATACAGCATCAAGCCCGTTACAAGTTTCACGTAATTTAATAGAGGTACTGGAACACTTCCCAACACGACGGTTCTGGAACACTTCCCAACACGACACTGTACCTTTACAATAAATAATAATGAATCTAAATGTTATGATTGAGAACATTTCAGGTTAAGCATACTGCCCACAACAGGTTAGACTCCGGGAGTGCCGGCAGAAGTGAAAACTTGAACATTAACGTTGTGCATTTTTGTTTTTTTTTTTTTTGGATTTCTATATTTATTACTAGCGACCCGCCCCGGCTTCGCACGGGTGGATTTCAGACGCCCCCGCCGACGACACGATTCGTGCATTTTAATCTGTAATATCTTCGAATATATTCATTTCAATTAGATACTGTAAAGGGCCATTTTGATCTATATTAAATGCACAATGTATTTAATTTACTTAATTGTATAAGGATTCATTTTGTATTGCTTATAATCACTTCGTAAATAAGCCATTATTTCTCGTAAAAAGAAAGGAATAAAAATGGTTGTTGTGGGTTATCCCTAAGAGATAAACATATACCGTCGCGGACTTTTTTGTAGTACTTTTTAAGGTGTACAATACTGTACTACATTATTTTGATTTATCTTGTAGGGTGCAACCAGCGTTTGCAATGTAAGCGCAAAAAAACGTGTTTATTTGCTACATCACATTAGAAACCTCGAAAATTAACAGTGTTCCCATACTATATTATGCATTTATTATACATAAAAACCTTCCTCTTGAATTGCTTTATCTATTAAAGAAACCCGCATCAAAATCCATTGCGTAGTTTTAAAGATTTAAGCACACAAAGGGACATAGGGACAGAAAAAGCGACTTTGTTTTATACTATGTAGTGAAACACAATGAACGATGCTATACGAACTTATGCCTTGCTTTGCCTTTAATATTCCTTGAGAACCGATAACTACAGAAGTGCTTATTGTGATGTTATAAAAATATAGGTTAATGCTTACAGTATAAATATATTACCCGAGCGAAGCCGGGTTTACACACACGCGCAAGCGCCCTGCGCCGCTTAAACGAAACAACAGGAGCAGTCATTCATTTTCGCCGCGGCGTAGAAAGAGAGGGGGATATTACTTCCTCTCTTAGGCCACGCCTCCGTCTTACAAATATTCGATCAGGTCACGTGTCCTGACGCGAGTTTAAAATGTTTTACCCATCCCAAAAAAGTGCACAACGCCGTGAAAGAAGTTATAACTTCAACAATTATATTAAATACAGTATGATAAAATGTATCGATATATATGATTTAAATGCGAACTCCTTAATATTTACAACTTATGTCTTAAATTAATTGCATAGTAGGTACATTGCGTTAAATTGTATTCTGCCCCACATTCGCACTCCCACTAAGCTTAAGCTCAGTAAGACAATTTGAATGTGATAGTAAACTAAAGTTTTGTACCCGAAACTTACCTTTATCAGACCTGACATCCTACGCTGCCTTAGCTACTGAGGCTGAAATTTATAAAGCGTGCTTAGGCTTTGCTTAGACTTACCTCACGAGTTAAGTGTGCATTGAAATTTATAGTCATTATGCTTAGCTCAAGCTGAGCAAATGCTTAGCATAGTCTAAGTCACCGAAATACATGACTTAGCGGATACTTACGCGCTCGTAAAGATGGTTCGATTGAGCAGGTAAAAAAACCGTAATCTAGTTTGAAAACTTTATAACACAAGTCCGTAAGGGCATGCCAGGGTCAAAGTAAAAAGTTATTTCTAGAAATTGATAATTAATTATATGTAATTGAAATCGAGACAATCTAAATGATTGTTGACAATTTTTTTTATGGAATAGGCGGGCATACGAGCAGACGTATCGCCTGATGGTAAGCGATTACCGCCGCCCATGGGCACCTGCAACACCAGAGGCGTCACAAGTGCGTTGCCGACCTTTAGGGTGGGAGGGGAGGGGGTTGGCGGATGGGCCTCCGGTATCCTCACTCACTCGGTGAAACACAGCGCAAGCACTATTTCACGCCGGTTTTCTGTGAGGCCGTGGTATCACTCCGGTCGAGCCGGCCCATTTATGCCGAAGCGTTGCTCTCCCACGGTGTCAATCCGGTTTTTTTTTTGATGACAACTCAAAGATACATTCTATTTTACTTGTACATGTGTTATTTTGGCCCTTTTTCACTTAAAATCAATAAAAAATAACGGTTTAAATTGATTGATCTACAATTATACGATAAAGATTATAAAATTACTAATATTTAAGTTTAATACAGCTATTTTAAAAATAATATGTGTTTGAAATACCTATATAATTAAAATAAATATGCTATGCAAATTGAAACATTAAACATTTTTTCCTGAGCTCTTGCTTAGCATACACTCAGTAAATACTTAGCCCAAAGGACTATAAATTCGGACGCTAAGATTACACTGAGCAGGAACTTAAGTAAGTATAGCGTAAGCAAAGTCTGAGCAAAGTCTAAGCACGCTTTATAAATTTCAGCCTGAGACATCTACTACACCAATGAATTTATACTATCTACTCAAGTACTTTGTAAATTTGATGGTGGTTGCACACGAGCTTTATGACTTTCATTTAAACCCTGAAGTATTGTGTTTCTTTCTCTTTTGGTATAAACCGTATAAGATAGACGAGGGCAATTAAATGATCGCGAACATTTTTATATATTTTACTAGCGGTAGTCATGCGTACAAAATCTTCCTTCTCACCTATAAAGTCACCCCATTATACATTCAATTATATTAATTCAATTATATACATTACAAGTTACCCCCCATATACGTTATACATTCCAGTATCATGCATAACTTTGGTCTTTGACTACAGTCCTACGTACGATTGGCTTGTCAGAAAAAAATCAAACTATAGAAATGCCAATTCTAATCCTATAATATTTGAAATTATTGAACGATTCGTCAATGACCTTCGATTTCTTGGATAGAGCTACTTAAAAAAAGTATTAATTCCGCGAAATGTTAATACAAACATGAGTCACTGATAAGCGCGAGGTAAACGTTTAATAAGAACGATTCTCTTTGTTATTTATTTTCCTTTTACAAGGTTAGACAAGGTACAATGTTAATTGTCAAGTACCTACAGTTTGTCTTCCAAAAATGTGAATATGTGATAACCACAGCATTTACTAGGTCTAGAAGGATAAAGTCATTATATTTATTGACAAGTTTTAAGGATGCCCACGAATTTCCTTTCTAGATTACACCCGGCTACTGGTGTAGGCGCGGCGGCGAGTTTAGTCGGTTCGAGTCCGACATAGCCACACCACCGGTCGGAGGGAATTGCCGCATAATTTATCTGTTATCAACTGAATGTTGTTTCTTTCCTTTTAGATTTTGGCCATATAAGAATCGCGTTAGAAGTAGAATGTTGTTAGATATTCAATGTTTAGAAACAACACGGATACAACCTAAATTTTATTAGATCTTTTCATGTTTGTATGTTAAATAAAAGGACATGTTAAAAATACAATACGACATGTTGAAAAAAATAAAATTAGCTTTTTATGTGTTTGTAAAAATGTCAAGTATTTATGTAGGCAATTTTGATATAAATTTCTCTCTCTCTTTTCAACAAACGACTGATTACACAGTATAATAAATTCCTTCCTAGATTTTTTTTTTACCTATGTAAGCCAATCATTTTTAACCCCCGACCAAAAAGAGGGGTGTTATAAGTTTCACGTGTCTGTCGGTCTGTGGCACCGAAGCGCCCGAACGGATGAAGCGATTTCAATTTAGTTTTTTTTTGTATGAAAGGTGAGTTACGTGCGAGTGTTCTTAGACATGTTTCATGAAAATCGGTTGAGCCGTTTAAAAGTTATGGGGGTGAAAGTGGGGAAGAGTAACCGAATGTCTGCAAAATATCATTATTTTTTTTAATTTTGAGAAATTATATATTATTATTGGAGAGAAAACATACAGATGTCGAATTCTCCAGGTTCTCAAAATTTGACATTGATGTTATACACTAGCTGTTGCCTGCGGCTCCGCCCGCATTTTTATCGGTTTTCGCTCCAAATTTTTTTCAAGTAGCCTATATGTTAACCCAGGGCATTCCAGGGTGTCAGCTTCCTGCATACCAAATTTTACCCAAATTTGTCCAGCCGTTTGCGCGTGAAGAAGTAACAAACACACACACTCACAAACTTTCGCCTTTATATATTAGTGTGATGTGATTAGTGTGATATATAATACTCAGAAATAAGATAGATTACTGTAAAATAAAGCCGACCCCTAATAATCTTAGGAATAATAAAGGCTAGGAAGATGATGACTGTTAAATAAAAAAAACGTTCTTTCGATTACACAAAATCCAAATATTTTATTATACTTAGCAAAAAAAACTTCGTTTAAAAAAACCGACTTCAAAAACTGAAAAGTATAAAATAACTTAATTTGTATGTGCTACCTATTCATAGGTTTGAATTCGGCGCCAAGCCAAATGTAATAGTAGGTACCACACTCGCTATATTTCGAGACGAACGTCAACGACATCACCGACGCTTCGGTTGTTTTGTCCTACGCGAAGAGCAGCTATCCCGCTCAAGGTCACGCGCGGCGAGTCCTACTATTACATTTTGGCTCGGCACCGACTTCAAACCTATGAATAGGTAGCACATACAAATTAAGTTATTTTATTCTTTTCAGTTTTTGAAGTCGGTTTTTTTAAACGAAGTTTTTTTTTTTCGCTTTTTAGTCTTTCTCAAGTCTCTCATCATCATTTCACCTAAATAACTTGAAAGAATACGACTAAAGGTAACATACAACATACTGTATTGAATAATAAATAAATATTTCGGACATGATGTTTACTGAATATGAATGCATGCAGACAATTGCCTTAACTTTATTGCAGGCGCTCACGTAAATTTGAGGGTTTCCTTCAATTTCCTTGGGATCCCATCATCAGATGCTGATATGGTGGCCATGGGACCACATGCGGAGCATACCCTTTCGAATACAAAAATAATTTTTAAAATCGGTCCACAATTGACGGAGTAATCAATGTACATACATAAAAAAAAAAAAAAAAAAACCATGAAATTGAGAACCTCCTCCTTTTGGAAGTCGGTTAAAAATTAAAGACCATAGTAATATTTATTACTTAGCTTTACACGCGGCTTCGCTCACGCAGACTTTCATCCCCTGATTTACTGCCTTAGGGGTGGAATTTCAAAAACTCCTTCCTTAGTGCTCACTTACGTTATATAAAGAACCTACATGCAAAATTTCAGGATTCTAGCTTCAGCGGTTTGGGATGTGCGTTGATCTCTGGGTATGTCAGTCAGTCACCTTCCTCTTTTATAATATAATATAGATTATTAGCTGGGTTCTTTTGCACTGATATGTACTACTGTGTGAACAGCTTTGTGCCAAAGCTTATAAAGATATAATATATTTTGCGGAACTCAAATCACGTGACAAGACAACCACATAATTTTGCGGCTTTCCTTAATGATTGATGTTAATTTGCGAGTGTTATTTCCAACGGCCTCGAACGCTACAAAGTTGGCTAAATGAACTTTTCAACAAACGTCATTCTGTATCCGCCTTCTTGTGTACACAGCACCCTGCATGAACGTAATAGTCTAAAACATACAGTTTTTATTGCAGTTGAAGCTCAGCTATTCAAAAAGTGGTGGTTTTTATTTTTTCAATCGTCTTTTATTTGTACTTTGGACAAGACTTGTAAATACGTATGAGTTTCATTCATAGCGAGTGGAGTTGCTAGTTTGTGCAAGAACATGTATAATAAATTGCAGGCGGCGTTGCTCTAGTGACTCGGCAGGTAGATTTCAACAACTGCTTACGTTATGAAGTTATGAGTTACAGACAAACGAATATTTTGTAAACAAAATATTCAGTTTTATAACTGGTAATTTGAATAAAAGTGCTTCCAATCAAAATGTCGACAGCCTATCATTATGAATGGCGCTTAGGCTTAACTTGATTGAATGTCATCATGCTGCTGTAGATAAATACCTTTTTTTAACGGCATATTGGCATATAACGGCTTACTTTTTTTAATTTTAAACAGTTATTTATGAATAATAATACAAAACTAGCCAAATTTCGGACCATGTTTTATTACGAGATCAATAATAAAAAATCACTAGTTGATATTTCATGATTTTTAAATAAAAGTCACATTTGCTGACCTGGCTGCGTTGGAATTGCCCATATTAGTGTTTGAATATTGAAAATGTATTGCAGAAAAAGTTAGGGCAAAAAAACCTCAATATTTCTTCAGGTTCTACAAAATTTATTTACAGTCCTGCGTCGCCTTTCTTTATTTACGAATTAGACTCAGTCTTTGTTGTATGGAGTCAGGAATATCCTTGACTTCCATCATTAAACTTACACACGCAACCTGATATTTTCTTTTCTTTAGGTTTCTTGTAGATAGGGACTACGTGATGATTTATCCCTCGCTGAATTAATGGGTATCTTTCCCAGTTTTTGCAATACTGCAATAAATAAATACTTGTGGCCAAATATGCCTTGTTCATCACTTTAATAGTGTCTTATCGCGCACTCAACTCCATCATACTTTTTACCTAATTATTACTATTTCTCCATCCAAATCTCGTGCACTACGATCGGTAATCCCACAACCGGTAATCCCTTTTACTGTATATGAATAGAGTCACTATGTCAATGTATCCTTCTAGTAACACTTTAGAATAATATTTTTTGTTTTGTTCAAATTGCAAAGAGACCAAATACGTTTGCAACATGTCGCATTGTAAAGTGTCATATGCCGATGACGTCTGCTACCGCCTTATTTATGTAACGGTGTCCTGCATTCTAATGACAGATTGATTGTTTGTTAATTTACCTACACCAATCAGTGTGTCTCAGACTGTCAGATGGTTAGGTACTTAGTCTTGAATGAAACTAAAATGTTTTGTTGTGTTTCACCCAAAAAAGCCTCGTGTTCTGAAGATGCGGATTTAGAAGAGGAATCGAGTAAGTCAAAGTGTCTTTGTATCTAAAAATAACATTTAATAGACGTCATGGAATTTTGCTCGTTAGCCTTTTGAAATTGTTTGAAGGAAAATATGAAATGAGGGCACGAAGCAGGTGCGAGTTACACGTGAAAATATTAAAACATATTTTGTTTTAAATTAAAAAGATGAAACACCACATCTGTGGCGCGTAATAATTTCTTTGCTATAAAAGTTTTTTAATATCATTTGGAAAGTTTTATTGTTAAGAAATTGTTAGATGACAAAATATTTTTTTTTATATTTTTTTTTACTTTCGGATCTTATTTATTTTTAGATGGGCATTTATAGTTGACTTTTATAATTATGTTGGTTTACTGTTTTCTTTTGGTATTCTTAATTTCAGTATTCCAGAGAGATACTTTGAGATTCCTGTTGATCTAGTAGTAGGCGCGGCGTCGACATGGGAGGGGCCTGGAATAACATGGTCCAGGTCCTCATTCTGAGGAGGGTCTGGACCATGTGTAGAGCACCTGCGGCCGGCCATCGGGGAGGTTCATAGTGGAATCGCCATGTACTTCTGACTCCTCAGTTCCCGAGGAGGATATTTTCAACCCTGTCAACAAAAAACAGATAGCAGCACATATCATTATATTGTTATTCTGTGTCTGGGTGTGATTTATTTTTATTATATGGTAATATATTTGGTAGTACTTATATTTATATGTATTTATAAGCATGATTAATTACTAAAATTGATCTAGTCTTTAAATTAGTACTAGTGAAACTCCAAACAATCAGAATCAGGAAGGTATACTAAACTTTAATTTTATTTTACGTCTTTATATCAAAATAATTAAAAGGTGAAGACAGACTCTAAATCCAGTACATTCATTCAAAAAAAGTTAAACTCCCGCTATTTTTTTAATTATTAACTAAAATGGTGAAGCGTTATTTTAGAATTCGGGATTATTTTTCACACAATCACACTTTTTTAGCATTTTCACACTGCTATTTACTTTAATTACAAACTTTATGTAACTATACAATAGAATCATTAATTAATCGTAAGGTTCATTCTAAAGCCTTTGAGCTATACAACCTTCTGTCAGGAATTGTTAAACGAGCAACTTATCTTAAACCTCAAAAGGCTTTTAAAAGATTACAGAGTAACAGGCGTTAATTGATGTTTTCTATTGTACGAGCTTTGACCTACTTTCCACTACATAAATAAGTTTTTTATAGGCACTTAGTAATATACTGATAGCAAAACGTTGCTTTACATAATTATGTTTGCGGTAATTAACGCACTCACGATTGGTGTAAGCACACGCCTCATATCAGTCAGCTATGTGCAATTCGAGCTCTAATTCTGGCCTTTTAATGTTAATAATGTTATGTCAATGTCAATACAGGTAGTAGAGCCACGTTGATTTCAGCATGAATGGGCCGGCTCGACCGGGGCGGTACTACCCTCGCACATAAAATCAACGTAAAATGACAGCGTTCGTGCTGTCGTGTTTCGTTGGTGAGTGCGAGACCGGAGGCCCAAATAGTCTAGTCAACAAGTTCCATACTTGTTGACTAGACTAAAAGATGCAGCAGCATCACTAGGCCGCCATGGTGTGGGTCGCCATACTGCATTGTCTGCATTCGCAGTGAGTATGGTGACCGCCACTCTTGGATTCTGCTTATGCTTTCCATCAGGCAGAGTAGAGTCATTTTGGCGGGCAATACATAAAAAAAAAAAAAAAAAAAACGAATAATCGAATAGTTTTACACTTATCGTAATCTAATATGTAAGATAAATGGTCTCCCGATCACCTGTCACTAAATTGCCACTGATAGAAAATAATGTCGTCGATATCTGAACCACTGCCATTACATTGCCATTTTAAAGGCACTGTGAATTTAAGTTAATAGAATACCGATATTTCCGATATTTTATCGAAACATCTCCATAGAGTGTTTATGGGGTGACAGTGGCTTTTAAAATAGCAGAATTGAGGCCCTGGTCGAAACAGCATTTTGAAGAATAGATTATAAATTATGAACGCGATAGTTTCAAAGTTAGCAAGAACATGCTTTTGGTTATGAATGCCTAAAAAGCTCTTGAAACAGCATCAGTTTAATTTATATTGTTTTTTTATTAAAATTGCTTTATATGTTATGTGTGTGAAGCGTTTCTGGCATTCAAACAGTGAATTAGTTACGTTATTTATTATTTGCTTCTGCGCTTTGCATTTCTGCAGCGAGCGCTGCATTTGTGCCACTAAATAAACTATTAGACGGAAAACTGAAACGTGCACTTTACCTTGGGCCCGAATTTCATCTCCATTTACGTAATAAACTTAGACGGTATTTTGTTTTACTGTAAAAAGTCTCTCAAAATATATTTATAAATAATTTAATTTGTTTGAAACTTCTTCTGAACCATGACTTTATGTAACGTGAAAAAAGAAGTGGTTTACATTTGCTAATTGATAACCACTGCCACCTATTATTAGAATTCTACCGTTTCTTAAAGGACCTTTAGATCTAATATTGTTCCTATTCTCATAGCTATTGCATACTTTTTAGTAATCAACATTTCTATTCGACTACATAATTATCTAAAATGTTTTGTTCTTGCGAGAAGATCCTATTCATTTGTGTTCTCACCTTCATAAAAATGATGATTACAAAATGGTTTTTATATACAACATGCTCAAAACCTACCAAAACATTACAAGATTAAGTTGAAAATTTAACATTAGCGACAACTTACCTAACAAAGCGGCATTATATTCCCGTGTGTTGATTAAGAATTCATGTTAGGAAATTAATACACCTCATGGTGTTCATTAAATTATAACCGCATAATTCTGAAGCGCTAATAAACAATTTGATAAATTAACTTTATACCTATACTAATCTTATAAACGCAAAACTTTGTAAGTATGGATGGATGGATGGATGGATGGATGTATAGATGGATGGATGTTTGTTACTCTTTCACGCAAAAACTACTGAACGGATTTGGATGAAACTTTACAGTAATATAGCTTATACATCAGAATAACACATATGCTACTATTTATCGACATATACGTGGGCAGAGTTGCGGGCAACAATTAGTGTTGATATAAATTTACAAACAGAAAATTTTAGAGAATCTACTTCAGATTCTAAAATAATACAAAATTTCCATTAGCATCGATTGCTTGATAGCTAAAGTCATTAACCCGCACTTACATCCATTTGTCACTTCCATCCTTTCTGTGCATTATAAAGGTTTTTACAGCTCAATACATGCTATCAATTGCCTGAAATCTTTGGATGAAAACAGGGCATTTTAATTGGTTTAACAAATGTTCTTGCTATTATTTTGTAAGACTATTATGTGCTAAGTACCTACTGCTCTTTTCGCGTTTATCTGGTGTAAAATGCTATTGATATGTTTTTAAAAACCCATTTTTACAAAGATATACACACATCAAAAGTGTCTAGGGATCAAGCATTTTTATGCGGATTTCTTGAGATTGAGATGTGGCTTTGGCCCTGGCCTGCTCAGTCGCCAGACTTGAACCCGATTGAGCATGCATGGGATATACTACAGAGAAGAGCTCTGCCGAATATGGAGGGTATCCAGTCGCAAGAAGACCTTTTTTTGTTGTTGCAACGAACATGGGCGGCCATTCCACAGCGTGATTTGGATGAACTCATTTTGAGTATGCCAAACCGATTCTTGTGTTGTTAGTGTTCGCGGTAGAAACACGGATTATTAATTGTTTAAGTTACCTAATAAAATTTAAAAGAAAACTGTTATTTCAGTCTTTTTTTCGAACTTTAATGTTAGTGGTTCAAATGTCAAAATTCCCTTTATTAGGAAAATGGCAAATTTCTTTATTAATGCAAAGGTGACTTGGTTTATCGTTACTGTGACAAACGAAAACACTTTATTTGATGAATCCTTAAAGAAAATTTTAATTAATATAAATCAGGAGAAAAGTTATTGCAAAAATATATGTTGATCCCTAGACACATATGTTGATCCCTAGACACTTTTGATGTGTGTATTTCACCAAATGTTTAGTAATTTTTGAAATAGTATTAAAGTTTAGAGTATTTGGTAAACTGCAACATATATTGCTTCTTTTTTGTTATTCTGTCAGAAAAAAACCTGTTAATAAAACAAATCGTCTAAATTTGCGCCCCCTAAATTTTAGCCGCCTCAGGCTCCAGTCTACGCAGCCTAGTGGTAAATCCACCACTGACCCTTTTCCTTTACAATAAGGTTGCATTTTAAATACTATAAGACAGACTAGACGTTTATTATCTTAACGTTTTCAAGAGAGTTGCGAGAGTTGTTGTGAGAGCTCAAGTGACGACTATTTGTTATCACTGCGGTTAAGTTGATACTTCAAAAGAAAATTTATCGCCAATAAAGATTTGCAGAAGCGTATGATTTTATAGAATCGAATTTAACAGTTTTCTTTTGTCGTTGGTATCCAGACAAATCACAGTAAAGTATTCTGGTTTAGACTGGTAGAGGATGTTTAGGAATTGTATTGATAACTTTTTAAAGTACATGTATGGAAAAAAACCGACTTCTAAAAAACATCCAACGAAAACTCCCTGCCAAAAAACACTAAAAAGCGTACAATAAACTGGCTCTTCATAAATTGCTATGTGCCAATTCTTGTCTATACCTAATTATTTATTCATTTAAATAGTAGTATTATAATGTGTGCTAGGTACCTAGAATCTGTTTGAAGTCGCTGCAACAAATTATTCTATGCAGGTTTTCCTCCTCTTTGTGTCGCTATCCTCAATTTTGAAGGTCGTTACCCTTTTCATTTAAACAATGTCTTGAATGCAGGTTGTAATATACAATAATATGAATAGGTATCTTCTATTAGTGCGACTGTGGCGTTTCTGCTCAGACAAATGGCCATTTGCTTACATGCCCCGTGAGCCCAAAATTGTGCACTCTTGACGACCTATATCAAGCAAAGCCAATCGCAATTCATGTTGCAGAACACTGGGTCCAAAACGTATAAGTATTACTGTCGATACGATAAGAAGAGGTCTTAGGTCTTATCTCCATGCCAAATTCCATTGAAATCGGTGCAGCGCTTTAACCGCGAAAGTGTAACAGACAGACTGACAAAGTTACTTACGAATTTATAATATTAGAATGAATATGTAACTACACTAAGAAAATGCCATCAGAAACATTTCTTTGTTACTAATATTAGTTACTGCGGTATAAAATATTCAAATGTAAATTTTAGTGTTTCTTGTTATTACTTATATTTGTTTCGGAGTTTTGTATGTATAATATGTATGTATTTACAAAAAACATCTAAGTATTTATATCAGTTGTCTAGTACCCATAGTACAAGCTCTGCTTAGTTTGGGACTAGACAGCGTTGTGTGTCAGATGTCCGAAATATTTATTTATTTATTATAGACGATATAAACTTCAATTTACTACAGTAATTGGTGCCTTTATTGCCTAAATAAAAGGAGTATATTCTTTCCAACGCCAGAAATAGCAATAATCTCGAAAGTTTAAAGTTAATTTAAGTTATGATCTACCGTAGAATATTGAGATAACGAGGATTCCCACAGCTGAATACAAATTAGGGCTTTCGATTCAGTACAAAGATTTGCTTTGAGACTGTAGATAACGCGAAACTGACGCTATATTAAATTTAAAAGGATTCGTAAGCTTCCGAAGTCTTCAGGTTTGAGAAAGTATTATACGGGTATTTGATCTAGATTCTTAAACCTGTCTTCAATGTCACAAAGAAATAAAAACTGTTAAATAAAATAATAAATAAATATTTCGGACATCTGACACACAACGCTGTCTAGTCCCAAACTAAGCAGAGCTTGTACTATGGGTACTAGACAACTGATATAAATACTTAGATGTTTTTTGTAAATACATACATATTATACATAGAAAACTCCGAAACAAATATTTGTAGATCATACAAACATTTGGTCTGACCCAGGATTTGAACCCGAGACCTCAAGCACAGCAGTCGCATTCACTACCACTGCGCCACCGAGGCAGTCAACATAGTCACTATACTCTTTGCGCTGTAGCATGGTGCGGGTCACAATATGAAAATCTTGCAGCTTTATGTAATAACGTCGCATTATTGGTTAGCTCATGGCTGTGCAGCAATGACTCCAAACCTTTTGTTTTGTTTTCTTTGGTCGACTTCGTTCTCATTCAAGTCTCTAAGTAAAAAAAAATGTAAACACTATTATTATTTTTTAAAAGGAGCAACAATGGAGTTTCTTGCCAAATTCTTCTCCATGAAGGGTAGGCTGCACTTGGAACTGGCGACTAGAATCACTCGATTTCTAAATACACACATCAAAAGTGTCTAGGGATCAAGCATTTTTATGCGGATTTCTTGAGATTGAGATGTGGCTTTGGCCCTGGCCTGCTCAGTCGCCAGACTTGAACCCGATTGAGCATGCATGGGATATGCTACAGAGAAGAGCTCTGCCGAATATGGAGGGTATCCAGTCGCAAGAAGACCTTTTTTTGTTGTTGCAACGAACATGGGCGGCCATTCCACAGCGTGATTTGGATGAACTCATTTTGAGTATGCCAAACCGATGTTCTTGTGTTAGTGTTCGCGGTAGAAACACGGATTATTAATTGTTTAAGTTACCTAATAACATTTTAAAGAAAACTGTTATTTCAGTATTTTTTTCGAACTTTAATGTTAGTGGTTCAAATGTCAAAAATCCTTTTATTAGGAAAATGGCAAATTTCTTTATTAATGCAAAGGTGACTTGGTTTATCGTTACTGTGACAAACGAAAACACTTTAATTGATGAATCCTTAAAGAAAATTTTAATTAATATCAATCAGGAGAAAAGTTATTGCAAAAATATATGTTGATCCCTAGACACATATGTTGATCCCTAGACACTTTTGATGTGTGTATTAAATAAAATAAGTGCCTATTTGAATAAAATCTTTTTGAGTTTGAGGTGATAGTTTCAGTAACATTTCGTTTCACTTTAGTTGCCGCTATTTACAAATTATGACTTAGTATTTCAGCTGTACCACATTCGCAATATATTAAATCATTAATACCTGTAGTAAATTAAATAAATTAAACCATAAACTGTAGTAAATTAAAGTAAATTAAACCACCACGCTCCATGCTACAGCGCAAAGAGTATACTCGTAGTAACTAATATTAGTAACAAAGAAATGTTTCTGATGGCATTTTCTTAGTGTAGTTACATCATCATCAGCCTATCGCAGTCCACTGCTGGACATAGGCCTCTCCAATTGCGCGCCACTTGGTTCGATCCTGGGCTTCTCGCATCCAGCTCGTGCCAGCCGTCTTGCGCAGATCATCACTCCACCTGGCCTGTGGACGTCCTACACTACGTTTGCCGAGACGCGGTCTCCACTCAAGAACCCGTTTACCCCAACGGTAATCAGTTCTGCGGCTAATATGGCCAGCCCACTGCCACTTCAGCTTGCTAATCCTTTGGGCTATGTCGATGACCTTGGTTCTCTGCCGGATTACCTCATTCCTGATGCAATCCCTCAGTGCATCAGGTAGTTACATATTCATACTAATATTATAAATTCGAAGTAGCTTTGTCAGTCTGTCTGTTACACTTTCGCGGCTAAAGCGCTGCACCGATTTCAATGAAATTTGGCATGGAGATACTTTGAATCTTGAGGAAGCATAAAATCTGAACCGCGGGCAAAAACCGGTACTAAAATAATAAATAAAAAAATGCGTGAAGTCCCTCCGCGCGGTGAAACTTCGTAATGTGCAACAGTGCTTTCACACCCCCTCCATGGTAGCGTTAAACGTGTGACGCAACCGTTAAACGTAACCTTGTTGGAAGTCACATTAGAAGTTTCACTTCAAAAAGACGTGGAGTCCCTCCGCGCGGAAGAAGTGAAACTTCGTAATGTGTAACAGTGCGTTCATACCCCCTCCATGGTAGCGTTAAACGTTTAACGCAACCTTGTTGGAGGTCGCATTAGAAGTTTCACTTCAAAAACAACTTGTGAAAGAATTGTGAAGTAACACATACACACAAATGTGGGTGTGCTATGTACGAGTACGGCTAGTATGCAATTTCTGGTCTCCTATTTTGGTAAAAATTTAATTGCCTCGGTAACTGCTAAATTGGACTGCTATTTTATAGCAGTAAGAATTGGGTCAGAGCAATGTTAGAGCTATCAGTTTAACCAATCATTTTTCGTAGATTATTCAAATTTGCTTTCGAGCCGTTTCATTTCCAATATTGCATTTAACTCTAGCTGTAGCCGGGAAATATCGTTCCGGGGTAAATATACCATCGAGTGATGCTTCGTTTTTGTCAATGGATTGGAACGGCCCTGACCGTCTCCAGATTGTCGTTTTTAGTAGTGTTTTAGTTGTTTACAACGTAGCGTAAACTACTTTAAGCAAACTGTTATAGGTTTAAAAAGTCAGCTTTGTTCTGTCCTTAAAATCGAGTGTATTGGTGTACTCTTAATACCTACAGGGTAAAAATAAAAACCCTGCATTCGTTTTTATACAGATAAAAAGTAAAGCAGGAATATCTGCTAAATCTGGATTAGTAACCGTTTTATTCATAGTTATCAACAAGTATCTTAACATATCAGACTATTGCGAAGCTCCAGAACCCACTCTAGAGACTTTCAACGAAAAATATGAAATGTTAATTTCAAAATTCAGCTAATTTGTTTCGTATTGGACTACTATTACATTTGACTTGGCACCGACTTTAAACCTATGAATAGTTGTTATTATGTTATTAGTTATTAATATGAAGTTATTTTATACTTTTTAGTTTTTGAAGTCGGTTTTTTTAAACGAAGTTTTTTTGTCTCTTGTTGTTTGTTGTTGTTCAAGTATAATACCTATACTAGCTTTTACCCCCGGCTCCACCCGCGCGTATGTCGCTTATATGATTATTGATAACATTTTATGATTAATGTTTTACATATATCCGTTCAGTATTGTTTGCCTGAAATAGTAACAAACATCATCATTATAAATGAGGAACACATCCTCACAAATTCTCACATTTATAGTACTAGTAGGATATTGGACTATTTGATTTACAAATAGTGTGGTGTTTGCAAATTGTTAGTAACGTATTCTATATACAGATATATATAAAGACTTAACGTATATCTTTGTCGGTACACTCATGTGGTTCAACTCGAGCGGCCAAATTGCTCGTTAGTTCCGTTTCCTCCTCGATTTTGAGAGCTTCGCTTCGCAACGCACGTTTTTGTTTCGCTATATTTTTACGACCGTCTAATACAGTAAACGTTGAAAGCTTCTTATTTAGGTATAACATATTTATAAAGAATATGTTTCGAATATACTGATGTGTCTTATTCAGTCTTATTGATGCTTTCGTTTTGCTTTATGTATTTATGTTAGGCTCGAAATGAAAAGGTACATTATTCGGGTAAAAGATCAATCTGTTTTATATTCAAAAGCAAATTTTGAATAATGATTTCTTACATTACATTTTTGTTAGTTTGTGTTTATACAGTGCTGTATTTGTGTTGTTTTCTAAAGAGGGGAAAGGTCGAAAGTACCTGAAACTTTGAAAAAAGCTTAATAGTACGTTTCCAGGTGTCTGACTACCGTTAAGGGAGACTAGAGCGGCTGATGTTTGTATAAAGTTCTAAACCTGTCGATGTAGACTTATTCGTCATCCAGTATCTCGTCCCCTCCATTAGTTAGGTATTTTTCCTTAGAGGGGTTTTTTACACACAATGCCATCTAGTCCCAAACTAAACAGAGCTTATATTATGGGTAGGTACTAGAAAACACAAGTTAGTATTAGTCATTATATATATCCTAAATAAAGTCAACGTCATTTTGCTATCTTCATTGCCTCGTCTTCTCAGGGTTCCAAATGAGTAACCTTGGTGGCCTATTGATTTTTGCTTGACACAATGCTTACACTTCTATGCTGCGTGATCGGCACGCAGTAAAAGTCGTCTGCTGAGAAAATATTTGCTGAAGCGCTGCACGAACAAATAATTATTTTAAAACTTATATTAGTATTATTAGATCTATAATACAAAATACATGAAGGTATCTTGTGATGACATTGCTTAATTCATCTGTATAGACAATAGCCCGCTTCTTTTATTGCCTTCTCTTCCTAACTACGTTTTTCTTTCAATATAACTCAAACTTTCCTATCTTGAAATCTCAAAGTGTTTGGCAGCAATAGTATTGTCCTCTGTACTATGAGTGAAACCAAATTTAAGTTAACATAATACACCTCTGAATACCCTATTAGGAATATTGGTATGCGTGTAGATATGTCGAACGTGAAAGTACATCAATGGGCGATCGGGAAAAATATATAAAATTATTCTGACAGGTGTATATTGTGAGAATATGAGTTTTATTACCTCTTAAATGTTAATCAACTTGCAGAATAACCTATTGATAAAAGGAATTTTCCGATTTCGTTTTTCTAATTCAAGGGTCAATTGCAGGATTAAGATCCAAATCATCCCATTTGACCCTCCAAAGTGAGTTATTGAGAAAATTGCTCAAGAATGATGAATGGTGTGTTATAAATAAGTGTAGGCATGAGACATAATCTTTCTTTTGCCCACAATAGAACATTCTGGGCCATATAATCAATTGTGTTTTTTTTTTTTTATGTTTGGCCCGCCAAAATGACTCTACTCTGCCTGATGGAAAGCATAAGCATAATCCAAGAGTGGTGGTCACCATGCTCACTGCGAATGCAGACAATGCAGCATGGCGACCCACACCATGGCGGTCTAGTGATGCTGCTGCATCTTTTAGTCTAGTCAACAAGTTTGGAACTTGTTGACTAGACTAATTGAGCCTCCGGTCTCGCACTCACCAATGAAACACGACAGCACGCTGTCATTTTACGTTGATTTTCTGTGCGAGGGTAGTACCGCCCCGGTCGAGCCGGCCCGTTCGTGCTGAAATCAGCGTGGCTCTACTACCTACAAACTGAACTATATCTCAGTTCGACATTTATTCTTAACTAGCGATCCAGCCCGGCTTCGCACGATAGTTTTATGAAAGTCTCGGCTTTCCTCTACTATAATATAGATATAGCACACATTTAAAGCTCCCTCTTAAATCACTATATCTATTGGTGAAAAGTGTATTTACATCCGTTGAGTAGTTTAAAAGACCTAAGCAAACAGACAGCGAAAGCAACTACATTTTTAAACGACTTCAAAAAAGGAGGAGGTTCTCAATTTGACTGTATGTTTTTTATGTTACTTCAGAACTTTCGACTGGGTGAACCGATTTTGATGATTCTTTTTTTATTTGAAAGCTGGTGCTTCTCTTGTGGTCCCATTTTAATTTGGTCCAGTTCTGGAAGTTGTTTTTAAGCTATTGCATAGCTTTTATCGCGGGCTTTAAGCGCGGCGACCGAATCAAGAAATTCCGTAACTTAACGAAAATAAAACCTGACACGCGAAGCTCGCACGGATCGAAACTAGCTGCTCCGAAATCTGTCTGTCTCTGACAGACAGACAAAACAGTCTGGGTTTGTGCAAGTATACTTGAACGTGTATGTCCGGCTTAAGCAGCTGTTTGTGAGAAGGTATATAGGTGTATAGGTATCTATCCTATCTTTATAATGCCACACTCACCGCATGGGCGCCCCGTAAGTATACATGTTCAAAGAAAAAAATACAGTGAATAAAACATCCCGTTCAATGACGAAGACATTTGTTAGGAATAGTTAAAACTTTTATAGTATGCTGTGTAACCTGAAAATGCTTCGTTTCAAAATTAATGTTTTAAATATCTAACTCTTAGAACGGCTATATAAAATAAGTAGATACTTCAAGACGCAGCTATTTAGTATTTTGTGGTAACATCTGTGCGTAATGAGATTAATTGTATCTTTGATTCAATTATAAAGCTATTATCATTAAGGCTTGCGGAGGGGGGACACGATAGGGAGGAAGGGTACTAGAGGTACCGAATATTGAAGTTCTGAGAAACAGACGTTTACAATTTGGGTAGATTGCTATTTTAAGCTCAGCTTCTCTAAGTGAATTGTCTGAAACAAATGTTTTCGATATAACATTCAGTATCATTTCATTTTACTGAATTATGATTAGTACCATCTCATTTATCAAATATTCATATCGGGCAAAACAAAATTCGATGTTGACTAATGGACTAATGTATGTTAATGCTTACATGTGACTTAAGTGATCTTAGGGCCGGTTTTTCAATCCGCAGTTAAACGGTCTAATAACTAACAAGGGAATAAATGTATCCAGCTCTTTAACAAGCGAATAAACTTTTTGTGTTTTTCAATCGGGAGTAAACAGTCAGATAGTTACTTGATGGTCCTTCACAGCTATGTTCACTGTAATCATGCGCAAGTGAGATGCAGCTATACAGGTAGTCACACGTTAGATAAGGACCAGAAACTTTTAGACAACATTCAAGTTGACTGTTCTTTTTCTATTTCTTTTTGTCTTTTTTATGATTGGCGGTTTGGGATATTTAATTAAATGAAATGAAAGCATTCGATTATAATTATTATTTGTCTATAATAGATGTAGTAAATAATAATTTAGTAAAAAGTCGTTTATGATATTCCTGTAGTTGAGTCCATAACAATAAAATTATTGTAATCAAAATTTATAAAAATGAAATGCCGGGTTTGCGAGTGGTGCATAGTAATTTTTTAAACAGGTGTTTCTACGTTTAATAAATATGTGTTTAAACGTAAAAAGTATATTTGTATTTATGCCAGTTCTCTGTACCTATTGGTGACGAGCAGATTCACTAGCGGCAAGTCGCAGAACTAACGTATGACAGATAAAAATACGTATACACGTTAACATTCCACTTTTAGAATACTGTTTACCCTCACGAAGTGGTCGTAAAATATTTTTTTTACTACTCCGTAGACGTCTATCAATGAAATCATTGTAGAAAGAATTTAAATGGTGACGAGCAGATTCCCTAGCGGCAAGTCGCAGAACTAACGTATGACAGATAAAAATACGTATACACGTTAACATTCCACTTTTAAAATACGTATTTTTTACTTCTCCGTAGACGTCTATCAATGAAACAATAACAATGCACTCGCTCTGTACATTAAACTGCCAGGTAGAAGTGTCTGTCATACGTTAGTTCCGCAAACGGCCACTAGGGAAATCTTCTCGTTACCAATAGTACAAGCTCTGTTTTGTTTCGAACTAGTTAACAGTGTGTGAAATAAAAATTCTTCATCTTCTCTATAGTATCTATAACCTATATTTCTCTAATAACCCTTTTTACCTCAGAACAAAAAGTCAATCGAGTCAAAAACATCCATAATCTATCAAATATTCAATAACGACAACGTACTTAAACTTTACCACAAATAGGTACAAGAGAAATACACAACGTCAAATCACTATTCTACAGAATAAAACACTAACTGAGGTTTGAAAGCACAGATAAAGTTATCAGTCAGATTACAGCTTTATTCGTCTGATAACTGATGTCTGACTATTGAAAGACCCAAATTTACGCTAACTGAGGAATAAATGCTATTTGACTGTTTATCTGACTATTGAAAAACCGGCCCTTAGTATTACGTATTTATAAATACGTCGGCCTATAAATTGAAGTTATTAAATATTTATTTCAAAAATATAGTTTTCAAAGTTGCGGTGTACAAAAACAGTTTTCCAATGATCATATTAGTCTGATCTGTGGGAATAAGAATAAGAGTTACAAAATGTATTCGACAGACAACTTAATGTTCGTTTTCGTTCACAATAATATACTAAAATTTATGTACATCTCATTAAATTCAACAAATAAAAAATATCGTAAATGGAATTGTGCCAAAAAGGTTCGCAAGGTCTGATTTATAAAAACTACTCTGTTCATCGATTACTAAAACGTATAATAACACCATAAAACTGGAATGGCCTAGCAGATAAAACTAACCATAATATCTGAAATTATACTGTTTGTGTTACTTCGGGAAAATGAGGCGTTTTTTACGTGTATAAAAAAGTGGGTGACTCATATCGAGTAAACAAATTATTATGATAAAGGACCGAAGGCGCCTTGTTTCTTTGGGATATAATAAGGAAATTGTTATTTTATGCCAACCACCTTTCAACAGCCTCGCGTTATCATAAAAAAAAAACACAACCAAAAAGTGACTGGTAATAATTAATCTGCCGGCGAGGTCATCCGTACTCAATAAAAACTATCCTCTTATATTTTATTTTTGTTCGATTGTGTTGCGAGTGACTTTACAAACATACATGAAACGAAGAGAAAGAACACCCAGACTCAGATCAACAATTTGTGGAACACACAAAGTGTTATCCCATGTGGGGTTCGAACACACAACACTTGGAACAGTAGAAAGTGGTGTGGCGACCGCTTAAATCACTAGGGCAACCGTGCAGTCATTTATCTGTATATTAAATGCATCACTTCTTTTTACTAATATGCACTTCTAATCTAGGATATTATGGTCTTCTTTCATTATCTTACCAGCAAAGACATTCACCGAAAGGTATTTTTGTATTTCTATTACTCTTAACCGCAGATGAGAGGAATTTTAAGACATCTAAAAATTCCGCAAGATAATCTACTGTAAGCATCATTGCCGTTATCGAATTTATGTTTGTAATCCTTTTAAATTTTTATAGTCTCGGACATCGTAGTAAAAAGTAACGGCAACCATTTTCCCATACTAAAAGTTACGACTGTTGAACAATTGAATCGCTTTATCTTCCAGTGATTTTGAGACTTGTTCTAATCTAGCCTTTCATCAATAACCCATAACGTCCTACTGCTGGGCTCGGGTCTCCTCTCAGGAGGGGGTTAAGGCCATACGTGCCCACGCTGGCCAAGTGCGGGTTGGGGACTGCTGAATCTAGCCTCTAATATACCTCAATACAAGTAAAATTACAGCTTAAAATTCTACAGATATTTTCATTCAATTCTTTTCTCTAAATATATAAAAAAAATGCTGCTAAACATCACGTGTACCCGGCCATTATCCTTATAAATAACACAAAATAATTACAAATTTTAACAAAAAAAAAACCGACTTCAATCTGGACCAAATAATAAATTGGATATATATGGGACTATATTGGATATATATGATATGAATGACTGAATGGGAATAATAAAATAATTAAAAAAAATGGGACCATTCGGGAAGCACCAGCTTTCAAATAAAAAAAGAATCATCAAAATCGGTTCACCCAGTCCAAAGTTATGAGGTAACAAACATTAAAAAAAAAATTAAAAAAATATACAGTCGAATTGAAAACCTGCTCCTTTTTGAAGTCGGTTGAAAACTAAACTTGAATACTATAATATCAAAGTCTTTTTATATAACATCGCTTTCCTTTCAAGTAGGTATTAATATACACTCATATTGTTCAACTGTTTATTGTATCTCTAGAAATACTGCTAAACTAGTATACGCATCCTTATAATATTTTTATGTGAAACAATTTTCTCTAAACAATATACGTGTATTGTACAAATTATTATCAGATTTCCAGATAAATAATTCGACGATTATTGCGTTCTTTTAACAGTCAAGAACGCTGAAGACTTCGTACATATAAAATTACAATTGAATAAGATACGCACCCTTAAACTCGATCGAATTGTTTACATTCTTGCCGCGGTTTGCTTAAATCTAATATAATGGGTAGTATGGAAACAAAGGAATTCTAAACCAGTAGGCTTAACACAATGTTGAATATCAGCTGTTCTGGAAGCTTTATTCTAACGAGGCACTTAAATACACATATATATATGTTTTATGTAAAACAGTCAATAATTCCAATCCACTGTTATATCTTACAGTGTCACAGTGTTAGTTACCATACTCCTCGGAAACGGCTGGACCGATTTATGAAATTTGGTGTGCATATCGGGTAGGTCTGAGAATCGACCAACATCTATTTTTTATGCCCCAATTTTTTATGGCAAAACAACGTTTGCCGGATCAGCTAGTATGTATATAAACCTGCCTGCCTGACTCTACTCTGCCTGATGGAAAGCACGAGCAGAATCTTAGAGCAGTGGTCACCATACTCATTGCGAATGCAGACTATGAAACATTGCAGCATTAAAAAGAGTAGATATAAACAGTTGTCCACAACTTTTACTGCTCTCAATAAAGTTAAATCCCATGATATTATATACAATACTAGCTTTTGCCCGCGGCTCCGCCCGCGTGTATGTCTGTTATCGCTATAAAAAGTACCCTATGTCCTTCCTCAAGAATCAAAGTATCACCTTGCCAAATTTCATTAAAATCGGTGTAACGGCTTAGCCATGAAAGCGTGACAGGCAGACAGACAGAGTTACTTTCGAATATATAGTATTAGTTTGGATCATTGGACAAATAATTTGACATTTCTAGCGTTAAACCTTAGTTTTCAGCATTTTAATTAAAATTGCTTTGTAAGTTATTTTAATTGAAATTTCCACCGAAAATTTTCATGAATCCTTCTCATGTAAAACACATTTTCTATGGGACATTGTAAAATTAAACTGTACTATTAACTGTAATCTTTTATATACTAAGTACGTCATTTACTTATTTCTTAATTTTATATAATATCAACCAATGTACCTATTATAAACATCCTGAAACGCATTAAGGATAGTTTTTTTTTGTTAAAAAAGACAACTCCCGCACTAGGAATAAGTATAGATGTTGAGTACAATTTAAGCGAATGGTAAAACCTCTGTCAGTGAAGCATTGTGCGGTTGAAGAGTACCTTTTGGGCATCAATCTCTCAAAGCACATACAATCTCGAAGGTTAACCTGTGTCCAAGTTTCCGTACCGCTTGTGAATTTAGATTCGAATCCAATTCGCTAGGTTAGTTTACAAGCAGGTCACAGAAGCACTTTAAGATGGTTTAATTGCAGCTTTTAAGCAACCAGCCTTTGCTCCCCAGTGAAATGACTGTTGTTGAGCCTGTAAAATAGAAACTGAACATAGATGAGTACCTAAATCAAGACTAATTCTTCTAACACAGTAAGCTTCACATGATTACTGTGTAAACTTATGTTTAAGTACATGCATGCATTTTAGCAGTTGATTCTTAACTTTACCATTCTGCCCTTCTTCTTTACATAAATATTAAGCACTCCTCATTTCAGGTCTCTACGTCCTTGAACGAATATGTAAAAGATCTTCACGTATCAATAATAATAGATACCAATACAAATAGTAATGTTATAGATTCCCTATAAAAACGAGAGCTCATGCCCAGGAGAAAGAATACTTCAAATCACACGATTTTTTAGTTTTATAACAGTGAAATCAGCTTCAAAGACACAATAATTGTACACGCTGAGATGTTTTTAATTAGCTTCATCTCAAATGTTGTCTTGTCAAAAGGACTCAGTGTTTTGATAGATTATGCAACATGGACGGAAAGCTTCTTTGTCTCCATTGCCAATAGACAGTGTGTTGTTACGACAGTTTTTAATTTACTCGCTGTTGACTCTTGAAGAATCTTATTCCAGACAAGCGAAGGTTTTCTGGAATAAGATTCTTAAATCATACAGATGGTATAATGTCAGTTTTGAAATTATAACACTATTTAAGAATAATTTCAGACGCTGTGATTTTATTCTCACTTCATTTGAAGTTTGTTTGGATAAGATATTTGCACAAACTGATGCATTAGCATAGCCAATGGGAGAATGATCAGCTCTACGTTGGATAGTTATTGACCTTTGATAATATGGCGTATAAGAGATAGTTGAATTTTTGTATCAGTTAGACAAGTAATGTTTATGAATACAAAGCATATATATAAATAATTTTATATACAAGTACATAGACACTTGTTGTTTAAAAATAAATGCCGAAGTAAAATACATATCTAGAAGACGTTAAAAAACTTCAACCATGCTACTATAATTCTATCGTGCAATTGTGACTATGACAAAAAAATCGTTGTCCTGTACCGCTTTGGTACAGGAAAACACACTTCAAAAATATTACTTTTAATGATTTAATTATTATCATATGATCAAGCAACAATATTTTTTTTGTAAATGTTTTGGACAAGCAACTAATATATAAATTGAAATCGTTCTTTGAATTTTAGATCAGTGTTTGAATATTAAACATCATATCGCGTGAATAACAATTATCTGTTATATAAATAATGATCTCTCTAATTATAAGACTCTGGTTTTTCAATTGAAAAACAAACATAATTGGAATAAAAGTTGGACATTCATTATATAAATATTGTAAATCGAACTATTTTCTTAGTTCGATTATTTCAATTTATAAATTAAAGACATTGTGCTGTTGTCTTCTGGACGAAATATTTTTTGCAAATCATGTACTTCTTTCTAGCCTTTATTATTCCCAAGACTATTTAAGGTCGGCTACTAGTTCAACCGATTTTACCTTAACATCACTTTTTAAAGCGTCTGGCATCGGGCCACTGCAACCCTGAGGGTGAACTGAATTCGAAGGTTGTGCCTCGTAGAACACGTTAAACTGTTGATCTAGGTTGTTATGAACATCTATGGCAATCGTTATTGGAAAGTCAGTACCCTGGAATATACTGACAACTAGTACAACTTTCGAATTCAGTTCGCAGTCATTCCGCGGAAAAACTGATATTTTAGAAAATCGATTGAACAAGTAGCCGACCCCAAAAATCTTGGGATTAATATGAAATAGGAAGGAGACATATTTTCAAGGAAGGAACAAGAAAAAGTTCCTATAATAAAGTCTCTACTGAAATCAACATATGAAACTTTTAAATAGCACTTTGCTTAAAAAGCTCCCATCGAATAAACAGTAACAATAAATAAGTACTGAAACTTGAACTAGCTTGTATAGATGATCGCTACACTGGTACGTTGGTAAACTTGTACCTACATACTAGTTTGAAACTAAGTAAATCAATATGCAGTCTAGATACTCTCTAGGTCTATTGTAACACCAGCAAACATTTGCAGGTGTCTAACGTTATACAACACAGTTAACTAGCAACCCATCAAATGATTCTCTAATATACTAATTAATAATGAATGATTAGTAATTATACATTATGTTTACTTTCCCAAATTTGATAGCTAACATGAAAGAAGGGGAAAGTGTCAATGTCAAAATGGAGGTTCTTAATTCGACTGTTATTTTGGCAGTCTTCGTATACTTGTATTTTCCACCGTGCGCGTAGCGCCTAAACTACTGATCCGATTTTAATTAATAAGATGTTAATTAATTCTTATTAATGGCTTGGATATTATGATACCCATGCCAAATGTATATAGCCTAAGTGCTATATACGTACGTTACATTTTATCAAAAGTTTTTGCGTAGTCGAGTTACAGTTTTTTAAACTCTTTCATGTAAAATACACACATCAAAAGTGTCTAGGGATCAACATATGTGTCTAGGGATCAACATATATTTTTGCAATAACTTTTCTCCTGATTGATATTAATTAAAATTTTCTTTAAGGATTCATCAAATAAAGTGTTTTCGTTTGTCACAGTAACGATAAACCAAGTCACCTTTGCATTAATAAAGAAATTTGCCATTTTCCTTATAAAGGGATTTTTGACATTTGAACCACTAACATTAAAGTTCGAAAAAAAGACTGAAATAAGAGTTTTCTTTAAAATTTTATTAGGTAACTCAAACAATTAATAATCCGTGTTTCTACCGCGAACACTAACAACACAAGAATCGGTTTGGCATACTCAAAATGAGTTCATCCAAATCACGCTGTGGAATGGCCGCCCATGTTCGTTGCAACAACAAAAAAAGGTCTTCTTGCGACTGGATACCCTCCATATTCGGCAGAGCTCTTCTCTGTAGCATATCCCATGCATGCTCAATCGGGTTCAAGTCTGGCGACTGAGCAGGCCAGGGCCAAAGCCACATCTCAATCTCAAGAAATCCGCATAAAAATGCTTGATCCCTAGACACTTTTGATGTGTGTAGGTATACATACTCTTTTTTAATTAGTTAAAAAATCATACCCTCGCTCATCTATACTATATATATTATATAAAGAGGTAAAGTTTGTGCGTTTGTGAGTTTGTGACGTTGTAGGGGGTAATCTCTAGATCTACTGAACCTATTTTGAAAATTATTTTAGCAATAGAAGGCTACGTCATTTGTGAGTGACATAGGACATATAACTAAAAGAAAAAAAACTAAAAGAAACTTAACTTTTATTGTAATTGCCCATTCTTTAAAATTGTTTCATTGTTGAAGACAGTTGAACCACAGGCTAAATCGTGTCGTATTGTATATTTATACCACACATAGAATATTTAAAAGAAAATCTATCTTTGTCATTTTTTTTTTTAGAGCTTAGTAATATCATAAAAAAATAAATAATTGAACAGTGATCCAGTGAAAACTAATTTTATTTCATTTAATAACTAGCTACTTCAAACTTATAGCCCCAATAGCGATATACACTACATACATATACTCGCAATATATTAAATTATTCTCTATGTGCCAATCATATCAGAACAGAGAAACATATTCTGTCTCGTGTATTACCAATATGGTTACTTAGACACGTGAATAAGTAATTGCATTTCCATGTTTACTCGGCTACCTACAACTTGGTATACCGAGCAATTCTCTTGATACCCCAGTTGTTGTTCATTTGTATAAATGTTTAATAGGTAGAAACATATATGTGCATAGTTGTATAACGCGTTAAAAATTTTGATTAAGGGCGGTAAACCATTTACCTATTTTAGGTACCTATTTGTTTTTACAATCAAAGCGGCCAAGTGCGAGTTGGACTCGCCCATGAAGGATTCCGCAGCAGCAATTTACATAATATTAGTTTTATTTTATTTTTATATTTGTGTTGATTGAATGAAAGGTAAATTGTAAATTAATAAAAAAAACTACTTACTAGATTTCGTTCAAACCAATTTTCGGTGGAAGTTTGCATGGTAATGTACATCATATTTTTTTTTAGTTTTATCATTTCTTGATTTTAGAAGTTACAGGAGGGTGGGGGACCCTCCTGTAACTTCTAAAATCAAGAAAATGGCATTTTGTATTGCCTCTCGGGAATTGAATTTTTTACCCACAAAAAGTTGTCTAAATTTTGGAAAAAGTAATAGTCGGTAGGTGTAAGGTCTGGTGAGTATGGCGGATGAGGGAGAGCTTCCAACTCCTGTCCAGCAGATTTTTACAAGAAGGGCATCAATAAACTGCCAATGTGTTGGCAAAGATGCGTCGATTGCATGGGGATTACTTCAAATAACAGAAATAAAAAGTTTGAAAAATAAGTACTTTATTTCATACAAAACGGCAATTTCATAGGTAAAGACCTATTATATATTTAGTTACGTTCAATGTATTTCACTAAAACTGCTTACTCAGATGCTGATGTCGTATACAAAACGTCTTGTTCTCTTGTGGGTGGTTTTTGAACTCACAAACTTGTAAATCTGTTGCCTTACCTAGTATTTAATTTAGATGAATCACATAAGCTAATCTATGATTTAATATATTGAAACAATAAGAGAAAAAACCGATCGTTTTTTTAAAGACAAGAAATAAAAAGCAAACTAATTATTCGTCGGGCTAACCAGACAATCGCAATAACGGCGTGCTTGTCCTGAAACCACTCTGAAACTTAACAAAATATATAAAATAACAAACATTGTAAGCTTCAATGACATACGAGTGTATAACTTAAGCATAAAATAATATACGTCACGGTTTGCGATCAAAAACTAAATAATGTACTCTCGTGGGTCACAAGGGTCGCTTTTACTTCCAAAATTTGCATGTTATAAGTTGGCAGCCCTATAAGGCTGCCAGAAAAAACATGTCATTATTTTTACACTCTCCAAGTGGGATGGAATAATGAAAATAAAATTTCTTTTCATTTTATTTTGAGAGCTGGAGAATAGAATATAAGTGTATATTCGGCTTGCTTTTCATCGAATTATTATAGATTACACAGATTTTCTATAGAGCTAAAATGTTAAAATTTGTGTGTGTTTGTGTACTTTAAAAACTCAATAACTTCAAATTTTAACAAAAAAAGAACCGACTTCAAGAACTGGACCAAATTTAAATGGGACCACTCGGGAAGCACTAACTTTCAAATAAAAAAGAAGCATCAAAATCGGTTCACCCAGTCGAAAGTTATGAGGTAACAAACATAAAAAAATACAGTTGAATTGATAACCTCCTCCTTTTTTTTGAAGTCGGTTAAAAAGATCTGCACCGATTGAGCTCAGATTTTGACACGATATGCGTTACCGTTTCAAAGATTATTTTAAATAAATCTATCTCTTCTCTTTCTATCTCTTAAATTTTCTTCCTCATTTCGCAACAATACAATTTTAATTATATGTTAAAAAAAACGTTTTACCTTACATTTACTGACAAAAATATTAATAAAAGTAGTAGATAAGGTAATGCAAGAATGCCAAAATTTTCAAATCTGTATATATATATGTATATAAAAATGAATCGCCGAAATGTATGTACTCGCATAACTTTCATCGATCGGCTGCACCAAATTAAATACATATTATTGTTAGGACAAGGGATGTGTACACGAAAAATTCAAAGATAACGGGAAAGTCATTTTATTTTGTCTGCGACTGTACACTGCCTGTGGGAAGCTGAGACAGATTTGTAAATATGGCAATACGAAGTTCGCCGGGTCAGCTAGTAAAATATAAAAAAGTTTAAAAAATTATGTCAACTGTACGTAATAAAATATAGCTATATTCTCGTCAACTTTATGAGCAGGAAATTAAAAACGAAGTAAAACGCTATCTTCATGCCAAACTAATTCTTAAGTTATTTCAAGTGAAGCTTTCCTACTTGCACGTTATCTCGCAAACTTGTACTACACAGATACGAGTATATCCAAGTCATTTGTAAGTTTTCAAGTTAATCTACAACTAATACTCTGGTACGGAAACTCATTACTAGACATATATCAAATAGAAAACATACAAAAACAGAGTCAAGTTTGATCAGTTTTATCCTTAAGATCACGAACCATCTTATCAAAATTCAAAATCATTGGCCTAAGACACCAAGTGACACTCATGAACATCAAATTAAAGCTATAGTTAAAAATCATAGATCGACACAAACAGACGCCACAGCATGTATTATCGCGGTAAATTAGGTGAAAACACCAAAAATCTTCTGCCTGCCTGTGTCGATCCGTAACTTTTAGTTTCCAAAATGCGTAGAGCCTCATGAGAAGAATACTGGCAAAGAAACTCATGGCTACTCTTTTTCAAAGTCTGATTATCTACTTGATCAGAAAAACATTTTATAGTGCCTATGGTCCTTCTAAGCTTCCTTACAGCTCTCTGATCAGCGCAAAGTTTAATCTTAAACTTCTTAAATGTTAGAAGTAGAGTTTTCATGTCTTGCATGTAATATCTTAAGCATATCCGTCTGAATACTACTGACGATTCAAATTTTAGAAAATATTATTTTAAATCAGCCCTTACCCTAAATAATCTTTAAAATAATAAAAGCTAGAAGATATTACTATTTTTAAATCAGCTTCTAAAAAGAAAGAGGTTCTATGTTCACCTGTATATGTATATATGCTAAACGTAAAAGGATATGCTTTAATTGTGGCCCAAGTCTGGACCCGATGATGCCTGATGGAAAACGAGAAACCTCAAGATATTAACAGAATGAATCGGCTGCAATGACTTATGTCGTTGATTCGTTTATCAATTTTATTTAGGATTCTTCGTTAGTTGTATTTGAAGTCGACTTTTTTTTTTCAACGATTACTTGATAAATGTTTTTAGGTTCAGCTTTTATTCAAGAAGAAAATCCTCTTCCTTTTACTTGCATCTGAATAATACATTATTACAATAGCATTAAAAAGATTGACATGTTGTAGATGTAGGACGTACTTATTCATGTTATGTCAAACGACGTTCGTAATCCACAAAAGCGGTTATTCGACCCCAGTTTGTATTATACTCCTAGTTATAAAATAAACATAATTGAGTTAGTTTTATGGGCTCTTATTCTTTTTGTGTTGTGCAGAATAAAAATACGCCTGAATGGTTGAGTAACCTGACAAAACGAAGAAATAATGAGATATTTTGTGATTTATTTTAACACATTGTTTTTGGACATTAAGAGATTTGTACTTTTAATATCCAAAGTTAAGTTGTGTATTCGTCCTATTGACACTTACACGACTTTAATCATTCGAATAAAATTAAGCAAATATTGCACACAAGATTGCTAAACAAAGAAAAGTAAATATTAATACTTTCCTTAACAAATATAAAGTGTTCAATTAAAAGCTTATAGAAGAATATATCTATGTTTGGTCTGAAACCGATTATGTTTATCAAAACCGAAAAACCCCAAAAACATTTTAGCAATGTATGCAAGAAGGTTTATTTTAATTTCAGACAAAAGGAGTGTTCACTTTATGCATAAACATGCCGTTTTTGGTGGCACGTTTATTTTAAATAAACTTTCAAGGCAATAAGTGCATTTATGTCACTTTAAAATAAAATGGAACAGTTGAATACCTTTGTGAATTTGTGGTTAATTTATCAATCGTACACTTATCAATAAAAATAAGTTTCGTTCTTGTATATAATTCGATTATGCATACAAAGTCGAGTATACATCAGTAATATTTTTATTATAAATAAACATTCATCGCGAAGTGTGTTGATATAGCTATAAAATGTAATGGCACAGCGGAACCCTGGTATGAATCATCTAGGTTATCGATCGGACACATTGTATAATGTATATCACGGAACGAGGCGCCATTTAGGCCTTAATTTATTTACTAAACTATATCGGAAACTCTTGGATCTTGGGTTGCCGTCTAGCTAATACCAGCGCTTTGTACACGTATGTTACTCATCTGGTACTTAGCTAGGCAGAATTACGATATTGGCAAGCGTTTTAGGGCTTAAGTTACTTAAAGGCTTGTAAGACGTGTTACACTAACTGAATCTTGCCACGCTTTGCTGTGCCATATTGAGATTGTATTGATGAGATATGAAGCCTATAGACTTTTATCATATCATCATAATTATCAACCCGTTACAGTCCACTGCTGGACATAGGCCTCTATATAGATTTTTATAATAAGTGTCAAAATTGAATTTCAAGTTTTTATTATACAAAGAATTATTATTTATTTATTTATTTATTTATTTGTTCTTTGAGAGACTTACAGACATATAACAATGATATATTATTTTACAATTATATAATCAAATTGCTAATTAAAAGTCTCTGCATATAGGTACTCTGAGGAGAACTGTCGACTTCTAATAATAGTTCTTCTAGTAATAGTACACATTTAACACATGCACACAAAAAGTAACACATAATTGTACATTATATACATATTATTGATGAATGAATTGTTTAGTACAATGAAAATGACGTGTACGTAACATGATTTGCATTGAAGGAATTCATATGAAAGTGTAACAATGAATTTATAAAAGACAGACAGATACGTGACATTCTTCGATCGTTTTCACAGATATATGAATTCGTTTGTCAGGCTAGAGATGTTTTTAATGTATTATACTCCTTGAATCACTCTCTCTATTGCTGAGAACTGCATTAAAATCTAACGGATCTTTTTACACAAGAAATACAATACAATACAGTACAATACTGATATACTTTTTTTTGGCGATTAAAACTATTTTATATCGCTTTAATGCGTAGTCCGAGACATACATTTTGAATTATAAAATGGAGATTCACATAGTCTATCTATACTTATAATAAAAATGTAACAGGTCCAATTCTGTACATTAAGCATATTTTGAAAAAAAAATTTGGAGGACTCTCTATAATCGATACTGAAGCCAAACCGTAATTTTTTTCATTTTTGTCTGTCTGTCTGTCTGTCTGTATCTTGGCCGCGCATCACGCTGAAAGTACTGAATGGATTCAAATGAAACTTGGCATGATTTGAGTTCATACTACGGAACATGGGATACTTTTTATCCCGAAATTCAGCACGGTTTCTTGGAGAGAGGGGATGAAAGTCAAAATATGAACTTAGTAGTGTAGTATAATAACGGCCTTTTAAAGGTCCACAATACGCCCGAATTGATAGTAAGATTTAAAAGCCACATGCGAGCACACAAACAACAAACTTTAAGTGGTCCCCGTCGTTAGGATTGGATCTGAAAGAATCATCATCGATATCGTCACTATATGACGGTCCATTTCAAAGCAAGAATGTCCGGATGGACAACGTTAGTACAACTCTGTACAACTTGGTTGAGAGTGAAGAGAGAGATGAAAGTTTAGTAAGTTTAAGAGTGTATAAAACCCAATACGGTACGTGATCGCGTTAAACCACGAAAAAATATGTAAGCCTATATTTTACGAATTTATATTTTCTCACATCGTTTTCGTGTATTGTTGACACTTACGGTAGGTATATCGCCTTAAGTGTTCACCATGGTTTATTACACACTCATATTTACCGTACTTCTACGTTCCCACTAAACTTTAAATTATGTAACTTTTTATTCTAAATGGGGTTCAGTTTTTTTTTTTTTTTTTTTTTTTTTATGTCCGGCCCGCCAAAATGACTCTACTCTGCCTGATGGAAAGCATAAGCAGAATCCAAGAGTATTGGTCGCCATACTCACTGCGAATGCAGACAATGCAGTATGGCGACCCACACCATGGCGGCCTAGTGATGCTGCTGCATCTTTTAGTCTAGTCAACAAGTATGGAACTTGTTGACTAGACAATTTGGGCCTCCGGTCTCGCACTCACCAACGAAACACGACAGCACGAACGCGGTCATTTTACGTTGATTTTCTGTGCGAGGGTAGTACCGCCCCGGTCGAGCCGGCCCATTCGTGCTGAAATCAGCGTGACTCTACTACCTCCAAAAGTTACTTAGTCTCAGTTACTTCTGCTTCAACTCGAAGTAGTAAACTTCTCAACTTCTAATATAGACACTCCTTGTTTCAATAACAAATCATACTGTTCCAACATAAGACAGAGTTTGTTGAAAGTTAAAATAATCGTAACGTAATTGTAAGGCTGAACAATACGGCAGTTGAACATCAAATAACATCAAAATGCTTCCGCGAATATTTACCTATTCATATACATCTACCACAACGGGAATTAACTACGTGTCGTACATATATATTAATATTCTTTCGATAAACTTTTGATGTTTAAATTTAAAATTAATAATACTTAGTTAGAAAATTAATTTTTCTAGAGCTATAATCTCAGAGTTCACATTTCTAGAGTATTCTCTTGAACGCGAAGGGCACAGACACGCGCCTTTTTGGCTATTAGGCATTCAGCTTGTGTCTAATAGCCAAAAGGTTTGAGACAATGTACGTGTGTAGATTTCTAATGTATTTTACAGCTATTATTTAATCAAATAAACTGAATTATACATCAACGTAATCATAACGTAGTAATCCAATTAGGCTGTCAGTGTATTAACATCAATTAAAGCCAAGACTCAAGTTTAATACGATTAAGATCAAGTAAACGATATTCAAACTGTGTACTCTCTTCTCGTAATAAATATACAGATATATAATAATTTGACAGCAATTATGCTGTCGTGTTTCGTTGCGCGAGACCAAAGACCCGATGATGCAGAAGCATCTCAATAGGCTGCCATAGTGTAAGTCACTTGCTGAGCTGCATTGTTTGCATTCGCAACGAGTATCAGGGCCACTCTACTCTTGAATTCTGCTCATCCTTTCTATCAGGCACAGTAGAGTTACTTTGGCAGGCTCATATATAAAAAAAACTCTGAGGTCATGTTGTCACTCCGACGAGACGTCATTTGTGACTAAAGATGACTCTCCCCTCCTACGTAAATTTATATTTATTTATTTTTATTTTATTTATTTATTTATTTAGAAACTTTTACAATATTATAACAGGATAAACTCCCAAGGCAATATTGCAAGCTTACAACTAATTTTACAATATAAAAAACCAAAATGTTAAATACAAATAATATTAAAATTAAAATAATTTGAAATAATAAAAGTAATGAATCAGTAAGTATACCTACCTTAACTTTGTATTTCCGAAATAATGCAGCTTTGCGCTATTTCTGTGAATTTCGGTAAGCTACAATTGTAAATGTCTATTATTGAATCAATTACGTTAATAATCCGTATGGCACGCGACAAAAGGGCAAATTTTAGAAGGTTAGTCCTAGCCACCGGGACGCTGAGTGCCGATGGGCGACGACGAGCGCCCACGCGTCCGTTAGGGGCACACAGCTGCAGGCACGCCAGCACGGCCGAGTGGTGCAGCCGCCCGCGCAGAACGCGCCACACGTAGCACGCCAGCGCGACGTCGCGTCTCACACCCAATCGTACGTACCCCATCATGCCTAGCACAAACAAACTGGGGTACATCAGTGGGTACAAAGGGTAAACTCCATATTCTTTGAGATATAAAAATCGCGCGAATTTGTTCTGTATTTTTTCCACCATGAGGCTATACTTCGCCTCATGGGGATTCCAAATCAAGGCCGTCGATTCAAGATGACTCCGAACGAGTGCGTTATATAACCTTCTCACGACTACTGTATTTTTGAACTCATTACAAGTTCTTAAAATAAACCCTAAATTCCTAAACGCCTTGCCGCAGATGTCAACAATGTGCCTACGGAACGTTAGCTCAGGTACCATTACCACTCCCAAGTCACGGGTAGAATCTAAGCGTGGTATCAATGACTCATTCATTTTGTATGTGTAGTGCAGCGGAGTCTTCGCACGTGTATAACTAATTACTCCGCACTTAGCTGTGTTAAAATAAAGCTTATTAGTAATGCTCCACTGCACTATCCGATTTATATCACCTTGCAGCCTCTCCGCGTCCGATGCGTCCGCTATCGATAAATACACCTTAAGGTCATCCGCAAACAGCAGACACTCGGCATGCTGTACTATTGCTGGCAGGTCGTTAATCATTAAAATGAACTCCAACGGTCCCAGGTTCGACCCCTGACTTATGCCCGAAAAGGTAAAATATTGTCGTGACTTATAACCTGCGTACTCCACGTACTGTTTGCGTTCGCCAAGGTAGCTCGCGAAGAATTCCAACAGCTGCGTTGTGAAGCCTAGTGCCGCTAGTTTCGATAATAATACGTCATTATCGACGAGATCAAAGGCGATAAGCGATATAAACGTGTCTTTAATGACCGAGTGGTCACGCAATAGTCCATTCTATGACGTTGTCATGAAGTCCTGTCACTGGTGGTGAACATCACTAAAACACAGACATTACTAAATTACAACAACAAAACCATCTACGTACGACGTATTATAAACGAATAGCATTAAATATATTCAGCAGTGAACTTCAAAAGTTGATTTGACATATGTAGATTCATAGATTTGGTATATTAAACTGTTCTAAGTCACGCAAGCAAGAAATGATTAGATATTACGAATGTTGTTTTAAACAGGAATAGACTCATTAAATTCCTATAAAATATTCAATACTGTGCTCTGATTTCAATTGGAAAACGCATAAATAATTCAATACTCTCCAGTTCGTCAGCAGACATCGAAGTTATTTTTGGCTTGCTTTGCGTCTTACATTAATAGAAATATTTTCATTTACCATATAGACGTGACGGATAATTTATGGTTCTATCCTTGAAACGAAACAACGTTATTTTACTGACTTAAAAGGTGGATAAAAACTCGTTAATGTTACTGTTTCAAGCCTAATTAGAACGGCTAATTACTTTTACCCGCATCTTGAGTTTTTGTTGGCGTCTTCTTCGAAGTAAATAAGCCGGCTTTTGTTTTCAAACCACAAAGTTATCAAACAATTTATTATGTTACAATATAAAGGTCGTAAGAGTGCAAGAATTAAGTTTATTTATTGAAACACACTTAATTCTATTCTTTGCACTGTAATTAAATAAATTTTACTTTAATTACAGTGTAAAGATTTCATTTAATTCATTGTAGTTTTTTTATATACACTGTCGTTGGCAATCAAAATATTTATGTTAGGGTGCTGATGGAATATTGTTGTATTGTGTAGTCAATGACATTACCGGGTACCGAACTCCGGGTCCTCCAACTCGGTGGAGGAATTAAAAGGCGGCGACTCGTGACTCATAATTGCAGATGTCCATTGGTGGCGGTAATTACTTACCAATAGGGTATCCCGTCTTCTCATTTGCCCTCCTAGGTACACTATAAAACAAAAGAAAAATTAAAACCTCGATACCCTTATTTCACTAACTCCCCCATTGTTTATTTTATAAGATCAAAGTCACTGCAGATGAATTCTGAGAACTGGCTCCGAACTTATTTGAATAGCGTTGGGTGGCTTTACCACATCTTATTACAATGCCGTATGTTTGGATTATTACTGTGGAACTTGCTTGCATAGAATTCAATATATAGGATTAGTTTCTCAAACATAATTATTCTACAGATAATATAAAGGTTTGAAATCTGGTAAAAAGAAAGTGTTTCGTAACACATGCAATGAGACTTGAATAATCTGATTCGCTTTATCCAATCAGTGTTCGGACGAATTCCTTTCAATGTGCGATATCGAATTGATTCGATTGAATTGAGCTTCGGCTCGGGATTTGTCCTAAACTCAAATGAAATTCCGAAACTACAATTTGAAATTGGTGACGTTAATGAAAGACATGGCGCGGGGCTGTGGCTTGGCTGAATAATGAAACTTTGCTAGTGAATTTAATTAGGTTTTACAATAACGTGTTCCTTTTAGCAACTCTCCTAACCATAAACAATATAAAATACTGGCATTTTAAGTCAAACATATGATACTTACGGCCCTATTTTCATCCGATTAGATATTTGGATTTAAAAAATTAAATAAATTATTTAATAGATAAGAGATAATAGATAGAGAGAGACAAAGCTTTCATCTATATACCCATACGTGGAAATATCCTTTGTATACTATTCTTGAAGTACAAACTGTATTTGAGGTCAATGTCTTTATATGCAGTAAGCTAAAATTAATCAAACATTATCTAAAAATCAACCAAGTCAGCAAGTCCTTAACTTTATAAGGGTATATAGGTTATACAGGTATATGAATTTATCGTCCACGTGTATCCCAAGAAAGTACACTTTTATCGAAAAACAAATAGTTTAGACACAGCACTTAAGTCTCGGTCAAAAGGTGACACAATTTCAGGCCGTCAATTTTGCGCAAAAATAATGTTCCTTTCGTCCCCTCCTAACACAGCTTTTATAAATGAGTGTACGTCTTACAAATTTATGAAGCTTTTGGACATCACAAATGATTAGGTATAAGAATTTGCTATTAAATTTTGCTTTCAGCTTTCTGACTGACGTGGCTCTAGACAAAAGAACAAATTAGTTTTCATTGTGTTCAAGATGATGTTTAGAAAATCTGTCCTCATGTAGAACAAAAATAAATATATGATAAATCACAAAATATGTACACAGAGAGATAAAATTCTTTCTTCAGAAGTACTTTTTAGTTGAACTATTTATCTACCTTTTTTAAAAGAATAATTGCTGAAGCAGAAAACTTTATTATAATTTAAAAAACGATGAAGTGTCTAGTTTTTTGACCTCTAGGAACTTGCGATTAGACAATACTACTAACTATATGTTTCATTGTGTTACTAAGTAGGACAAAAATATTTTGTTATAAGGTATTCGGATGAGTAAGGTATTTATAACCCAACCAAACTTAATCTTAACATAATATAAAAATACCTTCCATAACATTCTTATTTTTTAAATTCTTTTTTTAAAAGACAACTCCCGCATTAGGAATAAATCCTGTGTCGCGGGGGACTTTACAAACATACATGAAACGGACACAAAAACACCCAGACTCAGAACAACAATTTGTGGATACAAAGTTGGATTTGAACCCACGACACTTGGCGAAGTAGGAAACGGCGTGGTGACCGTTAAACCACTAGGCTAAACGTGCATTCTTTCGTCTAACGTCAACTACATAATATTTATTGAGGCATGAGTACTTGATAGTCAATTGATACACGAACGCGATGAATATTTAATAGATAAAAGTCAATAACGCTATAATCGTAATTTATAACAGCCATGGCATATAACACGGTCCAGTTTCTTGTTGTTATCAAAACACGAAGAACCATTTAACGTCCAGCATACCAGCTGTTTTACAAGTAACATTATTTTGTGTCCTTGAGGGAACTTCCTCAATTCACATTCACATGTGCACAGTTGAAGTGACACAACAGCTATTTCAACTATGCATTTTTCCGTACGATAGATACGTATTTAAACATATTTTGCGTTATTGACTGATTAATGATTTTCCGGTGAATAAAAAACTATGGACTGGGGAAGTATATCCATGCTTTCAATAATTAATAAAGTTTGCACTCAAGAACGTGTCACAGAAGCTTATTTTAAAACTACACTTCAATGACATTTCAGATGAAGTTTGAATTATAAGATCGTTTTACATAACCCTGTGCATATCAACTGTGTATATTATTGTTTTAGAATAAAATCTTAAGCATTTAAGAAACTATAAAAATCTATAACTTTCTCAAGAAAATAGCTATGTTGATCTAGTAATTTATGGAGATGATTTCTCGCAAGGTCAAACATCACTATCACTAATCAATAGCTGAACACTGTAAGTACAGGTTTTTTTGTCATCGATGGCTTTTGGGTTGAGTCCCTTGACATAAAACTCTATTTGTGAGAAAAAGACGATAATCTGATTTACACAATAGCAACAATGATCTGTTTTATATTCTGCTAATATTCTATCATTGCTATAAATAAATAAATATTTCTCCTATGTACGTTAAAACAAATATATTTTAAATAGTCCGCTTAAATATTGTTGATAAATATTTCATTTATGCTGAACCTAAGTAGTAAACACAAGTAGTTTCTAAATTGAGGTAGTAAATGATGTAAAACTTTTGTAATTTAACAGTTTTAGAAGAGAGGTTGACGTACCCTCAAAGGGGTTATTTTTGTAAAACAAATTTAATTTTTACGTCTCTTTTGGTTTGGTTTCTAAAAATTTAATTAATTTGTTAAAAAACTCTTAGTATATTTTTTATATAAATTTCAAGTTCGTATTGTCTTCAGGGTTAGAGATTATTTATCATCAGAGTTAAATACTAAACTTGTCTGCTTTCGTCTATCGTTCATCTTTTTCTTTGTAAAAATGACAGACTTATAAATTGACTAATCTAGGTCAGCTATGGCTCGGGGGACAAGGTCGAATTCACTTAAACCGCATAATCTAAGTCTGTTAGAAAAATACATACAACTTGTGAAAAGTTTCACAAATTCTAAACCAACATATTTAATATGTTTTTCTTATTATACTGCAACTTTACTTACACAAGTATGTGTCACGCGAGTTGTTACATTACGGCTTTCATTTAATAGTATTTCGAGCATTTTGGAGAACACTGAAGATTTATTATATTTGTTAAATCAAAAGTACCTAAATCTAAAGAAAACCTGCCTGATGAAGCCGAAGCCGACTTTAAGGATAAAATTACTTAAGAAAATAATATTGCAATGATACAATTTTACAAAAAATACAAATAAAATTGCAATATTCATATGCAACTAGCAAATAAATGTTTAGGAAATTAAAAAATGTAAAAATAGACATCAATATCAAAATGAAGTAAAAATAAATTATAAAAATATTACAATACTTTTAAAAATCTACCAAAAAATCTCTTTAGATAAATGAAGAGTTTTGAGTATAATAAAAACATGACAAACGTTATATATTAATAGACTGACTAATATCATTATTGCTTTCTGATTACCTTTCATATTAGTTTCTCGTTAAGGTTTATGGGTAAATAAATAACGTCTATTTATCTGATATTGGCGTCTGTACGATGAATGCGATGTTATCTTCACGATAGTACATAGCATCTTCCGTGCATCGTGCAATCGCGACAGTTGTTGACTATACTTCCTGCCTCTGTTGACACACTATTCTTTAATTTTTTTTTTTGACAATTATTACAATTTAGTAGCCAAACCAAAGTCTCGATATCTTCAAGAAGTGTGTGGTTTCTTGAAGATATCGATATCTGATGTCAGAAAAGAAACCAGATCTTTGAAGTACGATCTTCAAATGTGATCTACTTCAATTGCTAAATTAGATTGATTCTACCATCAAAATTGTTTTGTTTCCAATCTTTGCATCTTTTACATATTCAATTTGCTTTTTCACCGTTAAATTGGAAATCGTCAATCCTCCTTTTTTGCTGCTGACAATGGAAGTAATTTGTTACATCAATCACTCTTTTTTGCGAGTTACGTGGCGAATTGTGTATAATGAAAAGAATAGATACTTTATTCTTTTCTGACTGACAGTTTACCAGTGGTTTAAGTCTCTTTCAGTGAGGGGAAAACCTTTTGATGTCTACAGGAAATGTAAACAAAAGCTTCCATGTATATATAAAAAATACCTATTTCCAGGAGTCACGACATCACGCGTGAACGGCTGAACCAATTTCAATAATTATTTTAATATTAAATATCTTATTTGCAGAGGTATATAATATCACGCTAAGACCAATAGGAGCCGAGCATCAATGATATATGTTACAAAAACTGAGAAATTCCTTTTAAGAGACACAAACAAGGGTACGCGGGTTACCTAATAAGAAACGACAATGAATATTTTAAAATAAGTGTCAATTATGTATTCCCCAAGCCTACAGCGAGTCTCGTTTCATTTATCGTCACTTAAAATTGCCAAGTTTTTGATCGGACTTTGACCATTTAACTGTGTAATCATAAATCGATAAAAAATGTTTCGTATACCTACGAATCTCTCTGTGACTTTAATGATTCACTACAAAATGATAGCAGTCGTAATGACTTTACCAGTTTGTAGTCATTAGAGATGTATTTTTTAAATTGCGTAGGCGAATAACTTGCCATCACAATTTATTATATTATTATACAAAAATAGACTTACTTTAAAACTAAGCGAAGGACTTTCGAAGCTTTGTTAAATTATTTTATTATTCCCCTCTCCGTTAAGAACCTTTATTTTCTTAAATACATAATTTTAAACATTAAAGACGGCGACGTTTTTATAATGATTCCAACGTATTAGTTTTCGATCTTAGTGAGTTGGTGAGTACCCATAAAACTCATCATTCTGAGTCATTAAAACAATTACTGCCAGTAATTCGACGACCAATCTTGATATACATTGCCACGTTACAACTTCAAGAGTTAAGTCCATCTAGAAATATATTTAATGAAGAAACTATTTATAAAATTATAATTTTCGAATATACCTTTAACAATCTTTCCTCTAACTCAACGTTTCGGTTCTTCCTTCTTGCGTCGAGCGATCAAAACATGGAACTCACTACCACCACACGTTTTCCCTTCCCATTATGATCCCGGGTCCTTTAAGCGGGGCGTGAAAAAGCATCTCACTAGGCCGCCATAGTGTGGGTCATTATGCTGCTCTGTCCACGTTCACATTGAGGATAGTGACCACCACTTTTAGATTCTACTTATGCTTTCCATCAGGCAGAGTAGAGTCATTTTGGTAGCTTGAACATAAAAATAAAAAAATCTATCATATTGTCATCGTGGTCGTTCAAAATATCATGAAGGGTGTAAATTTTCAAAGAAATTCTAAATTTTTCTTGTAACTAAAAAAAAAACTAGGTATTTTTTTTTTTTCCTAATGTACTCATGAGCAGGTCTACCTTTTGGCGCCCGCTTATCGTTGAATTTTGGGACACATGGTATACATCAGTTTGATCATTTAGGTTGAATCGTAAATTGTCATAGTTTTTTCTTCATCTCTTACATTACTTCTGATCTTCATCTTAATTTAAATTTGACTGCACGGTTGGCCTAGTGGTTTAGGCGGTCGCCACGCCGCTTGCCAATTCGCCAAGTGTTGTGGGTTCAAATCCTACACGGACCAACACTTTGTGTGATCCACAAATTGTTGTTCTGAGTTTGGGTGTTAATTGTGTCCGTTTCATGTATGTCTGTAAAGTCCCCAGCGACACTGAATGTTTATTCCTAATGCGGGAATATGCTTTTTAAAAAAAAAAGAAAAAAAAAATGTGATAAAACACGACTTCTTCATCAACCTTTATATTTTTAATTAGTTTTATATCTATAAGTAAAAAAGATTTCAATAATAATATTATTTAAATCTTTTTTGATATCTTAGTCATACTTAATATTATGAATACGAAAGTTTGTAAGAATGTGTGTGTGTTTGTTACCCTTTCACGCAAAAAAGTACTGAACGGGTTTGGATGAAACTTTCCAGTAATATAGCTTATACATTAAAATAACACATAGGCTACTATTTGCCGCGATAATCGACGTACACGCGGACGGAGCCGCGGGCAACAGCTAGTACTATGATAATATGATATAGAGATAAGATAATACAGTATTTTTTCCTTAAGTGTTAGTCATTTTATATCAAACTAGCTTTTACACGCGGTTTCGCTCACGCAGACTTTCATCCCCTGCTTTACCCCCTTAGGGGTTGAATTTCAAAAATTCGTAAACCGAGTAGAACAAGATAGACAAACCGTAATTGTACGTAGACTTGTATGTAAAATATGTAAGAAACTGGTTAATTTACGTTCAAATTTAAATTTTAATCCACAGAAGTAAAATACAATTTTGATTAAATTCGTTATGAAAAGTCTGAGTAAATACAAATAACGTCTGCTGATGTACGCTCCTGTTTAAATTTAAATGTGTTGCCACATCTTTTGTTGACTTTCAAGTACAAAAATTAAATATTCAGGGCGGAATTACCCTTGGTGTCTATAAAGTAACATTTAATTTAGTTGTAAAATTAAGTGACTGTTTAGGCATTCTGAAAGTCACTTGATTGTCAGTTCAGTTCAGAAAGTGACTGATTTTAGGATAGACATTTATGTAATATGTAAAAGATTATGTTTAGACCACTTTTAGTATGCAGCATAATGATCTGTTGACGAATTAGGTCATCAAAACTTCACAACAGTATAGATATGGCAAAGTCAAACTAGAATTGCTTGCTATCAGAATTGCTTGCTATCTTTCCGTATAAAATCAAATATTAATTACCATGGGAGAGCCACGCTTCGACACGAATGGGCCGGCACGACCTGAGTGATACCACGGCCTCACAGAAAACCGGTGTGAAACAGTCCTTGCGCTGTGTTTCACCCAGTGAGTGAGGATACCGGAGGCCCATACCCCAGGAGAGGGGCCTCCTATCCTTCTCCCTATCCAGCAAAGGCCGACAACGCACTGTTGCGCATCTGGTGTCGCGGGTGTCCATGGGCGGCGGTAATAGCTTACCATCAGGTGATACTCCCTTCCTCTACAGAACAACACGTGCTGGCCTTGGAAGTCACCGCCTTAGAGTCGTAGAAATACGCTCTCGAACCAAACGGTCTGTTCTTCCTTCCTGTGCCGAGCAGTTAAAAACTGGAACTTACTACCAGCGCACGTTTTTCCCTCCCACTATGATCCCGGGTCCTTTAAACGGGGCGTGAAAAAGCTCTCACTGAGCCGCCATAGTGTGGGACGCCATCCTGCATTGTCTGCTTTCGCAGACAGCGAGTATGGTAGCCCCCGCTGTTGGATTTTGCTTGAGCTGGCTGAGCAGAGTCACATTGGCAGGTAATTTATATTTAAAAAAAAAACGTCTGCTCGTTTGCCACCTATTCCATATTTTTTTTAATAAATACTTTTGAGTGCAATTCGCTGTATTTCGGCCATTCATTTCATTCAATCCGGTGGCCTACAGCATGACACATAAAATTAATTGGATGCCTCGATCGTGAAGCTCAATAAAGCTTGTGGATAAAGAGCCAATCGATCAATACTCACAGGCACTCTCTTTTTTACCAAATAAACGTCATCTGAGGATATTTAGAAGCATTATATATTGCCGACTTAATACAGCCCACTCGTGTAATTGCTGTCATTGGATTAAGAGGATCGCCGAAAACCAGATTGTGCATTGACAACAAGAATAATAATGAGTTATCCATTCCTAATTAAATTTACCTACCTACCTACCCATTTACCTACAGTAATCTTAATTTGAGTTTTACAATTAGTTTATGACGTAAAAGTACCTAAAAACCCTATATTTATAGACGTTGGAGGAATACTGCTGACAAATTAATAAAATCGTAAGCATTATCCACAAAAATTCCGTTGCAGTAGTTGGTATCTCACTACCATACCAGTTTGTGAAATATACATAGGCCTCGGTGGCGCAGTGGTAGCATTCGCGACTGCTGTGCTTGAGGTCTCGGGTTCGATTTCCGGATCGGAAAAAAATGATGATCTGCAAATATTTTTATCGGAGTTTAGGAGCTTTCTTCGTACAAAATGTATGTATTTACAAAAAAAAGTAGAAAATATGCATTTATATCGGGTGTTTAGTGTCTAGTACCCATAGTGCTTAGTTTGGGACTAGATGGCGTTGTGTGTCAGATGTCTGAAATAGTATTAGGTATTAGTTTTATCTAAAGGTATGTACAGTCAACTAAAATATCAATACAAAAAAAGCGGCTAAGTGCAAGTCGGACTCGCCCATGAAGGGTTCCGCAGCAGCAAGTAACATATAATTTTTATTTTATTTTTAAATTTATGTTGATTGAATGAAAGGTAAATTGCAGTTTACGATTTATGACGTACTAGCTGACCCACGCAACGTCGTTTGCGTCTCCTATTGCCCGTAGCGTAATAGTTTCCCCCCGTTTTTGAAACATTCTTCATTGGTACTCCGCTCCTATTGGTCATAGCGTGATGATATAGATAAACTCGATAAACTTCCTCGATAAACGGGCTGTCTAACACTGAAAGAACTTTTTTCAAATTGGACCAGTAGTTCCTGAGATTAGCGCGTTCAAACAAACAAAAACTCTTCAGCTTTATATATTAGTATAGATGTATTTATTATACTCTTCTAAGATCTAATACTCATAATCAACAACACATTTATTTGGATAAAGACTAATATTAGGTATTATGTTGATAAAAACTCTTTGGCAAATAACTCAATAATAGGTACCAACTCTTAGCGTCTTATACTCGTGATAACTTCTGAACGAAATGTCCGAATGAGATGAAACAAAAAGTATTTTACTTCTACATAAATACCCTTGATAACATAATGCTTTATTTAGATAAGGATTAATATTACGATACACATTTAACGTAGTTTCTTTCTTCAGACGATTTAATAATTTTTTTGAATACAAAAGCGGTTATTGTGACTAAACCATGATAGTTAGATATATGCTCTCGCGGACTTTTGTGTAGATCTTAATAGAACCTACAAACCCGTGATACATTATTTTGTTCTATTGTCAATACTTTTTGCAGCGCACGCAAAAATAGGTTTTCGATTTCACACCTTGGGTTACAAAATAGCAATTTTCTTACGGATCTCTATTTTTTATGAAAATAAAATATAGCCTATAGCCTTCCTCGATAGATGGACTATCCAGCACTGAAAGAATTTTTCAAATCGGACCAGTAGATCCTGAGATTAGCGCGTTCAAACAAACAAACAAACAAACAAACAAACAAACTCTGCAGCTTTATAATATTAGTATAGATTAAGAAAACTACTTACTAGATTTCGTTCAAACCAATTTTCGGTGGAAGTTTGCATGGTAATGTACATCATATATTTTTTTAGTTTTATCATTCTCTTATTTTAGAAGTTACAGGGGGGGGGGGACACATTTTACCACTTTGGAAGTGTTCTCGCGCAAACTATTCAGTTTAGAAAAAAATGATATTAGAAACCTCAATATCATTTTTGAAGATTTATCCATAGATACCATAGATACACGTACGGGTTTGATGTTTTTTTTTTTTTTGAGTTTTAGTTATAAGTATGGGGACCCCCAAAATTTATTGTTTTTTTTTTCTATTTTTGTGTGAAAATCTTAATGCGGTTTACAGAATACATCTACTTACCAAGTTTCATTCGAAAAAAAAGTGGCTGTGACATACGGATGGACAGACAGACGTACAGACAGACATGACGAATCTAAAAGGGTTCCGTTTTTTGTCTTTGGCACGGAACCCTAAAACAAAATCTCAGTTACATAATCGAATAAGAAATAAATAATAATTCCTTACTTTAACCATTCCAACCTTGACATTGCAGTCTGTAGATAAATTCAATACTATATTATGTTATCTTTTCCTTATATTCTACTTATCTGTATGGCTACCTGCACATTCAAAATCAGCTTTTACACATTAGTACGAGTACAACTATTCAGTTCACTGAGCTAGTACTAATTTTTCTAGAGGCTCTTGTGACTGAACTTATTTTCAGTAGATTCTAAAGTGCAAGCGGAATATTTTTTGTACTTACCCATTTTGTTACTGCTAATTGGCCTAGTGGTTTAACGGTTACCACACCGTTTCCTGCTTCGCCAAGTGTCGTGGGTTCAAATCCCACGTAGGACAACACTTTGCGTGATCTACAAATTATTGTTCTGAGTCTGGGTGTCCTTTGTGTCCGTTACATGTATGTTTGTAAAGTCCCCCGCGACACAGGATTTATTCCTAGTGCTGTGCTAGTGTGCTAGTTGTCCTTTAAAAAAAATATATCTGATTTGTCATCTTTTTTGTACCATACCTAGCTTACCGATGTCTAACATACAAGTTAAGCTATAGTGTACTTTACAGTCTAGTTGACTGTAAGACCGCCCGTTAAACTGTTTTTTTTTAAATATTTCTAGAAGATTTCGTAGATGTTGCTCCCCATGGTGTTACCCGTACAGTTACAGTAACGGTACTGTTGTGAAGGTAAAAAGCTATTAATATGAATTAACAAACAGACGCTTGAATTTTATTTATTTGTTTAGATTTCATCACAAAAAAATTACATTTCAATGACAATTTTACGCAGAAATTTACTTTTCTTTTCTTAAACGCAAATCATAAATGGATTATTCACTTTCCCGAGTGCCTATCATGCCTAATCCGGTTTATCTTAATTGTATTGTTCTCGAAAACGTTCAAACGGCCAGTATCTTCTAATTTAATGGTTAGGTTCAGAGTTAGCCAATTTCGTAACTGGGACGCGACGTTTCACGTTTATGCATCGGTGCGGACCCTTCATGGCTCAGCTCCCCTTTTGTAATAGACGACATCTGCTTTAGGATTTTCTTAAGTTTTATTTCATTCTGTAGTAGCCTTGAGAAATGTCAAGGCAGGAATGGTGGCAGACGGCCAAAATTATCCCACCTGGTAATGACTAACCTTGAAACAAATAACTTCACACATCAATTTCAGTGAGCAGTTATTTGAAGCGGAACATGGAAATGCGAAACTTGCTTTGAAAGGCATAATATCTTTAGTTATATATTAGTTTTTTTAGGATATAAATATAAAACATTGGTATATGCATTTTGTGCTTACCGCGTTTTCAGCGGAATTAATATTCCCTTTGATAAATTAATCCAATTAAAACGATGACAGCGCGTTACAGTGGCTTGAATGCGGTCACTTCCATTACGTTATAAATGTATACTTTTTTGTTTGAAATATGCGTGGTCGCACGGTTAATTAAGTGTTCAATAGCTATAGATTTGTAGGAAAAACAAATATATTGCTAGTATGTTGACTGTATAGATTTTCGGAACAACATTAGTTACCCATTAGTTAATATTTCTGTTAGTACTGTGAACGATGATTTCAATTAATGCAACTAACTATATCATTTAATTCACATACCTAGCCCTTAACAAATTCATAATTACAAGCAGATATTAATCCCAATACTATAAAATAATAATCAAATACTGATTTACTTACTTATTTTTCGTCATACAAGTAAACTAGACTTAGAAATACTCAAAATAGTAACGTAAAAGATAAAACAGATTTGGATTCGTTCCAAATACAATTTACCACAATACCCAAGAGACCCACATTCCGTAACTCAGAGATAAGCAACAAGTTCTGGACCCTTTTTTTCCGACTTACATAAAATTTTGTTAGGAGATTGAGTTTCAAGCAGTTTCCAATCGGACGCGGATCGGCAGAGTGGAAATCTAGATAGAACTATTTTATTTTTATTTTATTTTGCTTGGAATACCAACAGTATAAATATTATAAGGTAAAATATTAAAGTTAAATAGAAATAAGACTTATTATATAAAGAAATAACATCTATTTAGATTATCGACATATGTATTTTCCAATATTATTAATAAAGCTTGATTGGTTAGGCACACCTTTAGGTTGCCAAGTGTACTGCGAGACAGGTTATAACAATAAATTCAAAATGTAAAAAACCCCCTACTCAAGCACTTAATCAAGTAATCATACGCCAATGATATTTTTGCAGACATTCTGTTATTCTTTCCCAGTTTCGCCCCCATAACTTTTAAACGACTCAACCGATTTTCATGAAACATGTCTAAGAACACTCGCACGTAACTTACCTTTCATACAAAAAAAAACTAAATTGAAATCGCTTCATCCGTTCGCGAGCTACGGTGTCACAGACAGACAGACAGACAGACACGTCAAACTTATAACACCCCTCTTTTTGCGTCGGGGGTTAATAAGGCAAAGTACTGCAGTAAGTATCGGTTCAAAACAAAACCAACTTAATATACCTAACAACACAATCATGTCTGAGCTACATTTTGGGCAGATACATCTGGAAGCTCAATCGATCGAAATCGAAAATCAATCGTGTAGTTTGCTTCGAAAGTGTTTGTGAGTAGGTATTGATTTTCAAGAAGAATAATAATACGTGTATATATTATGTTCATTTATCAAGAAAAGGGATGAATAGTATTATAGTTACCTTTTGCGGCAGAGAGTATTACTTGAAGGTGTCTTTACCTTTGCGTTATCAAACAAAAACAAACATTTTCATCACGCTAATGCAAAAGTGTAATCTTCTTAATAAAATATTCAGTTTGTTAAGTCTTTACATTAATATTTATCATGTACTTTACCAACTGGGTCTCTAATATAAATTCATAAATAAGCAAAACGAAGTAAACAATGGATAGAAAAAAAATATTCAAAGATGAAATAGGAAAAAATAATATTCAATAAGAGACCTTGCTCTAAAACAAATAAAGTATTATTTTGTTGTTATAGCGTTTTCACTTATTTGAGCGTGATGAAAAGGAAACCCTTTATTTGACGAACTGGACAGATCTTATTTTGTGCTAGTATAATCTCTTTGGAACATTATTCTTTTTCTAATTTCAAAGTTTCCGATGTTCATATTAGTGTTTGTACTCTCTGTGGTTTCCTCTTCCCGTTTTTTTTCTTGCGAACATTATTTGTAAATGACATGAGTTAATTTTAAAGTTTTTTTATATTAATTTTTCAGGATTATAAATTAAAACAAGTACAATCGTTGTTTAGTGTATATTACTGATTAACTTGCTAATTTTGAAAAAAATACATATAGGAACAATACAAGTGGCTTTCAAGTAAGTCTGTTTGAACATTATACCGATCATAAGTAAATTAATAAAAGTTTTTATTGAAATTCACTTTTTCCGAAAAAAGCAGATACCACTTTAGTCTTGGGGTGACTCTACTTATACAATCGAATTTAATAGACTAATCATAATCACTATCATGCTGTTTCATTTAATTTCCTAAACATTTTAGTTTTTTTTTCAGTAAGTGAGCCTCGTTTCCTGATAAATTCAGGAACTAAAAGCAACACTCCTTCTTTGAAGTCTAAATACTGCTGTTACTTTTAAATTGTGACTTCTTACTTACTTATTTAGGCTCTCAGCAATAAAGATTTAATGTTCTGCACTCAATTTACAACACATACTTACAATTTCCACGTTACTGACATTACAATGAAGTCTAAAAAGTTTCATTGTCATTCGTAATTTTATTTACCACTCCCCAACGATCACTTTCAAAAGAAATACAGAAATGTGTTTACTAATAGAATTAAAAGCTTTTCGAATGGATGGACACTACCGTTATTGAAACTAGTGAAGTCGTTAAGGCCTTTTTTTAACGATTACAATTTCTTTTCAAGTTTGGGGCAGACAATGTCAGTGGTGTAAGCGCGCGTGTCCTTTTGTTTTTCTTTCTCTGTGATTGTTATAATTTAAAACAGTGCTAATTGTGAAAATAATTGCACAATTAAGTTTATTATTATTAATTTTCCAGAAAAATATTCGGCGACTTATACAGACTTGAGCTGTTAAAGTTCAAAAGCACAAAATAAAGTTAATTGTTTGGCAATTTTGGCATAGTACAGAATACTTTATGACGGGAACGCCATAAACTGCATATACATCCTATCCTACTAATATTATAAACGCGAAAGTTTGTAAGTATGGATGTGAAGATGGATGGATGTTTGTTACTCTTTCACGCAAAAACTACTGAACGGATTTGGAAGAAACTTCACAATAATATAGCCTATACATCAGAATAACACATAGGCTACTTTTTAATGCGAAAAAGGGTTGTAAGGGGGTTTAAAGGGGGGATGAACGGTTGTATAGAAGTCTGGCGGTTCACTCGACATACGCATGCGCGTTAAATACGCCGGGCGTCTTGACAACGAATAAACAAAGCTGTCACACTCATTAAAAAGATTTCACTTTTTCATTGAAGACTTAAATATCCTACTAATATTATAAACGCGAAAGTTTGTAAGTATGGATGGATGGATGGATGGATGGATGTTTGTTACTCTTCCACGTAAAAACTACTGAATGGATTTTAATAAAACTTTACAATAATATCATATACATATAATAAAAAATAAAACTGTAGAAGAGTTCAATTCTGTACATTGAATAAATTAAAAAAAAAAATACAACTAGGGGTATTCATACAAGCCATTTTTTGTCTGTCTGTCTATTGTCCGGCTTTTACGCAAAAACTACTGAACGGATTGTAATGATTTTTTTAAATTATATAGCTATCAATCCTCGGCAACACATAGACTATAATTCCCATTAAGTGTGAGTTTAGCCCAGGGACAGACTATGAGTCGTGTTGGTGTAGATCGGCGAAAGTCCTATTTCTCTCATGGCCAGCTTTATGTAGCTTTGTCACGTGTAAGCAGTGCGCAAAGCCTGTCTATACTCACTGACACAAATGAAAAAACAAGTAATATTGTTTATGAAGAAATTCTGTAATTAATTTTCTTATATTACAAACTCATACGTACACACAGATTTTCTTAAAATAACTTTGTTTTGTTTCTCTATAAATACAGAAAAATGATTGGATGATAAGATTGAGAAAAGAGATTTGAATTTGAATCTAAGCACACGCGAACGAAGTCGCGGGCACAGCTAGAACTTAATATGTATATCTGTCTATAATATTGTATGTATTACTTATTTACAGTCAGTTAGCATTAGAGAGCATAGGCTCTGCCTAGTTTTGGATTAGACGGCCAAGTACGAGATGTGAATGTGGACTTGAATTTGTGTATGCAAAAATTTGTATTACATGTTTTTCACAGAAAATACTAGTAAATGTTTAAATTACGACCACTCGTGTCAATCTCAAAGGTTTTTTCAATTCGTAACATGCTAGCCATATATTTCGTTCATAGAAAAACCTATATACAACAAATGTGGCAACCACGTAAACGAAGTTGAGGTAAAAATACTTAACGCTAGTAAGCACAAAAAAGTTTTATGGGGCCAACAGTGAGGATAAAATTTCTGGTGTTACAAATTTCAATAAGCCGCAGTGACCACATTCTGCATGGCAAACCGTACGTTTGTTTTGCCATTATCTTCAGCCTATACAGCCTATGTATATACAAGCGGATTACATAAGCCTCTTGAAAGCCTCAAAAGATTTTAAAGGAGTAGAGTTTCCTCCACATTTGCAAGTTCATCTTTTATTCACTGCGAAGTTCGATCGCTCTGCACGAGGTAAAAATAGGAACATTTATTTGCTGGTGCCCACTGATCTGTTGCTAAGCTCCAAGGCTGTACGGCATTGATATATTGAATGAAAATATTTCTCTTTCTAGCGCTCGCTGTTATTACAAATGAAATGTGAATAGTGACGATGCCCCATTTATTAGGTACTCATTCCACAAAAAGACGGTTTTGCTATCGTAATTAAAACTATTTATCACATTTTCATAACAATATACTGGTAGAAAATGCCATATGGCACTCAGTCCACTTCATGCAGAATGTAATGCAAGAAGTGTTAATGAAGAAATAAAAAAAATATACACACAAACTCATTTTTACGAAAAGAAACAAAATATCCAAATAATTAACATGCAAATCATCCATCCATCTTAATTAAAGAGGCCTCAGCACGAACTTGAATTTCATCATTATATTTTTGCTGTAGGTAGTGTTTCTTTGCAAATTTTTTACATGACATATTATTAAATTTTTCGTCTATTAGACCATAATTGTCTGCCTTCGTGTTGTAATTAAGTTACTTAATTTTATAACAACGTTTTTAAATTATCCTACCATAACCGAAGCACTTGAAAAGAAACTCAACTGGACATGGATTTCGCTCCGAAACCTCAATAATGGTTTCTTTATCTGTGTACTTTATTTATCTTTGGGAGCAAATTATTATTTCCTTAAGTAAAATCTAAGGTCATCTTCATTTCACATTCAATTATCTTAACCGATTATAGGATTAATTATACAAACGTTTATTAATCTGGCATTGTCTGCAAGATGGACAGATGTTTTCTTTGTCAATAAATGAGAGCATTTTTTTTCTGCTTAATCTAAATTTTCTAAAATGTTTACTAAATCTGTATCTAACGTATTTATTTTATGACTATTTATACTCTGAAAAAAAAAACGTGATATTTTTTACAATTTTAACTACCTTTCGTATTTGTAATATACATTGCCCATTTTGCCAAATCATTCAAATATATTTCATCCAATTTTTTTTTTAATGTAGGTCCTGCCAAAATGACTCTACTCTGTCTGATGAAAAACGTAAGTAGAATCCAAGAGTGGTGGTCACCATACTCATTGCGAATGTAGACAATGCAACAATGCAGCATGGTGACCCACACGATGGCGGCCTTAAGACTTCTGCATCATTGGGCCCTGTCATTTTACGTTGATCTTCTGTGCGAGGGTAGTACCGCCCCTGTCAAGCCCGCCCGTTCGCTTTACGTCTACGTGTCTGAATAAACGATGTTAACAGTGATACTCTTATCTTTTCTTAACAAAAACAAATATCAAATTAAATCGCACTTTCCTCAAAAACACTTGTGTTTTGAAATATAATCAAGTGAAACCTATCTTAGGTCCAATATCCGTTCTTTTTTCCGTTGTAACTTTTACTTGATTAGCAAATTTGAGGAAGAACGTTCTATAAGCGTTTATCTTATGTTGTCAGTCGGTATATCCTCATTACAACCTCTCACCACAAAAAGGCACTCCGGCCTTGAGCGCTTTTAGTTTTTACTTGGTTAAATAAAGATGCGATGACATAAAAAAAGCTTGGATAGGTGCGAATAATTTGATTTCTATGATCTTGGATATTAGGTTTTTGTTAGACACTAAAGATACACGAAGCGAGTAAATTGTACCTTTATTTACAAGATAAAATACATATTGCCAGATAAATCATCTTTCATGTTTTTGATTACAATGTTTTGATGAATATAGTTATTAATACGTTGTGGCGACCTCCACATACAGCGCAACAACAACATAACATACTACAGCACCATCTACCGAAGATACGTCGAACTACGGAGTAACGAAGGAAACGAAGAAACTACCAATCCTAAATCACACAATAAAAGTTCTCGCGCTGATTATTATATATACAACTTCCCAACATAACCGTTGGGCAGTTGGCCCGCCAGTCATGATCACCTCGCCTGGTCGGAGGATCCTCCCTTTGTGTTTGAGGAACATGCCATCCGTTCCTCCACACGTTATCAAAAACAATGTTTTTACTTAAGGTTTGTGTAAAAGAATAACCGTATTTGTAGCGTCAAAAAAGTTTTCCGGAATGTTTTTAGTTCTTGAATCAAGGTGTCTATTTTAGTTATTAAATTGGTTAAAAACAGCTATTTTCATTTCCAGCTAACTTCGAACTCAACCAATATAAGTGGAGAAAAGATTACAAGAAGAATCTTGTGCTAGCTAATGTTATGAGACTAAACAACTCAACCAAAACCAAAGATATAGATAAAGAAAATGCAATTGAATATGGCTGAGTAGAGTCACTTTGACAGACTCATATTAAAAAGGAAACTTCGGCACGCTAAAAAGTGAAAAAGTTGTTCATCATTATGTTTCAAACAAAATGAAATTGAAATGACTTGACAGAAAGACCGGTCGGACTCGGAACAGATTTTTTAAAATTTTTATTAATACAAATGCTAGATTTACTTTAATTGAAAACTCATTTTCTAAAGTTATATTGTTTCATATCAGTTAAGAAAGTAGAACTCGGCCGAGATCGTTACATCTCAGTTCCGAAGTTATATAAAGTTTGAAGAGCACATCAAGAGAAATAACATTACGGTAAGATACCTTACGAGTTTTGCTCACAAACAAATTTTTCTTTTTGTTCTGCCCACGTTTATATAGTCAACGTGAAATACTTGTATTATGGAGTCGACACTTATGTTTCAATAATCTGTATAAGATTTAAACAAAAGAATGTAGATCGTACAGTCAGGTAAGCTTTTGTTTTTAGATAGGACTTTAGTTACGAAAACCTTTCAAACATAAGATCAAGATACGAATTGAAATCACGTGTCGTTTTGATAAATTTTATGAAAGATAAAATGGTTTTCTTTTTGTACATTTAAGAGGGTTCCTACATTCCATCAAAGAAAAAAATGTTACTGACAATTTTTTACACTAAAACTTTCGAGAACTGTTAATGTGTAATTTGTACTACCAAGTCCACGTTTTGTTTACTTATTGTTGCGGTGATATAGTATTGATGTACATAACAACTAATAGCTTATTATTTAATAAATTTGAAATGTACTTTCTTCAGGAATCAAGGAAATAAAGATACCTATACTATAGTATGTTCTTTGATACATGTATTTTTTCTTTTATGTCATCAAAATAAGCTTAAAAACATGGCTTATCTAATCTCTAACAAAAGGGATTACTTAAAGTATGAAATCACTGAATATATGAACGATTTCTTTAAACCCGATACTATAAAATCATTTTAGTAGAAAATTCACTTGATTTAATACCCATTCGTTTAGCTTAGCTCAGCATTGACCTAGTACAAGGAAAATTAGATCTTGAGTACTTTCGTTAAAAGTTGTTATCCAACCTCACAAGCTTCTTCTAGTAATCAGGCCTAAATTATACATCAAGAGATTTCTTGTCGAGGTCTAGTCAGCGTTCTTGTTAAATAAATAACTAAATTTTAGACTAGCTGCACCCTGCGGTTTTTTTGCTTTTGTACCGGACTGTTATTGACTATTTCATACGTTATATATTTATTCTGAAATTATCTTATCTTTATGTATATAACTCTTGTGTGAGTGTGTATGTCACTGAACTTCTCTCAAACGACTGGACCGATTTTGATGAAATTTTTTGTGTGTGTTCAAGGGGATCTGGGAATGGTTTAGATTCACAAAAACGACTGGACCGATTTTGATGAAATTTTTTGTGTGTGTTCAAGGGGATCTGGGAATGGTTTAGATTCACAAAAATGTAAACGATGTTACGTGGGTCAGCTAGTCAATATATATAAAAATCAATGCCACTTTTCGTTGTAATTTTATAACTCAAGACCGGGCTCACCTATCCAAACCAAATGTTTAGGCTTTGTTCGGACTATTTAGTAGATGGTTTATGTGAAGTTTGCACAAAATCGGTCGAGCGGTACGCTACGGGCAATAGGAGACGTAAACGACGTTGCGTGGGTCAGCTAGTCTATAATAAAAATAGTAATAAATATCTTAAATTACTCCTTATGACACCAGCTATCTGCCAGAGAAAGTCTCGTCAAATCGGTCCATCTGTCCCAGAGATTAGTCGTAATAAATACACCGACAAAAAATAAAAAAAATAAAAATATGTTCTTACCGTATATACATCCATATGCATTTAGTAACAATCTGTTAGTTTGAAATTACATCGTTATTTGAGAAGTCAGTGCCCTCATATACTGACACTAGTTTCAACCTTAGAATTCGGTTTCTACCCTCAGGGTTGCGGAGGTCCGATGCCAGTCGCTCCGTGTAAAAACTGATATTCTTCAAGTAAAACCGGGTGGAACTAGTAGCCGACCCCAAATAATCTTGGGATAAGGCTAGGAAGAAAAGAAAAGTATAGATGTACTATGTAAGTAGGTACGCAATCGAGCCTATTATAATTTGTAACAGCGGATTTTTTGTACATATAAATGAAAACAGCACAAAAAAAGAGTTCGTAATAAATACTTTGTTGTTTGGACTTTCCTTTTTCCTGCTACTACAAACTTCTTTGATTTGTACGGTTAACTATTGACATCTTTGATTTTGTCATAAAAGACAACGCCTGCGTTAGGCATATACATCCTGTGTCGCGGAAGACTTTACAAAAATATATGAAATGGACACAAAGAACACCCAGACTCATACCCCTAACCCCTACCCTCATCCCCCTCCCCATTCCCCAAAAGCCGGCAATGCACTTGTAACGCCTATGGTGTATCGGGTGTCCATGGGCAGCGGTAATCACTTACCATCAGGTGATACGTCTGCTCGTTTGCTCCCTAGTCAATAAAAAAAAACTGTAAAGTTTCATCCAAATCCGTTCAATAGTTTTTGCGTGAAAGAATAACAAACCTACATCCATCCATCCATCCATACTTACAAACTTTCACGTTTATACTATTAGTAGGATAACTGGATATTAAAAACTAATAAAATTACAATATTTATATTTTCCAATCTTTTATAACTCCCAGGATTATATGGGGTCGGTTATTAGTTTAACCGGTTTTACCTGAATATTAGTTTTTCCATATGGCATCGGACCTCCTCAATCCTGAGGGCGAACTGAATTCGAAGTTGAACTAGTTGTCAGTATATTTGAGGGCACTAACTTCACAGTAACAACCATAGATGTTCATGGCCACTAATAAAATTACAACATTTAGTCAATAATTTCTTAATGAAAATCCGCACATTTTTTTTACGTTTTAAGCTCTCATAGCGCTTTCTGCATAGTGTTGCCTCGGGTACTTGCAATCAAATATCTTAGCGTGGTGATTGATGATGTCATGAATGATCGACGTCTGAATGTTAGTGTAGCGAGGATTTTCATAATAAAGAATTATTATCATAATAAATCAGTTCACCTCACAACAGTGCCTGAAGCAATTTGATTCATTATTCAGTTTTCTTGGAAAAGTGAAGTCTTGCGTGCCACAGTATCAAAGTAAATGGCAACCTTGAAAGCGAATAGTTAATTGGTCATTAGGTCGATAAACCGCAACTATAGTGGACTCTTCTTCCATTATTCTTAACTCTATAGTAATATATTTCTATTAAGACCTCTATTGGGCAAAGTTAAAGCAATTCCAGTGCAAATATTAATAGGCTTGAATATGTTTCGTTGTTTATATGTCATTATATTATATGCATGTACCTACGAATAAAACTCATGCAGAACTATAACTCATACTAAGACTTGTATTTCACCAGACAAAGTGGTATGTAGATAGGACAGACTTCAGTTTCACCTGGGCCTGATTAGGCACGGGCGTCTCGATTCAGGTTCAGCCTATATGAGCATATGACTTGGAAAAGAAAGCACTAAGACTGACTAAAAAAATGTAGGGATCCTTCATGCATGAGTGGTTTATTGAAGATAACTTAGTTATACCGTAAGAAGAAAGTCTCTGAAAATCCCAGTCAACCCGCCCTATGAGTATAGTTAATACTGGCAATGTTTTAGTGTTGTCTAAAAAGCGGCATTTGTGTCAAGAATTTCATAATATTGAATCCCTTTTTTTTATATGCCCTCGAGAATTTAGGCGTAAATGTAATTCTAGTCGACCCCTGGAAACTCCGGTTTGTTTTCATTCATTTATAAAATTCATCTTTCCCCGTAATCTAATACGCTGTCTGCCATCCGCCCTACTACACACACCGCTTACGTGATATCTCACGATTGAATACTCTAAGTCTCTTTAATCGAAAATGTTATTGAGAATGCGAAAGGTCACGAAAAGCGAACGGGGAAATGTAGGCCATTTATTTGTTTTTACAGCTAATATGCTCTTAAGCGTTTCGTTTTATTTTTGGGACATCACTTTCTTTCTTTTTAATTGTCAACTCCCGCATTAGGACTCCGTGTAAAGCAAGAAAAAAAAAATAGTAATATAGGTTCTCTAATATACAACATTTTGATGATAAAAGATTTAATCATTCTAATATTATAAAGAGGTAACGTTTGTGAGGTTTGTAGGGTGTAATCTCTGGATCTACTGTACCGATTTTGAAAAGTCTTTTACCAATGGAAAGTCACATTATTTGTAAGTCTCAAAGGCTATTTGTCAACCCGAAAAATGTTTACCGCTATATCCGACATGCACGCGGGCGGAGTTGTGGGCAAAGGCTAGTTACTAATATACTATAAAAGAAAAAAGAACTTGGTTTTTATCTTGTCCTCTTTGACACTGCCTCGTTGGTCTCGCGGTTTGCGTGTGCGACTGCTGATCATGAGGTCTCGGGTTCGATTCCCGGGTCGGACCAAATGTTTGTGTGATCTACAAATATTTGTTTCGGAGTTTGGGTGTTTTCTATGTATGATATGTATGTATTTACAAAAAAAAAGTATGTATGTATTTGTATCAGTTCTTTAGTACCCATAACACAAGCTCTGCTTAGCTTGGGACTAGATGGCGTTGCAACAGATGTGTTAGAGTTAGATGTCCAAAAAAATATTTATTTATTGTTTTATATCAATTTTATACAAAATGTCTACAAAATTTTAACCAATTTGGGTAAATAGGTATATTTTGCAATTTAAACTTCGCAAGTCGTCCTTGGAGACTCAATGGCTTAAACACAACGTTACTGAAAACTTTTAAAAGGTTCATTTTCTTAGAAACCGAACTTTACTTAAAAGTTATGAAAAATAAAACAAGCAAAGTTCTTGTATAACTAAAAGGTTTGTGTTTTATACATAACTAGCTGACCCGGCGAACTTCGTACCGCCATATTTACATATCTGTCTCAGCTTCCCACAGGCAGTGTACAGTCGCGGACAGAAAAATTACTTTTGCGTTATCTTTTAATTTTTCTTGTACACAAACCTTGTCTTAACAATAACAAACACATAAAAAAAAAGAATTATTTAATTTGGTGCAAAAAAAAAAAGATTTTTATATATAATACTAGCGGACCCGACAGACGTTGTCCTGTCTACACGTCTTTAATTTGAAAATTTCAAAAATTAATTAAAAAAACATTTTCCAGCGGACAAAATTGTGAATCTAAACCATTCCCAGATCCCCTTGAACACACACAAAAAATTTCATCAAAATCGGTCCAGTCGTTTGAGAGAAGTTCAGTGACATACACACTCACAGAAGAATTATATATATAAAGATAGATAGATTACATAGTATATAATATCGATTAGATGAATAGACTGCAATTATCACATTAATGGTGCCGTGCAAAAACAGATGTGTGAAGTGTAGACAGACACACAACCAAATAAATCAGGTTTCGTAAACAAATATACTAAATTTATTGGACTAAATAATTATTATCATAATATATATGCGGTTTAACCACATAACACAATGCCTATGCAATAGCAATGTAGATTAACTATATACTATTGTATATGGGTATGGTTTCAGGACCGTTGTACACATGTGCATTTGCGTTCTGAAATCGAAAACAATTAACAATTTAATCCACGTTGTTATACCTATACCTGTTTCCCTCACCGCTCTTTGTAAGTCATGTCACTTGCAGTATGCCTGCGCTTGTGTGTTGTGTGTATTTGTATGTGATATTTGAGTAATTTCTCGCTTTTTCCAACAATATTCCGTTCTAATTTTTAAATATTGTTTACCAATTTATTATCTGATGTACCTTCGCTCGTGTGTGGAGTAGTGTTCTCATCGCTGCGATGCATCCGCGCAGTATTTGCTTGACGCTCTCGATCTGTTGCAGCGGCGAGCAGTCCGGATTATCAACAGTCCCGAAGCTACCGAGTCCCTTGAGCCTCTGCAGTTGCGAAAAGATGTCGCCTCTATGGCAGTTCTCTATCACCACCATGGAGAGTGTTCTGAAGAGCTCTTCCAACTGGTTCCACCTTTTCCCGACCTCTACAAGATAACAAGTCTGGCTTTGGAAGTTACCTCCTCAGAGTGGTAGAAATACGCTCTCGAACTAAATGGTTCAGCTTTTTCTTCCTGTGCCAAACAATCAAAAACTGGATGTCACTAGCAGCGCACATGTTTTCCTCCCACCTTGACCCCAGGTCCTCAAAGCGGGGCGTCAAAAAGCCTCTCACTATAGGTCGCCATATTGCATTGTCTCGCAGTGAGTATGGTTGTCCCAACTCTTAGATTCTACTCAGCTTACCATCAGGCTGAGTGGAGTCATTTTGACAGGCCTTACAATAAAATAAAATGTGATCGTTCCTCTTCATCGATCTTAAAAAGAAGGTTAAGATTATATTTCGACGAGTGACAAGTGACAACGTAAACCGCGAAAGTCAACTTCCTTTCCAACCGAAAACATACAACGACACAAGTGTCGTTAATTTTTTTTAATCCAATTTTTCAAGTTTTTAAACTTGTAAATTTCATAGTGCAGTGATTTCTATTCACAGTGTGCCCGCGAACTTTCTAGTTCAAAAACTGCAATGCGGCATGTTTTTCTTTTCATGTTATGTATCAGGGGGCACGGCAGTGCCCCCGCCAAGTCGAGCGCGAAGCAAACACTGCCGTACCATCCTTTACTGGAACCATTTCGCCGAATTTTCAGGCCCCTATTTGAGAACCTCTGGATAAGACCACAACGCAGAAATTTTCGTTATCCAGTAAGCTATAAAATCAAACTTACAATAAAAAAAAACAAGTCTGTAGGTCATTTAGTTCCGAAGTTAAGCTAAAACAAAGTTTCGCTTTTTTGACACTCACTCACGATCATCAGAATAGAACTAGTACTTCCGATAAACTCAGAGAGCTGAAATTTGGTACAGAGTTAGGGTTTAATGGCCACATAAATGGAAAACTATAAAAAATAGAATAATCGAAGATCTGGAGTACCTGTTGACAAAAAAAAAAAGAAATATTTGTAATAATAAAAAAACTACTCCTAGGAAGAAAAAAAAAGTATCAAATAAGAAAATCTAATAAAATCAATCAATGTGCCCACGTTTCTACAAAAAGAAGTGAAATCCCACCAAAAACATTCTGTAAAAAACTAGCCAAGTCTCGATGGAGCTGCTTGTTTATCTCTAAAAAGTAACGAAATCTAGACCGTGCCAGTCGCCGAAGTCGTGCCAAGTCTAAGGTTCCTTACTGCGATTTCTTTATTATTATAGTTAATGTTGTGTGAGTGGCCGTTGAAGAATACACAAGGGTACAAAACCAGGTTCTCCATGACACCATTGCACCATACTGTCGCCAGAACCACTACCCATTGACGATGGAAAATTGCCACTTGGAAAATGATGATTCAATAACTAGTCAATTGTAGGCTTGATAAAGCTGCGTATTTCAATAATACTTTGTGTAGGCGAGCCTGATACAAATAGTATAAAAAATTATTTCCAGTACAGACGGACTTCTAATCATTGATCGAAGTCCGTCTGTACGTCTATTTTATGTTAGATCGGTGGTCGATTAGACGCTCCAAAAAAAAAGAGAGCAGAAGTCAGCATTGTCAATGCTGGCTTCTGCTTAACAAACATAGGTAGTTACAACAGATATAACAAAATTGACTTGTACCCACTAACGTATAAAGAATGTTCAACGGCCAAGTCACACAATATTAACTATAATAATAAAGAAATCGCAGTAAGGAACCTTAGACTTGGCACGACTTTGTATAGATTTCATTACTTTTTAGAGATAAACGAGCAGCTCCATCGAGACTTGGCTAGTTTTTTACAGAATGTTTTTGGTGGGATTATTTTTACTATAGTAAGCCTAGCTGTCTTGACATCCTTAGAAATGGGTTAGTAAATAGTGGAGAGGTCACTCTCGACTGTAGCTGTGTAGACACTTAAGCTTTAGAAACAACATCCGACTATCTCTCAAGCTTTTTATAAATACAAGCTATATTTACGTGTATTCCCTTGTGTATTCTTTAATGGAAACGAAACGGACTTTTAGTCATAAACCCGGTTCGTTTCACAACGTTCGCCAACCAATAAGATTAAATAAATCGAATCAATTTATCGATGGTCACATATATTGAAGTAATATGCGCATGTTTAGAATTCTATGTACTATGACGTATGATATGAAAGGCTATTTCGAATATCGATTAAATTGTGAATTCGAATCCTGTGTATTTCTCATATTCTATAGTAACACACGGATATACTGATCTCTATCATTTATCTGATACGATCCGAACGCAGTGCCGGTTTCCATCACGAGCGGAACGGAGAACCGTTCAAAGAGTAAACTTGCATACTTGTACTTTCACCAACATATAGTAAGGCGGAAAGGACCGAACGATCAGAAAGATTTGAAGGGCAGTTAAGCCTAAGGGAACGGGACAGCATAATTGCGGATTCCGTGAATCGAACGAATAAAACGTAGTAGAAGCGTGTCCTTTAAGGCAAGGTAGGCAAAACTCTTTGTTGATATAAATGTAACCATTTTGTATAAAAGAATTCCGTGCCGTCTAATAATTTCCTGCTCATTACCCTTTCACGTGCAAAACGGCTATACGCTTGTAGTATAATAGATCAAGTACAGTCTCTCCCGTCCCCGATGATAGCTTCTCGGAGGACGTCGATAGGCTTGAGAGTGGCGTGCTCGATGTTTTTATGTAATTGCAAATACACTCACTAATCAAGTTGCATACGTAAATTTAATTAAGGTACAAGGAGGAAATATTTTGATGTTATTTTGAGACGTCGTATCTTCGTGTGGTGACTCAACATCAAAATATCGTATGGGGTCTTGTTAGCCGCAATATCTATACAAGTAAATAAAATTGAAGTGTCTGTTTGTAATTACCAGATTTTCTCTAAGCGTATGAATATATTTAGTGGTACCTACATCAAAATATTCATTTTTAAGATTATTGTCTGTCTGTTTGTTCCGACTGATATCTGAAAAAGCTAGCCTTCTTTTGACTTTCACTGTCAGATAGCTAATGATATAAGGAGTAACTTAGGCTAGGTACTTCTTTTAACCAGCTTCGCCCCGCGGTTTTTATCCGCGGTTGTTGTTGTACCACCGGTAACACCGCGGGACTCAGCTAGTTTTAAATATAATATTTATTTATTATTTATTACTTGAACCCGATTGAGCATGCATGGGATATGCTACAGAGAAGAGCTCTGCCGAATATGGAGGGTATCCAGTCGCAAGAAGACCTTTTTTTGTTGTTGCAACGAACATGGGCGGCCATTCCACAGCGTGTTTGGATGAACTCATTTTGAGTATGCCAAACCGATGTTCTTGTGTTGTTAGTGTTCGCGGTAGAAACACGGATTATTAATTGTTTAAGTTACCTAATAAAATTTTAAAGAAAACTGTTATTTCAGTCTTTTTTTCGAACTTTAATGTTAGTGGTTCAAATGTGAAAAATCCCTTTATTAGGAAAATGCCAAATTTCTTTATTAATGCAAAGGTGACTTGGTTTATCGTTACTGTGACAAACGAAAACACTTTATTTGATGAATCCTTAAAGAAAATTTTAATTAATATCAATCAGGAGAAAAGTTATTGCAAAAATATATGTTGATCCCTAGACACATATGTTGATCCCTAGACACTTTTGATGTGTGTATATGCATCTTCACTACATAGGTAGTATAAAACAAAGTCGCTTTCTCTGTCCCTATATCCCTATGTCCCTATCCTTGCTTAAATCTTTAAAACTACGCAACGGATTTTGATGCGTTTTAATAATAGATAGAGTGATTCAAGAGGAAGGTTTTTATGTATAATAAATGCATAATAAAGTATGGAAACACTGTTAATTTTCGAGGTTTTTAATGTGATGTACCAAATAAACACATTTTTGCGCTTACATTGCAAACGCTGGTTAGACCCTACGAGATAGATCAAAATAATGTACTACAATATTGTACACCTAAAAAGGTCTACAAAAAAGTCCGCGACGGTATATGTCTATCTCTTAGGGATAACCCACAATAAACATTTTTTATTCGTTTCTTTTTACGAGAAATAATGGCTTATTTACGAAGCGAAATTAAGCAATACAGAATGAATCCTTATACAGTTAAAAATAAATTAAATACATTGTGCATTTAATATAGATGAAAACGGCTCTTTACTGTATCTAATTTAAATGAATATATTCGAAGATATTACAGATTTAAAATGCACTAATCGTGTCGTCGACGCGGCGGGGGCATCTAAACTCCACCCGTGCGAAGCCGGGGTCGGTTGCTAGTCGTATATAAAAATACAATAATTCCTGCCTGGTAGTAAATTCCTTTTTATCCAATTACGAATCAATCAGTACCTGGACTAACAAGGACAGCAATTACAAGTACAAGAAGTCGAAACTTCTTGTCTTGTAATTGCTGTGTATAAGGTCTAATGTGAATAAGGGCTCTGTAGACCGAAGTCTACAGAGACCTTATTCACATTAATGATAGCACAAATTATAGATAACGTTCTCGTTTGAATCATTTTTCGTTTACCTTTAGAAAAAAAACTGAGTTCCAAAATGCAAATGGTAACTGTAATCTATGGAAGTTTGTTTATAAGTTGGCAATTTTAAAACAATAGACATCTATAAATGTTTTTTTTGTAAATGTCACCTTTTTAAGACTTCTCATGAACTTAATTTCAAAATAGCTGTTATTTGTAACAAATTATATTTCAAGATGGACAAAATTAAAACCTTATCAAGAAATGAAATAATGTATTTATGTACATAAAAATGAATCTTCAAAATATATGTAGGTACGCGCATAACTTCCGATCGGCTGCACCAATTTTTTTTTTTTATGTGTTCGTTATTGTTAGGACAAGGTTTGTGTACAAAAAAATTTTTGTAGTGTCGTGGGACACTAGATAGGAACGAAGTTCATTATCAAAAATACAGATGGCGCTATACTAAATTTTTCATTCACTAAATAAATAATTACAGATGGCGCTGTACAAAATTTTTCGTTCACGCTCTTTGAAAACCACAAAATTGTCTTAATACCTTTATTTTATTTAAAATGATTTATAAAAATATGTAAAAGTTCTATGCGAGGTATAAAGAAAATAACTATTCAGGTATACATTTTTTTAATGATTTTTTATCGATAAAAATAAAAAATAAAACTAAACTTTTCAGTTGTGCTGCCACCTAGTAATCGCTACTGAAACAAGTTCTGTCTAGAGTTACTCCATACCTCGTTACATACAACTTACAGACCACTATGCTATACTAAATTTTTCGTTCACTAAATAAATAAATAAATATTCCTTTTATTTTTTTAAAATCCACACATATTTTACATAGAAAAAATTCAACTCCTGAATAACAAAAGTTTGTCGCGGAGAAAAAAAAAATTGATCCTACCCGAATTCGAAACCGAGATCTCAATCACATCATTCTCATACGCTACCATTTTGACACCGAGGCTTCAATCTTACGTTCTGGACGTTTTTTGCCGCAACGCAACCCCTCCGCAACGCCCCACAAGGAACTTAGTTCCAAAAAAAAAAGGTAACGGGAAAAGTCTTTTTTTTTTCTCCGCGACGGGGAGCTGCGACATATATATAAATATGGTGGTACGAAGTTCGCCAGGTCAGCTAGTTATGTTAAAAAATAAAAGAAAGTTCAAAAATTGTTAATTAAAAAACTAAACAGGCAAACGTCATGTCAGGCAGTAAAAATAAATACAGAAAAAACAATAATTGTGGCAAAAAATGTAAATACTTTAGAAAATAATTAAAGTAAAGACTTGTGAAGCGGAAAATTAACAGCCTCTGGGCGGGAGATTAAGCAATCAAAGAGCGAATTTTCTCTCGCGATAAATACGCTTCGTAAGTATGATAATTGCGGAATTAGGGTGTAGCTTTTAAAAGAGCTTCAAGTTGTTAGAACCAGCTCGTACTGGTTGTAAGGATTCTCAGTGGCCCATCGGTTAAGCATTTCGTTCGTAAAAAGGAAAGAAAGAGACATATTTATAATAAGACCCTCTAATCTTGACTCAGTTCATCATCTTCCTAGCCATTATTAGTGACAAAATTATTTGGGGTCGGCCAATAGTTCAACCGGTTTCAGCTGACGTGTTGAAGGCTTAACGTGCTTCCTGAAGCACGGGTGTGAAACGCCGCTTAACTTGCCTTTTAATATAATGAGGGAAAATTAGACAAAAAGAGCAATCATTAGAATCAATTGAAAAGAAAGAGTAGCATATTGCCTATACAATATATGTAAGTAATAGATTGCCAAGTGTAAGTAATATGACAAAAAAGGTTAATTTGTATAACAAAAATACGGTTAATATTTCATGTCCATCTTAACTGAATAGTTCTGAAACATAAGTATAAACAAACGAAGTGAATTTACAACGAAGTAGTTCTAAAAACATTTACATTTACCTATTCAAATACTGTGTTTAAAAGCTATGAGTAAGACGATGCAGAACTATTATCAAATAAAGTTACAATATGAAATCAATTTTGAATACAATACCAGGTAACTTCCATTACACCAATAACAGGCAAATAGAACTACTAGAGTAAAACGACAAAGCCTATTCAGTTACAATATCCATTCAATTTCGGACGGTTCCTATCCCGCTGTTTCAATGTCATGGAAGCTAAATTCATGTGCCAGATTTCAATTCAGAATAATGATACGATTTCGTATGGGAAATATTGTTACTGGACTTTTGCCGTATTAAGGGTTTAAAAAAAATGTAATTTGATTTGCATTGCTTAATTTAATAATAATAATTATGTAGCTATAATATCTTAGTAGGTTGGGAACCGACTACGATATTTTAGCTACACAGATATAACAAAAAGATGGTGTATAAAGTTTGGTAATTATGTATAAATAATATACACTTTTTTACTAAGAGGACGTCGATTTTTGTGACGAGTGACGTTATTTGTTGCAATCTTCAAAGCCTTCATGAAACTTTAGTCTACTCTCATACAAACATCTTAGGTACTACAAACACTTGTTCTATATATTATTACATATTAAAAATAAATTATTACAAAAGGAAATAGTTAACGTTTACAGAATTAAAACAACATCCTGTTCGGACAGAAAAGATAATAAATAATAATAATAATAATAAATATTTCGGATATTTAACACCCAACGCCATCTAGTCTCAAGCTAAGCAGACATAAAAACACATATACTTTTTTTTTGTAAATACATACATATTATACATAGAAAACACCCAAACTCGGAAACAAATATTTGCAGATCATACAAACATTTGGTCCGACCCGGGAACCGAACCCGAGACCTCAAGTACAGCAGTCGCATACGCTTACCACAGAGGCAGGTAACATTTACGAAATTAAAACCTTTTAATATAATACCAGATACAGAAACATAATAATCCCTAGAGAATAATGTGGCATACACAAAACAAATCAACTCCCAAAAGTCCAAACTCGATCTAAAATTCGTACATCCTAACAGAACCCGAAATAAACCCGATATAAACCCAAACATACACAAACGTCACACAATCACATTCGAATATCATCCGTGGTCGTTAAATGAATCTGTTTGGTTACGTCAGCAGTTAGTTCACAATTAGCCCCTTTGTAGGTATATTAAAACAAAAAATATTAATGTTATTCTCTTTTTAACCGACTAGGGCGAAACTAAAAGGAAGGATAATGGTTTTAGCAGTCTATGTATATTTGTATGTTGCACCGTATTGCCTAAACTACGGAACAAATTTTAATGAATGAGGTGTCAATAAATTACGAATAATGGCCCGGGAGACTTAAGCTATAGAAATTATGTCAAAAGTTTTAACATAGTCGAGTTATAGTTTTTTAAACTTTTTCTTGACCAATCACAATGAAATGAAATGAAATGAGATCAATGAAATGAAATCATTTATTCTGCAATTAGGTTACATGAACACTTTTGCAAGTTAAAATTTTTTTGAGCAGATGAGTTCGGCCTTTTCTAACTGGACTAGCCCTGAGAAGAAAGGACGAAACAAACTCAGGGATGATCGTCTCTTTTAAAGTCCAAACAATATTCTCAAATGCAAAAGACATTATTTCAATAAAAAAAGCGATAATTACAATTTTAGTCACAATTACAATAATCAATAAAGATAATAATTTAAAAAAAAAATGTCAACAACAGCAATAATTTAAGATGAGTTTGTTTCAAACTACAAGTTATCGTCACATCAAAATAAATTTAAACATTCAAAATAAACAGCATGTGCAGAATGGGCAGCTCAATCCCAGGCGGTTTTATCATCAAGATATTCTGCTATGGTATAACACGGCGATCGTATCACTCCTACTACACGGTATTATAGTCAAACGATTGCTTTAAATGTCTACTAGTTTTATTTCATTGACTATTTTACCTTGCATCATCTTGGTAAAATGTAAACTGGACTTTAAATTTATTTATTGATATTGTTGGATAAACTTTTTAAAATGATTTATTTTTGAAAACACATTCTTAAAATTTTAACTTTTTATAATTTTTTAGTTTTAAAACTGGAGATGAAATGCATACATCATGGAAAATTTAATTCTTTAAAAATCTGAAGAATATTTTTGTACCCGACATAGATTTTATTTCACATATCTATAAATATATTGATTCCAAGAAACAAACTCGATTCAGTTATGCATTCGATCGTGAAACAACTTTAATATAGATAAATGTAATGAAGTGTAGTACCAAATTTAGATGTACCAAGATTTTTCGGTATCTTCGGCTGCGATTACGTTGATAACTTGCGGACCGATTTCATGAAGTCAAGGCTTGTATGTGATGCTTACTTAAAGTGTTTACTTGTTCTGTATTCACAATATAGAAGAAAGTTACGGTAGTTAGTTATTTTAATCATTTAAGTATCTAACCAATGTAAATAAAATAAACTAAAGAGATATAAAAAGTAAAAGCTCTATCACTTTTGAGTTAGTTTTTCTTTAACATGGAAAAAATGTTTATGTTTACTTAGCATGTTTAAGATAAAGAAAAATATTTTACTGTATATTACGCTTAAAATTCTTAATTTTACTTATGTGTTTATGGTGTAAAAAAAGTGAGTTGTTGTCATTGTTTAAAAATTAATTAATAAGTAGGTTTATTTAACATGATGTAACTCTGAAGTGACTGAAGTAAATGACACAACGAATGAATGAATAGTAGATAAGCCAAATTTCGGTAGTTTATATAAGGTCTCGTATAATAAATAATTCCTAGACCCTAGTCGAGCATACATTGGGCATAATTCCAACCACCGCGGTTGAAGTTCAGTTTTCATTAGCCGAGGAGTCTGTTATTTCAGCAGCATACACATAAATTTCGTTAAATATAGTGCTTGGCGCCACAGAAATATATATTACGGTAGACTCTAAATTTAATCACATTATTCAAATTGCCTATCCAAAACATTTTCTCTCGAATTTAATAAAAGCAGTTCAATATTTGACTTAAGTCACTTGAGAGTTCACTAACTTTATCTGACAACTGAGGGAATTACACCAACCAAATATTTAACAAAGTCTTTCTCAGTTATTCTAGTCCTTCGTTAACATTCATCGAAAATAAAGTCTGAAGTCGAAAACTAAATATAAAAAAAGAGTACTTTTCAAGTGTATGAGTTTAGCGAAAAAAAAGAATCAAAAGTCATTGATGCGTTCCAGATCCGCGTTAAGATATCCATGCTAATATTATAAATTCGAAAGTAACAGTCTGTCTGTCGTCTCGTACTCTTTCACGACTAAACTATTGCACCGATTTCAATGAAATGAGAATGCAGACAATGCAACAATGCAGGATGGTGACTAGAGATGTGTAACGGGTAAAAACCCATTCTTCCCAATTGGGTTAAAACTGGGTGATTTGGGTTTTAACCCGATTTTAACCCATTACCACCCCTTTTGTTGGGTGAATGCTACTTAAAACAAAATTCTGAACCTAAAATCAGATGGACCTAAAACACAACACAAACAATTAAGATAAGTTAGTTTAATTGGAATCTCTAGTTGAATCAGAAATATTGTCACAATCTGAAAAATCTGAATTGTCAATGCCAGACGTAGATGGTTCTGGGCTGGTAGTTCATGGTGATGTGGATTCCATATTCGTTATTTTATTGTATGTTTTAGCTGCTCAAATGATTCTACTCTGCCTGATGGAAAGCATGAGTAGAATGTAAGGGTGGTGGTTACCATCCTCCTTGAAAACGCGGTCAGTGCAGCATGATTACCCACACTATGGCGGTCTAGTGAGATGATTATTTCCGGGACCCGGGATCATAATGGGAGGAAAATATTTACATAATGTAATTGGGCCCTTTTCATTGACGTTTGCCCATAAAAATCGTCGACTTCAAAAACCATCTCTTGCTTTGTATGATGCCAAATTAGTCATCACATTCAAACCCATAATTTATCATAATTCGTATATGAATTCCATCGCGGAAACTAAGTGTATTGAAGAAGACTGTTCTTTTCGCCCGAGCATCTGTGTCTTCTTTATAAGACTCAGGTTCGCTTGTGTTTATATAAGGAAATGATAAATGAATGATGTTTTGAATAAATAAATAATTTCACAGTATATTCGTGTATCGGTTTATAGAAGGCACCTACTGTACAAATTTCAATGATGTGGTGTGAAAAATGGCTGTGTGGCCCTAGAGTACTGTTAATATGGTTCCGAACAGTAATTAGCTTGACGATCTCGATCGGTTGTAGCGGCGAGTAGTCCGCATTACCAACAGCACCAAGCCGCCGAGTCTCACGAGCCTTGAGCCACCTTCTCCGTTCCTCTACAGGACGACACCATTTAAATTTATGATTACGATCTCCAACTCTACATACTTAGTTGCTTTTCATAGTCTGCTCATAATTTGTATACCCGATAGGTTAAAGGACAACATAAAAAAAAGTATAATCTACAGGCAGAGCGAATGACAAAATAACATGTCCTGATAGAGGTTCTTCTGGGAAGTATACCATTAGATATCTTGTACATGCCATCCCTCTAAACTTGATTCCGACATTAATTAAACTTCGCTCGCCCAGCCTACCAAAATTACCTCTACTCCCACGACACACTTTAGTATAATTGAGTGTATGTTGGAACACATATCGGTTGTCACGTAGCACGGGAGATGAAGGATGTAGGTACTGGCGCCGTAGATGTATTCATTATAGATAAGACAACAGTAGCTTCCCTCAAGATAAGATCTGGTATAGATTCGGGGAGGACTTAAAATCACAAGGTCCGAGTCCTCTCACAGTAGGCATGAGGTACACCGTCGGAGTGGTTTTTATTTAAATCACTACATTCTCCTGGTTTCTAAATTTTCTGTAAACAAACAAAAAGCTGCTACTGTAACTGGCAATAGTAAATTATAAATATATACAATCATTTGTCACATTTGTGAATGAATTGAAAAATGACAGTACGTAAAATTTGAAAGAAAAATTTGTAATTGCCACGTGAGCAGGATAAAAAGGGACCGTAATAAATTGGAACACGTTTAAGTTTTGCTTATTTTTCACAAAATCATGGTTAAATTGGAATGATGCTATTTCGGATTGGACGGACGAATTTTATATAAAACGATTTCGATGTTTCACATCTGCCAGGCGTCCCGTGACGGCTCACTTTTTTTTATCGAATTGGTTGTTCTCAAGTCTCATTGAAATTAAATTATTCTTCTAAGGATGGAAAGTTAAGGGATCATCGTCATCAACAGCCTGTAACACTCTTAGTCCACGGCTGGACATAGGTCTCTCTATCAGGAATTAAGAATACCTGTTATTAGGATTTATGATTCTACACGCATTGAAGTCGCTAATACGTCTTTTAAATGTTAAATATGATAATTCATTATTTGATACATTACAAATATATGAATATGTCACATAAATAAAGTAGAAATTGCAATATTGAGTATAAATTGAAATCAATAGGTACTAGTATTTTTTTTCTTTCACGCACAAAATTGTTTCGCAAATTGAATATCCACGACTATCAACGCTTTGATAACTTATCTAGTATACACTACGAGTATATGTCTGTGACAAACGCCAATGACATTTCATCCGTAATACAGTGGTTTGAGCGAAAGGTTATTCTGCAAACACGGTAGGTACTGTCACGAATTAAGTGAAATATAATTAATCGAGATATTTAAGCTCTGGGAAAATATTCAATAATGTATTTATTTTTATACTTTTTAATAAATAGAAAGGTAATAATGAGGTACGTCAGTAGTCTATAAATTGTTAAAAAAGAACAGCTCATAAATAAACGATCTCTATTTTAAGTGAACTTGATTCCCAATTAAAAATTTCGTACTTTTCCAAGTTGTATAAAAAGGCAGTCTGTTTCTCTCCTAACCTTTTCACAAATTATGTAGGTGTAGCTTCAGTCTACTACGACACGACTAAACTTAGATTTATTTATAGATGGAACGGCTGCCATCAGATCTCCAGAAGTCAAGTATCAGCCGAAATCGAAGTTGTGAAGAAAGACTGTTGTTGGACTTTTTAACCGACTTCTAAAAAGGAGGTTATCAATTCGACTGTATTTTTTTATGTTTCTTACCTCATAACTTTCGACTGGGTGAACCGATTTTCATGATTCTTTTCTATTTGAAAGCTGGTGGTTCCCGTGTCCCATTTCAATTTGGTCCAGTTTTTGAAGTCGGTTGCTTTTGTTAAAATTTGTGATTAGGTTATTAGGACTCCAACTACTCATAACGATTGCCTAAGATGTCCGTATGGCAACCGGGACCGACGGCTTAACATACTCTCCGAGGCATGGCGGGGTCTCAATATTGTTACGCCATAAATGTAAATGGGTCTCGAATGGTCTGGAGAGTTCGGAGGACAGCGGCGCCATCTAGTAACTAGTAGCGCACGACAGTGGAGATTATGACTGGCGATTCCGATTTTCTATCACAATCATGTATTTGATATATATCAAATAGATCGATCAATCTATTTGGTCCAGAATGCTCTGTCGAATATTCTAGAGATTTCGAAAGTCGTATAAAAGCGGAGCGTGTTAGCCGTAGGGGCAGTATTGTTTCACGATACAGCGGATTGACATCGAAGCGATCTTCTAGTGCGATTAACGAGTGATTTAGTGAATTATTATTGTAAAAGTGTTGTTAATAATATTGGTGTTTTTGGTAATCAATCGACTACATTCATATATTTAATACCCAGCTCGTCGTAACAATATGTTTAGAATAGTCACCCATTATAGATTGATCTGTCTTTGTTTAACTTTGCAATGTATTAATTAACCTACGTGATTAAAACTGAGCCTCAAAAATAAGGCAGACTGTATTAAACAAATAATAAACCTCCTTTACAATAATATTTGATTCGTTAGTCATCCTTGATATTTATTTATTACTGGTATTGTACACTCCAGCAATCTAAATACCGTTGAAGCTTCAGTTTTCTTACCCGCAGAAAGTTTCACTTTCAAACTCAATTTTCGAGCACTAATGGACATCTGGAAAAAATATCAAATCCTAACTCAATTTAGATGAGACATATTTATACTAACAGTTCACTAGTACAGTAAATCCAGTGAACATTGTGGGTACACACTTTTATCCAATTTTATCTTTTATGTGAGTTGAAACGCACTGTTTACAAACTTATGCTTACAAACTTATTTATATAAATATGCTTAAGATTAGATTTACCGAGTGATTAAGTAGCACAGTAAGACTACATACATTATATACTTTTATCACCAAATCGAGCAAAAAAACAATTGTACAATCCTTAAGCCATAACTAAAAATAAGGTGAAACCTTAAATACAATTATTTGATAGTTCCCTTCTAAATCAGATAGACTCTAAAATACCAACATGATTTCTGCGTACTCCTTTGGTTTAAAATATCTGCTCTAACAAAGATCTTAGAACAATACACTTTTAGAATTTGTGAGTTATAAGCATATGCTCTCAGGTAGATGTTTTCTATGAAAAAATCTAATCAAAGGAGCTGTATTATCCAGGTAATAAAATATAGAATTTATGAGTTAATAAACTGTTGTAATTAAGTATTGTTTACGGTTTTAAATGTGCTCAAGGTAAGATCACGTTTAGTTATAAAATAATTTAATCTGTGGTTCGTAAAAAAATCGAAAACAGTCTGGAACTGCGATTAGGAATAAATAGTAATATATTTGCTATGTATATATATACACACATCAAAAGTGTCTAGGGATCAACATATGTGTCTAGGGATCAACATATATTTTAGCAATAACTTTTCTCCTGATTGATATTAATTAAAATTTTCTTTAAGGATTTATCAAATAAAGTGTTTTTGTTTGTCACAATAACGATAAACCAAGTCACCTTTGCATTAATAAAGAAATTTGCCATTTTCCTAATAAAAGGATTTTTGACATTTGAACCACTAACATTAAAGTTCGAAAAAAAGACTGAAATAACAGTTTTCTTTAAAATTTTATTAGGTAACTTAAACAATTAATAATCCGTGTTTCTACCGCGAACACTAACACAAGAACATCGGTTTGGCATACTCAAAATGAGTTCTTCCAAATCACGCTGTGGAATGGCCGACCATGTTCGTTGCAACAACAAAAAAAGGTCTTCTTGCGACTGGATACCCTCCATATTCGGCAGAGCTCTTCTCTGTAGCATATCCCATGCATGCTCAATCGGGTTCAAGTCTGGCGACTGAGCAGGCCAGGGCCAAAGCCACATCTCAATCTCAAGAAATCCGCATAAAAATGCTTGATCCCTAGACACTTTTGATGTGTGTATATGCTTGGAGTCTCTCTACGTGATCGAATCAGAAATGAGGAGATCCGTAGACGAACTAAAGTTACCGACATAGCAGAGCGAGTCAGCAAGCTGAAGTGGCAGTGGGCAGGGCACATAGCTCGGAGAACCGATGGCCGATGGGGCAGAAAGGTTCTTGAGTGGAGACCACGTGACGGCAAACGCAGCGTAGGAAGGCCTCCCGCAAGGTGGACGGACGACCTAGTTAAGATCGCGGGGACACGTTGGATGCAGGCCGCTAACGACCGGTCGAAATGGAAATCAATAGGGGAGACCTACGTTCAGCAGTGGACTTCCTGCGGCTGATATGATGATGAGTAATATATGTGTAAACTTATAATATTATAACATCAGGCGTTGTACGAATATACAATTTATACAACGTTGACTGTTGTCTGTAACTGTAAGTTTGGGAGTCTGCATCTAAAGGTCGTTTGCTTAAAGAAAAGTTGATTAGAAAATGAATTTATAAAAATCGAGAAGAAGATCAACTTGAAAGTCCCCACGAGCCGCCACTTTATTGTGGCCGAACGACAAAATGTTATATCAGACTCAAATCGACTGAAATCTCAGTGTTTCGTTAGGTCTACTCTAAAAAGTACATTTTTGGGAATCCCAGCTGAACTCGGAGCCTGACTTCGGAAATGAGATCTGAAGTTCAGATCGCAAACAAATATGTTACTACAGTGATGTACCTAGGTAGGTATGTGTTACAAAATGACAAATTTGCATTTTCAATGTATAATCAATTGCCGTTGTAGTTATATTACTTGACTTAAGAATACTGAGCAAAATTATATTCTCCTATGACAAAAATATGGAAAAAGTTAAGAATAGCAAAGACAGAAGGACGAGAAGGTAAATGGTTAATCCCCAAAATAATTATGTTCAATAAATATTTATGTCCATATCATTAAAATTTACATTGTCTTTATTAAAATTGGTTTATTTGAAACAAAAATATTTGACGTCTATAAAGTATCGTTAACAATACGAGTATCTAGTATGTACTACTGCACTTTGTTAGACACAATCCATTACCGCGTAGCCACGCACTTGACGTTAATGAGCATGTCTGCTGGTTTCAAACTTTCTTCCTTTATTTATTATGGTCTTCTACGTCATGATGTTCCGATGTTCCTGGAACAATATTCTTACAAACTTCAAGTTAAATCATATGGTTTATATATAGTTCAGTCTGTTTACGCTGACGCCAAATTTCGACATTTTTGTTCATAAATATTTGGGACGAATATATATACCTATAGAAAACACCCAAATTCCGAATCAAATATTTGATCATACAAACATTGTGTCCGACACGGGAATCGAATTCGAAACCTCAAGCACAACAATATTATAGCAGCAGCAGTATTATAATATCACAATTGTGTCATAATCTGAATAGATGATTAGTTATAATAAACTACAAAAGCCCTGGTGTCCTAAATCAGACTTCACAAACAAAACTGTCAACTGTATTTCATTGTATTGTGTTGAAGTAAAAAAAATGATATTATTAAAAATGTTCCAATTTTGTGTAAGCTAGGGTCAGATCATAATCTGAAATAATAATTTTATGCACGAGCCTGCTAAAGTGACTCCACTCTGCCTGATGAAAAGCATCCGGTGTCACGCTCACCAACGAAATACGACAGCACGAATGCTGTTGTGGGGGAACGGGTATCATGTCCCTCCTACACAAAGGGGGGTTCTCCGACCAGGCGAGGTAATCATGCCTGGCGGGACACTGCCCAACGGTTGATATTGGGAAGTTGTATACATGCTAATCGACGCGAGAACTTCTATTGCGCGATTCAGGATTGGTAGTTTCTTCCTTTCCTTCGTTACTCCGTAGTTCGACGTATCTTCGGTAGATGACGCTGTAGTGTATTTCGGTTTTGCGTTGTATGAGGAAGTCGCCACACTGTCATTTTAGGTTGGTTTTCTGTAAGAGGTTAGTACCGCCCCGTTCGTGCTGAAATCAGCGTGGCTCTACTACCTTCTACTATACTAAATACAAATTTGTATAAAATGTATCTCTAAGGAAATACAAGCTTAATTCTCTATGGTGTAGTAGTAGTAAGATTTACGTTACTGTTAAAGGGTAAACATTAATTAGGTCGGGCGTTGGATAATCGCCACCCCAAGACGGTGATTTACTGTAAGACAAGTGATGGATGAGACACGCAAGTAAAACCTTCGGTGTTATGTTTGTTACTTCAATTTTCAACAGGCTTTCTAACTTTTAAACTAATAATATTTTTAGTTTTCAAAATGATATAAAACTCATTTAGTTAGTTTGTGAAAAACTAGGCTTAAATATCATGACTTTATATACTCACATACAAATTACATTAACTTATGAAAAATTGCTTTAAACTATAATCCTCGTGGAAACAAAAAATATACACTATATATACCTACACATAAATAAAATTGAAGTCTGTTTGTCATTTCAAATTAAAAGCTTATCAATAAATGAACATGTAAGTTAATACGGTATTTACATAAAAAAACATTTTCTTAAATTTTTGCTGGACCGATTTTGACGAAACTTTCACTTTTTTCGCCCCGCTGTGTTACCCGTGGCTTTTGTTGCAAGAGTAAATCAACAACCGCGGGTAACACCTCACCGGGCTCAACAAGTACTCTATTAAGAATAAAGTACACTTTGAAGAATTAGAGAAAACGAGATATGCTATATCATATCTCATTTTATGACAGTCTGTGCTATTTTAGCTGAACAATAATGCGATGTCCTCAAAGTATGACAACTTATTTTTCTTCGTTTAGCTTTGAACTTTTACAGTAGTGTAGATAACTTAATATAAACTAATGTTAAGTAACCCATCTCTCAAGTTAAAAGATAATCTCGTTAGTTAACTTAAGAGAACTCAACCAAAACGAAGAAACTCTTAAAGTAAGTTTAAAGTAAGTATTTAAGTTTCTACTCCCCGCAGATGGCACAGCCATCTATTTTAAATTATACGCGGCATTCGTATACAGTCTAAGTTCTGACAGGTTCTTATCTACATCTACACTATTATATAAAGAGGTAAAGTTTGTCCGTTTGTGAGTTTATGACGTTGTAGGGGGTAATCTCCGGATCTACTGAACAGATGTTGAAGATTCTTTTACCAATAGGATATATAATAACCCGAAAACTTGAAAGATTTATTGTGGTAGCCGGATTTGCAAAGTAAGTCGAAGAAAAAATGTTAACCGCCCAACGAAGTGGGCACGGGTCAGCTAGTCGTATATAAAGAACTAGTTAAAATTTCTACAGATACAGTTAGCTTATGATATAAGGATTAACTTAAGCAATTTTTTTAAGCTATTGCATAGCTTTTATCGCGGGCTTTGGGGCCTTTGTGCAGAAATTCCATAACGTAACAAAAAAACCTGACACCCGACCAGAAACGAATCTGTGTCACTGTCACGCACGAACATACTGCTTAAAAAAATATAATTGCATAAGTTGATAAAAATGCTATGCAATAGCTTTACCGCGACAGTCCCCGAGTGCCACACGTATTTTTTTATACTAGCTTCGATACGCGACGTTAGGTTGTTGTAAAGGTACAACAACGCCACGAAGCTCAACTAGTCAAAAATAAATCCTAGTCGTTTAGGCACGTAGAGCAAATATACCCAAATTTAGAACTTTTGGGTGTTCTAATTAATGTAATATCGTGATGTGGGAACAACTCTAAACTCTACCTCAGTAGTTTTGTAGGAATCTTGATATTCTAAATTAACTTTAGTGAGAAAAGGGAAACTTGGGATGTTTTCTGTACTACTACTTCTACTATAATAACGTTCCTTACTAGAACTTCTACTATAATAACTGGTGATAAATATACGCATACAAACATACAGATAGACAACAAATTATCGTGATCTTCTCATTCATAAGAATCCAATGAAAATAAAACAAAGAGTTCCATACACTTCAACGGATTTATTTGACATTCACAAAAGTAAATGTATTTTCTACTAATTAAATTTATAAACACGTCCTTCTGTTGTTCTAAAATATCTGGCCGTGTAAAGAAATGATAATAATTATTGTAAAATGTTTTTGAGTTAAGGAAACCAGAATCACAACAGTCTGAATGAACCATTCCAACGTTACTTGATATCCATCGACATGAAGTGACATTCCACAATTCAGCTTTGAAACTCCTACTAGTCTTCACATCGTATCTTTTATTTATTTTACCTTTTTCACCTGCCTCATTAAAGCCCGAGAAGGGTTTCATCTCCCTTTGGAAAACGTCTAAAGATATATTTATAGAAAGTCCGTACAGTAGAAATACCTAACTATTTCTATGTATAAAATGTTGAATTGTATACGCTTCAAAAACTCGAAAATTTCTACACCGATTGGACTCTTTTAACACAATATTCGATACACTTTAAAATGGTTTTTATCTATCCTTCGACTCAGTTTCGTTTCTTATTTTTCATCACTGTTTTTTATTTCTTTTTAGGGTTCCGTGTCAAAGGCAAAAAACGGAACCTTTATAGATTCTTCATGTCTGTCTGTCCGTCCGTATGTCACAGCCACTTTTTTCCGAAACTATTGGACCTATAATGTTGAAACTTGGTAAGTAGATGTATTCTGTGAACCGCTTTAAGATTTTTACACAAAAATAAAAAAAAACAATAAATTTTGGGGGTACCCATACTTAGAACTGAAACTCAAAAAAAATTTTTTCATCAAACCAATACGTGTGGGGTATCTATGGACAGGTCTTCGAAAATGATATTGAGGTTTCTAATATCATTTTTTTCTAAACTGAATAGGTTGCGCGAGAGACACTTCCAAAGTGGTAAAATGAGTGTCCCCCCCCTTTAACTTCTAAAATAAGAGAATGATAAATCTAAAAAAAAAATATGATGTACATTACCATGTAAACTCCCAACGAAAATTGGTTTGAACGAAATCTAGTAAGTAGTTTTTTTTTTATGCGTCATAAATCGTAAACTACAATTTACCTTTCATTCAATCAACACAAATATCAAAATAAAATAAAAATTATATTATGTTACTTGCTGCCGCGGAACCCTTCATGGGCGAGTCCGACTCGCACTTGGCCGCTTTTTTTTTGCCTGCCTCGTTGGCGCAGTGGCAGCGTACGCGACTGCTGTGCATGAGATCTCGGGTTCGATTCTCTTGTCGCACCAAATGTTTGTATGATCTGCAAATACACACATCAAAAGTGTCTAGGGATCAACATATGTGTCTAGGGATCAACATATATTTTTGCAATAACTTTTCTCCTGATTGATATTAATTAAAATTTTCTTTAAGGATTCATCAAATAAAGTGTTTTCGTTTGTCACAGTAACGATAAACCAAGTCACCTTTGCATTAATAAAGAAATTTGCCATTTTCCTAATAAAAGGATTTTTGACATTTGAACCACTAACATTAAAGTTCGAAAATAAGACTGAAATAACAGTTTTCTTTAAAATTTTATTAGGTAACTTAAACAATTAATAATCCGTGTTTCTACCGCGAACACTAACACAAGAACATCGGTTTGGCATACTCAAAATGAGTTCATCCAAATCACGCTGTGGAATGGCCGCCCATGTTCGTTGCAACAACAAAAAAAGGTCTTCTTGCGACTGGATACCCTCCATATTCGGCAGAGCTCTTCTCTGTAGCATATCCCATGCATGCTCAATCGGGTTCAAGTCTGGCGACTGAGCAGGCCAGGGCCAAAGCCACATCTCAATCTCAAGAAATCCGCATAAAAATGCTTGATCCCTAGACACTTTTGATGTGTGTATGTGTTTCGGAATTTGGGTGTTTTCTAAGTATAATATTTGTGTATTTACCAAAAAAAGTATATATGTATTTATATCAGTTGTCGAGTACCCATAATACAAGCTTTGCTTAGTTTGGGACTAGATGGCGTTGTGTGTTAGATGACTGATAATATTTATTATTAAACATACAACAAAGCATGTCAGGATGCAGGTAGTAGATAACATAATAATTATAGTTCACATCATCACATCTACAGGATTTAATACCCCATTGCTAGAAATTCTGGCTAGTCTTCCTTCTCACCAATGATAGCGATCACTTGTGATACTTGAGATGTCTTAGGGCCCATAGATAGGACATTCAATCACTAACCTAATTCATTGGCGAGAAGAATAAACCACAGCGATTCACCGTGTTCTTAATCTAAATCATCAAGCACTTACTGGAGTTGTGTGGCGTCCTGTTCTCGACGTCCCAAGAGATCTCTTGGGTAGGTGGGTAGGTTCTTCTCTGCGTCGTCACACAATCATAAACTCCTAAAGTGCTGTACAACTTCCAAGGTATTCGAATTACAACAAACTCGTATCAGCTATCACGGATATTCGAATTACAACTCACTCGCTTCAGCTATCGCGGAACGCGCCTACAAAACTCGCGAGTCCACGACCTGGACAATACAATTAGCTTACTATCAATTTTACGGTTTTCGAACGTCAAAACGTCAAACACAAAAAATGACATCGAAATGTTGCCATTACAATGACGTTCGAAATCCAACAACAGTTTTTTATGGGATAGAGAGCAAACGAGATGACGCATCGTCTGATGGTAAGCGGTTACCGCCGCCCATAGACATCTACAACACCAGAAGCGTCACAAGTGCGTTGGGGGCCTTTTAAAAATGAGTTTACTCTCTTTTCTTGAAAGTTTAAAGGTCGTATTGGTCCAAATACAATATTATTTTTCTGTTATTATTTTTCTCAAACTTAAAATTCAATATTAATAATCTGTGAACATACATAGCTGAATTGGATATTTAACTACAAAATTCTTTGTTAATTTTAACAACGAGGCGTCTCTATTTGTATTCAAATTAGGTAGAATTAAACAACAAACTGTTCACTACAATTGTAAAATTAAATTTCTTGTTAGCAACTAAAATAGACCGTCTGTTAATTCAATTAATCGCTACAAAATTGGAGCCCACAGGAAGTCAAACTTATTTGATTAGAATGACAAAGAAAAAAGCAAACTTTGAAGGTCTGCGAAGCTTCACGGAGCTTTGATTTATTGATCTTCTCTCGTCGTACTGTTTAGGTGGCTCATCTTAAACGTTTATTGCAAAAAGTGAGTTTTGACCGACTTAAAAAAGGGAAGGTTTTCAATGTATTATTCATAATTTATTACTTCAGAACTTCGTAATTTTTGGCAGATTTGGCAGTTTTTTTAATTTGATCAACGTTTGATGTTATATCAATTTACGTTTAGCTATTAAAGTAGGATATAAATGATAAAAAGGGTTCTAAAGACGCATAAAGGAAAGTTGTTGACTCTAAATGATTCCCTGAAACTGGAGCAATTGCTCTCTTAAATTCCAATATCTGTACATCGTTTTCTTTGACCTACACATTATTAAAATCACTTTAAATGCCTATTATACGCATTTAATAAATATTAACAATTGAAAGTAGTTTTATGTTTAACTTTTAAAGAGCTGGGTTTTCAATAATCTAGTCAGATCACAACATGATTTGATCAATTATTGAATTAATTTTCTTTGTAATTCTAATTATGCTTCCTAGCGATAAAGTCACTAATTCAAATTGAAATCGTTTATTGCACTCCATAGTGTATTTCAAGGTGTTATAAATTTGTTAGAGGAAACCATTATGGACCCCGTTGGGCACGGCAAAATCTGGAGGAGAAGACGAACCATCTACTATTAATGAAGCACATTATAATATAGTTATTTTGATCCATCTAGAAACTCTAGAACTACATAATTGTTTATTTTATATTGTTTTAAACTTTCATGGTCAGTAACATTAAAATAGAAATCTACGGGATTGCTACCATGTACCTTTTTGTTTGTGAGTATCCGATATTTCGGCGGATATTAAAATAGAAAATAGATTTCTATTTTAATGTTTATTTTATTATTTACGTATATAATGTAATTATGTTATATTTATAAAATATATTTTTATAGAATGTTATTATTGTAGAGTATTATATTTAGTGTAGAGCTAGCCACATTTTACATCGTCGTAGCATTTTCACATCATAAAATTACCTTCCCAAGTGAGATGTCAACCATTGTTGTACTTTGTACGGTGTCCGGAAACTCGATCTTCTGTAGGGTAAATGTAAATGTTATTCCCCTAAGGCCGGCTCAATTTCAAGTAGACATTTCAAAACATGGTAAAATAAAATAATATTAACGTACAAGATATGTGAGAGCTACTGTACATTTCTGGCGAAATATTTGATTATATCAGAGATGTGTCAAACAAGTTTTCAAATTCTCGTTGCATCACCCACACAAAAATAAATCTTAACTATATAAAAAAGAAATTTGCCCACTTTGTTAAATTGATTAAATGAGTTGGAACACTGAGTTAGGAAACTTCGTCACCGAATATTATACAAAGGTCTATGTATGTAACAAGTAACATACCTCTACATAAATAATAATTAATATAGTTTTAAAACCCACCCTTAAGAAGTCGGTTACAAAACTTACAAACAAACATACAAGTGGATCTAATAAAAGCATCTCAATACCAATTATTTCAAAAAGTTTTATGAATTGCTAGACAATTTACGATTTGGCTGCCGTAGTTCCAATTTTAGCTACGTACCAATAAATTCTTGCCATTACAGCAAAAAATGAGGCCTTTGTTAGAATATATTAAGTACTCTTTCCATTAAATATTATGCCACTGTGACCTATCCTGTTTATCCACAAAATTTTATTACAGTACGTATTATTATTGCAAGACTTATAAAATATCTGTCCACTCATAATTACAGTAATATTTTAGTGTAATCATTATCTAAATCCCTATTAGTCTCATGAAATATTTCCTTTGACTTTGCTTAGGTACAAATTAGATTTCGACAAAGCATTCTCAGCGACTTTGATACGTGCTCGTCGTCGCGTTTGTGAACGTCCGCAAAACTTATTATGTTTCTTGCTCGCTCAGGATGTTTTCGTTTCGCCGAGCATGAGCACTTCGCTGTGTATAGCGTAGATATACAGTATATTAACTGTTATATTATGAAAATATTTTTAAATATCGACGATAATTTTCTAAGAAGCATCGACTAAAACTCGTATATTCTTAGGTTTTTAAATGAATACCTACCTATTTGTGCCTAAGCAGGAGGAGAGCCACGCTTCGGCATGAATGGGCCGGCTCGACCGGAGAGATACCACGGCCTCACAGAAAACCGGTGTGAAACAGTGCTTGCGCTGTGTTTCACCGAGTGAGTGAGAATACCGGAGGGCCCTACTCCAACCCGTCCCCCTTCCCATCCCCCTCCCCATCCCCCAAAGGCCGGTAAGGCATTTATGATGCCTCTGGTGTTGCGGGTGTCCATGGACGGCGGTAATTGCTTACCTGATGGTAATATATACGATACGTCTGCTCGTGTCGTGCTCGTGGTTTTCCATTTAAAAAAATCAAAATCAAAGGAAATATTTTATGAGACTAATGGTGATTTAGATAAACCTTATAGTATTTTGAAAATGTAATTTTGATAACTTGAGATAAGCTGATTAATTTTTTTGGACTCCTAATTGTGAATGACATTTTATAAAAGCGAATGTTTGGAAAATGGTCGTCGAAGTTTAAAGATATTTTCAGTACATAAAAGTCTTGTATATGGTTCTCACCTATCAAACTGTAAAGATAGTGACAATATTGTAACTTTTTAATAGCATTTGTTCTTGAATATACAAAAAAAAACACATGAATTTAATCTATGCCATAACCTCTATAAACGTCAAAGATATTGTAGACATAATGGAATAGTAACAGAGTAGATAGACAGATACGATTACCTGAGGCGAGTCTACACTGGCGTGTTATACCTACACCTAAATTACTCGCCCATCTATTCGGGCGTGTAATTTAGATTAATTTCGGGTAAATATAGGTGCGAACCTATGCTGTACCACGGTGTTTGACACACCCGACCAACTAATTGAATGTGAGTGCTTTTAGAGAAGTATTGCCAGTAACGGTTAGTAAATTGCTTATTAAACTACTATAATCCGAATACATAAAACTTTTGTTAAAATAAAATGGATACACTCTATGTCATCCGAGCCATAATTACGAATATGGACACGTCATTCATTAAAATCGGTTCATTAGTTTAGACGCTACGGTGGAACATACATAAACTGCATAAACTATTGCCCTTTATTTTACCTTCGCCGTAGTCGCGTAAAAAATATGTCAAAGCGAGGAATGCACAATGTGATAAGATTCAACTTTTGTGTACTAACAGTACTAAGAAACATGCGATATACTTATTTTGGCTTTAATTTCAAAGAGTTAAATACAGGGTTACTGGTAACATGTAGTAATCCCTTTAAGGGGTGATAGTAGAGATCATTAGCTATCAAATTGTCCTCGGGTAAATGTGTCAAAAATGTACCGTTTTGGAAATAAAATAAAAAAACTCATTTTTTTAAGAAAAGTGGACGCTACTTCAAAGTGCTCTTAAAACAAACACTTGCGTATTTAATGGTTGTTGTTAGTGTCTTTAGTTTGCTAACACTCTAATACGTAATAATAACACAAAAAGAACAGAAATGTAGTACCGTTAGTGAATAATTTATTTATTTATTTATTTATTTATACAAACTTCCTGCAAACATATTGCACAAGGCGGACTTAATGCCACAGGCATTTTCTTCCAGTCAAACCTTTGGGTGTTGCAAAACTGTGTGTGGCAGGCGTATTTTAGAAAGAAGTATTACGATAGGTTAAATTAAAATATATTACAAAACTAACGATTCTACAGATATATACCTACACATATAAAATTTACATACACATACATTATACATAGATATATTAACATACATACATACACACACATACACATATACGAGCATACACACATCCAAAAGACACTTTGAAAATGTTATTCTGATGACTCCGTCAACAAGTCTCTATAGAACTTCCGTACTCTAAACTTAAAAGTGGATCGGCTAGTGGACATCCTGGTTTCTAGTGGGAGTGTGTTCCAAAGAGTGACAGCTTGAACTAGGAAGGAGGAATGGACAATACTGGAAGTATGGGAAGGACAACGAAGAAGAAGATTGTTAGACGAGCGAAGATTTCTGTTATGGTTAGCGCAGATATATTCTAGTTGGGATTTTAAGTAGGTAGGTGAGTTTGGTGAATAGAGAAGGGAGTACAACAAAGTAAGAGCCCTCGAACTGCGGCGCTGTCTTATAGGTAACCAGGACAGTTGTGTACGATAAGCGGATATATGATCATACTTTCGAAGGTTGAATATGAATCGAATGCAATTGTTGAGAAGTCGGTCTAATTTATTGAGCAGATCTGCATTCAGGTCGAGATAACACACATCACCATAGTCGATAAGTGGAAAAATTAAAGTCTGCACGAGCATCTTTTTTGTTTCTACGGGGAGGAAATTTTTCAGACGATAGAATATACGTAAAACATTTGTAACCTTCTGACAGACGCTAGTAACTTGTGTTTGCCAGTTCAGAGTAGTATCGATGTGCAAACCGAGATCCTTGACCGATGTACTAACGGGTAAGACAGTACCATTAAAGATGATTTCCGTCGTATCATCAGTATCGATTCTGTTTGTCATTCGAGGACTTCCTATGATGATTGCTTGAGATTTTGATGGGTTCACCGTTAAACCAAACCTGCTGGACCAGTTTCTAATGGTCTCTAAGTCTCTGTTGACACTACCTATAGCTTCGTTCAAATGGTCTACTCTTGCGTGTGAGTAGATTTGCAAGTCGTCTGCATACAAGTGATACGCACACTGAAGCTCACGGGTCACGAGATCAATAAATAGTGAAAAGAGAAGAGGAGAAAGAATGCCGCCCTGTGGAACACCAGAGTCGAGTTCGGTCCACGTTGATGAAGATTCATCAGTTCGGACAGACTGCTGGCGTCCTCGAAGATATGATGAGAACCATTCCAGTGCACCATCGGAAATCATAAAGTGGGTAAGTATAGATAGCAGGATATCGTGATTCACGGTGTTGAAGGCGTTTGAGAAGTCAATAAGGGCTAGTACAGTTATTTTACCTTCTTCTACCGCTGCCTTGATATCGAGAGTCACTTTAAGTAGCGCCGTCTGTGTACTATGTCCAGGTCGGAATCCTGATTGATTTACGTTGAGCAAATTATTATTATAAATAAATATTGAAAGTTGTTTATGAACGCAAGCTTCTAGGATTTTCGAGAGAAAAGGAAGTATAGATATCGGACGGAAGTGAATAGGGAGAGAGGGGTTAGGCACTTTAGCTAGTGGACGGACGTAAGCCTTGCGCCATAAGGATGGGAAAGAATTAGAATCGAGGGAGTAATTGATTAAGTAAGTGATGGCGGGTAAAAGTTGTTCAAGAATAGAGGTCACCATGAAACGGCTAATTTCATCGCAACCTGTAGCGTTAGATTTGATAGACATCATAAATTGTTTAACCTCCTCTGGTGCAACTGGAGAAAAATCAAACGAGTTAATGTTAGGCCTTGGCAGACGGGCCACACAGTCCATGGTTTGGACTCTGCTTTGATGATCCAATGTGGTGGTTGTGGTGAAGTGGCAATTGATATCATCCAAAGCAATGTCCTTTGGAAAGTCTGCGTGGTGTTCTCTACCAATGCCAAGAGTCCCTAAGAACTTCCAAATATCAGCTGAAGAAGAGGAAGAAATTTTATCGAGAATATAGCGGCGTTTAGCGTTACGTATCACTTGATTAGACTTATTTCTAGCAGTCTTATAGGCGACCCAGTTATCATCACAACGATTTTTCTTAAAGCGCCGAAACGCACGATCCCTATTTCGCATTACGTTGCGGATGTTATCTGTAAGCCAAGGTGCAGGAGGATGTTTTAATTTAATTTTTTTCACCGGTGCATGAACATTGTATAGGTGTAATATGTTATTGTTTAATATTTCGACCTTTTCGTCAATGGTGCCTGCTGCCCCTAAAGGTTCCCAGTTGATATGAGAAGCATCTTCTCGAAGTTTCTCTAAGTTCATGCTTCTGAAACAGCGTCTATGCATAATTTTTGCTTTAGGTTTTGGTGTTTTGAGTTTATACGTAATAAAAATTAGGTCATGATGTGAGAAACTGGGTGCCAAATATTGTCCATGAGAAATAGCTTTGGTAAGAGACGACGTAATTATAAGATCAAGCAGGGTGTCTTCTCCATTTAAGTTGTGATGAGTAGCTTGAAGCGGTAAAATATATAAACAAGTGGACTCCAATAAATGTAATAGTTTACGTGAACGGGAGTTTTGAGATAAGAGATCGGTATTAAAGTCTCCCATGATGATGTGATGCTCATACTCGGACCCCAAAGATTCCAAAACCGACTCGAATTCGGTGAAGTAATCAATGGCTGGGGGACAATATACGACACCTAGGATGAGTTTAGCTCCCTTGACACAAACCTCGAGAAAAAGATACTCAGCAGGCGAGTTAGATGGCGATTTAGAGAAAAGCTTATAAGAAAAATCGGATCGTAAGTAAATTGCAACACCACCGCCTCTTTTATTTACTCTATCATTCCGGATAAGAATATAGCCTGGAAGAGTGTAAGAAGTAGAAAGAAGTTGAGGTTTGAGCCATGTCTCAGAAACCAGGATAGCGTGCACATTTGAATCATGAAATGTGTCCCATAAGTCACTAAAGTGACCGGGTATGCTTTGAGCATTTATGTGACAAACGTGTAGTTCATTATTGGTTTTTTGAATAAATGTGCTACGCAATATATCACCGAGTGTATCAGTGACCGATATAAAACTCTCGTCGGCTATAGAGTCCACAGAGTCGTTGGCGGAGAAGTAGGATTCAACATCAGACATATGAATATACAGAATATATATGATAAGTATGAAAAAATAAGTAAATATTAGGATAATATATATAAAAATACTACAACTATATTTGAAGCTTTGCAAATTAAATAAGTACTCACATCAATGCACCACCCGCCGGCTTACACTGCACTTATTTAACAATAAAACAATGACAAGTAAATCAATTACATACAGAGTTAAGAAAGAAAACAAAACAAAACGATATTCATTAAAAGTTATGAAAACATTATAAGTCAAACACTAGTTGAGTATGATTTATGATAAAGTGAATGACACTGAACGCACTCGCTAGAAACGCGCTTGTAGTAAACGTCAAAACTGACAGACATAGACATTGTCATAAACGTAAACAAAGTTTTGCCAATGTAATGGAGATGTAAACATTATAAATTATACAGTTAAAACTCACTAAAAATAAACTGAGTGCAAATGTTTTTTGATAACTATACACAACGAACGCCTGGAAGTTACTTCCTACGTGTCACGTCCCTGCTAACATTGGAACCGGCGTCCGATGTACCGCTACCTATCAATGCGCGGGCCTCGTCAGCTACCTTTGGATACTTTTGTATTAAGGGTTCCAATTCATCCAGCGACGTAATCTTAACCCGGCTTCCGTTTGGAATTTTTACAAGAATAACACCATCCTGAGTCCAACAACCTTTCACACCAAAATGAAGGCGGGCCATAGCAAATGCGGACTGTCTGGCCTTAGTCAAATATTCTTTAACCGTGATACTTGTGCCCTTGAGTTTAGTTTTTACTTTCCACACGGCTGATTTAAGATCTAAATGTAAAAATCTTACCAGTAAGGGCCGCTTGTGTCCTTTTTTGGGGCTGCCAAGCCTATGGCACGTTATGATGGAAGATTCCGTGAACTTCAGATCCAGCTTACTACTAAGAATATTCAGGATGATGTCTGTACAGTTTTCTCTTTCGGCCTCCGGAACTCCAATGAAGACAAGTGATTTGCGTCTATGTCTGGATTCCATTGCATCAACAGTTTTAGAACACTCATCAATCTGTTTACGGATCAAACCGAGCATATTAAACATGAGCTCACGGAAGGTTCTGAACTCTTCGGCAAGCTTTGAAACAGTGTCTTTAGCTGGTGCACTACACTGTATCTGTGCCTCGAGTTCACCCATTCTTTTTGTGAATATCTCCTCCAGGCTCTTCTGCGCAGATTCAATCACAGTAAGTTGAGACATTCTTGATGTTCTTGTCAATTAATAAAGCAGAATCAAATCTTGTGATGTGCCAGTGAACAGCTGACAGGTGGATGCATTTAAATGCTTGTTATGGCATCTACAGCTTTGCTAACATTTATACCTCCATATAAATGTGTTTTGCACTGATTTAAGGTACCAAATTTGTAAATATGTTGATAATTTAATTAAATTAATTTTTACAATTATGCACTTATGTGTTGAAGTTTTCTACACCTACCCGAAAAAAAAAAAAAAAAAAAAAAAAAAAAAAAAAAAAAAAAAAAATAATGATTCAGGGAATCTAAAAATTTTCATACATTTTACTGTTTCTTAAGACTAAATGCAATTTTATAAAAAAAACACCTTACAATTTTATCGGCGTAATATCTTAAAACCAAGTATGTTTTATTAGCTATCCAACGAGGTATTAAAAAATTAAATACGTTGACAAATGGCTGAGTAAATGAACTTAATCGGGAGTAAGTGAAAAATCGTAATTTTTAAAATGTAGTTATTTTGCGGTCTAAACTTAAATTTACAGTCGATTTTCAAAGTGTGAGCCCCATTCCATCCAATCAAATTGTCATTAGTACATATAGAAATTTTTAGGAAACTAAGTTATACCAAAAATGCCATGACTAATCTAACTAATCTCTGATATAGCTTACTTTTACATAACTAGTTCGAACTTCCAGGTGTTTCTTATAAAATAAGTAAATAAGGCGCTGTAAGTAATTTAAAATTGATTATTCTTATCATCCATCAACATCAGACACTCAGTGACACAAAAAACGTTCTGCGAAAAGTCCATGTTGATTAATGCTTTTTGCCAAAAGTCTATAATTATATACTTCCACAAGTTAATTTATAAAGTTAATGTACTATAAAATAAATATGTATGGTTTATTTCTTCAACATTGAAATAAATAATTTTGCATAAATATTTTTTCATTTGTTTCACCTGGATATAGTTACAGCAGCACAGAATTTTTAAATACGAATGTCTGGTGAATTTTATGAATATACGAACTTGGGGCATTGATAAATCCAAAAAAAAAACATCATTAAGTCAGTCCAGCCGTTCTCTTACAAATTTTTAAAAATGGTGTAACTAACCCGTCTAAAGGAGGAAAACTGGAAACAAACCGTATAGTAGGCCAAAGCCTTCTTTCTAAGGAAAGCCCTATGTCCAGCAGTGGACTGTTAAAGGCTGTTGATGATGGTGATGATGATGAATTAAGCCCTTTTTTTTTTTAAGATAAGATAAGATAAGATAAGTTTATTTGCATAAAACATGTGTTAACAAGATGTCATAGTATAAAATATAGTTCAGTACTTAAAAACATGTTTTGCCATAGCTGGCGTACAAATTTTTTTTATAATAATAAAAATGTCATGTCGTCGTAATACATCACTGACAAATATTAAATAAAAAACAATAATTAAAAAATAAAAGTAAATTAAAAGTCACAAAATTTGAACACATACACAAGGCTTAATTTATAGTATCTGTCAAAAATTCCCCAACACTATAATAGGCTTTCTGCATCAATATTTCCTTAAGCTTATATTTGAATTTGTTTTTTTTGAGGTCTTTATACTGTGCTGGTATTTTATTAAAAATTTTAGGTGCCATGCCAAAAAAACTATTGCTCATTAGAGCAGTTTTAGCGGTCTGTATACAGAGCTTACTGTCATCACGCCTGTTACGTTTGACTACGTCTGCCAGGCGGGGGAACAGTGTATGGTTTGCTTTCACGAACATGCATACTTCTAGAATATATAGGCTTGGGAGTGTCAAAATTTGATGCTTTATGAAGTATGGCCTACAACTGTCCGTCACTCTTAGTCCAAACATAGCACGGATACAGCGTTTTTGTAATTTAAAAACTATGTCTTGGTTAGTTGAATTTCCCCAGAAAATCACACCATACCTTAAAACAGACGCAACCAGGCCATGATATGCCGTGAGCAGTGTATCGGTATTAACTGATGGCGAAAGTTTATACAGTGCATATGAGGATTTACTTATTCTATTACTAACATATTCTATATGAGCTTTCCAATTAAGTTTTTTATCTATCACAAGACCCAGAAACTTTGCCGTATTAACTTCTTCTATTTTATTATTATCGTAGTTTATATCTAAAGCTGATGGGGGGGTTATGCGCTGACTGAAATGCATTATATTAGTTTTATTTAAATTGATTTTCAAATTATTGTTAATTAACCATGAGATCATTGAAGATATACAATTATTTATGTCATTTTCATAGGAGTCAATATTTTCACAAGCTATAGTCAATGTACTATCATCAGCGAAAAGGGTAATAGGGTGTGTAATGAAATTTGGTAAGTCATTAATATATATAATAAATAGTAGAGGGCCCAGTACGCTTCCTTGTGGCACCCCATATGTTACATAGCGTTCACTAGATAAGTGCGTTAATTCTTCTTTCCTCTTTATATCTATTTTCGAGATTGCCGTTACTTGCTTTCTGTTTGATAGGTAAGATTCAAGCAGATTTAAGATGTTTCCTCTCACCCCATAACATTCTAATTTTTTTTTTAGGATATTGTGATCAACATAGTCGAATGCCTGTGTCATATCACAGTACACAGCACATACGGGAGTCTTTTTATCGACATTTATCATTATATTCCGGAGAAAGTCGTATATAGCCATATTTATTGTCATATTTTGTCTAAATCCTTTTTGTTCATGACAAAGAATTGTTTTTTTTTCTAAATAAGAGTATATCTGTTTGTATATGTATTTTTCAAATATTTTGGATATGATCGATATTAGTGCAATAGGTCTGTAGTTCTGAATTTGTTCCTTATCGCATTTTTTATATAGAGGTTTGATTATTGCTATTTTCAAATTCTCCGGATATACACCGTTAACTATACATAAATTTAAAATGAAACAAAGGTGTTCACATATTAGATGGCCTACCGATTTGATTATTTTAGTGGTTACTTCATCTTTGCCCACACTGTTTGTGTTTTTAAGACCATTTATAATATTGAAGATATCGATTGGTAAGCATGGCTGCATGAACATTGAATCTTTACTGTGTTTCAATTTGGTAGTTATATTGTTTTTGTCATGTTGTATTGGCACTACCTTGTCCACAAAATAATCATTGAATGTATTTGCAATCATTATGGGATTAGTTATACATCTATTGCCAACCTGTAATTTTTCTATATTCCTAGGTATATTCAATTTATTATTATTAATAATTTGCCACGTAGCTTTATTCTTATTAAGAGATGTTTTAATTTTGTAGCAATTTTGGGCACGTTTAGTTAGTGCTATGATTTTTTTATATAGCTTTGCATAATTTTTATATTTATTATAATTTAATGGTGAACGTTTACACCTATATGTCCATAGAAGACGTCTTTTCTTCTTACTACAAATTTGTATACCACGAGATATCCAAGCCGGCTTTTTATTGATATGAATAGTAATATGTCGTAAGGGAAAGCATAGGTCATAAAATAATTTAAATTCTTGCATAAATAAATCATAAGCTAAATTTGCGTCATTGGTCTCATGTATTTCTGAAAAAGTTAATTTTTCTAAACAACTAACAAACTTTTTGATGTTTTCCTTAGAGAAGTCTCTTTGCTTTTTACGCCAATATTTAAAGATGCATTTATTTTCTAATGGGACTTCTAATAACTGCGCTGTATGGTCGGATAAGTCAAATTCTATTATTTCTGTTCTACAAGATTTATGAAAGTTGTGTGCTACATTATCTATGCATGTTTGGCTTTTAATTCGAGTTGGTTTATTTATTGCTAGTTTGAGACCAAAGTTTGACAGTATGGATTTAAATTGCAGAGTTGCACTGCCATTCCCCAAAACATCAATATTGAAATCTCCAGCTATCAATATGTTTGTATACTTTTTTTTGTTTACATTAATTAGCAGCTGTTCCAATATTTCAAAAAATATGTCTAGTTTGTTTACTTTCGGCGTTCTGTAAACACATACAATTGCTATTTTATACTCAACGAGCTCTATCGCACAGCACTCGACAATACCTACAATTGATAATGAACTAATCTCTAGTATTTCTTTGCACTTATGAACCATCCGAACTAATATGCAAGCTCCACCTCTTTTACTGAGCTGGCGACTATAACATGCACCCAAGTAATAGTTTGGTATATCAAGCTGGGACTCATAGCCTGACATAATAAAATGTTCAGTTACGCAGATCACGTCAACATTTTGTTTTCTATCTGAGAGTTCAGCAAGACAAACCGTAAAAGCCTCAGATTTTGATATTAAGCCTGCAATATTCTGGTGCAATACAAGTAGGGGTTTAGAGACGAAAAAATTCGCTGGGGCTATCATTTGTATAACATTCATCATTGTTTATGTTATTTTCATTAACAGCTATGTTATTACAATTATATTTTTGTATATCAACAATCATATTATGGATGTCATTAAAAATGGTTTGAAGTCCAAAGTTATTTATGACACCGTAGCGTCTATCAAACATACTATAATCACACTTTAAATTTTTATTGCTGTCTAAGAAATGAGCATGCTCGTGTGTTAAAATATCTAAATACAATAGGTTATTAAATGTTTCCACTCTTAAATTATACACATTTGCGTAGTAGGCGTACTTATATGTTGGTGTACAAATAATTATATTAGTGTGTTTTATTTCTTGCAAGATTTTTCTCAGAAGTGACACAATGTCAAAATATGTGTTAGTAGCTTTAAAATCTTCTTCTCCGAGCAATAATACACAGTAGTCCTTTAAAGTAAAATTCAGTAGCTTTTCTTTCAGTCCACTGAGCAGCTGCTGTGTACTGCCTTGAGGTGTGATATAGTGACATAAGTCAATGTTCATTAGTGTATTTCCTGCTATGTCAAGTAATCTATTTGTATTGTTCGTGCTTATGAGACATAGTTTATTTCTTGTAATCGAAATTTTTGGAGTATTTATTGTTTCGTTGCTGGTTTGATTTTTCGATGAGTTTTTTGTTGCATTTTTAGTGTTTGGATTTTCTGTTTGTGTCTCTTTATTGTTTACCTGTACCTGTGTTTTCTGATTTATTTTTGTACTAATTTGTTTACATTTTGCTGGAATCACTGCTTTCTTTTTTTGTGTCGATGTAACCGATTTAGTCGGACTTCTGGTTACTTTTTTAAATGGAGTGTTTTTGCGCAATAAGGTTTGTATTTCCTCTTTTAGCTCAGTATTTTCAGTCGATAGTATGTCTATTTGATCATTAGCACTATGTAGCTTTACGTTTAGTAATTCAACTTGCTCCTTTAATTCATTTATTAAATCATTGTGCTCGTCGTCGTCTGATATACATGGAACGCTATAATTAGTGCCATCTGGTGACTGATCGCGACTTTTGCTGTCATTATTTTCTGACAGTGATGAATGCGCGCGGGTCTTTCTAAATGTAATATTTTCTAGGAAATTCATAATTTGTGAAGATGGCGTTTTCGTTTTTCTATAACTCGGCTAAAGTAGATGATATTATTATTTAAAAAGTAGATAATATTCTCTTATAACCGTCGTTACATGCCGTTGTTATGCGTTTTTTGTTAAAATATATTGGTAGTTCTGCGTCGACGGTTGTTACATCTGTTGCACAGATTTGACCGCTCCGACGCCTTTTGTTCTTTTGTTTCTTTGTTAGCAACTGGTGACTAGTTTGACCGTTGGATAACTTTCACTGTTATTAGTTAAAAAAATCTTAATTTTAGCAAAAGGATTATAGCAAAATCACTGTATATCACTATTTATGTTGTTTATAGTTCCCCAATATATTACATCCAGTTATGATGTTGGTTTTGTGCACTAATAAACTCTCACTTGCACTCACCTTTGATTATTGTTCTAAAACTTTTAAATTTATTTTTTTAAACACTAGATAAATTTTCCAATTCTTTATCAAAATATTTTTAGCACGAGTTCACTTTGGTTTTATGGAAAAAATTACTGTTTTATCTATTTTTAATGCATTAAAATTACGGAGCTGATTTTACTGCTGCCAACACGTGCGTCCGCGTCGAGTGATGTCTGAGTAGATGTCTGTTTTTGTTTTACTTATTCAGAAGATAATAGGGATTCAATATTATTCCCTATAAAGGCTCCCACACATAACTGCGATGCGATGCGGCGTGAAGTTCTTGCGGTGCATTCGTGGGAGCTCGCAGATATTTGCGATGCGATGCGAATTCGCAGTTATGTCGCAGTCGCAGAAGCCCATAAAACGGTATATCGAAATGTCTAACGATACTGATAACATTGTGATATAGAATTCAATAACGGTCTAACGAGTTTTATTCGCGGCTTCGATCGGATTATTGTCGATTTTGTCACGTTTTGTGTTAAGATACTATGTTGGGATTAAAGTAATTTGTTAAGTTATAATTTTATTGCTTTATAGTAACGAACAAAATTTTAAAAGCAGTGAAACGGTGATACGATTTCTTTGAATACCTACTTAAAAATGTAACTTCTCCAATTGACATCGAACGGCTTTGTCAGATAACACATTTACAGATAGGTAAATCTTTTCAGCTCGGATTCGGTTACCTGCTCAATGATTTTATTGCTCGACTTTTTAAACATTTGATGCTTATGTAGTTATGTAATACGAGTAATATATCAATATACTAGCAAACAAAACCGTGGAAATCGGTTCGTGCGTTCTGGAGTTATAGCGTCAGGAAGGAAAACCCGATTTATTTTTATATATCAAATATATTGACTGAATTTGAGAAGAGTATATATTTCAATACTCTTCTTATTTCAGCCATAGGCTTCTAATACTATATGTAGCCTTAAAAAATTTGAAGAAAAGAAAATATATTTTGTATAGTATTGGTTTTGTTCATAAGAAGGGTCGTGTAAAAAGCACCAAGAACCGACGAGTATGCATGCAGGGATTGGTGAATGTGGACGAGGCAGAAGAGGACCGTAGTTAAATCAATTGTTTCTGCCTACCCTTCTGGGAAATAAACGTGACATTATGTTAAAATGTATGGATATGTATAGGACAAACAAATACAGTCTGAAAACCAAAACCGACCTCCTTCAAACATCACACACCTATTTACTTATTAATGCATTTTGTTTAAAGAACTCCCACATTAGAAATATACATCCTGTGTCGCGGGGGACTTTACAGACTAAATAAAACGGACACAAAGAACACTCAGACTCAGAACAACAATTTGTGGATCACACAAAGTGTTGTCCCATGTAGAATTCGAACCCACAACACTTGACGCATTAGATAGCGACGTGGCGACCGCTTAAACCACTAGGCCAACCGCGCAGTCCTTTATTAATTTATTATTTAGAGATTGTGATTCAATTATTTACCACAATTATTTTACTTACCCGTAAATATGTTGTGCATGTTTCGCTAACAAAATGGATACAATGTTAGTACAATTGTGTCAATATTAGGCACGTGTGTAATCGCTCTAATCGCGGAATATGTAGTTAAGCCGTATTTACTCACCTCTTCATTGAAAGCTTCAGGCGATTAAAGGGATATTGCTAATACGATTTAGGATTAAGTTTGACTAACAAGCTATCGAAGCTTGTTTGATTATCGTTACAATTTCAAAGTGACTATAATACAGAAAATAAATGATCCGCTATTATTTATTATAATACTAACTGTGTTAAAAATGTGTTGAAATTTTTTCTCGAAGTGTTTTACGAACATTTTCAAAGAAAAATTGCAAACGCAGTATCCTGCAATTTAGAATAACTTAACTTACAAAAAATGTTGAAAACTAACATTTTTTAATAAAATGTGTAACAAACTAAAGAATATTTGAAAATTGGTACGTCAAGCTATGCCACCAGACGCTTTCTAGAAAATGGAAATAATAAAATAAATATTCCAGACCTCAAGCACAGCAATCGCATACGCTACCACTGTGCCGCCGAGGCAGACGATTGTAAATGTATTTTACTACTATTTTTTATTTGTTTTTTTTTGATATCATTAATAACAATAATCGGTGAACATACATAAAAAAAAAACATACATACAGTGGAACATAGAATCTCCTCCTTTTTGGAAGTCGGTTAAAAAGTTTATCCGCACTTCAGAGAGTTAGATGGGAGTAAAATAAAGTACATGAGAAGAAAGAAAAACTCTTTGCTCTATAGCATGGTGCGTGGTGGTTCAATTTAATTTACTTTAATTTACTACAGTTTATGGTTTAATTTAATTTACTACATTAATGATTTAATATATTGCGAATGTGCTACAGCTGATATACTAAGTCATAATTTGTAAATCGAGGCAATTTTCAAGAGTGAAACGAAATGTAACTAAACCATGCCACGCACCCTGCTACAGCGCAAAGAGTATAGTGAAAGGAAAGATAGGTATCATAGTTGCAGATACAGAACAGAGCAGACACAGAACTGGATAAGAGAATGTAATAACTAAGGACTAAGTAAGCAAACTACGCAGGAGAATGTCACTGCAAAAAGGAGGACAAGCTAAAACAAAGTCTTTACCAACCCGTCTTGCCCGCGTGGTATAGTAGGCCTCAGATCAAATAAAAAAAGGTAGATAACGCACAGCTTTGTTCTTGTTGAAGCAACAAGCTAAAATTCAAAATTTAACAAGCCCCCTACTCAAGCACTTAATCGAGTAATCATACGCCAATGATATTTTTGCAGACATTCTGTTATTCTTCCCCACTTTCACCCCCATAACTTATAAACGGCTCAACCGATTTTCATGAAACATGCCTAAGAACACTCGCACGTAACTCACCTTTCATACAAAAAATTGAAATCGCTTCATCCCTTCACGAGCTACGGTGCCACAGACAGACACGTCAAACTTATAACACCCCTCTTTTTGCGTCGGGGGTTAAAAAAAGGCGCGTAGTTCACACGCGATACGCACTAACTATGCTATAAACTATGCTACTTTTCGTCAGTATCGTACAAGTATCGATACTTATACGATACTGACGAAAAGTCTGAGAGTAAGCCAAATTCTTCTTTCTAAGGAGAGGCCTTTGTCTAACAGTGGACTGTAAAAGTATGGAGTGTAGAGATAAGAAGTACAATCTCTGATGGGCTCCTATGGGGAAAAGTGTCCGTCAAACATGACTCTATAATAGTTCAAGAACCGACCACAGTGGCGCTAGAGTGAGAAGAGAGTGTGATATCGTTTTAATTCTTTTTATTAAATTGTCGTTTAAAAATTAAAAACTTTGCGTTGTAATATCTTTATTAAGCGCGCCATTGAAAAGCAGAAGCCATTTCTCATTTGATGATCTTTTCTAATTATGCCGCTTTCTTTAAAATTTACACTCTTACTACAGTGGCGTCGCCTAATTGATGCTTTTTAGCGGACACTTTTTTAACATAGAGATGGTCCTCCTTATCTCTACACTCCATGTATAAAAGGTTGTTGATGATCAATAACTCGAAGCCCGAATCCGAGCTCTCAACCCGATATACAATAATATTGAACATTATCCTCTATCTTGTGATAGTAACGGAGCTGTTTTATTACTAGTTTTATAACTGGTTCATTGCCGACCTAACCATTTTTATTATTGCCATGAAATATATCAAAATGAGTGTTTGTTTTTGTTCTAGGCAATCCACGCAACAAATGTGCTCTGCAACCCGGCCATAGTTTGATGGACTGGATCCGTCTCGGCAACTCGGGCAAGGATCTAACAGGAGTTGCAGGCAGAATGCGACCTGTTTCACCTGCAGAATTGGCTACGCATAATACACTTAGTGAGTTGTCTTAGTCTTTTTTAATCCATACTTTTTATATTATAAATGCGAAAGTAACTCTGTCTGTCTGTCACACTATTTCGGCCAAACCGCTGACATTTTTCAAATGAAATTTATTTCAATGAAATTTGGCATGGCGATAGTTTGATTCTTGAGGAAGGAGATAGGCTACTCTTTACTGCGATAACCGTCAAAATCGCGGGCGTAGCCGCGGGCAAAAGCTTAGTTCTAAATATAAACAAAAATATTTAAGGTGAAAATAATGTAGGTATGACACTTTTTTTTTTTTTATTAGATTCCTAATGCTATAGATCACAGAACAAAAAATATAGGTAGAAATGTTATGTAGGCGGGGCAGGCGCGCCGCGAAATAAGTCCAAATACCTCTATTTTGTCTGCTGGCATTAACTGAACGAATTTTACTTTCAACGGGAAAAAACAATAAAACAATCATACATTGCGTATTAAATTCGATTACTAACTACATTGTTTCGACAAGAGTACGCAATGAACTGCATTTCCTGCGTGAATATTTCGATTTATTTCACCCGAACAGATTTAGTGTAAGGCATAGGGGTGTGCCCAAATATTTATAATGCAATCGATACCGCAAAATTGTGGATGTCGATGATATTGGTTTGTGCTTTCTTAAGTAGAAAGAGTTGATTTGTTTTATATTATGATTTTTAACCGACTGCAAAATAATTTTTAATATGATTTTTTTTTGGAAAGGTTTTGGTGAAATGGAATAGGAATAATAGAAATATTTCTTTTAAAACTTAAAACATATTTTGAAGATTAACATTTTCGGGCCGTCCGACGTCTATACATTGTTTTTTGCATTTAAATTTAGATATAAAAAATGTACATCTTGTGAGGATATAAAAATAACCTCATAATTACTGTTGATTACAGGGTTCTACAGAAAAATTATTAAGATTATGTGTGTTACGTCTATAGAAAGTTGTGTCGTGTTGATAAGTATGAAAAGTCAAACTCCAAAATTAGATGTACAATATGTACTTATGTTTTGACAAAACAAATGTCTTATTTTTATATTAACACAAGAAACTAGTACAATTTCACTCAATCCATTTCTAAGACAGTGAATTTCATATAAAAATAGGATAGCGATATTTAAAAGTAAGAACTATTTCCTATAGAAATTAAGCAAATTTAATTATTATAATCGACAGGACCACATCTCTACGGTGGGTGGGTCATAAAGACGAAGATCCACCTCTAAACACAAAATTGCACGTAAAACTTTACTTAATGCCAAGAGCATAAGGTTGTAGTTTAATATTATATTCATTAAATCCCTTGCACGAATTATAATAGACTTAGTTATGTGTGTATAATATTATTAATCGTTTATGTGTGCGTCCCGGCGACAAAAGATTACTTACGAAATTACGTCAAAGGCTTTTCTAGTAGTTCTGTGCTATAGATACTCTCTCTTCTTTTAAAAATCAATTCCCGCATTTGAAATATATATCCTGTGTCAGAGGGGACTTTACAAACGTACATGAAACGGACACAAATAACACCCAGACTCATAACAACGATCAAACAAAGTGTTGTCCTATGATTTGAACCCACAACACTTGGCGCAGTGGAAAGCGACGTAGTGACCACTTAAACCACTAGGGCCAAAGTGCAGTGCAGCAGGATATGTAGTAACTCACATTATAGATAGGAATAGAATACATACTCCTTTTTAAATTTGAAGTCGAGACATACTGTCTCAGACAGTATTCGAAACAAAGCATAGAATAGCTAAAAATGTATGTTGTGATTTTATTTAGTGTAAGATTTACATATTACGAATATCCGTGTAATCGCGTATTCCTGCATATTATTTTAGGTTTCTGCTAGTTATAAATAATTATTTTTAGTGACAATGTTCAAAATACGATATGCACAAATCCACTGACAGCCATCAACCATATCAATATCAGATTTACGTCGTCGATTTTACATTGATTGCTAAGATTTCCCTGAGGTCTTTGTGCCAACACGTTAATGTCACTCATAGAATATTAAACATAATGGAATAAAAGTTATGTAGTCCTCAGAGAACTCAAAAAGATTACAAAATGCGATACATCACAAATATTAAACTAGGTACTTGCCGAGTTATCTGTGTATAAAATATTTTACAAGATATTCTACTTTAACTTAATGTTTCAGACGACGCCTGGCTAGCGATTCGCGGACGTGTATACAACATAACACATTACATACCCTACCATCCTGGAGGTGAGATTATACTGGTTATAATAATACGCAAAGTTTTACAATATTCCCCACATTAACGTATTGTTTATTTCTCAGGCTCCGAGGAACTTATGCGAGGCGCCGGCATAGACGCGACCCAAATATTTGACAAAGTACATCCTTGGGTTAATTACGATTCTCTTCTCGCAAAATGTCTCGTAGGGCCTCTCCGCTACGAACTACCAGATTCAGAAGAAATTTTCGACAGCTCAACCCCCTCGCTGAAATCAGACCGCCTCAGAGAACCGTCGAAAGCACAAGAGTTAGTTAGAAAATCTATGGAAAATTTAGCAAATTGTATCACTCCAGTTAGGAAGAAAAGTTCTAAAAATGATGATTCTGCAAAAGGGAGTCCGCCTAGTAAAATAATGCAAAGCCTGATACAGTCCGCTGATTTGCCTGTGTCGATAAGTCGAAGAGCAGCCTCAAGTCCTGTAAAAAAAGCTGTCAAAAAACCAGACTCGCCTATTCCTCTTCGCTATGACTGGATACAAACATCGACTAAACTCACAATATCTGTGTATACGGGATACTTGGCCAATCCGGGAGGGAGCGCGCGTATTACAGAAGGATTTCTTTTAATTGAAGTAGCCACTAACGGATGGCTACGAACGCTCAAATTGAAAACTGAATCTAAATTAAAAGAACCTTTACAGCTACGTGTTTTTGCAGAGAGCGGGAAAATAGAAGTGAGTAAAGTTATTCTTTGAGATGTATTTTTAAGTTCTAAGATTCGTAGTCGTCTTGGTGGACTTGCCTAAAAGTAATATTTATAATCCAAAAACTTTCATTTACTATTCTCTTGTTCAAATTATATGCTTAAAAGTCTCCCACCTCTGGTTTTAGGTGACAGCACTGAAGGCCGTAGCCGAAGTCTGGAAGGGATGTGGCGAGGTTACATTAGGTTCTAGCAGCCGGGTTTCATCTCCTCGATCGGTAGAATGTCGAGTGATGAGAGTAGGCAAGGTATCCCACAATACCTCGCTACTATCGGTGTGTCCGAGAGCAGGCCCCGTGGTCGTACCACTCGGACATCATGTACGGGTACACAAAAGAATTGATGGTAAGATTTTTTAAAGGATCATTGATTTATTTCACGTTTGTTAACTCAAAACGCCATTATTAATTAATCGATTTGCAGAATCCTTTTTTATTTAAGTTACGTTTATAAGGCCTGTTTTGTGACACTTAAATTTGAAAAAAATAAACATAGTACACAATCTCTAAGGGTGGAAATTGAGAAAGAAAATAACTGTTTTTTACAATTCATGATGATGTCGGTCCTTTAGAGTTTCTTCTATTTGTCATAGTATTTTTTTAGTTTAGTGCATGGTGCACGGTGCACCATTTAAGTTCTTTTCACACAACATTTTTAGCATAACTGGTTGCGTTTAAATTTAGAAATATAATAGCAGTGTTACATCGAGGAAACTTCCTAGTAATTGAAATTACAGGCCATGAACAAAATATATTACATGCGAACATTTATTAGTTTCATTATAACTAGATATTAATTCTTTATTAAAAAACCCAAAAATACAGCAGGCAACCTCTAACATATGTAACAAAACTTTACATATTTTATCCACGACACTTATAATTGCTCCCTGGAGAAAACTCCCTCGTCGTAACTAGTGGGTATGATTTAATATCGTTGAGAGCCCCTCTGTTATCAGACCGTAATTCTTCGTTAAATGTTAAGGACAAAATTAAGTGCTTAATAGAGTAGGTATTACTTAATTACAAACCCATTTTCTGTTTTACGCGTATCTCCATTAAAATAGTATATAGATCTGAAGGTTCCGTTATATACTGAACTGAACACAGGTTGTAGATTAACCTTCTTCATGAAAATAATGCCTTTGATCTAAAAAAAAAAAATATTTATCCAAAAAAAAATTGTGAAATTGTTCCAACTTAATAGGTATTTACCTCCTTTCTAAGGAGAGACCTATGTTCAGTTGTGGACTATTGAAGGCTGTTGATAGGTATTTATAGAGTTTGAAATCTAACTTGGATACTTATACAGGGTGTCCCAAAATTCAAAGATAAGCGGGCGCCTAAAGGTAGACCTGCTAATGAGTACATAAGGAAAAAAAATAAAAAAAATATACCTAGTTTTTTTTTTAGTTACAAGAAAAATTTTGAATTTCTTTGAAAATTTATACCTTTCATGATATTGCTACTATTCACCACAACTCTTAAAAACACCAAATTGCCCGCAGATTTTACACAAAAAACGTTCAAAATAATTTTTTTGCCTACAATTTTGAAATATTTTTACTCTTAGTGTACTTTGACTCATGGTCTTGTAAAAAAAAAGTATGGACACCACTACGTAATAAATAAATTAAAAAAAAATTAAGTGTGTAAATTTTCAAAGAAATTCTAAATTTTCTTGTAACTAGGTATATTTTTATTATTTTTTTCCTTATGTACTCATGAGCAGGTCTACCTTTTGGCGCCCGCTTATCGTTGAATTTTGGGACACATGGTTTATGGATTTTTTTTATGTATGGACCTGCCAAAATCACTCTACTCTGCCTGATGAAAAGCATAATAGACCAGTGGTGGTCACCATACTCATTGCGAATGCAGACAATGCAACAATGCAGCATGGTGACCCACACCATGGCGGCCTAGTGATATTTCTGCATCAATGGGCCTCGGGTCTCGTACTCACCAAAGAAACACGACAGCACGAACGCTGTCATTTTACGTTGATCTTTTGTGCGAGGGTAATACCACCGGTCGAGCCGGCCCGTTCGTGCTAAAATCAGCGTGGCTCTACTACGTTAAATAACTTTGTTCAGTCCTCTCACCAATGGAGCGATCACTTTGTGATACTTGTAATACCTATAGGACCCATGAGTATAAGCATTAACTCGCTACTAGTCCATTGGCGAGAAGAATGAACCACGGCGCTCCACCGTGTTCTTAATCTAAACTAAAATCATCAAGCACTTACTGTAGTTGTGTGGCTTCAGTGTTCTCGGCGTTCCAAGAGATCTCTTGGGTAGTTCCTTCTCTGCGTCGTCACACAAACTTGCTCCAAGTGCTGTATATCTTTCAAGGTATTCGAATTACAATTAACTCGTATCAGCTATCACGGATATTCGAATTACAACTCACTCGCTTCAGCTATCGCGGAACGCGCCTACAAAACTCGCGAGTCCAACCAGACCTAACAAAACGGTAAATCACTAAAGGGACCGGGTCGATGCTTAATTAGCTTAATATCAATTAAATTTCGGTTCTTAAAACAACAATCGTCGACCGTTCACAACACGCGTCTTTTTCGTACTCTCTTATCCTCAAACGTCAAAACGTCAAACACGAAAAAAATGACAATCGAAAAATGTTGCCATTACAATGACGTTCGAAATCCAACAAACTTCCTATTAGAATAAATAAATATTTCGGATATCTAACACATAATGCCATCTAGCCCCAAGCTAAGCAGAGCTTGTGTTATAGGTACTAGACAACTGATTACTGACAACTGTAAATACATACATTTAGCAACTAGGAGTGTAGATTTAAATAAAAGAACCAAACTGCAGGTGGTCTAACCTCAGGCAGGTTTTAATAATTAAAACACTAAACAGTTGACAACAAACGAATCTTATAATTCATGGTTACAAGCAATTCACGAAATACATAACAGATCAACATTAAAACGATAAAGCAATAGGTTTACAACGATATAACATTAAATGACAAGATATGCTTGCGATCCTATAAAAATACGTCTTACCGACCCGCTGCCCGCACAATATGTGTCTGCATAGTCGTGTACCGCCTTTTTATAGAAATCGTCTCATAGTAGAAATTAGTTTCCTAAATATACATATTATACATAGAAAACACCCAAACTCCGAAACAAATATTTGCAGATCATACAAACATTTGATCCGACCCGGGAATCGAACCCGAGACCTCAAGCACAGCAGTCACATACGCCACCACTGCGCCTCCGAGGCAGAAACAAAGCCGTTTCACATCTGGACTATGATACTATAACTCAAGCTTAACTTACCTACTCGCAGTTTGGATATTGAAATATACAATTCATATGTATATTATATATACATATATTCTATCTACCTACATGTTATGTACATAATATTTTTCTAACATATGGTGTAGGCGCAGACTGCGTACGTTCCTACACACCAGTTGGCGAAGGTTGGAGTTCTACCGATGCAAGTGATGTCTACTCAGCCCTAAGATTGGCGGTGAAGGAATACGAGAGTGGAGCACTCTCTCCACACCTCGCGACACTCAAGATGGGGGATCTAATCACCTTATCTGGTCCTTACGGCAACTTCGAACTGCAAGTGGTAAATATACACAAATACAAAACTTAATGTCATCAGCAAATGATCCCGCCTCAAAAATATCAATAAAAATGAATAATGAAAACAATTTTAAAATAATTATAAGTGAAATAATAAGCTTCCCACACTTTTTAACCTCAAATCAATCTGATTCTAATAGTCCTCAATTATTCGTTCGCAGAGTACCTACCATCTTAATTTTTTTAATTAATTAATATTTCCTTCTATGTTACTCGAATTCAAAATATACAAGAATTTACATTCTGATTACAATGTAGATAATTCACCAAACTGATGTTTCGAATACGTGTATTTTTCGTTGCAGTTCAAGTCCGTGAAGACCCTGTATTTAATCGCAGCGGGCACTGGCGTCACCCCAATGCTCGGCTTGATGAAGTTTATGCTGTCAAGATCTAATCCTAGATGGTAAATCTATACTAATATTATAAACGCGTAAGTTTATAAGTATGGATGGATGGATGTATGGATGGATGGATGTTTGTTACTCTTTCACGCAAAAACTACTGAACGGATTTGGATGAAACTTTACAGTAATATAGCTTATACATCACAATAACACATAGGCTACTATTTACCGCGATAACCGACATATACGCGGGCGAAGCCGCAGGCAACCACTAGTATATTGTAATTATTTAATGATTGTTGCCAAAAGTAAATAAGAAGCCATTTCTACTTGGCCTTCTTCCTCCGTTCAGTTTAGAAACGCATGATCATCCGACACCCACGCAATTTGGTTAAGTATTCAATTTAATTTTATATTTTGCAGTGAATCAACTCACTTAATATTCTTCAATAAGACAGAAGAGGACATCTTGTTCCGAGATAACTTCGAAGAAATAATAAAAGAGGACGACCGGTACGTATCATTTTTATTTTTCGATATCGAGAACTTACCTACTAGGTTTTAGCTATAACGCTTAATAGCAAATCAAATATAGTGTGTTTAAAATAACTGTGTGTATAAACTAATTTAAAAATTACTGAATAACTTTAGGTATCTCGCAGTTTATCTATCGTAAAACTATTTTTTATATCTCTGGTAAACTTCTTTATGCTGAACACCATGGTCGTAGCCACGGTGGGGCAGGGTGGGGCACTTGCCCCACCCTGGCTCGGACCTGTAAGGTACCTTTTTTTACGTACCCCCACGTGCCGTCACTCCAACGGGGTTTGTGGCGGGGTGGTCTATCGGAGTCGGACCAACTAAAACCACACAGTGTGCCACTCTGCGCCTGAGAAGGGAGGGATCCGGGAACTGCTGTTATTAATACATCCGGACCCCTCCAAGCGACTGCCCGTACTGAAGCGGGCACCGTCTGCTGATGAACTCTCTAATCAGGCAATATACGGCACATGCGTACGTCGCTCCCTCGCGGCTGGCCACTTAAGCGTATGATGGGAGAAAACCGTCCCGCCCATCGGCAGCCACACTCAGGGCGGCATGAGGCGCTGGTAAGCGCGCCTCCGCTGCCCGGTTCACCGGTGGCGAATTGGGTCCGAGTGGAGGTCGACCCGCCAAGCCCTCTCTGCCGCCTTCTTCTGCGAGATTACGTCCTCGCAGAATGTTGCGACGGCAGTAACGCTGACCGGCCATGGAGCATATGACGGCCGGTAGCGAGAGACCTCCTCCAATGACTTCAGTAAGGGCCCAAAGGTGACCCTGGCGGGGTCACGCAATACTTCATCTGAGCCCGAACCTGTACGAGGACCGAGTTGACCACGATAGAGACGCCGGGGGGTGGACCACGACGGGGCCATGGAACATCAAGGCCTCAGTCTTATCTAGGGCCACCCGTAGGCCCAGCCCCCAACCACCAAAGAGACACCCCTGGTGGCGAGGCGCACTGCCTCTTGGAAGTTTTCCCCCCGGGCCGTGATCAAAATGTCATCGGCGTAACAAATTACGCCTAGCCCGGAGGGGAAGACGACTTCGAAGAACCCAGTGATACCTCACATTCCACAGGAGTGGTCGAAGAACAGATCCCTGCGGTACACCGCACGACATGGGTCGCCGTCTCAAGACGCCCTCTCGGTCCTCGTATATGACGGTATGCTCCTCTAAATACTCTGCCACAAGCCGCCTCAGGTACTCTGGCACGCCGAAGTTGTGGAGTGCTTCTCTTTCCCTGCTGTTGGCTATGTCGAATGACACCGTCAACAGCATGCCGCCACAGTCCAGTGCCTCTTCGATCACGGCCCTCAGGCGCAACACGGCATCGGCAGTCGGACGCCCCTCTCGAGATGCGCATTGAGGGTCCATCAGATCGAGCCCCACCTCGCAAAGATGCCGAACGACACGGGCAGTATCCTTTCAAACAATTTGCCCCCTCGTCCAGCAACACGATGAACCTATAGGCCGCGTCCGAATCGGTAGGGGTAAGACCACGGGTATAGTTACTAGTTATATATTATTTTAGACTGCTGCCCCACCCTGAGCCTACGGCTGGCTACGCCCATGCTGAACACTACTATACGATGTTACATACATGGGGATCGAGAAATACTACATATTACCACCGGCCAGTATGTACCTTTGTAAAAATTTCAGATGATCGGGAAAACGCATTTTATGAGCCTATTACATTTATTTTATTTTGCAATTTGTTCTAATCGCAACATTTATTAGGCTCTGAATTCTATGGCGACCTAATTTAATATATTCACAGCAAGTGTCAAACATTACATAAGCAGATTCTAAATTGATCACTCAAGTTTATTTGTCTTTATGTCAATCAATCATCCAATACTGCATAACTTTATGGGGCGGAGCACTAAAAACTATTTTGCTGCCTCTAGAACGAGCCCAAAGAGCGATCCTAAAAGTGCCTATACTCCACAGCTATGTTATTATACATTATACACTCAGAGGTAGTAGAGCCACGCTGATTTCAGCACGAACGGGCCGGCTCGACCGGGGCGGTACTACCCTCGCACAGAAAATCAACGTAAAATGACAGCGTTCGTGCTGTCGTGTTTCGTTGGTGAGTGCGAGACCGGGGGCCCAATTAGTCTAGTCAACAAGTTTCATACTTGTTGACTGGACTAAAAGATGCAGTAGCATCACTAGGCCGCCGTAGTGTGGGTCGCCATACTGCACTGTCTGCATTCGCAATGAGTATGGTGACCACCACTCTTGGATTCTGCTTATGTTTTCCATCAGGCAGAGCAGAGTCATTTTGGCGGGCAAAACATGAAAAAAAAAAAAAAAAAAAAAAAATATACCAATCATGCAAAGTGATGACTGTCCGCCAAATCTTCATATATCACACAGTACTAAAACAACACACATTGCTTTCCTATCGAGCCGAAATTACTAACAAAAGACAAAAAGATATAGTTTGTCCCTCACAATCAGAATCAAAATTCATTTATTCAAACAGATTTTTCTCTTTTCTGGATCCATTTTTATATAATAGGTTAAATAGAGAAATAAGTATTTATAAGCTAAATTATGTTAATTGTAAAAACTTATTACGCAATTGGTTACAAATTTTATCGTATGAGCAAACTGAGCAGTTACTTGAAGTATGTAAATAAAATTATTTTGCTGAGTTGCCTTAGCGCATTATTTTTGACCCACTTATTTCTAGTACTACAAAATTGCTAGTATGATATTAAATTATATTGTTACTTTTAGCACTAATTATGTAAATTTAAGTGAATACAATTGTTTCATAAGCATTTTCTCGCCCGAGACACAGATTCAATCTAGTTCGGGCAAATAACAATTAATGTACTTTATTTATAAAATATAAGAATTTTATTGTAAATTATTGTACCTTTTTAACTAAATAAATATTATTATTATTATTACGTTGATATGATAAAGTTAGCATATTGTTCACAGGCTTAAAGTTTCACACGTCCTATCCGAGGCCAGTTCGTCGTGGACAGGTTACAAAGGTCGCATAAGTTCTGAGCTTGTCTCTGAAATACTCGGAGACATTAAGTGCGGAGACGAATGCACACACTACGCCTGTGTTTGTGGTCCGACAGAGTTTACATACACCAGTCTCGATCTATTGAAGAAGCAGGGAGTGAAAGAGGACTGTATACACGCTTTTATGGGATAAGTTTAAATTACAGATAAGTATGTTTCGATAAATGCAGAGTCCTCTCCTGAAATAGATACCAATTGTAAAATATTAAGTAAAAGGATAGTAGGTAATTGGAACGTTTTATAAAAAAGAACAACTGCTATTTTTATTAAAAGATTGTTTCTTTTGCATTTGAGGCACTGATCTTTTTTAAACGGTTTTATTTGGGATATACTCTTCTCTGACTTGGTCCTCAATTATGAGTGCTAAAGGGATTCTCTCATCTACAGCCCTGTATATTAAAAATGTAATTTCTTTATTCAGCGTGTCAAGAGAAGTGTCCCAAACTTAAGTAAATTCAATCAAAGCAGCAAATCACGTTTTGCAAAGTTGCCCGATTTTTTTACTGCAGTGTACGAATTTTTTAATCAATATAAAATTTTATTCCTCCGCATATGGAGTGTAGAGATAGGAGTACAATCTAGAAGTTAAAAAAGTGTCCGCCAAAATGCACTAATTAGGTGACGCCACTGTGCAAAGAGTGTAAATTTAAAGAATTAGAAAAGATAATCAAATGAACTATTATTTGTTTGTTTGTCGGACAGGATACTACGCAAAGTTTTTAATATTTAAACCACAATTTAATTATTTGATTATGTTTGTTGGACACTTACTACGCAAAGTTTTTAATTTTTAAACCACAATTTTATAAAAAGAATTAAAACGATAGCATACTCTCTTCTCACTCCAGCGCCTACGTCATTGGTTCTCGAACTATTATTTAGTCATGTTTGACGTACAATTTTCCCCATAAGAGTCCATCAAAGATTGTACTCCTTACCTCTATTCTCCATGCCTCCGCAGTAAATATTGGTAGGTACTACTTTACAATTAGTAGATACATTAGAAGCCTATAGAGTAAGAAATTATATTTCTTGTGAACAAAATTTAAAAAACAAAAGTACGTATATGACGATTTTGATTACGTAATCTTTCAAGAGTGAGAAATTAATTAATATAAATAATTATATTAATATTGATATAGTAGCTGTGACAATCCTTAAAATATAAATTGTAAAGACCGAGTTGTAGCTGCACTAAATAACAGTTTAAACACTATCGAGTAATTAATTAGTCTTAAAACAAAGTGTGATAAATTAGCTTTTTTAGATACGTCGAAAATTAAATATAGTAATTTGGAATTAGATATTTGTGATTGAGTAGATTAGCTCAATGTACATAAAGACAAAAATAGTAATTATAATTACACACATCAAAAGTGTCTAGGGATCAAGCATTTTTATGCGGATTTCTTGAGATTGAGATGTGGCTTTGGCCCTGGCCTGCTCAGTCGCCAGACTTGAACCCGATTGAGCATGCATGGGATATGCTACAGAGAAGAGCTCTGCTGAATATGGAGGGTATCCAGTCGCAAGAAGACCTTTTTTTGTTGTTGCAACAAACATGGGCGGCCATTCCACAGCGTGTTTGGATGAACTCATTTTGAGTATGCCAAACCGATGTTCTTGTGTTGTTAGTGTTCGCGGTAGAAACACGGATTATTAATTGTTTAAGTTACTTAATAAAACTTTAAAGAAAACTGTTATTTCAGTCTTTTTTTCGAACTTTAATGTTAGTGGTTCAAATGTCAAAAATCCCTTTATTAGGAAAATGGCAAATTTCTTTATTAATGCAAAGGTGACTTGGTTTATCGTTACTGTGACAAACGAAAACACTTTATTTGATGAATCCTTAAAGAAAATTTTCATTAATATCAATCAGGAGAAAAGTTATTGCAAAAATATGTGTTGATCCCTAGACACATATGTTGATCCCTAGACACTTTTGATGTGTGTATATACAGGAAATTCCTTGAGGTATGTGAAATAAGTACCTAGTCCATCCATTATTCAAATTAAGTATTTTTTTTATGAGTAAGATTGACTACTGTTTCCTTTTTTAATGAAAATAAGTTACTTAAACTGTCTTCAAAGATTCAAAAGAGAACACCAGATACTGTACCGCTATCAATATGTAATTAGTGGTTATGAGATTTCTACCGTTTCTAAGTGAATCATCCTAACCATTCATCTAATTATGATATTTTTAGAACTTTGATAACAGAATTTAAATTCTTCTCAAAAAGTTGTTACAACTGCGATTGTAAACAAAAGCATTCCTACGTCTTCTAAACTTGCCATGCTTAAAATCTGCATAATTGAGAAGTATGGCATTGTGTGTCAGATGTCCGAAAATATTATTATATTTAATAAAAATTACATAAAATGATATAAATGATAGTATTTAAATCGATATTATTTTATGGATGAGCTTACTGAATGTATGTAGCAGCAAAGCAACATTTTATTAACGGTTCAAGGAAATCGTAAGCATTATGATTTTGAGTTTTAAAATTATGGTACTACGCCATCTTGTTGACAACACTGACATGACAACTCGTTTGTGTCAGTCAGGTAACATGGCTGAGACTTTAGTACAGTCTGTATTACATTGTAAACTACAAACTGAAATAACTTTTTAACGCAAAGTTTTTAAATGTTATTATCGATTATTTGATCAGCCAAATAAATACAAAAATAATCCTTACCATACGATACACAAGGCGCATACATGCCTGTCATTTTCCTTTTTAATTGATATTGTCTCTTACCCCAATCAAATTCTAATAATCAATTTTTTAAATTATAATTCTCTGAAAATATCTAGGTATTGAAAGCGTGGCTACCTTACTTCCTGATTATGTTCATCCTACTTTGCTAATTCTACTCCTTTAGCGACACGCGATGAAGTATAATAAATGTGTCGAATAAATGTTTTCTTTCGACTTTAGCAAAGTTAGCTGTATAAATTTAGCTAGAATTTATCATGAACATGTCTATTCAAATATTTAGTGACAGTGATAAATCTCAAAGTGCCTATGTAATCCTTTGCCAAACAAGAATAGCTAAGGATTGATCTTAAAAATCGCAAAGATGTTCCCATTCATTTAGAATACACACAAATAGTTACAAATTCTTCGGCGATCATTCTCCAGCGTCCAAAACGCTTCACTTCTCTAGGTATTCGGATGTTCCTCAAACCTCTGCCATTTAGGTACTAGGTGGTCATCCAGGAGTGTCGTGCTATGAAAGGTTCTTAATAACATTACTCTATACATAACACACTTTCGACCTCAGATAACCTTAGGTTACGCTACGATATAGTATACCCTAATAATGGCTATTCCAGTCTTCGCGCTGTCAGTTTTAGATTATTTTGTGGCGGTCGCTTTCTTCTGTTAGAACAAGACCCATTTGAATGAGACGGGCGGTGAGTACTTCTTTTTAGCGAAATTGTTGAACTAATTAATAGTGCACATATAACAATAGCCCCCGTAACTACTCCTATCCTAAAGATCGTAGCATCAGCCTATATTTTATCAAATTATCGCAATTAGGTATTTACACTAACAAACACAATTTCAGCTTTATTAGTATTCATATACAATACATAGATGTCGGACATCATGGTATTGTATCCGGCATATGGTTTAAAAGAAATAAAATTACTGCATATCAAATAGGTACTTAAAAGTGAAGATTACACCAATTTTTATATTCACATACATATTTTTTTTTAACGGGTACCGGTATTAATGAAATTTACATTTAAATAGCGTAAATTGTGAAAATAATGTATAGTGTTAGGTATGTGTGTTAAATATTTTAACAAGTTATCTAATTTTGTATTTTAAACTTCTCTAAACATATGTATATGTTTGCTTTAACTTCAGTATAAGTGAAATATGTGAATGATTAAAGTGCCTACATTCCACATGGTGTTTTGTTTTAAGTGTATTGTTGATTTCTTGGTTTCTATTAAATAATGTAAAGAAAAAAATGTTTTTTTATTATTAATCAATTTCGACTTTAATTTTATGGTGTTGGTGAAATAAAGTAAAATTTTAACAAAATAAAAACCGAATTCAAGGTTCGACTCAATTTCTCTTGAATGCTATCATCAGATCTTAGTGTCCTTATCACGGTACCACCGTTTGATATCTCCTTTCCATTATAAAAAAAAATCGACTTCCAAAAAACATCCAACGAAAACTCCTTGCCAATAAACACTAAAAAGCGTAAAATAAAATGGCTTTTCAGAAATTGCTATGTGCCAATTCTTGTCTATACCTAATTCTTTATTCATTTGAATAGTAGTATTATAATGTATTTATTTTGACTGCCTTGTTGGTCTAGCGGTTAACGTGTTGTAACGTAAAATGTTTGTATGATCTACAAATATTTGTTTCGGAGTTTGGGTGTTTTCTATGTATAATATATATTATTATGTATTTACAAAAAAAAAAGTATATATGTATTTGTATCAGTTGTCTAGTACCCATAACACAAGCTCTGCTTAGCATGGGACTAGATGGCGATGTGTGTTAGATGTCCGAAATATTTATTTATTTATAATGTGTGCTGGGTACCTAAAATCTGTTTGAAGTCGGTGCCAAGCCAAAAAGAATACGAAAGAAAAATTACAAAAATCGCTCGCGATAGTCGCTTGGCACCGACTTCCAACAGATTTTAGGTACCTAGCACACATTATAATACTACTATTTAAATGAATAAAGAATTAGGTATAGACAAGAATTGGCACATAGCAATTTATGAAAAGCCATTTTATTTTACGCTTTTTAGTGTTTTTTGGCAGGGAGTTTTCGTTGGATGTTTTTTGGAAGTCGTTTTTTTTTTTATAAAAAGTTTTTATTTTTCCATTTTTAGTGAAAACAATCGTAGGTTATTAGTAAGTTGAACTATTTCATATCCCCAACTCCCAATCGTTTTACTTTCTATCATCAGCTCATGTGATTAACTGAAAGAATTCAAGTTAAGGTCTATACGTACGTGTGATATTAAAATCATCCTCTAATCCCTAAATGTGGAAGTGTTTAACCTTCTATCATCAGCTCACCTAAATAACTTAAAAGTATACAACTAAGGGTCTATAGATACGTATGAAATTGAAATAATTATCCTCTAATTATCTAACTCCTAACCGTTGAGGAGTTGTACCGTTCATCATCAGCTCAGTTTACCTAAATAACTTGAAAGAATACGACTAAAGGACACCCATATGACATTTAAAGATTTATCCTCCAACTCCTAACCGTTAAGGAGTTGTACCTTACATCATCAGATCATCATCATGAAATGATGACTACCAGACGCAAATACCGGAGTAACTTCAGAAGATGTATGAGGGGTTCCCTCGATTTCTCTAGGATCCCATCATCAGATCCTGATATGGTGGCAATGGGATCACCTCCCTTTCGAATACATAAAGAATTTTCAAAATCGGTCCACAATTGATGGAGTAATCGGTGAAAATACATTAAATAAATAAAGTACATACAGTGGAACATAGAACCTCCTCCTTTTTGGAAGTCGGTTAAAAAAGAATAATTAAATCGGTTCATAAACGACGAAGTCATCCACGAACACACAAAAAAAACAAGTGCGAGTCGGACTCGCCATGAAGGGTTCCGAAGCAGCAAGTAACATAATATAAAAGTTATTGTAGTTCGTTCGATGTTTATAATAGTGTATTTTTTTGCGTTTCACCATTTATGACGTATTGAAAAAAACTACTTACTAGATCTCGTTCAAACCAATTTTCGGTGGAAGTTTGCATGGTAATGTACATCCTTATAATCTAAGTGTACATCAAATATTTTTTTTAGTTTTATCATTCTCTTAATTACCACTTTGGAAGAGTCTCTCGCGCAACTATTCAGTTTAGAAAAAAATTATACTAGAAACCTCAACATTTTGAAGACCTATCCACAGATATCTGAGATGAGTAATATATCCCACACGTATGGGTTTGATGTTTTTTTTTTTTTTGAGTTTCAGATCTAAGTATTGGGGTATACCCCCAAAATTTATTCTTTTTTTTATTTTTGTGTGAAAATCTTAATGCGGTTCACAGAATACATCTACTTATCAAGTTTCGACTACTTATCTACAACAACATCTACTTATAGTTTCGGAATAAAGTGGCTGTGACATACGGACGGACAGACAGACAGACAGACGGACGGACAGACAGACAGATACGATGAATCTATAAGGGTTCCGTTTTTTGCCTTTGGCACGGAACCCTGAAAACATATACGGTCGAATTGAGAACTTCCTCCATTTTGTAGTCGGTTAAAAAAACAAAGAATGTGGAAAGGAACATGACTATAATACAACAAAACAATATAATACATACAAATTATTTTTTAAATAAATGCATGTAACATTTAACCGCAACGTAAAATTACAATTAGAAAAAACCATTCTGCACATCAAAAGGTATATTTGTCATTTTAAACTCCAGTTTTAAAATTAGTCTATAGTTATTTCCGAATTGTAAACTCATAACATAAAACTTTTTTGGAAAACTAAAACGAAATTACAAGCAAGTTTTCTCCAAAATTACTGAAAAAATAACTTTTTGTCTCTGATCTGACAAGACCTTACAGTCTACCAATCATAGCTTACATTAAATTTACATAGCTATTCAAAACCGTTCTTTTTCTTTTATATACACACATTACACAAGTTTTATACAGTTTAATAATATCCGAAACTATTACAGCCACCTAAAAGAAACTAATTTTGAACAGCAGCTATCATAGTACAAACTTCATTGAAATCAAGTGGATACTAAAAGTATTTTTTGCTGAGTTTGACCTTAGGAAGTATCTGGAATTCACATTAATTTAAATATTCATATTGTAAGTGCACAAGTTCTCGTATTAGATAGAGCTGTAGATTTAATTGATCATCATTTAAATTTGTCAAATACAGTACAATATTTGTGTCCTGTGAATCCTGTGATCACATCCATTTGCCATGTTGGCTTGTAAAGTTGAGAGCGAAACTAGGGGAACTAGGGTTTAGTTTGCTAAAAGTTTTTACCCTAAGTTGTAAAAACTTAAGGTTGTAGGTTAAATTAATAATCAGTAAAAAAGTAGTACATAAATACCTGTATAGGTACAATATTTCTACAATTTAAACATTTTGCGTAAGACGAACAGAATATTCTAATCAATATCCATCTGCGGTTAGGTCAAAAAAAAGTATCATCATTGATAAAAGAACATTACTGAAGTGGTAAAATGCTGAAAAAATGAACAAGTGATCATCAGCAATCATCATAATTCACGGAAAACTTAAAATTTTCTTGCATAAATATTGCTTGTTATATGCTTAACCTAATTAATTGTAATGCTTAATCTGTATTTTAATAAAAATACACACCAATACGAGAGACCTTATTAAGAATCAGTTACAATTACTGTTAATTTACAACTTTATAGAGGGAGCCACTGAAGTAGTAAAAATACTACTTTAAAACCTTCATAGTGACATGGGACACGAAACAATTGACATTTGCTAAAGAGGATATAACGGTTCAACTAAAAATAAAAGAGCGAGTATTTCTAAGTAATAAAGTATTGTAATATAATGAAATCTGAGATATGCCATCAATTGGGTCTTTAATATTAAAACATATAACTTCAAACACACTCGAATATCACTAGTTTAAGGAACATTAAACCTGAATTTTGTGTTAGTGTCTTTAGAATTAAATTGTGTTTTTTGATCAGCTGTTGTATGGAAAGCGCTCATTTTTATAGAAGGTAAATGAATGGGGCCATAGACAATAAGGGTCATCAATTATTTTTTTGATTTGTCTTGGTAACATTTATAATTTTTTTTGTAGTGTAACCCTAATAAATAAGGTGTAACACCCGCGCCTCTTCAAACATACCACCTACTTTACTTCTCTTGTATCACGGGTTCTGGGTGTTAATGGAGATGGAATTAACACCTTGACCCCGTTATAACAAGGTATATTATTCTGCTAATATGGTATAACCCTCCAACAATTGTAGGTAACACGGTAGGGAGTAGCCCACCCTGGCGTTCAGCTTTGGCAAAGCCCAAAATGGCCTACGCATTGCACTGTTATGACTTATGACACAGACTGTATTAATTTATGTGTGTGAAATTCTGAATCTGAATGCTTGTTTTAACTGTTAAACGTGAGTTCGTAGTGACAGGCGATTGTTTTTGTGCGTGAGTCTAAAATGTGTGTGTGCATAAAATGACAGGCTGTTTTGTATCGGAAAAAGACGCTATGGGCTATGGCTACTCTCCTTCGGTCCGCATTGTTTTTTTTTTATATAGTATAGGGGGCAAACGGGCAGACGTATCGCCTGATGGTAAGTGATTACCGCAGCCCATGGACACCCGGAACACCAGAGGCGTCACAAGTGCGTAGCCGGCCTTTTAAGGAGTACACTCTTTTCTTGAAGATTTGAAGGTAAGTAATCGCGAATTGGAAGTCAAGGCCCGTTGGCTGATAATAGTTACTATTACTGTTAATTAATTTTCTATATTATAGTTGGTTTATCTAGTTCTTTGAAATTTTACAACACAATGTAATTAAAAACTATAATAAATACTTTTGTAAGATAACCTTAGGTATGCTGCCACGTTAATACTCACCCAGTGCAAATGTATTTAAGTAATGAACAGCGCTAAGTGTTTTCGAAAAAAATATGTTAGACAAATTGCATTTTGCAATTGCAAATTATAAAAATGTCTGACACAATAAATTAACGGCTCTCAAAACAACATCTAATATTAACTATTTTAATATTCTTTTTATTTTATTTAAACATGTTACCAAGAATACTATAAATGAGCAAACTGTTACTTACATTTAAATAAATGCAAATAGAATTTGACATTTTGATACACATATATACATATCCAATACATAGTCCTATGATAAATGAATTCAATTCAGTCATTCATGGGTTCAAACATTTATTACACGATGTATCAGACCCGGCAATACATTTATTATCATTGAATTGCCTTCATCATTGTTGTATCGCCCAAGGACCAATTTAAGATATAAAAATTGTTTCTAACGCAGCTTTACAGTCAATGTACTTTCAAATTGCAATTGGCTTTCTCAATAACTTTGAACGAGCAAGCACTTTGCTGTCGTCTATCGTTAAACGACCAGGATATAGATTAACTTCAAGGGGCCTAGTATGATTTTACTTTATCACAACAAGTCGATAGTCGCGTGAAGGGCCATAAGCTCACACTAGTTCTTAAAAACCAAATCACAAGAAATATTCTTATCTAATAACAGAATACGTATGATTAATAAATAAACGCGTTTGAAACAATTTAATTTCCATCAATAATTATAATACATATATTGTAATTGATAGCATATTGTTGTACACAGTAATAAAACCAACATTATTTAAAACTTATTGACAATGTAAACAACTTCTATAATGTCTTTTGGTTGAAGAATTAATGTTATTTTTTTGTCTCAGTCAGGTATGTTAATAATAATCACTACATACTATAAAACAAAGTCCACCGCCGCGTCTGTCTGTTCGTGATAAACTCAAAAGCTACTGCACGGATTTTGATGCAGTTTTTACCAATAGACAGAGTGATTCCTGAGGAAAGTTTTCGTTATATACGAAAACTTTGTTAAATTTTTGAGTATATTGGCTAAAATAATGATATTTTTTTAAACGTCGGAAAAAATTAAACCGCATATCTTCTCGGAGTAACATAGGCTGTATTATATTTTCCGAAAAGATCCCGTGCGAAGCCGGGCCGGGTTGCTAGTTACTTAATGTCTCAGAGGCAAGCGTGTCGAACTTGCGACCATTACAGACCTGACCACACAACTCAAATATTTTAGCTTAGTTGTGAGTTTAAAAGGATTACTTACTAGTATTCCGTTTATCAATTTAAAAAAAAACTAAGTTTTACGATTAAACGTAAAACTTTTAGGCAGTGTCTCTGACTATATCCAAAATCCAAAAAAAAAAAAAAAAATCTTTATATAAAACCTAATTTACATAATAATACGTAAGTCAATCTACAGTTAAATCTGTCAACTTAAATTAGTTGTTCACATTGTCGACCAGTGTCAACATTTTGGTATATACTTGCTCATTGCATTATATGTACAGTTTCCGCTGCGGACCTGCCGAAATACCGTTTAAAATGAAAGTTCGACGACTTTTCACATAACTAACTAACGAGACCATAAAAACTATAATTATTAAGCACATGTGCATTTTATGCATTCATGTCATTGACAAACAATACGTCACGATCCTTGAGGCCGACGTCCGCTATGTTGGAAAGTCCGCGTGCGATCGTACGCTTCGGGAAATTGGTTGTGATCTCGAACTCTTCTGGAGACTGCGGGTGGCTGAATACAAAGTCGTACAAATCCTGAAAATTTTAAGAGTAAATTTAAATGGATTGTGATAAGGTAAATTGGTATTAAACTGGTTATTTTCAATGAATATTTATATTGTTACAAGTAAAATTTTAACAAAAACCGACTTCAATATTCGACTCGATTTCTTTTGGATGCCATCATCAGATCTTAGTGTCCTGTGTGTGTCTTAGTATCGTTGGGATATCTCCTTTCTATTAAAAAAATAATCATCAAAATCGGTTCATAAATGACGAAGTTATCCGCGAAAACACATTACAAAAAAAATAATGAGAACCTCCTTTTTTGAAGTCGGTTAATAAATGTAAAAGGTCAAAACTTTGTTTCTAAGGAGAGGCCTATGTCCAGAAGTGAACTATTTGAAGGATATTTTTATGATGATGATGTAATATAGATGAACATTTGTAAAACCAACTTATCCATATCTCTCTTTCAATTTAATCATTTAATCAAAATGAACTCTCAAATGTGGGTAAGGTTACTTATATATTTAATTGTGAATAATCATTTTTTTTTAAATAAGTTTTTTTAATAACTTAGTTTAAATATTATGTTATGTTTTATAGAAATAAGATTTAGAGTTTTAAATAAAGAACAGGAATTTAATAAAAGGTGATGTAGATGTGGTTAAGATGGTAAAATCAAATGGATCAGTCAAATAGACTTAGTCAATGTATATAGAGAAAGTCGTTACCTACGCACTTGCGTTTCTTTTTAACCGACTTCAAAAAAAGGAGGAGGTTTCTCAATTCGACCGTATATATATATTTTTTTTATGTGTGTTCGGGGATAACTTCGTCGTTTATGAACCGATTTTGATGATTCTTTTTTTAATGGAAAGTAGATGTCCCGACGGTGGTACCATGATAAGAAAACTAGGGTCTGATGATGGCATCCGAGAGAAATCGAGTGTAACCCTCATTTTTTTCAGGCACGTACTATGTTTTTCGTATATTTTCTGAAGCTATGCCGGTATTTGCGTCTGGTAGTCATCATTTAATGATGATGAGCTGATGATGAAAGGTAAAACTCCTTAACGGTTAGGAGTTGGAGGATAAATCTTTAAATGTCATATGTATGTATGTTACCTTTAGTCGTATTCTTTTAAGTTATTTAGGTAAGCTGATGATGGAAGGTACAACTCCTCAACGGTTAGGAGTTGGAGGATAAATCTTTAAATGACATATGTATGTATGTTACCTTTAGTCGAATTCTTTCAAGTTATTTAGGTAAGCTGATGATGGAAGGTACAACTCCTCAACGTTTAGGAGTTGGAGGATAGTTCATTCAATTTCATACGTATCTATAGACCTTTAATTGTATACTTTTAAGTTATTTTGGTGAGCTGATGTCACAGGCGCTATGTTTTTTTTTTATTTTTATGTTTGGCCCGCCAAAATGACTCTACTCTGCCTGATGGAAAGCATAAGCAGAATCCAAGAGTGGTGGTCACCATGCTCACTGCGAATGCAGACAATGCAGCATGGCGACCCACACCATGGCGGCCTAGTGATGCTGCTGCATCTTTTAGTCTAGTCAACAAGGATGGAACTTGTTGACTAGACTAATTGGGCCTCCGGTCTCGCACTCACCAACGAAACACGACAGCACGCTGTCATTTTACGTTGATTTTCTGTGCGAGGGTAGTACCATCCCGGTCGAGCCGGCCCCTTGATGACTAACCCCTTAATGTATTTTGCTTTAAGTAAGTCGCCTGCTTCTATTTCATCACGACATTTAAGCTTGGACACGATTCCTGTTGCCCCGTAGACCACGTTCTCGGTAACAGAAATCTTGCATCTCAACATAATTTTGGAAACTGAGCATACTCAGTTTTAGTACGTGTTCAAACCACTAAAGTTATTCGCATCAGCAGAAATTATATGAAATAGTTCTATTTACTGATAACCTACGATTGTTTGCACTAAAAATGGAAAAATAAAAACTTTTTATAAAAAAAAACCGACTTCCAAAAACCATCCAACGAAAACTGTGCCAAAAAACACTAAAAAGCGTAAAATAAACTGGCTCTTCATAAATTGCTATGTGCCAATTCTTGTATATACCTAATTCTTTATTCATTTAAATAGTAGTATTATTATGTGCGCTAGGTACCTAAAATCTGTTTGAAGTCGGCGCCAAGCCAAAATAGGAGATACCGCACTCGCTGCTCGTCGTGTAGCACAAAACAACCCAAGCTGTCAGACACGCGCGGGCTGACGCGACGTCGTTGATGGTCGTCTCGAAATATAGCGGGTGTGTGGTAACTACTATTACATTTGGCTTGGCGCCGACTTCAAACAGATTTCAGGTACCTAGCACACATAATAATACCACTATTTTAAGATTTAAGATTTATTTCTCACAACATCAAACAAACAAAGTCAAAACATATATTATGGTACATACAAATCAAAAGTACTCGTATTTACTATGAACTCTGGTACCCAGAATAAGATTTAACTTGTGTTTAGGGTACCAGTGTACACGCATACAATACAAACATATGTTTGGAGTACCTGGGAAACGAACACAGTAATAATTAAAAATTAAAAATAAAAAAACCACATAGGAAACAGAAAATCAAGAAAATGAATTACTTAAAACAAAATAAAATCCACGCTCACTATACAGTTGCATTTTTACAAAATTTTAGTCAAAAATGTAACCTCTTACTTATTATATTAGTTGAAGTGCTTCTGTGGTTGTGAGTGTGTGTGTGTGTGTAAGTGTGTTTGTGAGTGTGTGTTTGTGTGTGTGTGTTTGTGTGAATATATTTTTGTTGCGTGTGTAAACAAATTCATGTGTATGCATCAGTTAAATTATATGTATAGATTGATTGGTATGTCTTAGGATCCACATCGCACTAAGTCCTCTGTCTGTTCATAGTTTAGTGTCAATAACCATCGAGAGACAGTGGCTTTACACTTTCTGCGAGACATGGGTGCAATGGCACATAATTTATTTATTTTGTTATAGAGATGATTTGATATGTAAGAATAGTTGCGCTGTGCGAGACTCGTTCTGCATCTTTGTTGCGCTGTACAAACATTAAAATATCTACGCTTGTTGGCAGCATCAGAGTCGTGTGGTACCGTCGGATGCTTCCGGAGGATGGTATTGAGAACAAAGAGTTGTCTCACGGTCAGTACTTGACACTCACTATAAAGGTCAGTGGTAGGGTACCGGAAAGGCTTTAAGGTCATGACTTTAAGGACAGCTCTCTGTGCCCGCTCTAAAGATAAAAGGGAAGTTTTAGGTGCACCACCCCATACGATAATGCAGTAATTCACAATGGATTGACACAATGCAAAATAAACAATTTTGACTGTCCCAGAATCTGCAGAATACCTAAGCCTTTTAAAAATAAACATACACTTGCGAACCCGACTCATAAGTTTGTTAATGTGGAGCTTCCAGCTTAAAGAACTGTCTATAACAACACCAAGATATTTAACATCCCCGGACCTAGTTATCCGTGGACAGTTACACTGTGAAGAAGACAGATCTAGAGGGCAAGTATGGGCTTTAAGCGTTATAGCTTCAGCAGGCGGAAGATTATTGGAACGCAAAGAGAAAGGCAAGTAAACTGTTTTTTCAGCATTCAAAGTAAGAGCATTTTCCGATAGCCATTTCATCACAGATCTAAGAGCATGTTCTGCGTTTCCAAAAGTTTCGGGCCAGTTTCCACCGTGAACAACCAGCGCTGTATCATCTGCATATGCAAATATTGAGCAATGAGGTATGAACATATTACATAGATTATTAATATAAATGAGGAAAAGTGTTGGGCCTAAGATTGAACCCTGGGGAACTCCATAATCTAATGCCACAGTATCACTAATAACACCCTTAATGTTTACGCACTGGGTTCTGTCACGTAGGTAGTCTTGAAAGATCTTAAAAGTGTCTCCACGAATGCCAGAGGCTTCCAACTTGTGTAAAAGAAGTGGAACAGACACAGTATCAAATGCTTTAGTAAGGTCTAAAAAGATAGCAAGACATTTCTGCTTGCCATCTAATTTTGCTACAATCTCATTTACTAGAGCGGAAACAGCATCCTCAGTCGATCTACCACCCCTAAAACCATACTGATTATTGCTTAGAATTTTATAATTTTCAAGAAAACCAATCAATCTGTTGTTAAGAATTTTTTCCAATATCTTCGAAATTGCAGGTAGAACTGAGATAGGCCTATAGTTATTGACGCTGTGTCTATCCCCACTCTTAAATATAGGATGAACAATTGCCTTTTTAAAGGCTTTAGGGAAACAGGCAGTTGAAAGTGAGACATTACAGATGTATTTAAATGAATAAAGAATTAGGTATATACAAGAATTGGCACATAGCAATTTATGAACAGCCAGTTTATTTTACGCTTTTTAGTGTTTTTTGGCACAGTTTTCGTTGGATGGTTTTTGGAAGTCGGTTTTTTTTTTTATAAAAAGTTTTTTCAATCTCAGTTTGCAGAATGGAAAGATGAAATGTGTGGTGTTAAATAGTGTACCTGTGTAGTGTTGAGCTGCGAGAACCGCCTGGTGAGCCTCTCGCCGCCAGGCAGACGGATGAGGAGCACCACGGTCTGACTGCCAGGAGCAGGCTCCGCCGCCAGCCGACTGGCCATGGCTGCCCGAGCCGCCACCAACTATTGATAAAGCGTTTTTTTTTTAAACCTGCCACTTAGCAATCTGTTTAAAACAAACAACAATAATCCAATATTTTTAACCGACTTTAAAAAAAAGGAGGAGGTTCTCAATTCGACTGTATTTTTTTTATTTTTTACCTCATAACTTTCGACTGGGTGAACCGATTTTGATGATTCTTTTTTTATTTGAAAGCTGGTGCTTCCCGAATTGTCCCATTTAAATTTAGTCCAGATTGAAGTCGGTTTTTTTTGTTAAAATTTGAGATTATGTCAGGTTTCCTACGTAAAATATGTCGCAACTGATTTCTGCATCTAGTGATGCTAGTCTCATCAACTATCCTATCACGAGATCAGGTATACTATTTATCTTGAGGCGAGAAAAGCTACTTAAAACTCCCCTGTCTCCTCAGTTTAGCTGCTTAGTTTAAGTTATTTATTTATATATTTTTAAGAAAAAATGTTTTTAACTATTAAACTGTTGATACTAGGTTCGACTCAATTTCATTAGTTTCAACCAAAAATAACAGTTTAAGTAAGTATACCTCTTGTTTGTGTCTCTCCTCTTGCTGCTTTCGCTGTAGATCCTCGTGTTCCCTGGCCTCCTTCGCAGCACGGTCTGCGGCTCGACGGCGTTCCTTCTCCTGGTCAGCCGCTAGCGACTCCGCGTATGCCTCGTCTTGTGCTGCACGCAAGCGAGCATTTACCTCACGCTCCATCCTTGTTAACGCAGACATTATAAATTAGCTTTCTTTTTTAATAAAACAACTAGGAAAATATCCTGTGCCCGCGGCAGATCACATTCATACTACACATAATACATTTATTACTACTGTTTAGTATACTAAATTGCCCACTGATTTTAAAAATAAACAATCTACACTAGTGTATAGTCCATTCGTTTAGATAGTGTCGGTGCACCCACACGCAATAGGGAATATGCATGTCTTTTTTTTATTTCTTAATCTGATCATATAAGTCTCCATAACATAGAAAAAAATATAAATAGGCTTGAAAATAAATAATTAATTAACAACTAATTTTCAAAGTGAAATTTAAAACACCAACTAAATTTGAGCTATTCAAACGCCGCCATTTTTCGCGCGCTATTGACATAACAAATGACGTCATTGTCATTTCGTGTTTATTTACTATTGAGTGTTTCAGTTATTTTATACCTATTTACAGTTTTGATTGCTATAAAAATCATGGAAGAAGATATTTTTTCTCACAAACACTACAGCACAGTAGGAATTTCGACGCCGATAATTTCGATAATGTAACAATCGACGTCACATTTCGTTTCGACCAATAGGACGCGTTTTGTAGGTTTGAATTTCCCTCCCTTAATTTTCACTTTTTATTTATTATTTTCTGTGTTTAAATAATCACTAAATAAAAAAAAACTTTTTATGTATATTGTAAAGACAATAAAGAATCTAGAAAAAAATGTTTAGAACAAATAAAAATTTTATGCATATTCCCCATTGTGGTTATTGTTGTGAAATACCAATATATTAATTCATACAACGGCGTAAACTGACAAGGGTGAACGCTGCAAGCGGGCCCTTTGATTTTGTTGCGGCTTGAAGCACGTGGGACGGCGGCGCGATCAAGGTGACCGTATCTAAGCGAATACTATACTTCAATTTTAATGACTGATGATTTATCTTCATTTAATTATTGCAAATGAACATATAAGTACAAGTACACAATTAAGTAAGTGCAATAAATGATAGATTACACACTTCTACACACAGCCCATTTATAGCAAAATTCTCCCCATAACCAAATTCTGCAACATTTTTTAAAATATACACTTACCTATCTGCTCTTGCTGCCGCTAGATGTGGGTCATTATCGGTTACAACGCGACGCAGACGTTGTAACAGTTGTGCCGGTGAGCATGACCCTTCACTCCTCGCCACAACAGTCATACGGTGATCACGTACACAGACTACGCAAAGTAGAGGATACCGTCGGCCACCAACCGATTGGGCTACACGCCAACCCTCCGCAGTGTCCACAGAACAACCCCAAAAGAGTGCATGTGTGTTGATGTATTGGATAACGTCAGGGTCTGCAAGGGTTGTCCTGCAAAGATTTATTTACAGCTTAACCATATGTCACAAGTCTTTCTAAAATATTGCCAAGATGACTGCATATGGCATACCCTGTGAAAAAGATATCAAATCTCATATAGAGCCAAGCTTCTGAATCTATACGCCCTAACTCTACCAACCCTTACTTCAAAAACTCTATATCTCAGTAAAAATGTATATTTTCGCCGTTTCGCTACAGTCACGAAGGCGAAACGAACGCTTTTTGTGTTGTTGTGTTTTGTGTTATGGGAATATTTCGTTTCTGAAGTAACGAAACAGCCAAGCCATACATTTTTACTGAGATGTAGAGTTTGTGAAGTAAGGGTTGGTAGAGTTAGGGCGTGTAGATTCAGAAGCTTGGTTCTAAATGAGATCTGATAACTTTTTCACAGGGTAAGCCTTATGCAGTCGTCTCGGCAAAATTATACATGAAAATGTTTTGGTAGGATTTCATTTCTTTTTGTAAATTGCTTAGGGCAGTATTTTTATTGTTTTTCTTTTTTTGGGGTGTAATTCTTGTACATCGTCTTTCTTCTTTCGAAAAAGTCCGTATGCCAAAAATAAAACATCTAGCATAAAAATTTGTGAAAGTCTCATACAAACTTCCACCCCCCAATTTTGGGGGTTGGGGGGGCAAAAGTAATACGTTTATGAATTTTTCTGTTGTTTGTATACTAAACTTAGTTTACACACCAAAATTTAGTTTTCTAGCACTTCAGGAAGTACCCTAACAGTTTTGATGATCATGAGTGTGTCAGTGACGAAATCTGTGTTTTTAGGTAGCAATAAAATCTTTTAGGAACTTTGTATGTTTCATTAGTCTATTACTGACATTATATTTTGAGAATTTGAACGATCTGGTATATCAGAAACCAAAGTTATGAGGGTTCAAAAAAACGACGTAACACTTCGAGAAAAGGTAGGTAGTGCCCTTTCGCTTCGCTTGCCTCATCACCGTGCCCCCAGATAATATATTACATTAGAATTGTTACACTAAATTTCGTTTTCATTATTTTGTTAACACAGTTTAAACATAGTAATTATCAAGAAAGCATATTAGACTGTACTTTAGCTCTAGTGATTAGCAATCTTGGCTGAAGTCTGAGAAAGTGGGTGTGAACTTTGGAGAGTTTCCATAGCACAGGTTCAGTCAAGTTTAGGTTCAGAGGGCCAGGAGTGACATATTTCAATGTATTGTTATATTATAAATACTTGATAGCAATTTTCCATAGTTTACCTAGTAATAGGCTAATCCATACATTTATAATAATACTAGCTGACCCGGCGAACTTCGTACCGCCATATTTATATACAATAATTAGCAATAAATTAAAATTGCGACTATAATTTGAGATTTAAACTATCCTATCTCTCAATTTGGATCGAACTGCACATGGTGTGCAAATTTTATTATAATCGGTTAAGTGGTTTAGGAGTCCATTGAGGACAAACATTGTGACACGAGATTTTTATATATTAAGACTGTACAATCAATGTGTTCAATAGAACACTGAACAAAGGTACATAGTGGAAGGAAAGCTTGACAAGTACCCCATTAGTCATAACCAAGTCATCTATTTATCTGTTTCACTGATATCAATTGACTGAGAAGCGCAAATATTGAACTTTTAAAGAAGTGTCTAACTTCGAAATAAGTGTCTAACTAAAATGCACAATCTATTAATATGACTATGCTCACACCTCACACCTCCTTTCTATGCAGAAAGCCATATGTATAATAGTGAACTGTCATAGGCTGTTGATGATAATTTATATAAAAAAATTAAGTTGGTTTGTGTTATACTTCAAAAACTTTGAAACACTGATCAAGCTTAAATTTTGACATGATAGACTACATTCAAATTCAAAGATGGCTTACAACAGAAATTTGCAAAAACAGCAAAGCTCGGCAGGCGGATAGTATTATAATCAATTATTATCAAGGAAGTAGAAATATGCAAATATTGAGAATGCATAAAATAAACAGGATGTATGATTAATACAATTTTCACACTAGACTTATTTGCTACTTATTCTAAAAATATCAATAACACAAAAAAAATACCTGCAGAAATTCTGTGTCTCTGTAGCCGATTCTGAGTGTAAATACACAACGAGGAAACGCAGCTCATTTTTGGCATCATTAAGAGCTTGTGCATATGTGCCCTGGTAGAATACTGGGTGTGGGTTGAAACGTGACTGGTAATTATTTATGAAGCTCATCACGTCACCCAAAGGATCTGTCACCACTGCAAAAGGATTTTGTTTTAGACATACAAAGTATATTATTGTCTTTAGTTTTATGATTTACTGTTAGAGAAAAGTAAAAAATATAGATTATTTTTATTTAGAAATTGTGTAAGGAAATAACTATTTTGTTACAATCTTTAAATAACCTAATTGTTGTAACCTCAAAGTCCTTCGCGTTATAAAAAGCATAAATTAGTTTACTCAGTTCAAACCAGATAATTTGAGTCATTAGCAAGAGTTTCATCCGGTAACGGTAGTTAATGGTGCGGTAATGTAATGAGGTTGTTACTAAATCAGATACTTATTTTAGAATGAAATATTGTTGTATTGTATGTAGCTTCGGTAGAAAAGAAATAAAAATATTTGTTCTTTTAGAAAGACCATAATGTCAATACTAAGATGTTATTTTTAAAACATCAGGACTTACGAGGTTCAATTTTAGTATACATTGTTGACATGAAACTACATTTCACAATTTAGTTCTTTAATAGTATTTATTTATATTAATATTTCAGACATCTGATACAGAATCTCTGCTTAACATAATAATAAATTTTCTTTATTATAAAATTATGATTATAAATAGTTATTAAAAAGTTACTTACGTCGTCTGTCATCATTTCGTACAAAACTTAACAGTAAATTTAAAACAGATGATATTGTATTGTAGCACATGGACACAACAAGGTTTACAACATATTGAAAAAGACCACGCACTCCAGCGGGCCCTTCTGAGGGTTCGTCTGTAAACACTTGCTGTGCTATGTGGTCGTGAACGACAGGGGGGGCACGTGCTTCTGTTGCGAACACTGAAGGTCTTCCCTCTCTAATATTGAGTTGTTCTTGAATCGCCACCTATAAAAATTAATGTACAAGTACAGTCGAAATCAAGAATAAACAATTCGGAACTAAATTAAATTGTTGAAAAGGTGTCGACATCAGCATTACCTCTAGATCCCACTGATGCCTTTGTAGAACGTCTCTGCATATTGACATATCTTCTATTCCAGTTAAATCTTGAAATTGGAGTATTTTATCGGTTTGGTCCTGGGTTAGACCCATAGCATTATCCTCGAGATCCATTGCCCTAGTTAAGATACCTTATTTATATTCTATAAAAATCAGCAAAGACAACTAAGATGACGTGTAAAAGGTCATAAAATATACTTAGTAATACATATTAACACAAATTACATCAAAGAAAAAGTGTGAAAACCAAATTGTTTTGCCTCAAATCGCTTCTCTTCTTCTTCTTTTGATGAAATGGCAACCAGCCGGATCTCTCGGATCAGCTATTTCTGCCAATGTCAAGTGTTTAGTCTTCAAATTATAAGTCTTCAAGTCTTTAAGTCTTCGTCGTGATGAAATTAATGCTTAAAAATATAAAAAACGTGGATGAGATGAAATGGGGACCGTCTTCCGAAAAAACAAAAAACGATCTCCCAAATCGCTTCTCAATGCCTACACGAACGACATGACATGTCTGATGTCATGTCATCCTCGAACCATAGACAAGACCGACAAGACTGACAAGATAGAACTGCACAGATAATCAATTTAAAATGGTAAAGGTAAATTTTGAATCAAAAGGTTCAGTCTATCTCTACCATAGATATATAATTCCCTATTGGTAATGTCAACAATCAAACGAGACCAAAAGCCATTGATCTAAGTATGTGTAAAATGTGAGTGTGTGCATAGATAGTGTTGAGACTAGTCTTTATAAAACCACGAAATATGACACTAGAATTTAGATTATAATTAAAATTATGAATAGATTATGCATTTGTATGAAGCTATCTTAGCTGTCGATATCAACAAATAATAAGCCATCGCATCACTAAAAAGTGAGGTTATAACTCCTTCGTATTTCTCTTTTTGTTATTTCTCAAATACGGCGGTTTTAGTTTTAGGCGTGACAATTCATTTAAATCGTAATTGTAATAATGTTCTCATCTTATTTTGCTTAAAGCCGACTTATTAGTGCATTTTTATTGCAGAAATAACGATATAAACAACTTGTAAACTTACTGGTGAAACGAGTAATCCTGGGGATTTTTCTTTTTGGAAGATTCACATCCTGGTACTGCACAAGAAACCATCGTAATAGGGTTATTTAATCACTGGTTGCCACTCTAGTACACTTAAATAATTGGCGAAACGCTCGCGTAAACATTTACCGGGGCCGGTATGGGCCGGTAGCAAATACGTGTTTGGCCCTGTTAACAGCGTCACTTTCTCTCTCTTTCTAACACAGAGAAGTTCCGTTATGAGCTCGCCTCTCATTCACTCTCAAACCCAATCTACGGGATTTATATATCTATGGTCAAACACGACTAAATAATGTTGAGAACCAACCACTTAGGCCCTAGAGTGAGAAGAGAGTGTGATATCGTTTTAATTCTTTTTTTTAAATAATGGTTTAAAAATTAAAAACTTTGCGTAGTAACATCTTTATTAAGCAAATCATTGCAAAGCGGAAGCCTTTTTCTCATTTGATTATCTTTTCTAATTCTTGAAAATTTACATTCGTTGCACAGTGGCGTCACCTAATTAGAGCATTTTGGCGGACACTTTTTTAACATAGAGATTGTACTCCCTATCTCTACACTCCATAAAGTCGATATAATGAAAAAGTACTAATTACATTACACTGGCTCTTTATTAATTTGAGTACCGATAGTCGTTAATTCAAAATCTTGGTAGAGCCTTAGAGCATACATATATAAAGAGAGGGTTGAACGAGCGGAAAGCGTGATCGGAGTACAGAGAGACCGAGTCTAAGCCGGTGACAAAGCGTGAAGCGTATGCAACTGCTGTGCTTGAGGTCTCAGGTTCGATTCCCGGGTCAGACCAAATGTTTGTATGATCTGCAAAATATGTTTTGGGATTTCAGTGACTTTTATGAATAATGTGTGTATTTACCAAAAAGTATAATGTAATCACATCATGTTGTCTAGTACCCATAGTACAAGCTCTGCTTAGTTTGATCGAAATACTATTTATTTTTATTTATATTTCTATTAATGTGTTTATATAAAATATTAGTAGGTATAGAGAATGAGACGAATTCTCAAAAATAAAGTTATTTATGGTAAAACATACGTGACACAACGTTGTAAAAATAACCTAAAATACGATTATAATTTCTGCTATTTTATTTCTTGTTATCTGCAATGTTTGAAGGTGATTTCTTGGGAAGTGCAGCAGTTACAATAACGGGTTCTGGATCCGGTGGTACAGAAGGATCCTCATTCGGATCTTCGTATAAATAGTCAGCCTGCATCAAAAATCATCACACAGATCATTCATGTTAAGATTGCAATGAAACGGAACACAACTCATCCAAGCTGGCAACACAGAGACTGTCCTCTTCTCTTTTTCTTTCCCTCGGTAATGGATGTTGACAGGTAATGTTTTTCAAATCTTAATAAACAATTCAACTAGTTACCAAACCCATACCTACCAAGTTTTTTTACCTTCAACTTTTTGCTGACAGAAACCACAGAAACGTAAGCTATGAGTTTAGTCCACGTGACTAACCCACATAAGTACTTGTAATCAGTACTGCTAATCAGTAAAAGTTTATTTTATAAAGTACTAGCGACCCGCCCCGGCTTCGCACGGGTGGATTCTAGATGCCCCCGCCGACGACACGATACGTGTAGTTTAAATCTGTGATATCTTCGAATATATTCATTTAAATAAGAAAGTGTAAAGGGCCATTTTGATCTAAATTAAATGCACAATCTATTTAATTTACTTAATTGTATAATGATTAATTCTGTATTGCTTAAAATCGCTTCGTAAATAAGCCATTATTTCCCTTAAAGCGAAAGGATCATAGATAGTAGAGCCACGCTGATTTCAGCATGAATGGGCCGGCTCGACCGGGGCGGTACTACCCTCGCACAAAAAATCAAAGTAAAATGATAGCATTCGTGCTGTCGTGTTTCGTTGGTGAGTGCGAGACCGGAGGCCCAAATAGTCTAGTCAACAAGTTCCATACTTGTTGACTAGACTAAAAGATGCAGCAGCATCACTAGGCCGCCATGGTGTGGGTCGCCATACTGCATTGTCTGCATTCGCAGTGAGTATGGTGACCGCCACTCTTGGATTCTGCTTATGCTTTCCATCAGGCAGAGTATAGTCATTTTGGCGGGCCATACATAAAAAAAAGGAATAATGGTTGTTATGGGTTATCCCTAAGAGATAGACATATACTATCGCGGACTTTTTTGTAGATCTTTTTCAGGTGTACAATATTGTAGTACATTATTTTGATCTATCTCGTAGGGTGCAACCAGCGTTTGCAATGTAAGCGTAAAAAAATGTGTTTATTTGCTACATCACATTAGAAACCTCTAAAATTAACAGTGTTGACATACTATATTATGCATTTATTATACATAAAAACCTTCCTCTTGAATCACTCTATCTATTAAAAAAACCCACATCATAATCCGTTGCGTAGTTTTAAAGATTTAAGCACACATAGGGATATAGGGACAGAGAAAGCGACTTTGTTTTATACTATGTGATGATGAAGTAATAGTGATAGTGAAACAGTCATAAAATTGGGAGCATACATAAAAGATCCAATTATTTGATTTAAATTAGATGGCTTAGTGTTTCTACTTACTAATCTATTGGACAACGACTCAGCCGATCGTGATAGTAAGTGTACACAGAATTAAATGTTGGGGAAGTTTCATTCGCCTGTTCATTTTTTCTTTCACTATTATGACTAATTTCTGGATTTGGATTTACCTTTAATTCATATAATTCAGGACCTGATCTGAAAATACTTTCGACAAAATCCTCATAAGACACATTCCCACTACCGGAAACATTAGCGTCTCTTATTAGTTCCAGAGTCTCAGTTTCATTAAATACATCTGCATTGTCTCTTACTATGGACTTGATTTCATCAATCTCCAAAAAGTTTCTTCTTTCGGTATCAAAAACCTATGAATATACAGTTGAATCTTTAATTACCCGACTATGATTTTGACAGGCTATGTATATATGTAAGTACGTATGTATGTTCATCTGTTCCCTCATAGCTCCTTAACTACTTATTAGAACTGCCCAGAACTGGACAAATGAGGTATTGTCAGAAGCGTCTTGATCGTCGGCTGGTTATAGGTTATAATTATGACGTGTCACTGAATCTATGTATGGCCTGGAGGGGAAGAGCCACAGGAGTAGTCTTTTTAACCGACTTCAAAAAAGAAGGAGGTTCTCAATTCGACCGGATATTTTTTTTATGTGTGTTCTTCGTCGTTTATGAACCGATATTGATGATTCTTTTTTTTAACGGAAAGGAGATATCCCAACGGTGGTAGTGGTACCATGATAAGGACACTTAAGATCTGATGATGGCATCCAATAGAAATTGAGTCGAACGTTGAAGTCGGTTTTTGTTAAAATTTTACTTGTTCCAGTACAAAACAGTCTGTAATTGCTTGCTTGGGATCATCACCCATACAAATTTTGGACTCACACAAAAACAATCATCTGTCCTATGAACTCATAAGTAACAATTAAATCAAAACATTCATACACATTTTAATACCTACATTCTGTGTTATAGCACTGCAGCACCGTAATGCGTAGGTCTATTTAGGCTTATACTTTCTTACTCCCTACTATGTTGCTCTATGTCAGCGTTTATGAAGTGTAGAGGAGGATAAGGAGTACAATCTCTATGTTAAAAAAGTTCACATAGGTGACGCCACTATGCAACGAGTGTAAATTTTATAGAATTAGAAAAGATAATCAAATGAACTATTATTTGTTTATGTTTGTCGGACAGGATACTACGCAAAGTTTTTAATTTTTAAACCACAATTTAATTATTTGATTATGTTTGTCGGACACTTACTACTCAAAGTTTTTAATTTTTAAACCACAATACAGGTTTGTCCCGCTTTTTGGGGATAACTGGCAGGGCGTCCAAAGTGAACTTAATTAGTGAGTCGTAGTGCTTTATCGTCAATAAAATTGGCAGGCAATTCACGAATTAAGGATGATGCAGAGCATGTAGTAGAGAAAAGAAACAAAAATATTGCGAATGAGCTTTTTTTTGTTTTAGGAATCTCGTACTCGTGTGTCGTAATTTGAGGTTAGATACGATACGTTTTCTTTTTACTCTTTGTCCGCCTTTCAGAAAACGTCTCAAAATCCAGATTTAACTAAAAAAATGTGTAGTTTTGAGTAAAAAAGTTTTAGTTTGAGTAAAAAAACCTCTATGTGTACCTAGGTATTAATCGAAATTTACAAATAGTTTTTTGGATTACCTGAAAGGCGAGTTTTAATTCATGTTTTATATCAGGATGTAAAACCCACAAATTTAAAATATAAATGAATTGCCCTCGAGTTAACATTCTCGTTACATCAGCTTTTAACTTTTCAACTTCAGTCATAACCTCGTGATAAGTGGGGTAGTGAAAACTTCTTCTATGAAATCTGTAACAAAAAGTACTGTGAGTTTATGAATTTTGTACAGAGCGTGTACGCTCCCAACAATATTTTGTAAATACTTCTTATGATCCAAAAATTGTAGAAGCTGTTCGATAGTTACGACATTTGTTGGTTCTCCTTCATCTGTAATTAAGAGAGGTTGCGCGTTATCGTCGAACCATTTCAGCGTTTCTTCGAGTTGCTCTTCAGTAAATTTAGGAGTAGTGTGACTCAAAGGATTAAAGACATCAAAGACGGACATTATACAGATTTTGAAATTATAAAATTTACAAAAATTAAAAAGCTTTCGAAATGTTCGTTGTGATTGGATTTGACAAATAACTAACACATTTGTGACCACAGACCTATAAATAATGTCATCTTTAAATTGAATTTTAAATTATGCATGTATTTAAGAATGTCATATGAGGTACTAAAAAGATTTTAAACCTTTTAAACCATTGTGTCAGAGTTTCATAGAAATCCTTAGGAAACAAGTTTCATATTTATGCGAACAATACACGTATATTTGACGATCTATCGTGGTATATCGACAGCAAATTGCTAAAGCGCCTGGGGGCCATTTTAGTAAAGTAATTACGTCACACACTCAGTACCTTTCGACCGGTCGTATTTTTAACCGACTTAAAAAAAGGAGGAAGTTCTATGTTCTGTATGTATTTTTTTATTCTAAGGCTAAGGATATAATATTTTCATTACGTTTAAGACGAACAAATGCATCAGTTCAGTGGCATAGCCTGGCGCATGGTGGGGCCCTGTATAAAAATTTGTTTGGGGGCCTTTATGAAGGGTAAAGATTTCTCACAAAAGAAAAAAAAATGTTTGCATAATGGAGAATGGCAGATCCTGTACCGCTGGCAATATGATATGAAGTTGGCAGTACTGCCAACGTGTGAGTGCATGCGAGCGCTTTATAGTTTGTGAGCGACTGCCAAGAGTGCCAAGTCCTCGCACGCGTGTAAACGTAACATCAAACTTCAACTTATTATTATTAGTTGTCTATGGACTCCATTGACCTAAAGTACAAGGACTAAGTATACCTACAAAATTATCATGCCTACCTACACAAGAAGTTGGCACATAAAATGGCTGCCTTTAGGGTTGTACCTATGCAGCTATGTAGAGCGACTCGAAATATCAATATCGATATTTAAATGAAATATTTAATAAATTGAAAAATATCAATAACATTAGATCATTTTAGTTGTTTGTAATTAGTTAAGTATTTATGGTAGGAATTTGAAAATGTGAATCTGGCAGGATGGATTAAATTTTGAATGATGGACTTATGAATAAAATCCAAAAAAAGTGAGCCGTCATGAGACGCCTGGCAGATGTGAAACATCGAAATTGTTTTGTATAAAATAAAATGACTGCTTACCACATTAATATTAATTTTTATTAAATACAAAATTCAAATACAAATAAAAATACAATTAACAAAACAAATACAAATAAAACCAAAAATTTAAATCGCGGCGCTCGGCTGCTTCGCTACCTATCAGTGAAAATCCCGTCAAAATCGGTCCAGCCGTTCCAGAGATTAGCCGGCACAAACCGGCAAACAGCCAAAATTATAAAAAAAAGTAGTTGTTGCCCGCGGCTTCGCCCGCGTGTATGTCGGTTATCGCTGCAAATAGTAGCCTATGTGTTATTCTGAAATATATTACTGTAAAGTTTCATCCAAATCCGTTCAGTAGTTTTTGCGTGAAACAGTAACAAACATCCAGCCATCCATACTTACAAACTTTCGCGTTTATAATATTAATATGATACATTTCTGGTATATGTACCCATGTATACATACATATTATTATGCATTTTTAGTAAAAAGTGGTTATTTTAATATTACAAACAGACACTCCAATTTTAATTATTTTTATAGATGTAAATGGTGTTAAAACATCGTTCATAAACATCGATGTTTTTGACATCGATGTTTCACTTTTGAAAACATCGATGTCCTAACATCCATGTTTTTTTTTGAACGATGTTGCATCCCTAAGTATGTTTGACAGTAGATCTACCTCAGAACTTGGCTTTTAAAATGGCGTCGCCGGTCACTAATTGACAAGTACATGACGTCACTCAAAAGTGTCAAATGTGTTGCTAATATTAGTGCTCACTAAACTATGTTTATCTCTCTTTTCACACCAAGGTAAACATAAGTTAAAAAGAGATAAAATGCCTTTTTTGTACATATGTGTCGATCTTATATATATGTATTTGTAATTTTGTATAATGTATTGTTCCTATAGTAGAGTAGGGCCTCTCCATAAAACATTTGCTCATTGATGGACTAGAGTCAATGCAGAGATTCCGCCAATGTCAAGTGTTTCTAGAGACACGTTCAGAAATTGATTCGCCGGATTTTATTTCGACTTTCTCTTAGTATTGTTATTGTAAATATGAAACACATTTTATCATCGACCTACAGTACATGGACTACGCATACCTACAAAATTATCGTGCCTACCTACACAAGAAGTTGGCGCATAAAATGGCTGCCTTTAGGGTTGTACCTATGTAGAATGACTCGAAATGTCGATATCGATATTTAACTGAAATATTTAATAACTTGCAAAAATAACGATAACATTAAATAATTATAGTTAATTCCGATTGTTTTTTATTATTTATAATGGATGGATTAAATTTTGAATGATGGACCTAAGACTAAAATCCAAAAATGAAAGCTGGCCATCACGGGACAGCCGGCTAGATATATGATCGAAATATTACTTAAATGATTCTTGGGCTTGTACCCAAGAAACCGTAGGCCATTAGGAGTGCTACAGCGTTTGGTGACTCCATTGTGGGTTAGGAGAGTGCTAGTCCTCTCCCTTTTCCCACCTTTTAGGCGTACATCACCTCCTTCCTAAATGAGGCCATGGATTCCTCTTGGAATCCCTAAAATCCTGGTCTTTCTATAGTCTGGGAATAGATGATCGTAGGTGAGGTTTCTCAAATTATTATTTTAAAACCATTTGTTATCGGCTATGAAAACAGTAAATATAATCCGTTATATCAGAAACAAGACTAAACAAAGAACAGAATACCTCCGCATTCAAACCAACGAGAATGTATATAGTTGTTTACCTATTTTTTCGTAGCTCCGACGGTTCTGGGATACCGATATCAACATAGAAAGTACTTATATTATGTAGACATTGAGCGAAATAACAAATTGTGTAAATAAAACACGTTTTAAATAGTTGTAATATTTATTCATTTATTCACACATTCAGGTTAGGGCACTGCGCAGTCACGTAATCGCGTCACGTCGAGAGTTCTGTTGTAGGATGTTTCATGGAAGTGCATCGAGCAGACTTACCACATTTTATGTTGAGGGTTTATAGTTTCCAAACCAATGATTTCGATCCATTTCTTTCTTAAAATTTCATTTACAGGAAATCTGATGAAGAAAACACCATGTTAACATTTTTTTTTATATAATAATATAAGTATCGACACTTTGACTCTACCATCACTATCCTTAATCGTATGTAAACAAATCAATGTCCCTGGTACAATAGATTGAAAGAAGCCAGCCGAGACTTTATAACGACGATAAATAGATTGCGCTTTGGCTATAATACTGCACCGTCACACCTTTCTAGACTTGGCATTATTACAGACAATACATGCCCATATTGCGAATCTCAAGAAGGAACCATGGAACATCTGATTTTTGATTGTCAAAAATTCTTGCTTGACAGATTAGTGTTGGCTAGTGAACTCAGTGATTTAACAATTAAGTGTGATTCTTCATCCCGCCCGCCGCCACTAGAACAGTTATTAAAAGACAAAAACACTTACAAACCAATATATAAATATATTAAAAATACTATTAAAACAATTTAAAAATGAAGTGAAGTGAAAGTGCAATGTTTGTTCAAATAAAATAAGACTTGACTTAAAGGTCTTAGATACCAGGTCATAAAATCCCAAAAAAAAAAAAACAAATCAAAGTGAAACAAAGCAAATAATACCATTGAGAACCTCAAAAAACTAACAAACGTCTTCGGAAATTATAAAAAGAATATGTTTAATACAATACAATAAACAAAATCGTAAAATATTGAACAATTTTAATGCATTTTTGTACTAACCTGTAAAGAGTCAATGTACAATGATTCTTGTTTTTTCTTGCACCAAATTGTTTAATGGAGCATAAAGGCATGATTTTCATGTCTAGGGCAAATCCTTGGATACAATAAAAACCAATTTAAAGCCGTAATTGGCACGAAAACAAAAACAAAATTTCCAACAACAACCGCTTGACAGCAGATCTACCTCAGAACTTGGTGCATACAATGGCGTCGCCGGGCACGAATTGACAAGTGCATGACGTCACTCAAAAGTGTTGCCAATATTAGTCTTCACTAAACTATGTTTATCTCATGTTAAAAAGAGACAAAATGCTTTTTTGTATATATTTGTCGATCTTCATATTTGTATAATGAATTGTTCGTATAGTAGAATAGGGCATCTCCTTATATTTTCTTTACTCATTGCATTTTACAGAGACGACAGACTCTCATGGATTTTTTGGTCAACCTGTCACCGATGTCAGTGTCATGTTTGACAATTATGACAAAACAACAAACAAAGTAGGTACTCTTCACTGCCGTGAAAGTTAGTTCGCGCGACAACATCCAAATCTCCGGGATTCTAGTTTATTTTATAACGTATTGAGATAAAATATTCTCTATATAAAGTTGCAATGTTTGAATCCGATGACTTTGACCAGGTAACAATAAGCTTCAGTCTTCTAATTAATTTAAACAGCGCGGCCCCAGTGTTAGTTTTGCAAGTTTCTATGAAATGTAATTAATTCCAGGTGTTATCACAATTTGAATTTCCTGAGGATACAACTGATTCAAAATCAAAATCTTCCAAAGATGCACCTGGGCCTGCCAAACCTGAACTTTTTAAAGACATCGTCACCGTGAATACCGAAAGTAGACGAGATGAAAGTACTCTTAAACATAGTTATAAACTAAACAGTATTGAAGAAATCCAAAGTAATTCTTTACTTAATGAAAAGAAAGATAAGACTTCTAAAGAAATGGTATCACCCAGACACACGAAACGAAAAATGATAAATTCTTACTTTGATCACAAAAGCAAGAGAAAATTTCCAGGTCCAGCTGGCCTTCTGACCGGTGATTTTCAAGGGAACAGAGATGAATCTATTTGCCAAATGGAATTATTGTCACAAGTAAGATATAAAACCCTTTTAATATCAATCTATAAATATAATAATGAATCACTGAAATGTATGTACGCACATATCTTCTGATCAGCAGCACCAATTTTTTTTTTTATGTGTTTGTTTGTGTTAGGATAAGGTTTGTGTAAAAATTTAAAAAAGGAAGTGTTATATTCTCTTAGTCCGCTTAGTTCTATCCACAGTTTTAGATAACACACAGCCTTGTTCTTGTTGAAGCAAAAAAAACTCCGCTACTTCCAAGTAAACACATACGTTAACGCACACACGTCAATATATCTCTGATATCTTAACTTATACTACACTGACAAAAAGTAGCATAGTTTCTTAGCATGTGTGTGCATCAATGCATGTGTTTACTTGGAAGTACCTAAGTTTTTTTGCTTCAACAAGAACAAAGCCGTGCATTATTTACCTTTTTTATTTGGTCTGAGCACCACACTGACATTTGTTTTGTATACTTATCACTTACGGAAGGAGTTTTTGCAGTGTTGCAATATAATAAAATTAGTGTAATTCTTTTGTTTCAGGATGTCAATTTCAGTCAAACAAATTTAAGAGGGGACTTATTTGAATCTCCATTGTGGACTAGGTTACTGGATGATTTGAAGCATTGGGATTTAAGAAATGTTGATTCTATTAAAACAATTAAAGAACAAGCAATCACAGGTAGTTTGAGGAGAAGGAAAGCTCACACCATCACAGCATTTGTGGAGGCAATAGATAGATCTGTCTCAGACCCTTTTATGATGATGAGAGATACGACTGGTGAGTAATGTGTGAATTGTATTACTTGGATTGCACTGCTATTAAAAAAGGAAATTAGCCATTTCTCTTCAACACTTTAGCTTGAAAAATGACCTTAAAACTATTTTTAAGTGATATAAAAAGTTCTATAAGACTTAATTATTTCAGCCTATAATTTAACGTGTGCGTGTGAACTGAGGGACCATAGTGATATTTTTGTTCGGGCATATATTGTTTTACAATTCACCAATTGATTAAATTCGAACTTAAGGGATGAATAACAATGGAAATGACGTAAAGTGTAGATGGGACCCTTTTTTACAATTTTTGTCTGTCTGTCTGTTTGTTTGTGCCGGCTAATCTCTGGAACGGCTGGAGCGATTTTGACGGGATTTTTACTGATAGGTAGCTGATGATATAAGGAGTAACCGCGGTTGGTGTAGTATCGCGGGTAAGACCGTGGGGCTCAGCTAGTTTTTTTTTCAAAAAAGAAAACTTACGTATATATCCAATAAATCCTGTGTCGCGGGGACTTTACAAACATACATGAAACGGACACAATGGACACCCAGACTCAGAACAACAATTCGTGGATCACACAGTGTTGTCCCATGTGGGATTTGAACCCACAACACCTGATACAGTAGGAAGCGGCGAGGCAACCGCTTAAACCACTAGACGAACCATGCAGTCAAAAATAAAACTGTAATTTTAAGGTCTTTAATTATTTCAGTAGTAGTTATTCAATTCTAACAGAAATCATAAAAAAAAAATTTTTTACTTTTTTAAAAACAATTTCTCAAAGTGTCTCGGTCTGTCAAAGTATATTCAAAGTACTCGTCAAGACAAATCAAACGACTCCAAACTCGATAGGTTCCGTCGTTACAAAGTTCCTATGACCACCTTCCAGCTTCAACATCAGATCAGCTCCATGTCATCATAATATAGCATTGTCACGCTATATACATATGCCTACAAAAATTCAACACAATCGGTTGAAGATATCTGCAAAATTGAGTTGCAAGATTCCGTCTTAACAAATATAGTTAGATATATACATACATAGCAAGTTAAAAAAAACATAAAAATAAGTTCTGTGTTAATAAAAAATACTAATATTTTTCTTTGAAATTATTCTTTAAAAAAAATTAAATTAAATTCAAGAATACAAATTAAGAGTTACAATTCGACACTCACTGGCAACCCACCCTAAAACTTGTCATTTACGTATTATAGAGCTCAGTGCGAACTACAAACGGACGTGGTGTCACCTTGAATATTCGGAGGGCACTGAATTTTTTGAGCGCGATAAAACTTATTTATTGCAATTTACGGGAGACGATATCTACGTACTAAAATGTATGGAACTTTTGTCGCTAAAAATGAATGATGTTTAGCCTTAGATTATGGCTTTTTGGTGAGAATTAATAAAAAACTAAAACGGTAAATCTTTTCTCCATACTTTTTTCTCGAGAAATAAGAAAAAAACATTTAAAATAGAGCACGAAATAGGACAGAGTGTGCTAATTAAAAAGGTCGATTTCGATGATTTTGATCTTTGTTAAGGCTTTTTTTCACAAAAATAAAGAATTATTTTATAAATGTCACTCGGTAGATTGGTAGACTGATTTATTAAACTACTGAGATTTTTTTTTAGTGTCAAATATGAATTGAGTTGTTTGTGTTTTGCAAAACTGCAAGTGCCTTTTCGCGCGTTTTTAGGGACGCGCCCCTTAACTGCCTCTGTGGTGGTGGAGAAAATGTTTGTATGACCTGCAATTATTTGTTTCAGAGTTAAAATGTTGTCTATGTATAATATGTACATACACTACTTTACAAAAAAAAAACTATTTTTTTTTTAAGACAACTCCCGCACTAGGAATAAATCCTGTGTTGCGGGGGACTTTACAAACATACATGAAACGGACACAAAGAACACCCAGACTCAGAACAACAATTTGTGGATCACACAAAGTGTTGTGGGATCAAATCCTACGTGGGATTTGAACCCACGACACTTGGCGAAGTAGGAAACGGCGTGGTGACCGTTAAACCACTAGGCCAAACGTGCAGTCAGATTAGTCATTCTAGTTTTCATAAATAAGCTCTGCTTAGTTTAGGTTAGATGATGTTGTGTTCAGTAGTTAGTTAGTATATACTTAACTTTCAGTGATTTGTGATTGAAATTGAATTTCAGCTAAAGTTTCGAGAGGATAGAATTGTTACCCGGAAAGTACCTACTTATGTAACTTGTTTTAAGAAAAACATGGTTACTTGTCGCCGCATTACATGTTACATATATTATTGCATTGCGTGGCGACGCGTCGCCACCGCAACATTCAGTCTACATTAGATATTTTAAATTAAAATATCAAGCAGTTAATTTCATTACTCTGTCCTGCAAAAAGATAAGATCCCTGTACTATTTACTGCCTTGACCATATGTATATTCCTCTATATATATTTGTATGTCACATATATTAAATACATTAAATTCAGGATATAATTAATTCAAGTGGCTTTTCTTTTCAGGTAATATAAAAGGAACACTCCATAGAGATGCCTGGTCAGCTTTCTCACAATACATCGCTTCAGAGTATTGTGCATTTATATTATGGAAACCTACAATACTAACTACCGGTGCCGCATTCAAGAAACACTACCTCAACATAACATTAAGCAACATACTAGCTGTATACAGTTCCACTGTTCTGAACAATGAGGCGGAGAATAAGCCTCTACCTGATGGTTATTCTATAGTTTATGAAGATGATTATACTGTGATAAAAACTCAAAATAGTGTACAGAATATAGGTAAGTTTGCAATGTACTACAGAGTAAAATGTTCATTAATTAATGTACAATTTTGTTAAGGCAAATGTTCCTTTGAGAAAAACATATGGATGCTAGATCAAAGTTAATAATAATATCTTTACATGTCGGACACAAGGCAGTCCAATCCCAAACTTGGCAGAGCCTTTGATTTGGTAACTAGACTACCGACAAACATATTTATACATTTCTAGATACATACTGTATCTTCAGAGGCAGATTAAGTATCAATAGCACACCAGGGCAAGCATCTCATCAGTGCGGCGCGCGTCTGTCTACCAATCATACGATATTATATAGGTGTATCCTATAATAATAGGTATACATAGCTACTTTATATTAGCTACTACCAAATAGTTAGCATTTCTTTAGTACAAGGTTCGCAAAAAACGAGTCATCGTAGCTCGGCGTAGGGCCTCATCTACATGAGTAGATGATTTAGCCGATCAGAACCTTTGCAGACCAGTGTACCATATACTACCATTGATAATGTTTGATCCAAAACTTAATTTATCATTTTGTTACAGGTACCAATAGCACGTTAAATATTGTACTCGATAATGAATCAAATGATTTATTGGATGATTTAGAGAATATATTTACGGATGATATATTTTAAACAATTTTCATGTTTTTTTGTATTCTTCTGAATATTAATTCATGAAAAAATAGTATTTTATAATTAAAGCTATGATTATATACTCGAAATATTTTATTATTGTGTTTTTTTTACTACTCAGGCTTCTCTACCACAGAACACGATAGAATGGTGAAAGAGGCGTGGCACGTGTGCTGAAAGCTTGCACTATAGTGCATAGTATTAATGTCGCCCGCTCATTACGATGCCGTATTGTGCAATCACTAACTGTTAAAATAAGAGTAGTGAAGTTAGTCTGAAGAAAGGAGGCATTTCCTTTCATCAGTAAGTACTATTTTTTAGTAAAAACAAAGATAAACATTTATCAAAATATTCTTTCAACCAGTATTATGTTGTCAACTAGAAGCAATTATCTATTTACTTTTTTTATTAAGGTACTGGATCCATTACGTTCAATACACAATACTCGTACTTATTCCCGTCAAGTGACTGCGCAATGAATATTGAAATAAACAATCGTTCCGAACGCTCAATTAAACCGTTTGCACGAAGTACGGATGCCCGATGCGACTTGCGCTAGAGCTTGACACACTACGTACGTAGGTGAATGTATCGATAAATTGTTATTATGCACCCAAGAGACTATTTAATTCTGGTAGTGTTATTTCTATATTGTTCAACTACGAACTATGAATGAGAATGTGAAACATATTGTCTATTTGAAATAAAAATAAGTTTGGTAGGTATATTACTCAAAATATTTACTTTATAAATATATACATTTTGTAGTTATCAGGATCCTATTAAATAAAAAGGCTTTATTATCACATATCAAAAACATCCATTATATACCTACCTAAATTACGTGTATGTTATTATAACCGAAAGTAGATGGTTTTGAGTTTTCAAACTTACTTTATATACTTAATTGTCAAATTTTATCTTAAATATTAAGTTGCATTTCAGTTTTCCAATGATTCCATTCTTCGATAAATAGACATGAAAGTGTGACACTTCACTAGTCGACGCTCGTGCATTGACCAATCGGGTGCGTTTAGGGGGCGCGGCTCTGTGATTTGTTGTCACGCAGAATTTATATGGCAAAGTACTTTCGTCACCAATCTATCTTGATCAATATCTGTGTTGTCTACCCATATGTATGAGGTATATATTTCGTACATATATCTTATATATAAAATTCTCGTGTCACAATGTTAGTTACCATACTCCTCTAAAAGGGCTGGACCGATTTTTATGAAATTTGGTGTGCATATCGGGTAGGTCTGAGAATCGACCAACATCTATTTTTTATACCCATTTTTTTTGTTTTTATGGCAAAACAACGTTTGCCGGATCAGCTAGTATTTACATAGTATTATTTTTCGACTGATAACATAATGACATTCAACAAACAATACTCTGTTAAATAAGAAAAGGAATTGAGTGGTGAGAGTAAACTAGTGAAAACTAAAATAGAATTACTGAAACAAAGAGAGCATACACATAAACAATTCCCCGCGAATCTATTATGGAGATTTAAAAAAAAATCCAAACGACAGACAGCAATCAAACTTTTTTTTTCAATTTAAACGGTTTTATTGAAAATAATGTACTAAAAATAATTCGGTAGGTCCCAGGTTCCAGTCATCACACCCCTCTCCCTCATCCATCTAAGGCATTGATCAGAGAAAAAAATAAAATCGTTGGGCCCGTGTTTCCATTCAGTCAACTCAGTTTACGCTACACGCCCAACGATTTAACTTTTTTGTTTGATCAATGCCTTGCATTGATGAGGGAGAGGGGTGTGATGACTGGACTTAATGAATATTTTTTTAGCTTTTAGTACATTATTTTCAATAAAACCGTTTAAATAAAAAAATACGTAATTCTAATTTTTAAGTTTTGAATTTTTGTGTGTGAACTGTTCTACTAGTCAAGCCCTTTCATTTGATACCCATATAGTGGTAATTTTTTTCATAGTGGACTGTGTTCTACTAATCAAGCCCTTTCATTTGATGCCCATATTGAGGTAGTCGTGACAAAATTTGTAAACCGCCATTTTGTAGCGACGGCCATCTTGGATTTACAATGAAACAGAAATTATTTAATTCTATTGTCACAAGAACTATTTAGTTCTGGTGGCAATACAATTAAATAAATTCTGTGTGATCTGAAATTTGGTCAATCTGTCAACAGGATGGGGGTCAAATTTCAATTACTGGATTTGACCCAAACAAACAGGGCAAGCTAAATACAACCGTTTAATTAAAAATCCCCATTTTTGCGAGGATTAAAAATGAGAGACGTTTGCATTAGTTTGAAATGCTGCTTTATGAATAAAAGGTTCAGTAAAACCAGCACATTAACATTTAAATATAATTTATTTTGCTTTAACTTTTATATGGCGTGTTACAATATGTTTAGATAGTGAAGCTGGATGAAAATACGTGCTGGGACACATTTTGCACTTGAAAACTTCTCTGCTTTTTTTAGGTTTATCTTTCTCGCCTTGTTCGTTAGCTTGTTCCTTATTTGTATTTGCTTCTGCTTTAAACGGGTGAAGTCCTAAATGGGATTTGACATGCCGTACGCAAGCGTAGAGTTTTGAGAAATGTACCTGTAACACAGTTTTGGAAAAGTGAAATAGTGCTTGCGCTGTGTTTCACCGAGTGAGCGAGGGTACCGGAGGCCCATACAACAACCCGGGTCCCCCTTCCCCCCCCCCCCGCCCATCCCCCCAAAGGCCGGCAATGCACTTGTGACGCCTCTGGTGTTGCAGGTAGGTGTCCATGGGCGGCGGTAACCACTTACCATCTGGCGATACGTCTGCTCGTTTGCCCGCCTATTACATAAAAAAAAGAACTTTTTTAGTGGCGTAAGGTTCACGGTCAAGATACACATAGCATAGGTATATAGGTGTACTGTACATAATATGACAAAGAGTTAACCCAGACCAATCACTATTCATTAAATAAAAGAATATATTACCACTTACATCACACTGTTTACACTTATAATATTTATTCTTTTCAGTCTTAATGATGGAGTACGCGTCAACCATGTCTATCTTGTCTGTATCTATGGTTAATACTTGATCTGGCTCCATACAGTCGCTCTGAAACGAATATATAATTATGCATTTATAGTCTTGCTCTTGTTATTTACTTTACTAGCGACCCGTCCCGGCTTCGTACGGGTGGATTTCAGATGCACCCACCGATGATACGATTCGTGCATTTTAAATCTGTAATATCTTCGAAAATATTCATTCAAATTAGATACTGTAAAGGGCCATATTGATCTATATTAAATGCACAATATACTTAAGGTACTTAATTGGATAAGGATTAATGCTGTATTGCTTAAAATCGCTTCGTAAATAAGCCACTATTTCTCGTAAAAAGAAAGGAGTAAAAAATGGTTATTGTGGGTTATCCCTACGAGATAGACATATACCATCGCGGACTTTTTTGTAGGCCTTAAAGTGCACAATACTGTAGAGCATTATTTAGATCTATCTCGTAGGGTGCAGTCAGCGTTTACAATGTAAGCGCAAAAAAAAATGTTTATTTACAATATCACATTAGGAACCTCTAAAATAATCAGTATTTCTCTAATCACTCTATCTATTAAAGAAACCCGCATCAAATAATAATAATAAATCTCTTTATTGTACACCAGCTTATGTAGTTACAAGGTTAACTTAAAACTATTTTAAAGTATGTACAAGTGGCGGCCTTATTGCTTCAAAGCAATATCTTACAGGCAACCGTGGGATGGAAAGAAGAGTAGGGATGAAAAGTATATGGTAGTGCCTGGTGTATTATTGGTGGATAGGAAATTAAGGTAAAGTTTACACATTATATAAACTAATAGCAACACGTAGTGTAAAGGATTGTGTTAATACATACAGACAGATGAGTGAAACATACAGACATTCCATGCAGCCATAAAAGTGAATACCCCGACCCACTCAGTGTAGCAGACTATGGGACATTGACTTCTCCCAGGTAATATTCCTTTACCAGTCTCTTAAAGACAGTCAATGTTTTCGCACGTCTTATTGCGATTGGTAGGGCGTTCCATAAACGAACTGCCTGTACAGTGAAGGAATGGTCGAGGAATTTGGTTGCATGTCCTGGCATTTTTAATTTCAAATTTCAAAAATTCAAAAATTCCAAATATGAATCTAATACAGAGATTTTGGAGTCGCTCAAGCTTATTTAATTGGTCTTCAGTGAGATCAAGATAACTGGCATCAGCATAATCAAGGATGGGGAAAAGAAGGGATTGTGAAAGAGCAATCTTCGTAGATATGGGTAAAAAATTACGTAATCTGCGCAAAGATCCTGCAGCGGCAAACATTTTGCGACTCAGCTCCTGCAGCTGAAGAACTTGGGGATCTACATTGATAGTACCCTATCCTGGGGATAGGGTACTATCAATATAGATCCCCAAGTTCTTCACTTTGTCACTGTACGGGATAGGTGTGCTATTACAAGTGACTTGAGGCAATTTTGTCCAATCAACTTTGGAAACCATTCGCGAGCTTCCGACGACAGTAACCTGGGTCTTGGATGGATTAATTTTCAATCAATAGGTGTTACTCCACTTACAAATTTTATCCAAGTCAGCATTAGTGGTGTTAACTGCATGAGCCAGATTAATCGGAGTTGCACTGGTGTAAATCTGGAGATCATCAGCATATAGGTGGTAGGAGGAAGTAAGATTATTAGTGATGGTGTTAATAAAAACGGAGAAAAGTAGCGGAGAGAGCACGCCGCCCTGTGGCACGCCAGCTGCAGTGCTACACCAAGAGGAAACAGTGTCCTCAATACTGATGCGCTGCCGGCGACCAAACAGGTAGTTGTGAAACCAGTCAATCGCCGTTGGAGATATGTTTAGAGAGCGTAGTATACACAGCAGAACGTCGAAATCAACGGTGTTGAATGCATTGCTGAAGTCTAAGAGGGTTAGAACTGTAAGCTGGCCATTCTCCATAGCAGATCTGATGTCATCCGTAATATGGACTAGGGTAGTAGTGGTGCTGTGACCAGGTCGAAAGCCAGACTGGAGAGGGTTTAGTAGCAGCAAAATGCGTTGCGTAGTTTTAAAGATCTAAGAATTTATAGGGACAGACAGCGGAAGCGACTTTGTTTTATACTATGTAGGGACTGGACCAGGACTAGTGAAGAACCAGAACAAATAAGTTTCTATATCAGTTTGCTCAATAATAAGTGCTGATTTTACCAGAATAATTTACCGTACTAATTTTCATGTTTTAGAGAACAGCGTTCGTCTGTACTATTCATATTATATGTATTTATAAAAGATAAGGTAATACTTTTACTCACCAAATAAGAGACTCACAACTAAAAAACTAAATAACACATCGATCAAGCCCCTCGACTAATCAATCAGGATCCAAGAAATTGCCGTTCCGTACGATAGCTTGAAACCTGATTGCTTTGCTTAAACTCTGTGGGCGGGGCTTAATCGATGTGTCACTATTTGTTTAATGTCAAAGTCTGACATCCCAAAAAAATACGGTTAAATACCAAGGACAGTCAGAGGAACACGTTTTTAAATTGCAAACTCTAGTGAAGTCGAAAATTAGTCTATATGATTATTATTGGAACATTATCGTCTTACACGAACATAAGAGTAGATAGAATATATTGCCACATACTTCTTGATGCTCTTTCAGGGCTTCTTCAGATTTAAATAAAGCTGCACATGCACTACATGCGAATACGGTGTTAGGATGCCGCCTTTTAACGTCAAACATTTGGTTTAGAGACAGTTCTGCAAACAAAACTGTAATTGTAACAAGTTTGGCAAATATTTACACATTAATACAATAAATATACATTTTTTTTTTTTTTTTAAATTGGTTGTCTGTAAAGTCGATTTACGGACGATAGTTTAACGTGACAACGCCGTCTTAACAAAACATTGATGAAATGATGAGATTTCTCTCATACAACGACGTACAATGAGCGTAACGGGACCACGAACGCAACGGGACAATAAGTCATCCCTTTTCGTGAATGCAGTCGGCGTTCATCAATTTATTAGACGTTGTCACGTCAAAAACTTGAAAATCGTTTAGATAGTTTAAGAGTTCATCGTTAGCAACAACGTGACACAAGAATTATAATCTATATACATAAAAATGAATCACCGAAATGTATTTACGCGCATAACTTCCGATCGGCTGCACCAAATTAAATAATTCTTTTTTTTATGTGTTCCTTATTGTTAGAAGATAACGGAAAAAGTCAATGTTTTATGTCCGCGACGGGAAGATAGAGATAGAGAGATGAGACAGATATGTAAATATGGCGGTGCGAAGTTCGCCGTGTCAGCTAGTAGGATTATAGAGCTGAAAAGCTTGTTCGTTTGGTTTTCGCTTTCTCAAATAAATAAAATAAATATTTTTGGACATCTGCCATCTAAATGGTTGCATGACAGTAGAAAAAAGCAATTGTTAATTAGAACCTCACGGCAAAATATTTTTCTCGTAGGATCTGATTAGAAAAAAAAGTCGGACACTTTTTTTAAAGCAATGTCAATAAAGATGAATAAGAAAGTCCATTTCTTATAAAAAGAACATATTAAGTTAACAAGTACTATGCGACTCAAATAAGAATAGGAATGTCAATGATCTCTATCTGTCAAATGTCCCTTGAAAAGTACGGTCTGCAAAGAAACCTTATTTGCGTATTAATAATGTTTTTTTTTTGTTTAATCGAGTCTGTTATTCAAATTAAAAAACCGTCTTAAATTAATTAGTCATGATTATTACAAAAAAAAAACTATTTTCTTTCATAATACACACAGAGTGATGCCGAGATGAGTGGTGTTGAGCGGCTAGATTCTGATTAAATTTTGTCATAAATACAGGTAACAATACCTAATTTTATTTTAAACAACATTTGATGGAATAAATATTAAAAACCTACATTAATCCATGTTTTATTTTATAGGGAAATGCAACAGTGATGATAATGGCAATGACAACGACAGTGACCACTCAGTGATGCAGAAATGAGTGAAATTGAAGAGCTCAATTCTAATTAAAAATTATTCGCTCATGATTCATAAATAAATTATATTAAAAAAAATATTGTTTTGCTGACCCTACCCAATTGATTCGAATTGGCAGCTATGACGTCACAATATGGCGCAAAGTCGATCCTATTCTTATTTGAGTTGCATTGTAGGATGTATAATCCCATCTAGTTCTTTAGAATTATTCATGAACATCTTTGTGTTGGTAGTTAGATAACAGATTAACATGTCATACTTACGCCTCTTGTTCAAAGTGGCTCCGTCGAGACCTTTTGTTTCTGTAATGTGTACGTGGAATATTGTACACGTCTCTTTCTCGTAGTCAATACAATCCAAGTGATGATTTTCGTTAGTCATGGCCTCAACTGCAAATTGAAATTTATTTTTATAAAATAAATAACGTTAGTAGAAATTTATACAACAAAAGGTTTCAAAACTGTCTTTTATTTAATTAAAACATGTAGTATAGGTAAATTAACGTAAACATGTAGTATAGTTTGGTAACCGTCCCATCGGATTATGAGAGTGAGGGAACAGAGAGTGCACACGTGTTTGCGCACACACTTGTGCACTATGGACTTGTGGACTGGCCGCCATGGCCGAAATCGGCTAGGAGAACATCCTAGTTATGGTTCTAAATTTTTCCTAAAATGTGTATATCATCCGTTGGTTTTATAAATATTATATATTTATAAAATACCTGATTTTGCTCTAATACTTTGCAACAGATACGGTAAGTGCTGGAATTTCGGAGGACAATCTTCTTCTTCCGTTACGTGACCTGTCAAAAGGACCATGTCTCCTCTGTTGGAATTTCCCGTTGGTTCTTCTTTATTGTTCTTTGCCTACAGTAAAGTAGAAATTTTATTATTATACCTATGGTTTACAAAGACCTTGTTCTTTAGTTGTAATTAAAACAAAACATCGTTATGGGCAAACACACATAGCTAAGCTGTTTATTCTCTATCTCGGAATATTATTCTGTTTTGCAGAGGATTAAAAAAATTTTCATGAAATGGAAAGAAACGAATACTCAGAACCTGACCGAACCGAACCCTCACTCACACAGTAGAAAGCGACAAAGTGACCGCTTAAAACATTACGACAGCGTTTTTATTTTAGAGATAAGCCCGCATAAGGAGGTGCGGGCACACAAGAACACCTAGACTCAGAAACACAATTTGTGGATCAAACAAAGTGTGGTTCCATGTGGGATTTGAACCCACAACATTTAGCGCAGTAGGAAGCGGCGTGGAACACTTAGACCAATTAGGCCAACCATGAAGCTAATTATTGTGTCTATTCTGACTTAGCAGAATGTGTTGAAAACAAATACAAATTAATATAATTTTAGCAGTAGGTAAACATACCATGGTGATGATTACATTACGCCCAACTAACAAGGTTTCTATATTGGGTATTTTGAGTAGCTGTCCAATCACACTGTGAGCCGATGTGATATCCTCGGGCCTCAATTTAGCTTGCGATGTACTGCGCACTGAGTGTTGTATGAGACTTACGAGCTCTGTTTCACTTAAACCATTATTTTCACCTGAAATAAAATAAGTAAAAAACTAAGGCGCACATAGCCCAGTTGCAGTCGGTGATTAGAAACAATCACCGAGGGTAAGCAACGACGGCGCGGTCAGTACTTGGATGGGTCAGACCGCTAGTGGCATGTTCCCTTGAGCGTTTTCGCGAGATCACGTTAAGCATCGGTCCGGTTGTTATCATAGGATAACAGTCGTGAAGCTTAGTTGGAGGCCTTTGGGCGGCTTAAAAACATCCAACGGCAAGATAACGTAGCCACAACGTTGTCTTGCCAGTCCCCAACCCGCACTTGGCCAGCGTGGGGACGTATGGCCTTAACCCTCTCCTGAGAGGAGACTCGAGCCAAGCAGTGGGACGTTATGGGTTGTTGATGATGATGATAAAACACTACCTACACATAATAGTTGGTGCAAATCTCGGTTTATTTTACGAAATGGTAACCTTATTCTATTTTTTTTTACAGATCCGGTATAAACTCACTGCGGCACAGTTTAAACAAACTGCGGTTACATTTCAAGCAATTAAGTGATCTTTCGTACTTTTAATTTCGCGTAATTTTTAGCCTTTGCGGCTAACAAAGACGCGACGATGACCAAATCGTTAAATAACCAAAATAATCACACTAGTGCTTAAACTGTGCCGTACCGTGGTCGGCACAGTTCAGGTAACTTTCATTTGGATTTTTTCAATTTGGTCCGAATCGTCATGTTGAATCGAGGACGATTCAAGAACAAAAAAAAAATACGTGTGGCACTCGGGGACTGCCGCGGTAAAGCTATTGCATAGCATTTTTTTTTCTGACATCTAACATACAACGCCATCTAGTCCCAAGCTAAGCAGAGCTTGTGTTATGGGCACTAGACAACTGATACAAATACATATATACTTTTTTTTTGTAAATACATACTTAATATACATAGAAAACACCCAAACTGCGAAACAAATATTTGTAGATCATACAAACATTTGGTCCGACCCGGGAATCGAACCCGAGACCTCATGATCAGCAGTCGCACACGCCAACCGCGAGACCAACGAGGCAGTCAAATTTTTTAATCAACTTATGCAATTATAATTAATTTTATTTTGCCAGTTTCTCATTTAATATTGTTCAAAAAGTATTTAAATAATAGAGGGCGTTAGTAGTAACCTCGTAGTTGTGAAACAGCTTTAACAGATGGCGCAGACCGGTTTTTATTTATGCAGTATTTTTATGTTCAAACATGTATACTTTCGTATAACTACGGCGCACATGCGGTGAGTGTGGCATTATAAAGATATGATAGATACCTATACACCTATATACTTTCTCAGACCCAGACTGTTTTGTCTGTCTGTCTCTCGCACAATGTGCGTAACAGAGACAGACAGATTCGTTGATTCGTCGTTCGGAGCAGCTCGTCTCGATCCGTCCGAGCTTCGGGTGTTAGGCGTTTTTTTTTTATTTATGGCCGGCCAAAGCATAAGCAGAATCCAAGAGTGGCGCTCACCATACTCACTGCGAATGCAGGCAATGCAGTATGGCGACCCACACCATGGCGGCCTAGTGATGCTGCTGATCTTTTAGTCTAGTCAACAAGTATGGAACTTGTTGACTAGACCATTTGGGCCTCTGGTCTCGCACTCACCAACGAAACACGATAGCACGAACGCTGTCATTTTACGTTGATTTTCTGTGCGAGGGTAGTACCGCCCCGGCCGAGCCGGCCCAATCGTGCTGAAATCAGCGTGGCTCTACTACCTACAAGTAGTATATAGCACTGACGAAATATAACTATAGACTTACACAGCATGAACTTAGAGTTGTACAGGATGTATAATAAGCTTAATGTTCACTAGATGTCACTAAGTGTATCAAATTGTAAATTTCAAAGATATTTTCTGAGCTTCTACTCCGATACGAATCCGAGAGTAAACTGTCAAGTTTATTTGTTTTTGTATTAGTTCAAAATGTCCCACTAGATGTCGTTTTCCACATAATTACATTAGTAATTTAAGTGATATTTTATTAAATCGTCCAAGAGCCATCTACGAGTACACACAAATAAATAAAATTGAAATGTCTGTTTATAATTTCAAATAAACCGCTTCTTAATAAATGCTTCTCAGTAAATACGGTACATGAATATATTTTTTATTAATTTATGTATGAAACTTTTTAAATTTTCACATACAACTCTGTATGTAGGTCTAGCTACTTAATTGTGTTATAATAATCAAAATTTGTTGAAAAAAATCCATATATTATATATGTTATATTATTCAGTGATGACAGCTCAGTAGGCTGAAGCCTAGGGCGGCTTCTTTTAAGGGGCGGCAAATTAAACGATTTAAAAAAACTACATTACTGTAATAGAAATGGAGAAAATAAGTCTTGGCAGTTTAACAACAACAAATTTTCATCCTTGGTCCTTTCCGCCACCTCTTTCTGTGCAATGTCATCTTCGCAGAAGATAAAACTCTGTTGCTATCTACTATGGAGCATAACATGGTTGGCAGCGAGAGATATTCTCCCATAACTGCATTCTATATCCAACGCTGCGATGCTCAAGTAATGGCACAGGGAATCGGCTCAATACACTGGTCAGGCAGGATTCAACTCACTTCTAGTAACCGCGTGCAGGTATTTCCGAAGCAACTGTGACCGGAAAGAACCTGCGTTACGCGGAACGAATCTCACATGGATATTCCTGCCAACGCGCATTTTGCCTCCGTAGACATTATGTGATAAACGCGTGTGGCTCAAACCAACAACACTCTCTAAGGGTGCCTGTGGCGCACCCTACTCTAGGCGGTCAGTGCTACCGTCTACACCGGGTACCGTAAAGTGTTATTAACCGGAGAATTCTGCATTCCATCTTGTCGCAACACTCAGTTTACCTAAATTCGGCAAATGCTTTCGAGCAAACTACTTACAAATTTACATACTATTTGCAAGGCCTTCATTGTTTACATGTGTTGACTGAAGTTTCTAAGCCACCTGCCAGCTTTATTTTTTGCACAAATATAAACATCTGCAAAGTTACTTACAAGTAAGAACTACAACTAAACTACTAAGAACTTACAAGTTCATCAAGTTCTTCAAGTAATTTTATTGTTCTGAGTATACAAAATGTACCTATTTCTTATTTCACGCAAAATTCAATTCGTCTATGATTGAAATACTAATATACAATCGAATCGTCAATTGTCAAGAAGTTTCAATTCGGCTGGAATCTCTGGCGCTGCACGCGCTGTGTAGAGACGTGGCTTCATTACGCATCTGCTATCGTATTTACAATGGGGAGTACTACGAGCAATTAATTGAATTGATCCCTCCCTCCTTTTTCCGCCATCATCCTACGCGACTGCAGTTTCATCCTCATCATTTAGGTGTCAACTGTGCGCTTTTCGAGAAAATTTCTGCCCTACACAACAAAACTGTGGAATTAACTGTCGACTGCGGTATTCCCGGACCAATACGACCTTCAATCAATCTTCAAGAAAAGAGCATAGTTCTCCTTAAAAGCCTTGTGACACCTCTGGTGTTGCGGGTATCCATGGGCAGCGGTAAATAATAAATAAATAAGTTGCCGTTGATGAGTGCATTGTTTCTCATTGTTTACTGCGTGTTTTGATGATAATGATGGTTTTGGAGAAAATTATTTGCTTTCTCCAACGGCTAACTGGATAAAATAACCATCTTCATCCTCACAGTTTTTTTTTATGGGGACTCTTTAAGGAATTAACTAAATTACTCCTAAATATGGTCCTTAGCAATTTTGCTGTTGGATTTTTGTTTCAGCCACCCTTTTGGCGAAATTGCGCAAACAAATTTTCTATTACTAATGATTATGATTAAGTTTTTGTGTAATTTTTCAAACAATTTTTGCCCTTCTTTATCGCATTTAATGCATGTGTTACTTTTTTAAACAATGCGTGTTTCTATGGCATCCCATATTTTTTTTATTACTGTTCAATGTGCCGATCTGTCAATTTTGTAAGTGATCGACTCAACTTTTAAGTTTTGTCTATTTCGTATGGTTTGGTAACATCTTGAAACGAAATTTGCTGATTGCCGTTAAGAAAGTTATTGTTTAAAAAATGATTTTGAATACTTTTAATTAAATGTGGCACATCAAAAAACGCAAATAATTTTACAAAACGTTACAAAAGAAAAAGGGAAAGTTACTAGATATCCCTGATTTCTTGCATGTATTTTGGTTTTTCGTAGCCCAACCGCAAAACACAGCTTTAATCAGAAGCCCACTTATTATCAAATAGTTTATTTATAGTAGCTTTTAAAAGAGTTGTAATTCTGTTGTAAGTAATGTTTCTGTTATTCTTTTTTTAAATAGATCAGGGCAAAACAATCGAATTTTGCTAGTCACTTTCGGAGTTTCGGATTGTGGTTGGAGCGGCAAGTACTACCCTTGCCGCCTTAGAAAAAAATACACTTCAGAATTGTAAAATAATGACAAGCTGAATTTATTTTCGTCTTCTGTCCAATTCATAACCTTTATTTTCGTAGCTGCATCAATGTCAATTCTCTAGAAACCTCTTCTGAACTCTTTAGATTTTAAAATGCTGTCATCAGATTTTGGTTTTTGCCGTAATTTAAATAATAGGATAAAAAAATTGTTAGAAAACTGTTTAAAGTTTATGTATATGAAATAATATTTATTTGTTAATCTCCTGACTGATTTAATGTGATTTTAATATTACCTGTTGTACAAATTAAAATATTTATAATTAAAACTTGAGAGGTGTCAAGGAACACCCGGATGGAATGAAGTTTATATATATATTATATTTGATATGCTACTACTAATAAAAATGCGCATAAAATACTCAAATTATTTTAGAAATAATCAAGTTTTACAAAATATACTATAAAACAATATATTTTCTGTAAATAAATGCAAAAACCCAACATCACGCGGCGGTCACCTATCCAAGTACTAACCACACCCAATGTTGCTTAACTTCGATGATCGGAAGAGAACCGGTGTATTCAACATGCTATGGACGTTGGCAATCAGTTAGTTATATTTAACGTTGATTATCCAGCACTATGACGTCAATTCAATGTTAAAAGTGTCGTTACATTTTTTCCGTCTAGCCCCCTTTCGCAACGCGCGATAAGGAACTTCGTTCCAAAAGAAAGGTTATACTTTGCAGTTCAATCATTTATTTTATATTAAAATGACATATAATGACCTAAAATGTATTGATTATGCCATATCAGACAGGAAATTAAATCGCTCAACATTATTATCTGCACCATAGATTTACATGATCGAATAGAATATATTTAAATTAGGGGGCTTCCATTAATTACGTAAGGTGTTTTAGGGGGGGGGGGGGGGATTGAGCGAAATCTTTTCAAATCTCACTTATGGGGGTCTTGGCAATATCACGTAATTTTTGTGTAAAATTGCGTGAAAAATTATTTCCGAATAAAATATGGCCAAATCTGACACAATAGTGTTTGTCGTATTCGTCCGAACTCCGCAGAGCAGCGAAGTAGCATTCGATTTTGCTTTACTAGTCTTCAATAGAAGTAATAGAACAAGTTCAATAATCCAACACGTTTATAGCCAAAACATAAATTTGAAGAATCTCGCGTGAGATTTGGGGACGGGGGAGGGAGTTGAGGAAAATCTTAGTACGCCCCTTTACGATGTTTCGTTGAAATAATTTGTTTGTTTACTTACTCTACGTAAGACAACTAACCATTTGACATATCAAAGTCCGACGTAATTGTAGCCACTTGGTGGCGCTATCATCGCGCATCCAGCATATAATATTCTACATGTCATATCAATAACTTATAAATGTGACATCTAGCGTAGTAAATAGGTCATTATATTCAAGTTTATTTAAATCGATTGCAACGACATCTCCTAAAAATAGGTGATAACTTATAGTTACGCAATTAAAAAATATTTTTTTTAAACAAGCATTAGAAAGAAAGATTTATATTCGAAAAATAATAAAATAATTACTATAATTGAAGCATATCAATAAAATTGTGACAGAGTTTGTTAAACTATTTCTAGTACCTTATTTTTGCGCGCCATCTAGATTTAGGTGAATTTTTCTAGCTTTTATCGGTGTACAGTTTGGGCCAGGGGAGGGTCGGTCTATTTAGTATATTGTGTCATTGTATATAGTAAGCGTTTTCGTAACGTTACGGAATTTCTGCACAAAGACCCCAAAGCCCGCGATAAAAGCTATGCAATAGCTTAAAAACAAATAGTATTATTTTATACATGACACAAATATAATGCATACTCAGTATACTCACTGTATTGATTATCATTTGCAACCGTTTCTGTTACCGTATTTTCGGTGTTGCACTCATTAGACACAGCTGGTTTTATCATATTCTGTCCTTTGTTTACTGTTTTCACCACTTTAGCAACTAATCTTTTTCCCTTCACAGTTTTTCCAAGCACTATTTTTTGTGGAATATCTAAAATTTAAAACTTGATGTTAAAAACCAAATGTTTTTTTGAACGAATGACTGAGTGAATGAATGAACGAATAATGTAGTTGTAGGTGGTTTGTCTTACCTTTGAAATTAAATTTGGTTTTTATTTTTATTGAACTAGTATTATGTCGTGACTCTTGCCTTATTATTGCAATCTCATTTATATTATTCTTAAACTCGGTTTCTTGATTACTGTCTGATACGTCCATTTGTTCTACATTGACCAAAGATGCTGCTATATTTTCTGAAAACAATTGCAACTTGTAACTCTTTATGAAGATACCTAGATCTTGGCATTCCATGGATTCACCATACGGGTCTAACACGAAATAGATGGTGCAACACATGTTGCGGTTGCGACTGATACATGTGCGGTTATGGCTTGCGACGCAGTTTATGGGAGTATGGTCGCTGTCTTAAATCCAGTCTCAATTTTAGGAAGTTACGTATATAATAGGTCTTTACCTATGAAATTGCCGTTTTGTATGCAATAAGTGAAAGTACTTATTTTTTAAAACTTTTTATTTCTGTTATTTGAAGTAATCACCCATGCAATCGACGCATCTTTGCCAACGCATTGCCATTTTTTTTGATGACCTTCTTGTAAAAATCTGCTGGACGGAAGGCAACAAACTCTTCAAAGGCATTTTGTACTGCCTCTCGGGAATTGAATTTTTTACCCACTAAAAAGTTGTCTAAATTTTGGAAAACGTAATAGTCGGTAGGTATTAAGGTCTGGTGAGTATGGCGGATGAGGGAGAGCTTCCAACCCCAGCTCTTGCAGCTTGGAGACTGTCTGTTGCGCAGTATGGAGTTCGCGCGATGTCGTGAAGGAGCAGTGGGGACCAAAGCTGGTTGCAGATGTGCAAGCTTCTCCATCATTCTCTCCAGTTCTTCACAGTACACATCTGCATTAATGCTCATGCCGTTTTGTAAAAAGCTATGGTGAATCACACCCGCACTAGAAAACCAAACAGTGACCATCACCTTTTTAGGGGTCATTTTTGGTTTAGGGCATTGCTTTGGTGCTGAACCAGGGCTAACCAACTTGCTGAGCGCTTTCGATTGTCGAACAGAATCCATATTTCGTCGCACGTAAGAATTCGTTTCAAAATTCCTTCATTTCTTTGCCTGTTGAGCAGCGCAAGGCAAGTCTCGACGCGTACGTTGCGCTGGCGATCGTTAAGGTCGTGGGGCACCCATCTATCAAGCTTTTTTACCTTGCCAATTTGACGCAAATGGATCAATATTGTTTTGATGCTTACATTAAAAGCTCCTGCTAGCTCAGCTGTAGATTGAGTTTCGTCAGCTTCCACAATCGCCTTAAATTCATTATTGTTAACCAAAGTCTCCGGACGACCACGAGTTTCATTTTTCAAGTCAAAATTTCCAGAACGGAACCGGGAAAACCAATAACGGGTTGTGCGTTCGTTTATACAGTTCTCTCCGTAAACGTTTTTGATGTTACGTGCCGTTTGTGTCGCGTTGGTGCCACGACGGAACTCATATTCCATAATTACACGATTTTTTTAAGTATACATTATGACGAAAAATGTTCAAATGTAATGAAAATACAACGCTAATCAGAAAACAAAAGACTGAGTTTGTAAATAGAATGTCATGGTTTTAAAACAAAATTAATTTGAATTTAGAATACAGAGCCATTACAAACTTTTTTTTATTTGAAATGACCAGTACTGAAGAACGGCAATTTCATAGGTAAAGACCTAATATATACTGTGGGGAGCGAGGCCTTCGTGGTGAAGAGCTATACAACCTCCTCGTCAAAATGTACAACTGGCAGATGAAAACTGTTTGAAGCGAATGTTCTAGAATTGATTTAAATAGTTTGAAACCTTGATTTTTGAATGCTGAAGAGGAGACACACTGCAGGGGTCGCGGAGTCAAGACCTCCTAGCAATGAAATATAAATAAATGTATTCCTATATTGTAAAATTCTTATCTTGCAGTAAAAACGTATAATACGTTTAGTCGTGTTGTTATTTCTTAAATTTCAGGTCCCCTGACTACAGAAACCCCTAGGCGTCGATCTTGAGAAAGTACGGGTGCCGCAATACATATATTATGAGCCTGCCAAACTCTTCCTGAGTCTACTCAGCTTGATGGAAAGCATGAGCAGAATCCAAGAGAAGTGTGACCACTACCACTACTACGATGACCCATACTCATGCAACAATGCATCACGGTGACCCACACTATGGCGGCCTATTGGGCTTCTGCGTCATTGCAAATTTTGACAATGAATAAATTAACAATAAAAAAAAAAAAAAAAAATACCAACCTTTGTTATCATTGACGACAGACTTTAATTCTTTAACGTTATCGTCTTGTTCAAGATTGCTTCCTATAACAAACTCCATGGTGTCCTGTTGGTCGGTAAGCGACTGTGCGACTAAATTCGGAAACTGACTCGAAACATTCTCTATTTTAATAGTTCTGTTAACAAACAGACTTGTTAAGATTGATATTCTCATATTATTAGGCTTGTTACTGTTAGTAATATATTTACCCAGGTTTTTCTTCACTCTTTGTATCATTCTGGATTTCATTTCTTAGCTTCTGTATCAATTCTGAAGAAATATTAAATTGTAGTTAATTACTTAATTTTTACAATTAAAAAAAATTAAACTTAAGCTCATGATTTTAAAATAATATGTTTTTCTTATAAAAGATAACTCTCAAAAAAACAACAAGGATTATATCCTGTGTGTGTGTGTGCATGGCACTTTACAAACATACATTAAACTGATACAAAAAAAAACCCAGACTCAGAACAACAAGTTGTGAATACAACAAAGTCCTATGTGGGGATTGAACCTAAAGCACTCCGCATAATAGGAAGTGGAGATGTCACCAATCATTTTTAATAATTTTATGTTATTATTAATAATAGCTGACCCGGCGAACTTATGAGACATATCTGTCTCAGCTTCCCACAGGCAGTGTACAGTCGCGGACAAAAAAAACCATTATCTTTTATTTATTTTCTTTCTAGCAAAAAAAGAATGAATGAAATCGGACTATGTGTTATTGAATTACAACTATGTACATATTTTGACTTTCATCCCCATCCCCCAGGCAAGCGTGCTGAATATCGGGATACAAAGTATCCTATGTCCTACCTCGTAGTATGAACTCAAATCGTGCCAAGTTTCATTTGAATCCGTTCAGAAGTTTCGGCGTCATGCGCGGGCAAGATACAGACAGACAAAAATTTAAAAAAATACAGTTTTGGCTTCAGTATCGATTATAGAGGGCCCTCCAAAAAATTTTTTTTAAATATCTTTAATGTACAGAATTGGACCTGTTACATTTTTATTATAAGTATATATAGATAATATTATACAAAATGACTTCTGTATGAAGTGTGTTAACTTGTAACTACTGCTTTCATGATAAATATGATGTAGTTGTTATTAACAGTAAAGTATAAGACATAAAATAAGCTTTCAATAATATGGGCAAAGCCATGGCCAGAAGTTTTGTATATAATTAATTTATAAACCTACTATTATTAGATGTAATATCATGCAACCCAAGTGTATTCAGTACATATGTTTTATCATTTGATTCTAACAGGATCCAGCCTTTTTGTTCTAGTGTTTGATACTGCTCGTCACTTATAGTTATCTGTAATACAAAACACATTAGTGAAGACTTTATTTTTTTGCCATATTTGAAATTATCGTTCAATAACTTAAATGATTCAAAAAAGTTACTTTCTTTCTTTTAAAAGGCATTGTGGCGACCTCCACATACAGCGTAACAACATAACATACTATAGCGCCATCTACCGAGATACGTCGAACTACGGAGTAACTAAGGAAACTACCAATCCTGAATCCCGCAATAAAAGTTCTCGCTCCTATTTGCATACATACAACTTCCCAACATTAACCGTTGGGCCGCGGCCCGCCAGGCATGATCACTTCGCCTGGTCGGAGGAACCTCCCTTTGTGTTGGACATGACACCTGTTCCTCCACAGCATTATCAGATTAAGAATATGACATTTGTGATGTGTTGAGACTAGAAACTACATGAAAGAACGCACAGACTCAGAAAAAAAATTATAGATAAACATGAACACACTTTAATTTATAAGGATTTTCAAATAATTTGACCAAATTTAGGTGTCCACAAGGGCCAATTTACGACTGGTATTATTTTGTTTTTTTTTTTATTGAATAAGCTTACATATTTTTTTGTATTCATAATCCGGGGCCTATGATTTGATTCCTTGGGTTCCTTTGAATGACATTAATAGATGGCCTAGTGTGAGTTCATTTCACATAAACAAGCCTTCAACTGCGAGCGCTTTAGGTGTTGCAATTGGTGGCGATGTTGATGCGGGATAACGAAAGTGGTCACTGTGACGATCGAGTGGTGGGAAATCAACTCACACTAGACCCTCTGAAAGCCAAATAAACACTATACCTCAGTAAAATTGTTTCCCTGTTTACTGTCATGTGTTGCAATATCTATTATGTCCACATCATCTGAATCTGTTTCCTTGAACTGATCAACTACAACATCAGATTCCACCTAGAAATTAAATCATGAATTGAATTATTTAAATTCCTTTTTTTTAAGCAATAATTAAGATGCATGATTGACCACACTTTGTCCAAGCAATTTAAGTAATAGGAACAGTGCACATTACAAATGGAAATAGAGCATATTAAAAATGGGACCAGAGTATATTACGAATGGGACCAAAGCACATTACAAATGGGACCAGAGTACATTACAGATGGGACTATATCTTCAAATGTTATACATTTATTAGCAGTATCGCACACATTTTACTTATTTAAATACCTATCCATAATAGATTAAATTATATTGAAAGAATGAAAGTTATATTGAGTGCTGATTGGCTGTAAAAATGTATATCAATCCTCTATTGGCACTGGGACATCAATTGACCATACATTATTGGTTTTGGATTAATGCCACATTCTGAATTGTTTTGGAATGTAAATCTTTACATTAAAGAAGTAAATATTGAACAAACTCCTGATTGTTTTTAAATTTTAAATCCAAGAGGATTGAAAAGTAATAAAAAAAATACCTCTTCAGTAGTTGTGCTTGAGCTTGGTTGTAATAAATAACTATTGGTGTACAGACCATTTTCTCCTTCAGGCAATATAAATTGATCTAAAATGGTTAATTACACCTTTGAAATATTGATTATAGAATAAAAATGGATTATTAAGATAAACAAAACTATTTGATTGTAATAGTAATAATAAGCTATACATATTATAAAATGGTAAGAAGTCTTTACATAATAGATATTAAATAAAGGCTATCTAATGACGATTTATTAAAGAACCAGAACTGAAAATAATAGGTTTTAGATATTTTTGTCTGATGTTCGTGCACGCTAATTTCAGAAGTAGCTTTACCGATTTAGTTGTGATTTTCTCTTTTATATTGTTGTAAACTTCATTTAACATTTATTGTTTGTTTTATGTCAATCAGCTAAAAAATTCAACACTTACATCATTTTAAAGAATCACTGCAATAACCGACATAAACATGGGCAGAGTCGCATGGAAAAGTTAGTTGTAATAATGAGTTGCTTTAGGCGTCTTCAGAGATTAGCAATTTCTTTTATATATAATGCAGCACTCATACAGAGTGGATACGCTTGATGATAAGGTGATATGGACATCTGCTACTCAGAGACTCATATGGACTTTGCCAATCTTTAAGTGGTCCTGCTAGAATTAAGAGGCCTTAACACCCAATTTTCAATAGGGTCATGGTACCAAACCAGCCTACATGTGTATGATGTTCCTATTTTACTAATGTCATCATCCCCTCCCTACTCTTTTCGCTTTGCCCAACTTTATTTGGAGTAACCCTTTCCCAACTTATTTAGGGTTACCCTTTTCTCAACTTTATTACTTAATTTTCTTCTTCCATTCTCCTCTATCACTCCTCAGTTCACTGCTTACTCTCTCCCTCCCTGACCATATCTTTTTTAACACAGGACTTTAATTATTTCTTTACCATACCATAAAAACGTGTGAAACTTACCAGACACAGATATAAGTTCTGTTGAATTATCAACATCCACAAAGAATTGTTGGGAAGGAACCCCATACACTGTGCAGGGCTCCACATCCTCCAAAACTTCTTTCACATCTTCGACTTGTGCTACATACTGGATTTGTCTGTTTACTGTAAAATTCATAATAATACATGTTACCAGATTATTAAAAAAATCATAATTGAAGTGACAATTACCTATCTCAAATATTAATAATAAAAATAATATCCTCACACATGGCTGTCTGGTCTGGTCTGCCAAATCAGACAGCCGTGTGTATATTACATAATTATGATTTCTAAATACATGCATATTATCGACAAATAACACCCAGACAGAACAAATGGTCATGTTCAGTGCAGAAAAAAGTTTGATGGGTGGAAATCGAGCCCACTACCTCTGGGTTAGCACTAACCACTAGACATACAGGCCCATAAAAATCACGTAAAAACATATTTGATAACTTAATCATTAAGAAATAGCCTTAGACATTTTACTACCAATAAGGTATAAATATCGACCAATCGCCGTCTACTGCTGAATTAAGGTCTCCCTCAAGGAGCGCCAACTGTCCTGGTCTTGGGCTGTCCGCATCCATCCGTTGTCAGCCGTGCTTTCTTCAAATCCTCAGTCCGTCGTGCCACAGGGCGCCCTACACCACGTTTGCCTAATCAGCGTCTCCAATCAAGCACATTTCGGCTCCACTGACCGCCGGGTAGTACCAATTATGTAAGGTACTTACGTAGAAAAGATCCATCATCTTGGACAACAAAGAATTGTTCAGGTTCACTTTCGTTACCATTCGCTGGCAAGAACTCATAAGTTTCGTAAGCATTTTTATCCATTTTGCAGAAATTTTAAGAGGCACTCGCTCACTATGGCTATATATATATGTATTAATTATAATTGTTTATTTAACTCTTTTGTTATATCTGTTTATAGTGTGCAACTTTTTCATTTTTTTATTATCTCGTCTTTCACAATAACATTCATTTTAAAATTAATATCTTAAAAATCACACATAGATACAACCATCCTTTACCACATAAACATAAATTATTACATATTATTTAGATTTTTGATTTTATTTCCATGCATTCATCCAAATAAATAGTTTTGACTTTGACAATGTTTTGACTTTTGAAGTTTCACAACTTCTCACAGATCTATCGTTCAGGCCCAGGCAAACGCAGCTAGCGTGTAACATCGCTTTCGCAACAGATGGTTTAGTTTTTTGCGACTGAACATTATCATTTGACTACTGAAACGATATTTAAGCTATTTCAAAATAATTATTAAAGCAACTTTTACTACGTACTTTAATAACTTGATTACTTTTAAATAAATAAATAAATATTTCGGACACCTAACACAACGCCACCTAGTCCCAAGTCCCTAGTCGAAAGGTAGTAGAGCCTCGCTGATTTCAGCACGGACGGGCCGGCTTGACCGGGGTGGTACTACCCTCGCACAGAAAATCAACGTAAAATGACAGTGTTCGTTCTGTCGTATTTCGTTGGTGAGTGCGAGACCGGAGGCCCAAATAGTCTAGTCAACAAGTTCCATACTTGTTGACTAGACTAAAAGATGCAGAAGCATCACTAGGCCGCCATGGTGTGGATCACCATACTGCATTGTCTGCATTCGCAATGAGTATGGTGACCACCACTCTTGGATTTTCCTTATGCTTTCCATCAGGCAGAGTAGAGTCATTTTGGCGAGCATACATAAAAAAAGCTAACCAAAGCTTGTGTTATGGGTACTTACTAGACAACTGATTTAAATACATTAAATTAAGGAATTAATAGAACGCTAGAAAATTTGCAAGACGAATGCACTTAGGTACTTACTTAAATATTTTTTACACACTTCCATATGTTAAACACTTACCTACAATCGGATTTTTAAAGGATTAAGTTAGTATCTATTTCTTCTTTATTTACTAGGGGCAAGTAAAGTCAAATATGTAACTCTTTGTAGCAAAAGCCTCGCAATGTACAGTGTTTCTAAATGCATGTATATAATCTTTTAGTTGTATTGGTATATACACTGGAGCTTGAAGTTTACCAATAACTATTAACTCAACCAGTTTATTCAGCATTTTAGTTTTTTCTATTTTAGAACCTGTTTGACACCATTTTCCATAATGAAATTTATAAAATGACGCATCTGGACGAACACTTTGCTTAGCCATCGGTAAATCATAAGAGCATCCATAATAGACAAGAGTACCGTTACATTCAAGTATTTTGAGCATAACGTCTTCATATCGGCCTCCCAAACAATTGAAAGCTAATACAGGTCGAGATAGAGCTGTACTGAAACTTGACATTTCTTCAGCCTCTTCTAGCGTACACACGAGGTTACCTCCTATTTCCGTAAGGTATTCCTTTACAGCGTTATACCCACAGTGATTAGCGACGATGTTCATGGTTTTTATTCCTAAAGCTTTACAAAGCATTATGACACACTGTCCTACTGGACTGTTAGCTGCATTTTGCATTATAGTTTGACCAGGTTCTATATGTCTAAAGTCACTTATCATTCTGAGTGCAGTGCAGGGAGCTACAGATAGCATGGAAGCTTCTGCAAGGGGTAATTTGTGTGGGATTCTATGTAGTGCTCCTTCAGGATAAATACCATAGTATCTCCATGTGCCAAGCAGATTTTGAGTTAAAACAACTCTATTCCCAATTCCTATAGAACATACTTTACTTCCAATTTCGACTACTTCTCCGACACCTTCGTCTCCCGGCACCGTTGGTAAGTTAGGACGAAATACTTGCTTACCTGTAATCAAAACCGTATATAATTAAATAATATTTAAGCATGCATTTATCCCATTTTTAACCTACCTGTGCATGTATCAAATGACAGGATCGTCATTGGTGTTTTTTTGGTGAGTCCGAGACCGGAGGCCCAATGATGCAGAAGCATCTTAATAGGTCGCCATAGCGTGGGTCAACATGCTGATTGTTTTGTAGTATTGTGACCACTGCTCTTGGATTCTGCTCAATATATATTTATTATAATACTAGCTGACCCGGCGAACTTCGTACCGCCATATTTACATATCTGTCTCAGCTTCCCACAGGTAGTGTACAGTCGAGGACAAAAAAAGACTTTCCCGTTATCTTTTATTTTTTTCTTTCTAGCAAAAAAGAATGAATAAAATCGGACTTTGTGTTATTGAATTACAACTAAGTACATATTTTGACTTTCATCCCCTCTCTCCAGGAAACCGTGATGAATTTCGGGATAAAAATATCCTATGTCATTTGAATCCATTCAGTAGTTTCGGCGTGATGCGCGGCCAAGATACAGACAGACAGACAGACGGAATGACAGACAGACAAAAATTACAGTTTTGGCTTTAGTATCAATTATAGAGAGCCCTCAAAAAAAAAATTAAAATATCTTTAATGTACCTACAGAATTGGACCTGTTACATTTTTATTATAAGTATATATAGACAGATTGATAACTACGTTGCTGATTTTATCAGAATATTACACCGTTCTAATTTTGCGAGCACAGAATCCTTGTCTAGTAGGTATTCGTATTTATACAAGCATGCTCTTAATTGGTGACTAAAGTGTAGTAACATGCACTTTAGTCACCCATTAAGAGATACACAATAGGGGGCAAGCAAGCAGTAAGCGATGGACCGCCGCCCATGGACACCCACAACACTAGAGGCGTCACAAGTGCGTTGCCGGCCTTTTAAGAAAGAGTACGCTCTTTTCTTGAAGGTCGTATTGGTCCGGGAATATCGCAGGCGTCAGTTCATTCCACAGTTTTGTTGTGCGAGACAGAAAGTTTTTAAAAAAGCGCACAGGTGTGAACTGCCAACCATCAAAATCATGAGGATAAAACTGCTGTCGCGTAGGACGATGGCGGAAAGAGAAGGCAGGGATCAGTTCGAACAATTCCTCGGAGCACTCCCCATAGTCGAAGCGATAGAAGATGCATGGCGAGGCCGTGCATCTTTACGCAGCGCCAGAGTCTAGCGGATTTGAAACATCTTGGCAGTCGACAATTTGAGTCGCGAGTGAGTGAGTTGAAAGCGGTCTAGAGAGAGGAGCTGGTACTGAAACTATAGTCCATTCGCGATAAACAAATAGAGACACATCGATCAAGCCTCTTTTTTTACGTAATGTAAGGAGATTCAAAATATTGATTGCCATATTTTAGGTCAGCTTGACATTATTGTGTTGCATAGATGTTACTAGCGGCCGCTCGCAACTTCGGACGCGTGGAGTTAGTTATTTGTAAATTTATTTTTATACTTAAAGACCATTTAAAATCTGTCATTATTACTTTTACTTCAAAAACATAGGACTTTCATACCAAATTCCAACCCCCGTTTTACCCCCTTAGGGGTGGAGTTTCGTAAAATCCTTTATGAGCGGATGTCCACGGTCCGCGGTGAGAGTCCACTGCAGTGTATGATTTTATCTAAGTAACAGAAATCCTCATTATACATTTCAATAGTTTTCATTGAAAATAATTTATTTTAAAAATACCTATGGTGTTCAATTTTAGAAATGTAACATATTTATAACACAAATATAAAAGTCCTCTTATAATAAAATATGAAATGAAAGACTTTACATTAGTTAACCATTTTATTATGATTAAAGCTCCTCAGTTAATCTTAAACACACCTGCATATGCAATGTCAAAAACTACAGATTAAATTATTAATTAAAATCTAATAAATATTTACATCCTGTAAATCCCTTGGTTGTCAAGGCATTGCCTAAGGCCTCCTCATATTGATCAAACTTTACCATTTTGTGAATAGGTGCTTTCACTTTTTGATCACACATTAACGAAATGAGGTCTGTCATCATTTTATCTTTCTCATCAGCATTAGCTTTATCACTCCATGCAGTCATCCAAAAGCCAAAGGAAGAAATATTCTTGAAAATAAAGGCAGAGGTTGGTATTATAACAGGTTCTCTAGACATGCCTCCATAAGTCACCATACTTCCAGAGTGTTGCAAGTGTCGTAGCATTTCTAGGGAGCTCTTCCCTCCAACACAATTCAGTGCCAGCGTTGGTTTCTCTATTAACTTATCCTTAAATATATTTGTGGATCGAAGCTCTTCTTCGGTCAACACATAAGTAGCTCCTAATTTTTTTAAATATGTCTTTAAGTCATCAATTTCAGGTCTGTTTCTGACTATGTTAATGTTTTTAATACCCCATGCTTTACATAGCTGGATTACATTTTGACCACATGCACTATTGGCTCCATTCTGTATGACCACTAGACCCTCTTCTCTCACTGGTTTGAAGTCGCTCAGCATTCTATAAGCAGTGCATGGGTTGACAGTCAGCGTTGCAGCTTCTACTAAACCTATGTTATCAGGAACTACTTTGATTACATTTGAATTGAATATAGCTATGTCTCGCCAAGTGCCTTGCTTTGATGTTGTGACTATGACCTTGTTTCCTGGCCTAACCCCTTTCACATCTTGGCCTACTTCTTCTACTGTACCTACACCTTCGTTCCCTGCCACAATAGGCAATTCTATTTTAACTGGGTACTTTCCTGAAATTATAAAATAAAACACCATTATTTCCTTTATATTTACTCAAAAAAATTCAACGAAAAGAAAAAAATATACCTTCTTAGTATTTCTTCATTTAAGACTTAAAAGTGGGTTGAAGTGTAAACTGAAAACTTATTACACAAGATTGTAAGTACCTTGTATGGTATTTATATCAGCAGGGTTGATCGGTGCTGCTAACATGCGGACAAGTACTTCTTGCTTGCCAAGAGGAGGCACCTCACATTCTCTTATCTTCACAACTTCCAAAGGATCTCCAAATTGAGTATACATCAGTTGTTTTGAAATTAAATTACGTTTAACTTCTTTGAACATGCAGGACATAGTATTACTTTTAGTCTTAAATAGATTTATATGAGAAAAAATCATTGTGGTAGAATGAATCGGTGTGGAAAAAGCAAAATACTATTAATTTATTGTGCAAGAAATAGCTCGGAATTTTTCACTTTGATCAGAGATTTTGTTTTGATTGACAGTTTGTTCATCAGTCAATGTCAGCTGACACACACACATACATTGACCTACAGTACATGGACTACGCATACCTACAAAATTATCGAGCCTACCTAAACAAGAAGTTGGCACATAAAATGGGTGCCTTTAGGGTTGTACCTATGCAGCGATGTAGAGTGACTTGAAGTGTCAATATCGATATTTAAATGAAATATTTAATAAATTGAAAAAATATCAATAAAATTAAATAATTTTAGTTGTTTGCGATTAGTTAAGTATTTATGGTAGGAATATTAAAATGTGAATCCGGCAGGATGGATTAAATTTTGAATGATGGACTTAACAATAAAATCCAAAAAAGTGAGCCGTCATGGGATGCCTGGCAGATGTGAAACATCGAAATTGTTTTGTTTAAAATAAAGTGACTGCTTATTACATTAATATTCATATTTATTAAATATAAAATTCAAATACAAAGAAAAAACAATTAACAAAACAAATACAAATTAAAACAAAAAATTCAAATCGCGGCGCTTCGCTACCTTTCAGTGAAAATCCCGTCAAAATCGGTCCAGCCGTTCCAGAGATTAGCCGGAACAAACCGACAGACAGCCAAAATTATAAAAAATACATTTCTGGTATATGTACCATGTATACATACATATTATTATGCATTTAGTAAAAAGCCGTTATTTTAATATTACAAACAGACACTCCAATTTTATATATTTGTATAGATGTAAATGGTGATAAAAACATCATTCATAAACATCGATATGTCGTTCATAAACATCGATGCTTTTGACATCGATGTTTTTCATGAGCGATGTTGCATCCCTAACCGTTTTACAGCAGATCTACCTCAAAACTTGGCACTTAAAATGTCGTCACCGGTCACGAATTGACAAATACATGACGTCACTCAAAAGTGTTGCCAATATTAGTGCTCACTAAACAATGTTTATCTCTCTTTTCACACCAAGGTAAACATAAGTTAAAAAGAGACAAAATTCTTTTTTGTATATATGTGTCGATTTTATATAATTATATTTGTATAATGAATTGTTCGTATAGTAGAATAGGGCATCTCCATATATTTCTTTACTCATTGCACACATATATACTTGGAGGTGGGCAGCCAAACGGGCGGAAAGCGTGATCGGAGTAGAGCTTAGAGCATAATTATTATAACAGAAGGGGCAGTCGAACGGGGGGAAAGCGTGATCGGAGTAGAGAAAGACTGAGTTTGGGTAGTGTCTGTCTCTCTCACGCAAGCTTTTGGTTGGGCTTCTGATTGGGCTTCTGATTGGTTGGTGTATTTCCCGCCAAATCGGTCATGCAAATTAGCATGTGCGTCCACCTGACACCACCATACCAATTTTTTTTTGGTAAATGTACCTACTTGATGAAGCATATTTGATGAACATGACTTCGTCTTTTTTTGCAGTCGATTTCTCTTTTTATCGACAAGGGCGCTATTTGTATGTGGTCATTAAATTGATATGCGGACGCATCTATCTACGTGCAAAACAGGCATTACATGTATTATCTAGGTAAACTGTATTTAATGGTGTACACTTAAGTTTATAACATTGTATTTTAAGATTTAATAGATAATCTTTAAAACTAGCTTATACTTACTTTGCTTATTATCGCTAGTAGGTAGTTTGATAGTTCGTTGACTATTTTTTTTTTTGGAAACTGCTCTCTATTTAGCGCAGTTGTTAGTTCGACTTTAAGTGCAATTGTAACAACAATTTCTGAATGCCTTGTCTTTAAGTTTTTATTAATTGAAACAGAAATATAAGAATATGATTTTTATTAACTCGTGTTGCTATATTGTTTGAGAGACAAATAAAATAGGTAGTGTAATGTCAAAATTAACTTCCGAAATCCAAAATGTATTTACATCCTGTAAACCCTTGGGGTGTAAGAGAATGGCTTAAGGCTTCCTTGTAGCAGTCAAATTTTATCAATTTGTGCACAGGCGCCTGTAATTTCTTTTCACACATTAAATTTACAATTTCTGACCACATCTTGTCCTTCTCCGTCATAGTAGCTTTTTCTAGCCATGCAGTCATCCAGAAACCGAAAAACGACAAATTTTTGAAAACAAAAGCGGGTGTTGGAATCGTGACAGGCTTTTTTGACATTCCTCCAAAAGTGATCATACTTGCACAATGATTCAAATGTTTTAAAATTTGCCTTGCGTTATCTCCACCGACACAGTTTAAAGCAAGAACCGGTTTATTAATTACTTTATTTTTAAAAATATCTGTTGATATAAGTTCTTTTTCAGTCAACACATGAGTGGCTCCTAGTTTTATCAAATAATCTTTTAATACATTAATTTCAGGTCTGTTTCGAACTATGTTGACATTTGGGATATTCCATGCTTTACATAATTGAATAACATATTGTCCACAGGCGCTGTTGGCTCCATTTTGTATGACTACTTGACACTTTTCACGCACGGGCTTGAAATCACTAAGCATTCTGTATGCAGTACAAGAGTTGATTGTCATAGTTGCAGCTTCAGCTAACCCTAACTGATCTGGTATTAATTTTAGTACATTATTTTTAAAAACAGCAAGGTTTCTCCATGTGCCTTCGCCTGGTTTTATAATGATGACTTTCTGCCCTGGACAAAGGTTTTGCACATTCTTACCGACTTTTTCTACAAGTCCTGCGCCCTCGTTGCCTGGTATACTTGGGAGGTTTATTTGAACTGGATATTTTCCTAAAACGTAAACCTAAAATAAATACGCATTAATTCAAATTTTAAACAAATCTGCTGTTGGGAGGGAGGGATTGTAAAATCAAAATTTCTTTCTCCTCATTTTAAAAAGGCTCAGATTTCAACATGTTCTGGAACGAGTTCGTACCAAGGAACAGGGGACAATCAATCAATCTAATTTGGAAAACCTTAAAGATTTAGCTTTACCATCCATACTTTTAAATAGCAGATTGCCCGAAAACCAAAAAGAATTAGTTTTTTAAATGTCTCTCAGTATGTCCCTTTAATGGAGAAGGATGACTGTTTAAAAATATGAAGACGTCTAAAGTTATATACCTTGTATTGTGTTTATATCAGAAGGATTTATTGGTGCTACCAGCATCCTGACCATGACATCATCTTTGCCTAACTCAGGCACTTTGCGTTCTTTCATTTGAATAACTTCTGTTGGATTTCCGAATTTCTCATAAGTCAGTTCTATTGCAGTTAGGTTCGCCCTAGTTCTTGTAAGTTTTATACTGCTTGTAGCTGACAATAATAGTTTCATTTGTAAAACAGAAGCCATTACCTTTATATTCTTATTGATGTTTATTTTATTAGAGAAATAAAATCTTGAAAATATTATTTGACAATGACAACGATCTACTAATCGATGGTTATCATAAACTGTAAACAGGTTAAAGCCAAACAAAAAAAAAATATTTGCCTGTATTTTATTTGAAAATAATTAAGTAGCCAGCGATACGAATATAAAAATTTACAAACGAAACACATATTAGAATATACAAACATTCCTATTTAAATTTGACAATAATACAGAGTCTAGTATTTTAAGAAGGAGTTAATAAAGTTATTATGTATTTTCGGATTGTACCTCTACCTAATTAACAAGCTAAAATTAAAAATTAAAACACCCCTTACGCAAGCACGTAACGTAACAATCGAGTAATCATACGCCAAAAATGCCTAACATCATTTTGGGAAAGAGCTGACACTTACACTGCTGGATCGATATTAACCAAACATACCTAAGAACCACCGCCAGGAAACTGGCTAAGAAATAAAAAAAAAACCGCATCGAAATCGTTCCATCCATTTGAGAGCTACGATGCCATAGATAGACACACACACACACAGACAGACATCGACGTCGAACTTATAACACCCCTCTTTATGCGTCGGGGGTTAAAAATAACTAGTGGTTGAAATTCGACGAAAATCATTTAATTATTGTCTTTGTTTATTTTAGCTTACTGCACTTCTCCTCCTTATAAAAACTTTTACTGTTCCAAATTTATACTCCTCCGTACGCATAATTTTCGTGAACAACGGTACAAAGATTTGTTTACTTCACTAAATATCTATATAATAGATGTGACCCGACCCGGTATCGTACGGAAGTCTTTGAAATTCTCATATATCCTCTACTATTATATGCATGTATTACATAAACCTTCCTACTGCTGAAAACTGCATTAAAATCCGTTGAGTAATTTAAAAGATCTAACGAAACAGACAGCGGGAGCGACTTCATTTTATTCTATGTAAAGAAGATGAAAATCTTCATGAGAATAAAACATATTTTTACTTATTAGAATTTAATAAGGATATCAAAACAGTGTTTATAAAATTTGTTCCTATTTTGGACAAACATAACCTGCATCAATTAGATATTTATTTAATCCTTCATCCGTCAGAAATCGGTTAACGCGAGTGTCTAAATCTTTGATGGCCAATGGTGCGGTGGAGATTGGAGGTGCAACTGCTTCAGGAGAAGGCATTTGAAGTTTGGGGGTTCGGAAACGACGAGCTCTTGTCAGCTGCCATGAAGCACCAGAGTTGCGCATACAACCGACGTATTTATTTTCATCCACCGCGGCTAAAATTGGACGCGGGGTGCTGAAATTTGTATTGTTATTTAAAATTAACAGGAGCTTTTTATATATTTAGGACCTGCTTGATGCTTCGCAGGTTACAGATAAGTTTCAGATGGCTTATGTAACAGATACTTTGACGTATCTTCCATATAAATTTTGTGAAACCGACTGCTAGATAACCTATCCGGAACTTATCTGTAGCAGGTGAAACAGGGCCTTGCCAATCTTCCAGAATATAATAAAAGAGGTTAAAAAGAGTCTTTAATTAATATGCTCTGGACTAACTATTCTCTTGTGATAGCTGATCGTAATCTTGCAGGCGCCATCACTGTTGGCAATTCAGCCGATGAATTTCTTTTTAATCCTGTAAAAAAAGTGCCGAAGTTATTTTTAATTTACTTTCATAATAAATAGGTATACATTTAAAATTTTCTGAATTTAATTTAAATCACTATGCAAAACTGTTGCTGTAAGCTTTCAGCCTGTTTCGTCTTATTGTTGCATACAATTTTTTTCTTTCCTCTTATTATCATTACTTTTTTTCTTTACTTAATTATCTTAATATATAAAAATCTATTGCTGCTCGTTTGTCTCGCTAAAACTCGAGAGCTTCAGGGCCGATTAAGCTGATTTTGGTTCTGAAATGTTTGTCGTAGTCCAGGGAAGGTTTAAACGGTGAAAAATTAAAAAATAATTTGAAAATCCAAATGTCACGTGTACGAAGTAGCGGGCTCAGCTAGTTTAAAATAAAATGTCTGAAGGCATCATGCCCTTCAGACATACTTTATTACTGTATAGGACCAGATATGAGTGATTTTTATTGTATTATGGAAATTTTCTAAAGGACTATTATATGTATGTCGTACTTACCAGAATACTTAATATTAGATATGGAACTTTTGTCTTTCCACTTTTGTGAGCAAACGGGGCAAATCGATCGGCGTATAGAAAATTTAGGGACTACTTGATGTAATCCAGAGTTGACTTTTTGAAAGGCAGGTATTCCAAGTGGTGCCTAAAAATATAAATTGATTTTTACTATAGATCTTTGGACACCATACCTACTTCCTGTGATCTTAGTTGAATCGAGTCTATAACTCACCTTGCAAGGAAATTTGAAAATTATTTTTACGATAATTTTGGATTTGCCTCGTTGGTTTCGCGGTTGGCGTGTGCGACTGCTGATCATGAGGGGTTCGATGCCCGGGTCGGACCAAATGTTTGTATGATCTACAAATATTTGTTTCGGAGTTTGGGTGTTTTTTATGTATAATATGTATGTATTTACAAAAAAAAGTATTAATGTCTTTGTATCAGTTGTCTAGTACCCATAACACAAGCTCTGGTTAGCTTGGGACTAGATGGCGTTGTGTGTTAGATGTCCGAAATATTTATTTATTTTTATATACAAATAAGTAGACTATAGGATATTGCCTCTATATTCTTATTGGCTAATATTTTATTTTGATTATGTGACTTAGCGTTGAGATGACATCATTCCCCTACATTTGTTAGTTATCTACTAACATTAACGTTTGTAGAATGTCAACTTGGCTAGGGAGGCGTTTATGGGCGGCGGCAGTCAGCTTCCATCAGGAGACACATCTGCTATTTTACCCGCTCCGTCATAAAAATCTTCTCGTTACGATAGATATCGAGGTGTAGGTACTAACCGGTGCAGGTGCAACTGTCGCTGTAAAAGCTAAGATCGAAGGAATGTCCATGTCCCGTCGCGTTGACACTCGTGACATTCGTGACATGCTTCGGCGAGATATGCTACGGTCCGTCATTCTCATACTTAAACCATGTACGCAGGCTTCGCTCGACTGGCTACGAACAAAATAACCGTCTATCATACGCCTGATCAAGCTTGGATTACTTAGATCACTGCATAATTTACTTTAAATGCCAAAGATAAATCAGGCAATAAGTGTAAATTTGATTGGATTTGAAATTTAAGATGACAATTTTGTAGGGTAACGTTTTTGATAGAAACCGACTCATTGTAGATTAATGATGTTGGTAGATTACTCATTAGTGTTTTCTTAAAGGTTTACGCCTGTTAGATTAGAAAACAGGGTTACAAAATTTCCGCTACTGAGTTGAAGGAAGATCTCTGTGAATTCTCTATGAAAATGAATTACAAATAATATTGTAAAAACACTTTTAATATGTTATGATTATGATATGTTACAACGGTTTTACACCTTTTGTAAAAGAGCGTTTTTTTCTGCTTTATATATATATGTATATTGCTTTATAGGAAATAAAATTTATTATGAAAATAATCATATTGGCACAGTTGTCAGTTGTCAAAGTCTATGAGAAAGCTAAAGTATAATTAAAACACTTATTTGTATCGAAAGAGAAAGTTAAACAGGAAACTTCGTTTTGTATTTGCAGCTGTTTCTTTGTCATCCTCAGCATCTATTGTAAAAGCTAAGTAATTGACATAGTTTTAAACAAAGCATTTAATACTGTAGTTAAACTAGTTTAATCGCTTGTAAAATGTTGTATCAATGAGCAGTTCTGCACTATTTGACTAAATTTTAAAAAAAAATTGTATTCAGAACATTTTTTCTTTGATCTCGTGAAGCATAGACATTTTTTTTATTAGTAGTGCATGTGAAAGTCGGACAATGGTAACCTACGCGTAAGATAAAATACTCAGTGATGATGTCACTGAATATTTATATCTTTAAATCATATTGTGCAGCCGTTCAAATAAGAGGTCTGGTTGCGAGAGAGTGGACTGTATCTGCGATTTCTAAAACTGACAATGAATGCGACAATAAGGGAGATGAACTGCCTTAGGGAAAATCAGGGTTATGACAAGACAGTTCTACATATAGGTAAGGACTAACCTCTGCTTGGTCTTCCCTTGTGGATGTGGACTGCTGATGCGAGTAGCGGCGGGTGGATCCACGGAATCCTCGATAATCGCCACGGCGGTTAGCGACAAAGTTCGTTCCTGCGGGTGCGGTGAAGTCTTTGCGGGATAGGGTTACGAAAACAACCTTTTCCTTCCGTGGTTCGCGTCGGACTTCTTCGACACTTGCCAAATCACAAGTGTCATTGTATGCGTCGAATGCTTCTCTTTCTCGCTCTCACAATCACAGCTTGAGGTATGAGGGAAAAGGATAGGAGAGGATGGCGCATTCATCAATCAATTATAGATATATTAAATAAATGACAATATGGCGTAACCATTTCCCCCCGGCTTGAAGGAATTGATTCCTTCAAAGTATGAAAGAACAAAGAGAAAACACTAAATAAGCGAAAACACGAGCGAAAAGTACGTGCGATAAACTATATATGCGAAAATTACGAGCTCAACTATATGGGCGAAAATATATCTTAAAACTATAACCTAACCTAAGACGCTATTCGCGATAACACTTATTGGCTAGGTAAAGGGCACAGACGTACAACCGGGCGCAAATACGATCCGGTAGCAGTTCTAACTCTTGCGATACGAACCACTCCATCAGTGGCCGGAAATACTTCTTCAATAACCCCTAAAGGCCAGTGAAGAGGCGGCGCGTTTTCAGTATTTAAAATAACGACGGTCCCTACAGTTATCGGGTTATGCGGTGTATTCCATTTATTCCGAGACTGCAAAGTATGCAAGTATTCTGCTCTCCATCGCCTCCAAAAGGATTGCACTAATCCATCCAGTAAGTCATGTCGAGACAGAATATTAAGCCCGTCATCTTCGATGTCGCGAGCAGGTAAATAACGTAAGGGTGTCGTATTCAGAAAGTGTGCGGGCGTTAATGCGAGATCCTCCGAGGGATCGCTAGAGATGGTGCGACATAAGGGACGTGTGTTCATAACTGCCTCAACTTGAGCCAGTACGGTGGTCATCTCTTCAAACGATAAAATTTGCTCACCAATAACGCGAAATAAATGAGTCTTAAGGCTCTTAATGTTAGCCTCCCAGTTACCACCAAAGTGACTAGCGGCGGGCGTGTTTAGTAACCAGGTTATGCGATTCTCAGCTAATATGTGAGCATATTCACTATTGAAATCTTTGGACTTCAGAAGCCCATAAAGCTCTGAAAGGGTGCGTTTAGCGCCGACATAGTTCGTCCCGTTGTCCGAATAAATACGACCCACAGGACCTCTACGCGCTAAAAACCGTTTGAAGGCTGACATAAAACTTGCTGTACTAAGATCACCAGCTAGTTCTATATGAACAGCACGTGTTGTCAAACAGACAAACAAGCAGACATAAGCCTTTACAGACCGTATACCACGGCCTCGCGAAATCGTCACCTTAAAGGGGCCAGCATAATCTGTACCCGTGTGTACGAACGGCTTAGCGGATTGTACGACACGACAAGACCTGTGTTCCGACATTTCAGGAAATACAGGCTTAGGCCGTACTCGAAAGCAAGAGATACACTTATGTATCCTACTACGAATCAAATTGCGTGCGGACAAGATCCAGTATTTCTGTCGAAGAATTGACATAAGTAAATCTGGACCTGCGTGACAGTTTAACTTGTGATAATAGTCAACAAGCAAACCCAAAACATGATGTTTTTTAGGCAAAACGATCGGATGTTTCTGATCGAAATTCAAATCTGAATTCGACAAACGTCCACCAACTCTAATTATGCCATCGTGGAGAAATGGCTTGAGTCGTTGGAAGGAACGACTACAGGGTTTTCCAGTCTTTAGCTTGACTATCTCATTGGCGAAATGAGTAGTCTGTAATTCACGAAGAACCCTCTGCTCCGCATAATCCAAATCTGAAGCTGAAATTAATTCTCGTTTTGGGAGAAGTTTCATAAATCTGCAGACGTAAACTACGCAGCGCAAAAGTTTAGACCACGAGGAAACACGATCGGCCAGTGTGAGAATAGGAGATTGTTCCTGTGGTATAGAGGTGAGTAATGAACATTTCTTTTCTTCAGGCGGGCAAGAAACATCAGATGGTTGAAACGTGTACACTGGCCACTCAGACGGATCAAATTTGACCCATGGTGGACCATGAAACCAAAGCGGGTGACCAATAATTTGTGCTGGACTAAGACCGCGCGACAAGCAGTCAGCGGGATTTTCAATTCCAGATACGTGACGAAAACACTGCGGCGACAATAACGATTGAATCTTCGAAACGCGATTAGCGACAAAGGTTGCCCACCTATGGGGCGAGGCGTGAATCCAGCACAAAGCTACAGTAGAGTCTGAAAAGGCGTACACGCCACGAAATTGTATGCGGTTTCGACATGCTTCAATAATACCATTAATTAAGTTTGCGAGCACCAGGGCAGAGCAAAGTTCGAGTCGGGCTAAAGATATCACTTTACGAGGTGCTACTCTGGATTTGGCACTAATAAGGTGCACAACAATATTATCGCCATTTCTAACGTGAAAATATGTAACAGCCCCATAGGCCTTCTCACTAGCATCACAGAACCCTATGATAGTCACTTCGCTACCACTAGTGATGTCCACATGGCGTGGTATATTGATTTGTTCGAGCAGCGGGAGCTCCTGCCGGAACCGTACCCACAAGGAGACAATGTTGTCCGGAGGTGTGTCATCCCAGTCACAATTACAAAGCCAAAGCTCTTTAATTAGAAGCTTGGCATATAATATCACGGGAGCCACGAAGCCCATTATATCCCATAATCTTGCCACGCAAGATAAAATGGTGCGTTTTGTACATTTTTGAGCGGGTGTACTAATTTTCAAACTGAAAAGATCTGATGAATGTGACCAGTTCAAGCCTAGAACTTTATGAGAGTCTGATTCATCAAACTCCTTAACAGATAAAAGGCGATGCGATGGCGGAATAGTGTTTATAACATCTTGCGAGTTGCTAGTCCACTTTACTAGATCAAACTGCCCAGCTTTCATAAGAGAGGTAACCTCAGCAGTAGTGGAGATAGCTTCGCTTTTGTTCTCTACACTGAAAACAAAATCGTCCATATATCCAGAATGTTGAACGATTTCTTGCGCCTTAGGGTACGAGTTACCTTCGTCAGACGCTAACTGCTTTACTGTACGCAGTGCGTGAAATGGACTCGACTTGAGACCGAAACATACGCGATTAAATTCGTAAACCTTAAGCGGTTTATCAGGTGAAAAGCGGTATAATATGCGTTGAAATCTGCGATCACATTCGCGAACTTCAATGTTTAGATACATTTGCCGAACGTCGGCCGAGAGTGCGATTGGAAATAAGCGAAAATTAACGATTATATTGAACAAATTGCCTTGTAAGTTCTGCCCTTTATGTAGAATATCATTGAGGGACACAGATGTGCTAGTCTTAGCGCTAGCATTTAGCACTACGCGGAGCTTCGTTGTAAGTTTATCCTCTCGGATAACCCCATGATGCGGTATTATATATGAAGGCAACTGGCTGCCCTTCTCGCTCTCAAGAGGAGAGGGTGCGATATACTCCTTCTGCAAATATTCTCTGATGACGTCATCATAAGCTTGCTTTAGCTTTGGCGAGGCTTGCATTTTTCTCTCAAGACAGAGAAAGCACCTCTCAGCTAAGCGTTGGGAGTCGCCGAGCGTACATGGGTCGCCCTTAAAAGGAAGCGCGACACAGTAACGACCCTCAGCGGTGCGAGTCGTAGTACGACTATACATTTCCTCGCAGTCCTTGTCATCTAGACTCAAGATTGGTGGGACATTTACTTCTTCGAGTTCCCAGAACTTAGTGACGATCGAATCCAAAGGAGGTTCGACTGAGCAACAGTACGAAACTGGCGAATATGTAATCCACTTTGCGGGAGCACAACCTACAACAACATAACCCAACACGGTCTCTAAAGCGTGTGGTGCGGTGAGGGTGGAATTACCTTGAACCTTGGAACCCAAAATGAGATGTGGAAAAATAGAGGCGCCTATCAAAATATCAATATCAGCCGGCGTGTGATATGAATCATCAGCTAAAGGCAGATTTTCAAAATTAACAAGCGACGACGTATCAACAGTGACAGTCGGTAAGCGTTCAGTAATTTTATCGACGACTAGTGACTCCATATCAAACTTAACATTTTTATTAAAGCGCGAATAAAAGTTTAATTGTACGGAACCCAGTGTCGTTTTAGTAGAACCCCCAATTCCCTTCACTATAGAAGATGACGATCTTTGGTTCAAGTTTAATCCTAAGCGGTTACAGCATTGGCGCGTTACGAAATTACTCTGAGACGCACTGTCTAACAGAGCGCGGAAACTATGTTCCTTGCCATGCCTATCTATTAGTATAACCCGTGCGGTTGCAAGCAAAACCGTAGTCACGGGTGCGGGCGAAATATTTTTATTATTGCCTGATAATGAGCACAATGCAACATCATCAGCGCTGCGGGTATCATAGGATGAAGGAGCGGGCGCCGGACCCAGCTGGCTTCCTCCTCCCACGTCACTGCAAGCGCGCGGCGGCGGGGGGGCGAGCGGTGCGACTACTGCGTTAGATGCAGTATGTTTATTTTCAAAATGTAACATCGTGTGATGTTTCTGTTGACATTTTTTACAACGCGAATCCGAGTTACAATCAGAAGCATGATGCTTTTTACTTAAGCAATTTATACAGTATGACTGCGATTTAATAAATTTAAAGCGTGCGTTAGGTGTCAATTTTTTAAATGATTGACATTGATACAAATGCTCATGCTGCGATTTGCATAGCGGACACCCAGTTTGATACGATTGAGTTTGATCGGTGTTAACGTAAGTATTAGTAGACTTGCGTTGCGGCGGCGACCTTGGCGTCGTATAGTCTACGCGGTTACGAGGTTCAGTTTTCGATGTGCGGTTTATGATCTTTGCTTGATCGCGAACAAATGAAACCAAACTATCAAAAGATGGAATCTCAGAACCACGACTGTCCAACTCAAATGCGCGAGCGGTTTCAGGATCTAACTTTTTTAATGATAAGTATAAAAACAATAAATCGGAGAGGTCATTGATCTTAAGATTTTTAAGCGCAGCGACTGAAGTTGCGAATTTATCTAAAAACATCTCGAGGCCAGCTACACTGGGAGCACTCAAAGCCTTAAGTTCGAAAATCTGATCCAAATAGGAACATGACAGCGCGCGTTTATCTTCATACCTATTTATTAAAGTGTCTAAAATAACTTTATAATTTTCGGCACACGGAGTAATGCCTGCGAAAACAGTTTGAACCTTACTATTTAACTTACCAATCAAGTAATGCAATTTTTCTGAGTCAGTGAGCCCCGGGTTCTCATGAACGGTGTTTTTATAAGCCGCGTAAAACAATGGCCAAGTCTTAATATCACCATTAAACTGTGGTAATTCGATCGGCGGTAGCCTAGGTCTGTCACATCTTTTGTGTTCCAGGCGAGGCTCAACTAAAGCAATTAACTTTGCCGCGCGTTTTATTCGACCGTAAAGATCGTCGAACGAAAGAAGCGATTGATAATTAATAATATATTTAGGATTCAATTTTAACTCAATCGAATTTATTTGGTCTAAGATTAACTCAAAATCTATGCGTAATTTATCTATAGTTTCAATATCACACAAAAAACTTTCTTTTGCAAATTCATTCGAAAGATTCTTACATCTATCTGAGATAGCCTGTATGCGCGAGAACATAAGGTCTCTCTTTGCGTGTAGAAGCGACAACTTATTCTCGTCCGACATGACGATATCTAACAGCTGTTATAAATGATAACAGTGTATAATACGTAAATATTAGCAATAGATACTTAATTATTTTAATATGTGCCGTGTTCTTATTTGTATATGCGACGAACAGATAACTTGCAAACCTATACAGCTATTTAGTGAAACGTGATGCGATGCGAAATAAATGTAATTAATTATAATTAATAAGTAGTTAATAAGATATCCGAATAACATCTATCTACTTTCACGAATTTACTAAGTTGCAAGTCTGTGCAATATTAAATTAACGAAAATTGGGTACGACCGATATTTATAATTATTGTACTACCTACGAATTTGAGATATGAACAAAGTTATAGAAATTTAATTTTTATTACATGCTACAACAAACAAGGAATGCGATAATCCTAACTATTAGTAATGTATTGTATGATTGATCGAATTAGATGCCTAATACCTATAGCGGTGCGGTAAATGCGAGAATTAAAGTAGCGTACTGCTACTAAAAGGGTAGGTACTAGCTAATCTAACCCTACAAACAGCACGAAAACGATACGTTTGGATTAGAATAATTAGTTATAATCCGGTTCGTATGGACCAAAAAATAATGGTTGCGAGAGAGTGGACTGTATCTGCGATTTCTAAAACTGACAATGAATGCGACAATAAGGGAGATGAACTGCCTTAGGGAAAATCAGGGTTATGACAAGACAGTTCTACATATAGGTAAGGACTAACCTCTGCTTGGTCTTCCCTTGTGGATGTGGACTGCTGATGCGAGTAGCGGCGGGTGGATCCACGGAATCCTCGATAATCGCCACGGCGGTTAGCGACAAAGTTCGTTCCTGCGGGTGCGGTGAAGTCTTTGCGGGATAGGGTTACGAAAACAACCTTTTCCTTCCGTGGTTCGCGTCGGACTTCTTCGACACTTGCCAAATCACAAGTGTCATTGTATGCGTCGAATGCTTCTCTTTCTCGCTCTCACAATCACAGCTTGAGGTATGAGGGAAAAGGATAGGAGAGGATGGCGCATTCATCAATCAATTATAGATATATTAAATAAATGACAATATGGCGTAACCAAGGTCCATATGATTTTCTCTATTTGGTGCCTCTGATTCAATCTGTTAATTTTATCTTTGGTCTTTAACTTTAAAGTTGTCTACTTTTTAAATGAATTAATTTAGTAGGTTTTGTCAATTGTATGTCTAAGCCTCTTCATATATACTTTTTAATATCTAGTGGAGCTACAAATATCTAATAGATATGTATTAACAGCAATATTATTAGGTATTCAATACTTCGCGTAATTCTAATTTATTCCTACCAGCACTGAGCACTCTTATAGACACTTCGCCTTTTTGGTCTAGGTGTAACAACTAAACTTAAAATGTCAAGGTGTTGGAATCTTTAGCGTAATATTACTACGCACAACAATAGTAATATTTTTGACCTTTACGTAAACACATGTGACATTATTACTGAACCGAATAGGTGGCACAAACAACTGAACTTAAATAGTCATCATAATCAAGGCCTGTTTTAAAAAGAGAATTATTTGTTAATATTTAAAGTTCATGAAGATTAAGATCAGGCTAGTGTATGCTGTGTATGATTTCAATCGAGGTTTTGTTTAATAATTTCGTGATGTCCTTGACCGAGTTTTGCCGTGTGGTGGGTGACAGCTAGACCTATTTCTTAGCGTTCCATGGATTCGCCGTGCGGGTGCCGGGTCCATCGCGTGATAGATGGGGGCAACACATGCGACTTCGACAGTGCCTGGGAATTGCGACCCAGGTTTAGGTTTAAGGAGCACTCCTTACGATGCGTCAACGCTCACCTCCACTGTCCGCCGTGTTACCCCCTCTACCTAACCATATTTGAAGTGAGCCTAGCAATGCCGCTTTGGATATTCGTTCAAGAAAAGAGCTTACTGAAGCTCTTGGCAATCCAAGGTCTTTAAGCAGGTTATAGAGGGATTTAGCTGGTATACCCCTCGCACCCACTTCCACGGCATACAGCGCAACGACATAACCATTTTTAGTTATTTCGTTGGGTAAGTCAAAGTACTTGTTTCTTTTTAAAGCGTGGTCTTTAGGGATGTTCGTTTCCCACGGCACCGTGAGTACTACACGCTTAATTGACATTGCATAAAGAAATATGTCTGGTCTGGACGCCGAGGCACAGATATCCTCCGGTATTCTGTAGTGATATTCATACGTGTCCACTAATAATGTCCAGTCACTGGCGGTATTTATAATTGAGTACGGCTTTTGTGTGAGTGAAGTCTTTTTTGTGGAGCCTTCCTTTACAAACGCGATGTTAGTTTTTATGTTTGTTGTTATTCCTTTTTTCGCTCTCGCCAGTGATAAACTCATAGCTTCGCATAGCTTCGCATAGCTTCGCGCCTATCACGGCGACGTGAATAATGACCCCGGTCTAATAGCGCCTTACAACCTGTCAGTAAGTGCCTGGCTGTACCTATTGCCGCATTGCACATCGTACATGCCTTTTCTGTAGCTTTTCCCCACCTTACTAGGTTGCTTTGATCGGGGAGAGTTAATTGAAAGGCGTTGAGGTAGAATTTTAACAGGGCGGGTGACCAATCATATAAAAGTGTGCGCCATTTCAAAGCTGGTGGGATACAAAATTCTCCTAGAGTTAACCATTCATTCTGCATTTCTAGGTTCATTGCGTGCACCTTGTAGGTCTCGTTTTCATCTTGTTGTATGAAAGGTTTTGTTATCTCTTTGTCGGTCTGTCTTCTAGCATTTCCCAATCCAACTCTACTGGACTGCGTACCCACCATGAATTTTTTGTGGAATTGGAGCCGTGACTCTAGCTCTGATGAATTTTTGTCTTTTGGAAGGGATCTAACGATTTTGTCTTGGGATTTTGACAAGACATGCATTTTGGTAACTCTTAGGTGTTTGTAGAGTTCCGAAGGTTTTTTTAATTTCATTCCAAAATTATTCGAGCCCCTGTACAACGTTGACGGGTCTGCAGATGGTGCTAGACCGAGCCACGACTTCAATGTCTTAGTGACTTTCGCGTCCAGTGTTCTTATGTGGTTTTGGTTTATGTCATAGGTATACTAGAAACGGCCAGTTGAGACGTGATATTAAGTAGTTGTCGTAAATCCAAGCTTTTTTTACGTTACTAATAACAGAGTGTCCGCTCCCGTATTCAACCCGTGAATGATAGCACAGAGCCAACTGAGGGAGCAAACTACACAGAACAGCAACACCACTGCAAAGAGAAGAAAAACTTGAAATAACCCCCTTTTTTTACGTGTGGAAACCCCCTCGGGCCGTCGCCCCACCGGGGTTTGCGGTGGGGTGGTGTGGAATCGAACCGACTAAAACCACACGGTGTGCCACTCTGCGCCTGAGATGGGGGGATCCGGGAACTGCTGACATTAACACAACCCCTATACCAACCCCGTATTGTAGGCCAAAACACCTTAAAAGCTGTCGGTGATGATGACATGTGATAGACAGAACAGCATAGAATAAATTACTAAACTCTTCGGAAACATCATCTCGATGCAACGCCAGTGTTTTGTCTTGCGCTTCCTCCATTTCACGACTCTTGGCTCGAACCATTTCTAGCAGGAGGGTGTCGGTATCTCCTTGACTGTCATTTCTTTCAGCACTGAAATACAAAACAAATGTTGCAGAAGAATTTCTGACAATCGAATTTAATACTGAATTAGGTTGCAGATTGTTCAAGTACTGCCTGTTTGTATTCAAAAACATACATACGATCCTGCGCACCTAGCCAAGTTGCAAGCGTTCTTCTTTCTGTAATCGTTAACGCCTAAATTCTCGTGTGTCATTGGCTAATACTTTGTCTAAGATTACTTTGTCTTAAATTATAATAATCTTAGCATGTATTGCACAACTATCTATCTATATCAATCTATCTGCAAACTGCATTAAAATCCGTTGAGTAGTTTAAAAGATCTAAGCGAACATACAGCGGAATCGACATGTAAAGAAGATATTGAAAATGACGAGAGATATTGAAATTTACAATATTTGTACGATAGTCTGTGACAGGATGCTAATTTGCTTTATGAAATAAAAATAATGGTGTAAGTACGCAATGTCATAAAGACATTTCTAATAGGGAGGGTAGACGCGACTTTTTGACTTGTATTTGTATAATCGCAACAAGTGAATCACATAGGTATTGTGAATAACTATGAATCTACGTAATTAACTAGCGGCAACTCGCTAAGCACTCATAAGATAGGTTTTTGTGTTTAGGTTAAGATTTTTATATTGTAATTGTTGTTTTAAAAAAAAAACTAAAAAAAATGGTTATTAAAGCTACTTAAAACTTGCTGAACTTGATTCCAGGTCACATTTATTTGTGTGTTTAAGTAAACCACACTGACCTCAACATATTCAATGTGTTCGGGTAACTAATATAACTTTCGCTTCGTTGCGACAGCAGCGTATTAACATCTGAAGTGCTGCTCCGAACTCCGGGTGCAGCTTCGCCATATAATGAGCTGTTCCTTTGTGTTTGTGTCCTCATCAGCAACGTGCTATTCGGTGCTGGCTCTTGTCCCATGAATGAAATTCGTCGAGATTGATCTTCCACCGGTCTATATTTATGAGGAAAAATAAGAATAGATTATTTAAAAGAATGTATTACAAAATTATTGTGGTACGTATTTTAATAATCCCTTACCTATGCAAGGGAAAAATTACCAAAAGGAAATTGTACATAGTAATTGAACATTGTAAAAATGTCTTAAAATTTGGAGGATAACAATTTTTATACTTATTAAACGGAGACATTCAGTACGGTTCGAGAAAAGTATCAAGAGATATGCTGTGGGGTATGTAGATATCAGTTCGTGTACAATGTCTACCTGTTATGACGATTGTGCATAAAATAAAACGTCAGCGAACTAAAGGAAATCCGGCACAAAGCCTGTTGAAAATTGCATGAATAAGTTTTCAGTCTTTTATTTAAGTAATAATTATATTAAATAAATATCAGGCGTTTTATTTATTTGATTGATTACTTATTTATTCATTTGCCGGATCAAGAGATTTTGTATGCTGTAGTTGTCATAACGTTTTTTTTAAATGTGGTAAAATGTGATTGTAGCAATGTTTGTTCTACAACTTGTTGTAAAATCGGCATATTAAGGATTAAAGTAAAAAATCTAAATATTTATTCACAAGGTTAGTAAATAATATAATATTGCAATGGTATAACTTAAACTATATTGTGGAAAAAATATTTAATATACAAATTGGTCAAGTTATAAATGAAGCCTGAACTTTCAAAATTATCGATATGTGTTTTCCGAAAACATCATTGTTTTCTGAACGTTGTATCTAATAAACATAATTAAGTTCTTCAATAGAGATTATAAAGACATACGTTTTTAAGTATAATAGCAATACTTCATTTTTATATAGCTGGTTAGAGCGTTTCTGCACAATAACATCCAACCCTTAATCAAATTGACGGAGTTGGTACTTATAAATTATGATTACAACTTGTTTCTAAAAAAATAAGTTTGCATTAATCTGTTGTAGTGATTAGGGATCCTGAATGTGGTCTCAGAATTCGTGGATCCCATTCACATTCAGGACAACTAATTAAGCGGTGGGAACTGAGGTTCTTCCAAGTTTGAAAATGAGCGTATGTATTTATAAAACTAAATCATTATGAGGCCATTCATAATAGTTTTATCATAATAGGCATTTAGTCCACCGATGTACAAAAGTGTAAAAAGTATTAAATAAATCAATAAATAGTTTAATACAGTTTGCTTTGGAAGACCGTGTAAACTAGTATCATTTATCCTGAATTTTGATTGATTAGTATTGTCGTCCCACATATAAAAAAAACACTGCTGACGGTGGTAATAGTGTTTAAGTACTGGTGACCTCTAAACATTTAGTTGGGAAGAGCGTTTGTTGGTTCACTTAAGTATATAAATGAACGTGTTCCACCTTTTTCAAGACTTTAGAGTTATTAACTTTAAATTTCCTATTAGAATATTTCTCAACACAGTGAAATACGAGGAAGTTTTACTAAGTTTAACTCGTATTTAGAAAGTTTGAAACGGCTAAGTAAAGCCTTGTTATTGAAGGATTCAAAAGAAAATAACTGTCCCGACGACACTAACTGTGACAAACGGCGCGATGAGTATAATTTCGAGTAACGCGTTTTCCATTCTCCATAAGTCCTCCAAACTATGTCAGTTTTTCTGAAACAAGCGTTTTTTAACATCAATAAAACATAATCTTCTGCAATCGTTCCAGTTTGTCTACTGTCTGGATTAGTTCTGTTATTTAACTTCTTTATTAAATTATTATTTAATTTGCAAGGCAAGGGACCGGATGAGATAAATTTTATGTTTTTAATATTCAATTTAATATCTAAAGATATTTGAAAGTATGTTTTCAAGGCAAACCTAAAAAGATTTTATAGAACAATAAAATTTCGGCTAAAAATGTCATCTATGCCATCATTTACTGAATAGTACCTATTATTCTAATCGAAGATCACCTTTTACACCTTTTACAAATGGATAGATAAATAAATTACTATAGTAACATAATTTCCGCTGGTTTACGTCCATTGTTTATTATGGATTCTTTGCACTTAGGTATCACAGTTGTACTATAAATTGTGAACCTGTTTTGTCAGTTGGTTTTGTCCCGGTAGTAATAGAAATACCGGTGTACCTTTACATTCACAGGTAAAGATTTTTTGCTCTCGTTCCATTTTGGGAAGAAATTTATACGTCACTTACTGCATCTCGGGGTTCTGAGCGTTCATGAATTACATATTTTTATAGTGCATTGCAAATTCTATATTAATTTATATTAGTTTCTATTATATATAAGTTCTGTAAAATTACAGTAGCCCAAGTAAACATAAACAGTGGTAAACGTTATATTTTCTGGTTGCCATATTGACAGTTGATATGACGTGTATAAATTGTATTGAAGCTCTAATGAGTTTAGCGTTATTTTGATATATTGTTTACAGTTAGTAAAATTTACGGGTGCTGTTGGCTAAGCTGTTGGCTTCATGCACAGATCACAGAAACTTATGATCTAAGGCTTCATGGATTATTTTATTGGCAATAAATAATATCAACATTATATTAAATAAATTGTCTGTATTCGCACTGAGTATGATCAGGGCCGTAACTAGACGAGGATGCGCCCTTGGCAAAACTGTAAAGTTGCGCCCCCCCCCCCTTACCACAATTGCTTACTATAAACGCAAATAATAACTTTTTTATTTCAAAAATGATAAAAACATGTATTTTTTACAACCTGTAATAATAATGTGAAGTATTAGAAACTGTACTTTTCTTGCTTTCAACAATGCAAATTCATCGATGATGTCGTCAAATTCAAGTCTTTAAGCTATGTCGTATTCAATGGACAGAATAGCCTAGTTGGTCAACCTGTTCTCGCACATACTTGATCGTAAGTAGTTCTTGATTATCTTCAGTTTACTGAAAGAACGCTCACAAGATGCTACAGTAACGGGCATTGTTAAAAATATCCTAAATGCAATTTCAATGTTAGGATAAGCATCTTTTAGTCCATATTGTGAAATTACTTGTAGAATGTCTAAATGAGAGGCCTTGTCAATATTCTTTATTAGTTCTTTAGCGTGGAATTTGAAAGCAGCTACTTCGTTGACAAGCTCTATCTTATCAATATCCCTGCTATACATCTCACCAAAGTCAGCGGCACACTTTTCAAGAGAAGAAACAGAACTTTCACTTAGAGACTTCCCTGATAAAAAATTAAAATCAGAAGAGATCTTGTGGTATATGTGTGCCCTCTTGTCTATTTCGCTTAAAATTCTATCGAACACAACAAAGCACTCTCTTTCAAATGATTTCTCTGGACTTATTGTGGACTGTATCTTAAGGTGGAGCTGCTGAAGAAATTGAAAAATTCTAACACTTTTCCAAAAAAAATTACCATCAGAACTGAAATTTCTGCAGCATGCACGCCAACGAGGTTGAGGCTGTGGGCTGCACAAGGCACAAATTTAGCAAGGTATTTCTTTTTACAGAGGTGAGCTTGAACGCCTTCATATTTTCCTGCCATATTTGAGCCATTGTCAAAACCTTGACCACGACAGTTCTGAATATCCAATTCATCAGTTTGAAGCTTTTCCAATATTTCTTCTGATAATCCTTTTCCACTTTTCTGGTGACTTACGATAAAGTCTATAAAACTTCACTCAACTTCTTCAACTGAGCGTTTCCTATCCTTAATGGTAACATACCATACTAAATTATTTTATTGACAAAAATGCAACAATCGCTCCTTGTAATGTAAAAAGATTGAAATGAATTTGTTTTTTTTTTCTGAATTCTACGTTTAACCCGACTTTACGTATTCTATATAGTAATTTACTACTAAACTCTATACTTTAAACTTTCTTTTCATATCTCTTTCTTTATTCTAGCTTGTACGGTTATGTAGCTATGTAGGTTTTTATTGCGGCTCAGCTGCAAAGGTCAAAGACGATCAAGAGCCGTGAACAGCTGGACGTTAGACCGAACTTTAGGCAAACGCGCTGGACGCTTAAGTGGTACCAATAACGACCGTAAAATAATTATATTATATATAATTACAAACAATTTATGCACACTAACATAAACAAATCTGAGACCGATTTCTTCCAATTACGTGGAATATAATATTATTTAAAAAAAAAATGGTGAGTTTTGCAGGGGGGCCCTGGCAGTTGCGCCCTTGGCGGCCGCCCCACTCGCCAACCCCTAGTTACGGCCCTGAGTATGATGACCACTACTCTTGGATTTTGCTCATGCTTTTCATCGTGCAGAGTAGAATCACTTTTTCAGGCTCATTATGTAAGTATTACCTATATAAAAACATCATCATTAACAAGTCTTTAGTAGACCACTGCTAGACTCAGATCTTTCCTTAGAAAAGAGGTTCCTACTCTACCTCGCTGACTTGTCGGGTTGGTATAGGCTTTGTTTCATATTTTCTTTCTCTTTGCAGTGCTGTTTTTATGCGTATATTGATGCCTTAGTCGGCTCAAACAACATCTACCTGATGAATAGTGGCTGTGACACTGCATTATTGTCATTTCGTCACACGGGATCCTTGACCTCTAGAAAACATATTGTTCTTCACCAAAATCAGTTCAAGGTCTAACTTCTTTTTCGCATTTGCTAATTACTACACAAATATTTCCGTCTCTCTCCAACGATTATGTGAAGCATTTACAAAATACATATACACCGAATATGGCCATCTCTTTGCCATGATGTCATAGAACTATAAGAAATAACAAGAAAAAATATAACATCTACTTCATAATTATATCAAAGAGCTAATGTGCCATCTTCACCTTCATTCACCTAGACTCGAACAAGATCATTCATAACATGATGGTTGGTCTCTTTCTTAAACTGGTTGACAGGGAAAACCTTTTCTAAATTTTTAGTATGGTGCTGCTTCTTATTAACCTAGTAAAATTGAGGCGATAAATTTTCAACTGCTGTCATCTATTCGGCCTTTGATTTTTTTTATGTATTACATTCCAAATTATACTTATATCTAATGTGATTAAAGGTTAATAACTATAATTTCTCAAAATAAAAAAAAAACCAGACATAATAACCTGAGTTCCCTTTAAAAAGTAAAAAACACGTTATACGCTTTCATTTGAGACCCCACTAGATGATATTTTTGCAGACATCCTGTTATTCTTCCCCACTTTCACCCCCATAACTTTTAAACGACTCAATCCCATAGGATTATGTGAAAATTACGTAATATATTTTTTTTCCTCTTCAGATTTTATCATCATGCAAGACAATTCTAATACTATATGTATAAGAAACTGGTTTAATTATGTATATAGTTATTATAGTTGTTGTTCAGAACACGATTGCCTTGAGATCTATTGACCTGTAACGAGCGAGCCGACCATCTAGCACCACTTATTGCTTTAGATATTTATTTCACTACCAACTTCAAGTAATATATATCAACAAAGAAACAAAAGGAATCCAATGACAGTTACGAGTATTTCTAAAGTCCAAGTCCCGTTAAGCAAACTTAAACCTATAGCCTGCAAAATTGTCTGCGGTTAATGTCCCTATTCATAGTTGACGGATTCGTGGGACCGATCCCGGTATTGTCATAAGAGAAGAGCATTTGTTTTGTGTCAGCCAGTGTTTAAGTGTAATGCATTTCGATAAGTAATTTGATTTAAGTTGTTGTGTCGCTGTCAGGCGGCGGCGGGGGCAGCTGGCCTGTCTCCTGCGGAGTCGCGCTGCTGCGTACGTCTCGCGTTTAGTCGCTCCGATCGCGAACACCCGCGTAGACGTTGCCGCATCGCGCGCACGACTCTCATGTAACACGCTAAACGATAACGCGCTCTATTTAAACGTAACAATCAGTCTAAACGCACAACTGAATCCATTCACACTAAGTACGGACCATTATCGGATAACATCGATACCGTCCCGAATTGGTGGATTCATCGGGTCAGTTGTATCCAAACCGGCTTTGTAACCATATGATCGAAATCACATTGGAACTGTTCAGGCCTGATTTCCGATATCGGCGAGCAGTCACGATGTTGATCTTCAACTGAAAAGTGTGCCCACTGGATTTTAAATTTGATTGGATATTTTGGAACATGACTCAGTGACAGAAGACTTTACAAGTGTCTGTGATTATTTGTTTGTGACATGCTTATTTTGGAGATGTGAATGTTGACGTTGCTTTTTGCATATTTGTGCAGCAGTTAAGTGCAATGGCTGGTGTTAGTGAGGAGAGTGGCGGTGTCGAGGAGGCTACGCCAGTGTCCACGCCGGTGTCCACGCCGGCCGAAGGACGCAGTAAACGCGGCCTAAGTGGGTCCATGTCACTGCGTACACGCAAGCTAGGCCGGCGCCTCTCGCGCAGCATGTCCATCGTTGCATTAAAACTACCAGAAAAGGCACAGAGTATTACGCGATCATCGTCAAAGTTGATGAGGTCTGGTAGCAGAGATAAAAAGAATAGATCCTTCGAATTGTCCATAATATTGCCGGACAAAACACAGAAACAGGTAAATAGATAGCCTATTATAATTTTAGAGCGCTGATAATTTACTGATTAGTTTAATAAGTAATGATGTTGTCGATGTAGATAAAGCGTTATCTATACGTTAGTTTACAAACAGTACCAATTAATAATCACGTAGTAAAGAATTATGAAATATTGCTTTTGTCAAATACCAGTATAGGCTTTAATGGCTTGATCAATTTGGTCGTCTAAGTTAATCTATTAATAATGTACGAAAGTATAAAATACTAGCTGAACTACGCAACCTCGTTTGCGTCCAAACTACCATCCCCCGTTTTAACCCCAAAAGGGGGTTGATTTCTAAAGATATATTATTAGTACACCTCCAAACCATCTATAGAGCATACATTTTAAATTTCAAGTCTCTTATTTCAAAAACATTGTACTTTCATACAAACTTCTAACCCCCATTTTACCCCCTTAGGGGTGGAATTTCGTAAAATGCGTTCTTAGCGGATGTCTACACCCTATAAGGAACCTACCTGCTAAATTTCAAGTTTGTAGGTGTTATAGTTTCTGAGATTTCGTGATTAATAAGTGAGTGGTATTTCGCTTTTATATATATAGATGAATGATCTCACTCCCAACCTATTGTCATTAAACCTACTTTGACAGAACAACCTTCAGTAAAGTAATACAAAGGTGGCGGTTGAAATATGTGTTAAGTGTTACAAATGAATTTCGGCTTTATGAATAGGTGCCTACGTTACTTTTCTTTTTTATTAAAAATTTCGTCTTTAAAACAATTTTAATTGCAACTATTTCAGCCCAGAGTTGAATATGATCATTTTCACATTTAAAGGATTGAGACGTGAATCTGAAGATTTTTTACTTCATTTGTTCGTAGTGTTACTTCTTCCTTTTCAAATACCGTCCAAAGACAAGGCCTTTTTTAAATAGAGGTCTTTAAAAGTTTTGACTTTTGCTATGATTGTAGATTTATTGGTATGTGTTAAAAAGCTAGCAAACATCAATAATCTTGAATATTGCTGTTCTTTTAAATTGTATAGGTAGTTTGCTTGTTTCTTGTTTTTATTTCTACTACTATTTTCATAATTTGTGATAAAGATTTTAAAAAATGGTTATGATTATGAAACTTTGAGTAGATTTGGAATAATGATTAACAAGTTTCTTCCCAAATTGGATGTCGCTTTGTACTTACAAGTAGTTCGCTTGGAAGTTACATGTGGCATGCATTTCAATATACTGTTAACTGAGTCACTGCAAAACAGAGTGTTTCGACACCGCCTACTATCGCCTACAGCGTTGATTTCTCCATTGATACTGTAATGAGGTGCATTACCTTCGAACCATTTGTTGATCATTGTTTACTTTTGTCAATGAAACGAAGAATGGTTTGATGCCGGATGGTGGGACTATGGGAGGACGTGCGCGCTTCTGTACGTACACAAAGCCTTCACTAGTGTAGGCTACTAAGTGGTCTTTATCAAACAGCGACGTGATGTTTGCAAAATTAACCTAAGTAGATAAAAGATACATATCATATAAAATATACACGTGACTCTCACATATCAGCTTGACCCGATTGTGTGCAGAAGCAGTGTAACGACTTATTGCAGTAATATTTAAGATTGTCGCGGTTTGCGGTAGCTTCGATCGTGGTTAAAGATCATGGTGAAGTAATTATGTTTTTTTATAACATTGACTTTTTAGTCAAACTTCCTTTAAATCGAAGGTCGGTATCGGTTCCGGCCCTAGATCTTTTAATTAGCTTTTGGACTAATTAATACTAACATTGAATACTACCGTTCGACATTTTTATTGCTAATGGTTGTTGCCGACTTTATTAAATGTAAGTGGCGTTTAGTAATATGGTTAAAGTATCAAATTAAGCGTAGTTCGAATTCGAAGTAACATGTAGGTATTTATTTATAGTTATTATGTTACCAGTAGTTCTCGCATGTCCAAGTGTGTGTTATCAACTCTTGCAGTACCCAAGTGAGAGATGTACAATAGAAAAATCTGATCGCCCGATGATGGTAATATTTTTAATTCATTTTCATGTAGAAGGTTGTTACATACATCATACAAAGGGCTATTGTTAGATCACGCACTCGTCCAATATGCCAACGCTGCAGTCTCCATGACACAGGGTGCCGACGTAGAATTACGATAACACACCACAAAGACCTGTTATGAGATCAACGGTGCCACGAAGGTGATGACAGCATTACGAACATGGACAACAAAGGCCTGTTATAAGATCAACACCGCGTCACTAGCACAAGGCGCCGACACAGCATTGTTATAGTATATATATTTAAGATTTGTCATTCTACGCACACTTACTTTTAAGCCAACATCGCGTTAGCAACTTAGACTAATTAGTTATAGTTTAAATGTAATTTTTATAATCTTTTATTAAATTAACTTCAAGTTCTATTTCGTTTCTCTAAAACTCCTTCGGCTGTGGCAAATACGTAATTGGCGCAGTCGGTAGGATACTCGCGGGTCGTTTCGCGAGCTATAAAGATCTCTAATATCGAAATCCGCGTTCGCGAGCAGCCCGAGCGGCCTTCAAGCCACTGTACGAGTATCCAGAATCTACGAGAGCTGCAGCCACGGGGAAGAGTATCCGAACATTGATACGCGGCGAAACGGAATGAAAGGGTGAGTGCACAGAATCGTTCTTGTGTTGCTATTCCTTTACCTTGAAGTTTTTATTTCCCAAAATTTTCCACCCCTAGTAACTCCCGTATTAGAGAGTCTGCATCGAGCCAGATTCGTCGACGAGTATAACTAGATAGTGGTAGGAATTTGGATTTAAAAGATTATAATTATAGTTTAGAATTACTTAAATCAATAATTTTTTATTCTTCAAAATTTTCCACCCTAGTAACTCCCGTATTAGAGAGTCTGCATCGAGCCAGACTCGTCGGCGAGTACAACTAGATAGTGGTAGGAATTTGAATTTAGAAGACTATAGTTTAGAATTAAATCAATTACCTAGAGTTAAGATAATGACGGAGCGCAACCCGGACATAATTTTTAAGGCTTTACGCCCTGTACCGGAGTTCGACGGGAACCCACATATACTTACCCGATTTATTAAGTTATGTGACCAAATAGTATATACCTACCTTAGTACGGAACCCTGTGATCAGTTATCGAACCTTTGCTTGATAAATGGAATTTTAAATAAAATCACAGGCCCCGCCGCTAGTATTATAAATTCAAATGGCATATCTGATAATTGGCTAGACGTTCGGAATGCATTGATCAATAATTTTGCAGACCAAAGGGATGAAACTGCCCTTTATAATGACCTCTCTTTAGCCAACCAGGGACAAAGATCACCACAGGAATTTTATGACCACTGTCAGACACTATTTAGTACAATTATGACATATATTAGCCTTCACGAGACAATATCCACTACTATTGAAGCCAAGCGCACTTTATACAGAAAACTAACCATGCAAGCGTTTGTAAGGGGTTTACAGGAACCTCTAGGTTCACGCATTAGGTGTATGAGACCTGACACGATTGAGAAAGCTTTAGAATATGTTCAGGAGGAAATGAATATATTGTATTTGCAGCAGCGCAATGACATAGCTAGTAAATTACAGCCGACCCCTAAGGTCACCCACTCTACTCCTGTACATACCCCGAAACTTTCAAATAACTATAGCCATAGCCCAACCGCATCATATTGGCCTTCACACGTAGCAAATAGGCCGCCACCTCAGCCGATGCAACCTTTTAGGTTTGCACAAGGGTTCAGGATGAATCCTATGCAACATCAGCCCTCACCACAGGTACGTATGCCCACACACACACAACACATGTTTAGTGCTAGGCCTCCAAATTATAATCTACGAAGTAATACGTTTAGGATGCCACCTAGAACTCAACCCAGTCAGCCACCTGGCCCCGGACCGATGAGTGGTATAGAACACTTTAATCCCAGGCCGATGCCACCTCCAGGAGGAATCCGCAGACATGACTGGCGTACCCAGGGCAATCCACCACCTAATAATTACTTTAAATCTCGTGAGATAAACTTTAATGAGTGTTACGATGATAGCTATTATTACGACCACAACTATGACCCTGACTATGACTACTTTTCACAAACCAATGATGAGACCTATGACTATACCCCCTATGATGACTATGACACGACTCAAACACAGTATCAAGGCCATGATCTTCCTTTAGAGTACTCTTATAACAATTCAAACGATAACCTTAAGAGTGCCAATTCAAATTTTCGGACGGATCAGAAATTAGAAAAGCCAGGATAGAAATAAACTTACAAACACAGAGACAGTTACCATTTATTCAGATATCAAATCCTCCTTTAAAATTACTTATCGACACCGGTGCTAATCAATCATTCTTAAGCCCGGAAGCCGTTCAAAACTATTACCCTGATATTCCTTTAAATTACGATCCATTTGAAGTAACTAATGTACATGCTACTACGAGAAACAACTACTCTATAACACTACCGTGCTTTAACGAATTTAATGACCCGGATAATATACGTTTCTTTGTCTATAAGTTCCACGATTATTTCGATGGTCTTATAGGACTTGACGTAATGACCAAATGGGAAGCTAAAATAGACCTTAAAGACAAGACCTTGACTACACGACATACAGTAAACCCTATTAAAATATACAACTCCCAAAATGTGAATTTATACGAGGATATTATCCCTGCAAAGAGTTATAAGGTAGCTACGTTACCGATAAGTGCCCCGGATGGCGATGTAATTATTCCAGAACAATTAATTTGTAACTGCACTATAGCTGAATGTGTAACTACTGTAAAAGATAACCATGCTCTTTTAGAAATTTTTAACCCTACTGATAACGATGTTGTATTTGCACTTGAATACTCAATTAAAGCAGACGCCTTATCTAGAATTGAAATTCATAACCAGGAAACCAGTTCGACCATTGCAAATCCCACCAAGAAGACTCCCACTATAGATAATTCAGCTACTAGTACAGCCCACACAAATCAGGAAAATCTAATTTTGGAAGTACCTAATAAAGACGAACCAATAACATATCTTGTACCCTACGCCATAATAGCTTACAACAGCTCTATTCATGGTTTTACAAAATGCAGACCCTATGACATATTAAAAGGCCATTTTGACCCCAGGGACCCTATTGACATTGACATAAACGAAAAATTACTCCAACAATATGTAGTGACTCATAGAGCACAGATGAAGACTGTCCATGACATAAACGAGACTTCGTTAGCCAATAGAACTGCTCTTATAGAATCCCGTAATAAGTCTAGACAACCTGAAATTGACTATAAGCCAGAACAACAAGTTTTTATAAAAAAAAAAAGAAAAAAAAAATGCTTTCTGAAAGACCTGATACGAAAACCCAAGAGTAACCAATTGTTACAGGTTACTACTACTGACGTTGATGCTGGAACCACTTCTAATACGACCTTAAGAGATAAGACTTGACAATTTAGATTTATTACCATTTAGGCTAGGATAAGCTAGAGTAACGACACATTATTATACATTTTTACAATACATCGTACGTACGTACGTAAGTACTATCTAATTCTACACTTAGATTCGAAGTACAGGACTATAAGAATAGACTCACTAACGAAACCTACTTATTATACGAAATACATTTAGAACACCTAGTAAAAAAAACCAATATCCTTAATCATCTATACACCTTAGAGCCTGGCAGGGCAAAAAGAGGTCTACTTGATGGATTAGTCTATAATTAAAAGCATTACCGGCAATCTGGATTATCAAGATGCTTTTAAATACACTCAAGCTTTAGTTACCTTGAAAACAAAAAAAAAATACTGTAGAGTTTAATTATCGCGCTAATTTAAACAAACTTATAGCTAGTTTAACTTATCGAAAACGAAAGTAATATTAATTATATCCTTCAGTTAATCTTAAATGAAAATGCTTACAGAGCCAATAACATTATTAATTATGGAAAATATAACTTGTTAGAATCAAAAATATTCTAGCCTTTACTAAAACCTGGACAAAATAAACTTAGATCTTAGTTAGTACTTAGGAATACTATGATATTATAAGGTCAGGATCGTATTTTGTAGTTTAACATATAAATTATAGTTTTCAAACTCCCCGTAGTCTTTCCAAATATCTATGATTTCTGTAAACTATCCCTCGCACAAAATAAATTTCACCAATTCCTTATTCCTTCTCATCCTTATATAGCAACTGATAGAAATGAATTTGTGTACATAGAGGCAGAATGCCCGAAGTATAGTAAGCACATATGTCTGTGAGAAAAACGTAGCCCAGCAGATCCGGACAGATCCTGATTGCACTCAAGTACTGCAGAACTGACCATCATTAACGACAACAACGAAATAAAAAGTCAACCTTTGAAGTAAACCTTTAAGATCTTCACAGCATCCAGAATAAAGTATCCCAGGAAACACCGATAGAAAACGACAACGTCCAGTCAACAAACCTGTACCATACGACCATTCCATTCTATATATTGGTATCAGTTACAACTGCAATTATCACCTACGCAGTAGGCCGTAACTACAAGATCTAGCACCTAAAACTAAATAGTTCAAAAGAGAACCCAACACTCCAGATACACACTATGGAAGATCCAGCCAACCCTAAACCAGAAGAATTTTCAGCAACATTTTCCATTAACATGACAAAATAGTTGCTGAACTGAGGGTCGAGGTGTTACATACATCATACAAAGGGCTATTGTTAGATCACGCACTCGTCCAATATGCCAACGCTGCAGTCTCCATGACACAGGGTGCCGACGTAGAATTACGATAACACACCACAAAGACCTGTTATGAGATCAACGGTGCCACGAAGGTGATGACAGCATTACGAACATGGACAACAAAGGCCTGTTATAAGATCAACACCGCGTCACTAGCACAAGGCGCCGACACAGCATTGTTATAGTATATATATTTAAGATTTGTCATTCTACGCACACTTACTTTTAAGCCAACATCGCGTTAGCAACTTAGACTAATTAGTTATAGTTTAAATGTAATTTTTATAATCTTTTATTAAATTAACTTCAAGTTCTATTTCGTTTCTCTAAAACTCCTTCGGCTGTGGCAAATACGTAATTAGGTAGTAGAGCCACGCTGATTTCAGCACGAACGGGCCAGCTCGACCGGGGCTGTACTACCCTCGCACAGAAAATCAACGTAAAATGACAGCGATCGTGCTGTCGAGTTTCGTTGGTGAGTGCGAGACCGGAGGCCTAATGATGCAGAAGCATCACTAGCCCACCATGGTGTGGGTCACCATGCTGCATTGTTGCATTGCGCTTAGGCGTAATCCTATAAGTTACATTTCCAAAAACCCCGGCGAACAATAGCCATCTTTTGATTAGAAGGCGAACTGTCGCGGTACTTGCTCTCTGTTAGTTTAGACCAGGACAGCACGTCTTAAAGTTGCTTCATACTCCTGAAGGTCGAATATCGATCTGCGCTCTCCAAAATGTTCTGCGACATGATAGAGTACTGGTTTTCTCCAGTTCTTTTCCGTAGCTTTTCAATGAAGTTTTTAATAAAATAATGGTAGGTAAATAGATAATTCACTCTTCATATTATTATCAAACCTACATATTTTTTGAAACGGCTGCTTTTAGTTTCTTATCAAACTTAAGCAAAGGCAAGTAAGTTTGTCAATAGGCAGTGCTAGGTAGTGTAGGTATTGCATTACGGCTATTGTGATTTGCCTATCAAATTGTCACTGTAATTTTGGAATTTAGGTTCTTAGCAGTTTTTGGGAATAAATACTCCTTGCTAGGAGAAGAAGAAGAAGCCTATGTCCAGCTATGGACTATTAAAGGATGATGATGATATTATGAAAATTGGTTTAAAATAAATAAATAAATAAATATTTTCGGACATCTAACACACAACGCCATCTAGTCCCAAACTAAGCAGAGCTTGTGTTATGGGTACTAGACAACTGATACAAATACATATATACTTTTTTTTTGTAAATACATACATATTATACATAGAAAACACCCAAACTCCGAAACAAATATTTGCAGATCATACAAACATTTGGTCCGACCCGGGAATCGAACCCGAGACCTCATGATCACCAGTCGCACACGCCAACCGCGAGACCAACGAGGCAGTCTTTCGTCGTCGTCAAATCTATATTGAACTAGCTGACCCGCCGAACTTCGTACCGCTATATTTACATATCTGTCTCAGTTACCCACAGGCAATGTACAATCGCGGACAAAAAAATAATACTTGTCCTGTTATATTTTATTTTTTCTTGTACATAAACCTTGTCCTAACAATAACGAATATACAAAAAAAGTTTTTTTTTTTTTTTTTTTTTATGTTTGGCCCGCCAAAATGACTCTACTCTGCCTGATGGAAAGCATAAGCAGAATCCACGAGTGGTGGCCACCATACTCATTGCGAATGCAACAATGCAGCATGGTGACCCACACTATGGCGGCCTAGTGATGCTTGTGCATCTTTTAGTCTAGTCAACAAGTATGGAACTTGTTGACTAGACTAATTGGGCCTCCGGTCTCGCACTCACCAACGAAACACGACAGCACGAATGCTGTCATTTTACGTTGATTTTCTGTGCGAGGGTAGTACCGCCCCGGTCGAGCCGGCCCGTTCGTGCTGAAATCAGCGTGGCTCTACTACCTTTTGCTTTATTTAATTTGGCGCAGCCGATCGGAAGTTATGCGCGTACATATATTTCAGCGATTCATTTTTATATGTATAGACAAATCTTAGATAGTGTAGTGTCATATTCACATAAAAAACATAAAATAAGAAAAAACACTCTTACCTTCAATGGTTGAAGGTGAAAATATGTTGTTTACTTTGTCACATCGCGGTGCGGTTGAGATAATCAACAAATATCCTAAAACACATTATAGCAATAAAAATATTTGAGTAAACATGAAACACATTCAAATGTACTTATAACATTATTTTATCGGGTAAACAACCAAAATAGAAACATTCATTGCGTAGGAGGTATAATATGTTATTCATTCAATGAATGGTCGAATTTGCATTTAGGTAAATACATTATAAACACAGATTGTCTTGCATTAAGTGATTCTTTGTTTTCTTTTGTACTAAATAATAATCCGCAAAAAATCTTTATACATTCCGACCATTCCGTAAATTGGAGATAAAAGTGTTTGACAACAAATACATAATTATAATGACCCCCCGTGAATTAAAAATGGTTTGAGAATTTTAATTATTTGAATAAATACATTTATAATACATGAATAGTACCTACCTACTTAATTAAAATTTAGCTTAATCTATGGTCAGAATAAACGTTGTAGAACTTCGATGATAATAAATAAATATAATAGAGTCAAAAGAAATAGTCACGTGCACATTCAGTCAGGTACCTCGGAAAACCCTTCATTAAAACAAACCTAACTTTTAATTTTTCTTAAAATAAAAGACAAAGGGACGTAAATCAATAAATTAAAAAGCAATCAAATCATGTAATATTTTTATGTTTAATTAACGTTTTTGGATTTAGTTTATTTTTTTAGATTGTCTTTAAATTCAATCAGTTTTCTTTATTTTTATTGATACTGGCAAATTATCAATCTCAGATTGATAATTTATTTTGAGTGCAGTGTAGGAAATACCATAAACTGTGGAGATAATATAAACAAAGTATAGAAATGTATTTTACTAAACTGCGAGGGAGGGAATATAAAATCCATACTTTTAGATGTTTTAAAACAAAAGCTGTAGGTTGTCTAAATTTTGGAAAAAGTAATAGTCGGTAGGTGTAAGGTATGGTGAGTATGGCGGATGAGGGAGAGCTTCCAACCCCAGCTCTTGCAGCTGCTTCACGACAACGCGCGACCCCATACTGCGCAACAGACAGTCTCCAAGCTGCAAGAGCTGGGGTTGGAAGCTCTTGGAAGCACCATACCTTACACCTACCGACTATTACTTTTTCCAAAATTTAGACAACTTTTTAGTGGGTAAAAAATTCAATTTTCCAGAGGCAGTACAAAATGCCTTTGAAGAGTTTGTTGCCTCCCGTCCAGCTGATTTTTACAAGAAGGGCATCAATAAACTGCCAATGCGTTGGCAAAGATTCGTCGATTGCATGGGTGATTACTTCGAATAACAGAAATAAAAAAGTTTGAAAAAATAAGTACTTTCACTTATTGCATACAAAACGGCAATTTCATAGGTAAAGACCAATTATTATAAACAAAGTAAAGGAAAGGCAGATTTAATACGTTTTTTTTTAATAAATATTTTTTTTAATAAATATTTCAGACATCTACCACACAACGCCATCTAGTCCCAAGCTAGTTTTATATCAAAGTGATCGGTAATTAAGATTGAAATGTAACCCTTTAATGGAATCTAACTACAGTTTTAACCAGCTTACAAAAACATTGAGTCGGTGATAAAAGACATGGTACATTAAAATAATAAAAGAAATAACGTGTGGCACTTGGGGACTGCCGCGGTAAAGCTTTTGCATAGCACTTTTTATCAACTTATTCAATTTTTTTTTGTTATTTATTTTCTTTCAACATGTATACTTACGGAACGCACATGCGGTCAGTGTGGCATTATAAAGATATGATAGATACCTATACACCTATATACTTTTTCACAAACAGCTGCTTACGTATTCGTCCGATTTCGGAGCAGCTCGTCTCGATCCGTGCGAGCTTCGGGTGTTAGATTTTATTTTCGTTACGGAATTTCTTGATTCGGTCGCCGCGCTCAAAGCCCGCGATAAAAGCTATGCAATAGCTTAACATTAACAATCAGGGTAAATTTTAATTACTACACTATAAGTGGACTAGCATCAAAAAAAGTTTAGATTTTATTTAAGGAGGCTCAAACTTTGAGTCTCCTGTTTAGTTCTCTTGTAGATTATAAAATAATTATAATTCTCCTGAAACGCATTTGTGATAATTGTGACAAGGACTTAAACTCATCATTTATTCATCATCAACAACCCATAATGTCCCACTGCTAGGCCCGGGTCTTCTCTCAGAAGGGGATTAAGGCCATACGTCAATAATTAATTGAGCTCTTGCAATAAGCGGGAAATAGGACTTAAATATTTCCCGCTTATTGCAAGAACTCAATTAGTTATTGCCGACGATGTTAGAATAATTTGACAACCCTGAAACTTCATAACATCGAGATATGCTGTTTCTCGAACAAATATATTATTATTATGTAGTTGTTGCCCGTGGCTCCGCCCGCGTGCATGTTGGTTATCGCGGTAAATAGTAGCCTATGTGTTATTCTGATGTATAAGCTATATTACTGTAAAGTTTCATTCAAATCCGTTCTGTAGTTTTTGCGTGAAAGAGTAACAAACATCTTCCACACATCCATCTATCCATCCATCCATCCAAACATACTTACATACTTTCGCGTTTATAATATGAGTAGAATCTATAGAACATCTTAAGCACTCATTGTATTGTCAACGTTAGTGTCTTCTTGTCCATTATGTATCTACATTATATAAATTACCGTTATGTTAATGTTGCAAAAAGGCCGTTAGACTGGACAATCGTATACTATCAGGTTAGAAATACATGAATAAAAAATAAATAAATATTTTCGGACATCTAACACACAACGCCATCTAGTCCCAAGCTAAGCAGAGCTTGTGTTATGGGTACTAGACAACTGATACAAATACATAGATACTTTTTTTTTTTTGTAAATACATACATACTATACATAGAAAACACCCAAACCCCGAAACAAATATTTGTAGATCATACAAACATTTGGTCCGACCCGAGAATCGAACCCGAGACCTCATGATCACCAGTCGCACACGCCAACCGCGAGACCAACGAGGCAGTCAATATACTTAATAGACTATAATATAGCCTAGACTATAATATAGCCTAGACTATAATATAGCCTAGATATTTAATAGGTCTAACATACTAGTCAAACACACACATGTGGGTATTTGTAGCCAAGAAATAATACAGGATCTAACAGCCAGTAAGTTTTCCAGACAGATAATTAAGTAAAATAAAACAAAGGCTGATATAAATTAAATTAAAAAAATAAAATAAAAACAAGCTTTTACTGGAATGCCTCGAGACGAATCAAACTCGTCCAAACTCGATGATGTTGCGACGTTTCTTTACAGAGTTCCTATGGCCACCTTCCAGCTCCAGCATCAGATCAGCTCCATGTCATTATAATATTGTATTGTCACGCTGTATACATATGCTTGCAAAATTTCAGCAAAATTGGTTGAAGATATCTGCTTCAAAATCGAGTTGCAAGATTCCACCCGAACATACAAGCATACATACATACATTGCAAGTAAATAAAAAGCTTGTAAAAATCGGTCTGCGTTAGGCATAAAAACTTTTTCTAAATCCTGGACCAAAAAGGATGTGACAGTGGAACATGAAACCTTTACACACCACTACACATAAACAAAATTAATGCTGGCCGTTTTGAAGTTTAGTCAGAAGTTTCAACACAAATATTTAGGTCTTCAATAGAAATAGTATTTATTCTAAAAATACCATATCTGTACGTGATGCAATCGTATGATTGTAGGTTATCTAATACAGAATGAACTCGTTCATTGGACCCTTAACACGCTAATGATATAAAGACTCTCCAGTCTCTCCATATTTAACTGCAATAAGGATGACCGCCTACGTGATGCACAAACAGTGGTCTCTGATGCACGTAGCGGAAATTAATCCAGACAGTGAAATATGATGATGGTTTCAATTTACTACGATTTTTATAGCCAATTGCAGATATAGAGTATACAAGCTATTGTATCTCACCTCATATTGATTGTATTTATTACTTTAGATTAATCCTTGACTTTTACTATAAAGAAACTTACAAGTACTGTTGAAAGAAAGTTAATCTGAAACAGTAGTAACTGTTCGGGATAGTACACTACAAACTTTACTTATAGAATCTTCTATATCCTTTGTATACCAACATAGAATTTAAAATGAAATCTTAAATTTCTACAAACCATAAAAAAGCCTACTCCTTCTTTAAATGCCTGCAACTGATGAATTGAACTTAATTCATCAGTTGCAGGCGTTCATTGGGGGCGTTGGTTAGGTACCTGCTTCGTTTTATGTATAACTTGGTAACTTTTTCACAACCTTAATATCTCACAATATTTTAGTAACTGAAATTTATATTTATCAATATTGATTACACGTGTCATATACATGCAATCTAGGTAAATTTTAAAGATATCACGTACTTGCATAGTAAATATCTTTTAATGAAATGATAGCACGAGAAAGTATGCATGCATCACTTTTACGTTGCGAAGTCGTTAGCACTAAGTAAGGCTTACTTACTTAAGGAACCATAAAAACAAACATCTTTATTGTATAATGATAGACGACAAATTGTAAGAGAAAGTGATGTCGCAATACATGCGTTCGTACGTGGTGGACGATTAAGTAGCGAACGTTCCTCATGCGGGTAACATTGTACCGAAATGTACTCCACATAATTGGATACAGTTAATTCGTGGCATGTCTATATAGTTTTGTATTAGGTGATCACGTGTACTCGATCGCATTGGTCACGTTTGTTCACAAATGACTTCGAGATGCTGAGAAACGGTTTGTCCTAAAACAATCATTGACAGGCATTGGAGCTCGATGCCAATAACAATTGACGCGTTTCCAAAACATTTGGGCCAGAGTCTAATTGACTGTCGTTAGCAAAGATGTTATAAAGATGAATATTTATAGACTTTACTAAAGATGCAAAGTGAACGTTTTATATAATACTAATCTTTGTCCGTAGAACAGTGGTTACTGTTTTAAGCAAACATTATTTCAATGACTTCGAAGAGTTATGTACCACTGCTTAACTTTTTGTTTTAACGGATTTATTTTGAAATAACTACAAAATTTCTAACAACTTACAGGGCTAATAGTTTCTTTTATGTATCCTTTGTATTATCGAATTTTAATTAGATTTTTAATTGGGCTTTTCATTTATTTTTGGCAAAAAATATTTAGCTTAGGACCCCATAATCGCACCAAAATAAGTACTCGAGGGTTAAACAGCTGATCTAATGGGAAGGGAAGCGTTAGTTTTTTCAACATACATATGCATAACAAAAAATGGTACACTTGAGATAGCAAAGAGTACCGTAGTTCTGATAATTGAGAATTTTAAAGGAGATAATGATGAAATAAAGTTTGTAAATACTATGGATTACTTTGAACCAACTCACTAAAAACAACTTCGAATTCCGTCTTTGCTCAAGCTGCATAGATTCTTGTAACGTACAAGCGGGAGATAATAAACAAGGTTAGGCGCTGTAGACAAGGTATTTTATAGGCCAGAGGGCATCGCTTACAAGAGACTATTATTGAGAATTGAAATTTAACTAAAACAATAAGATCTCTATACAAAATAGAATGGCAAATTGAGACACACAACACATCGGTTTACTGAGAGCGTGATTAGCTACAGACGAGCCATATGTGCCGAGGCATGTCTCTCCCACGATTGAATAATTGTTCCCGAGGGATAGAAAAGACAGAAAAACTTACGCGAGACAAGCCGCAAGCAAAACCTAATCTTCTGTTGGAAACGAGACGGTGTATTATTCATTGAACTTTAGGACGCTCCTCGGACGGACTCTGCATTATTTTGTTAGTACGGTTATTATTATAGATAAGTATAGTTTTATAGTTTTGTAAGTGGACAGCTTATAATTCATTCCCGAAATTTTGTACCACGGATAACGTGCCCGTTATCTACCTGCAGGACTGATTGTACTTTTTTTTAAATTAAAAATATAATCTCCTTTTTTCCAAATAAATGCTACAGAATGAAAATTAAAAAGTAGAACGAGCTGTGTTTTAAATACTCTGAATAAATAAATTATTCAAAATAAACGTAATACGAGATTTTTCCCCTCCCACATACCTAACCTATTATCACCACAGACTGGAACTGATGCGAAATACCTACTTACAAAAATAAGCATTTTAAAAACGCATGTTAAAACAAGACATTAGACATCATATCTGACATTGTCCTGCTTTCTTTCGCTTAAGACATCAGTGCCAAAAAAAATCCATTTTTCAAATGTTGCCCTATTTCTTTATTACTGTCATTGTAGTAATTTGGTAACATTAGATAACAGTCTTTAAAAAGTATAATCTAAATAGTTTCATCGGTTGTTTTTCATAATTTACAAGTCATCATTTCTTTTATGTGTCATCTATTTGGTGTCAGTTTTATTTTTTAAACCTACGACCAATTTACGCACTGTAATACTAAAATATATTGTAACTTGCGCATACACACAGAAATTATCTCCACTTGCATTAATTTCTACCAGTCTCTAGAACTTCATTGATTATGAATGATTATACAGTCTCACGATCGGATGCAAATCAATTTACTTAGATGTTGCATATTATTTATAACAGTTACAGAAGTGAATTTAGTTACAGAAATATACACTCCAGTTTTAATTCCAGCGTATTTTCTTGTTTTATTGAACTGATTGCACTCACTCACTAAACAACTAAACTATCTAAATGAATTTCACATTTTGTTTTTAAATGTGTGTTTTACTGCCATGCCTAAGATAAGATAGTCAGCATCAAAAATATCATATAATTTAGTTCGGAGCTCTCTCCAAGACAGTACGACTAGCACTTTTCTGGTTTATTTTCATTTCATTGTTTGTAAATATCATACAGTCCGTTTGGATAAATGCCATCTTGTTAATCGGTAGACGACATCATAGTCGATTATTGTTTATAATGTTTAGTTGAAATTAGATCATATTTGTGTATCAATTGTAAACAAATAGTAAATTATAATAGGGATGATTGGATAGTACGTAATTCGGTAGTAAATAATTACTAATCTCAAATACGAAACGTAAACTATCGTAATTACATTATAGTAAACAGTGTTGGCGGTCGAATTTGGTTCTAAAATCTTCTTTTCCATGTTGTTTCTTCTTAGTTGCACACAAACGGTAACTTTTATTTCAATTTTTTTTCAAAGGCTACTTTTTTTTTTTTTTTTAATGATGGTAAGCGATTACCGCCGCCCATGGACACCCGCAACACCAGAGGCGTCACAAGTGCGTTACCGGACTTTGGGGGATGGGGGGGGGGGAGATAGGGGGAGGGGTTGGGGTATAGGCCTCCGGTATCCTCACTCACTCGGTGAAACACAGCGCAAGCACTATTTCACACCGGTTTTCTGTCTTACTTTTGCTCTTTCATCGCTACTTTTGCTAATTGCTATAAAGGAAGAACTTTGAAACTATTCTGATTTACTTCTGATTATAATCATCGGGGTTGCCATGGACGAAGTCTGGTAAAGCATCACGCTTGATATTTTCCTTGGGTCTTATTGTCCTTGGTGTAGAGTCAAACCGGGTTTGTGGATAGAACTCAAAAGTAACGTCTCGTAACTGTTAATGTTACTGAAATCATATTGATTTAGTTTGTAGTAAAATTTACTATTCATATGGATATACAAGATTCATAAGGATATACAGGAGTTACAGTAGTGGGCGTGTGGGCGGGATTAGTCCCATTATTCATATGGATATTGATTACCGAATTATCAGTTTTCATGCTGTTTCTCACAGAAAAGGTCCCTTCATTGACAATTATTTCTGTTTTTCGAAGTTGAGTATTTACATACTCATGCGTAAACTGATACTCAAACTGGGGTTAAATAGTTACTAGAAGTATAAATATGTTTAAGATTAAGTTTATGAGTGCATCGCTCACTGCTTTTTCACTTTGACGGCTACAGTCCCGTCAAACTGAAAATTCTATGGTCAATTGGTTAACGATCCTGATTGCTTATACGATTAATACCCGGGACAAATTTCTAATTGTGATAAGCGACGTATGTATTATGTTTATCTTCAGTTTGGTTACAGACTCTGCTTAGTTTTGGAGCAGACGACCGCGACCGTGTGTGAGACGTGTAAAATTATTAAAAACACTGAGGTGTAAAATATTCACTCATCATAATCGTCCAACAGAACCAACAGCCATTATGAAACATTTTATTAGCGAAAAAAATGTAAATAATCGAAAAAAAAGCGGCCAAGTGCGAGTCGGACTCGCCCATGAAGGGTTCCGCAGCAGCAAGTAACATTTTTTTTTTATATTGTGTTGATTGAATGAAAGGTAAATTGCAGTTTACGACTTTTGACGTATTAACAAAAAAACTACTTTCTAGATTTCGTTCAAACCAATTTTCGGTGGAAATTTGCATGGTTAATGTACATCATATATTTTTTTAGATTTATTATGCTCTTATTTTAGAAGTTACAGGGGGGGGGAGGACACATTTTACCACTTTGGAAGTGTCTCTTGCGCAAACTATTCAGTTTAGAAAAAAATGATGTTAGAAACCTCAATATCATTTCCGAAGACCTATCCATAGATACCTCACACGTATGGGTTTGATGAAAAAAAATATTTGAGTTTCAGTTCTAAGTATGGGGACCGCCATTTTTTTATTATTTTTGTGTGAAAATCTCAATGCGGTTCACAGAATACATCTACTTACCAAGTTTCAACATTATAGGTCTTATAGTTTCGGAAAAAAGTGGCTGTGACATACGGACGGACAGACAGACAGACATGACGAACCTAAAAGGGTTCCGTTTTTTGCCTTTGGCACGGAACCCTAAAAAAGTACAGACAACATTTCAAGCAAAGAAATGTATTTTAATTAGCGAAATGAAAGTGAAGATATTATGTTACTCATTAAAATATTGCAATGCCTACGTCTGAATGAAAGACGTTCTAAAATATGATAAGAAGGGAGATTTTGTAATAGATTTATATCCAGCAAAATTTTGGAATAAATAATTTCGGAACCAAATAATGAAGGGACACCAAATTTCTCGTTAACCCATAAATATCCATCTTTTAAAGGAGCATCCTACACCCGGCAGAAGATCGCAGCTAAGCGGAGTTATTAGATATAGCATAATGTGGAAATTTTTGTTGGTGAGAACTGAGGGGGCTACGAGCCGTGACGCTTCTGATATTCAGAGCATGTATAGAAAAAATCTAGAGACATCAAAAGACGCAGTACTTTAAATGGTATTTTATAGTAATATAGGCTCTATTAGGTATTAGTAACGTTAAGGTAGATTTTATGTTGAAACACTTTCTTTTGTGTTCATGACGGATGAAAGTATTCTTGATCCTTTTGTGCAACTTTGACCACGTGTATGCAATATTTCATGATGGTCGGTTGAGTAGTTAAGTCTTGAAAGTGTAACAAGTAAGCTCACTCACTCGCATCATCATTTCCGCAAAAAGACACGTTGCTGGACATAGCCAACATAGGCCTCATCAAAGGTTCACCATAATAAACGGCTTATCAAGTTGGAGTTAGTTTGCAGACATTTTCAGTTACTAAAAATACCTTTTGGTGAGGTGCTCGACGCCTGTTTACTCGTTGTTAAAGAAAGCCGTACCGATCGAGCTAAGGTCTCGAACCTACGATGACTATCACTTTTTGTATCTAAAGCAGTGGTTTAACCGGTCCTGTGCGAATGTGAACTGGACATGCGCGCTCTATGCAATCCATTAATATGAGGAGCGTGTGCATCGTTTGGTGCAATCTTCGAGAAACTGTATACCTAGTTGTTTTTAAATGGCTAGGAATATTTTGCACCAAAATATGACGGTTTTATTTATTTTTTATAATTTTAGTATCAATTTATATTATCTATTAAGAACAAACTAATAAAAAATAAGTTCAAAACGGGTTTATTCCAAAAAAAATCCATCACTTTTTCCTTTCTGATAATAAGTACCATTTATGGTTTCACATTTTCACGTCTCAATTTTGTTGTGATAATAACCTCTGCAAGGTTTTTTAATATCAATGTTTTGTTTTTTAATATCTCATTCTTCTTCAAGAACCATCTGATTCTTCCTAGTCACTTTTATCTTTCACAATTTACTCTCTCTAAGGTAATAAAAAGCCATGCACGCTGATATTCACATAGTTTTTTATGATCGAATCACCGATGATAATATTGACTCACAAATTCCACCTTCCAATAATTCACACTAACGTTTCGTGCTAGACATATGTAAATGTATAATAAAATCATAGCTAGTCTTCACAGCTAAATGCAAGTTAACAAATTAGTTTCGTTATGCAAATACAGTGAAAGGATGTTAGCAGTCGTGAGTTTTGTATCAGTAGTACATTTTGGGGCAAAAACTTAAATCTTTTTATTGATATTGTACGACTCGTCTGTTTCATCTTCCTATGGATATTGAGTTTTAAAATTACTAAACCAGTTTTAAACAAAATCGTTCTCAACTTTTATAACCTTCGGGTATTCTCTGAAGGATCAGGGCATATCTCGAAGCATGGGTTGCATGTCGAAGTGCTGCTCGTCGCATTTTTTAGTGGACCTAGACTAGGTAACTTTTGCATAATATGGCCAATAACAGATTTAATAGTGTAGAGTAAAGATGGCTAATAACACCGTATAGTTATTGGCACTCATCTTTGGTTCCTTTCAGCCGCTCACGAACCCACGACACGTCAACGTTACTCACCGGCTTTTGTCTGTCTCAATCTTAACCTCATTAAATGCTTTCCATGTAGTGCCGTATACAATTATCACTCCAACTTAAAAATATACAAGTAGGTAAAGGTACAGTAGGTAGGTAAGATCGTAGTGGATGTAATATGGATTTTTTATTCCGTCACGGATTGATTTAATGATACATGTACAAATTTAAGTACCTAATGCTGATACTAATAATAAACTAACCTTTTCTTGTTCTCTTAGGTGTAGGTACATAAAAACATCATAGATCTAAAATCATAATAACATGGGCTCAAAGTAACTACGCCGTTGCCGGTGGTGCATTTAATCTAAATATAGCATTCATAGAGATACAAAATAACGAAATAAAGCCCGCGGCTTGAACACACAGCTTTAACATATCGTGTGATAATTTGGCTGCTTCCCAAATGTCTTAGTGCAAGTTCAGTGGTGAAATGAAGTAAGAGTATGTTTACACAACGTTCATAACAAATAGTCCTGTTTAGAACATTTATAATATTTATTTATATAAACAACTTCATTGCAGTAAAAATTTGTACAGACATACATATGCGCCCCCAACTGAAAATACGTAGTACGATTAAGGGGTAATATGTATCTCGTAATACAAGTACCTTCAGGTATTTGAAGATACTAGCATTATTTGTACTACATATATTACTGGTTAGTTTCGTTATATCACTTGATTAACAGAGCATTTGAATTATATCATTGGGTATTGTGTTGTAACGCAAAGAGTTTTACTTAATATTTATGTGTAATTAATTGAATCGGTATTCAACAACCTATTCCGTAATAGACATATATGTATTGAGATATGGACATGAAATATTTAACGATAAATTGACTACTGTAGAAATGCCTCTAATTGTACTTAGTAATGATTTATATTTGTGTATTACCTATTATAGTAAAAGTAAAGGTTTTTGTTTGTTGAAACAAACACGTTTATCGCTAGTGCGCTTAGTGGGATTAGAATAATTGTTTTTGAATGTTATTTCAGTTAAAGTTATACCTATATTATACCTAACTTGGTAACAAATTTTTCTGCGTATGGTAGCTGGCAACACTCAATAAACGCATTTGTGTCTCCTAAGATGTCCATTGCTAGTGATAGTAATGTATCAAGTAACCCTCTGCTAATCTGCTTGCTCCCTTGTCGATAAAACTAAAAAGTCAGATAGATATCACGTAATAAGCGAAAGTTGCTACTGTATTTACCCATGAAATAATTACACCGTACATATTCCTTTGTTCTCTTAAATTATGTGGATTTCTTTGAGCATTAACAAGATTTCTTACAAGGTACAAGTCCATAGAAGAATTAAATTTTATTGTGACGTACTGTAATAATAATGAGAAACGTTGAAAGAGATAAAACTTGTTTACAATACAAATCTGCATACCAACTGACATTTATTAATGTGTCGAGTCGCTCAGTTGTATGGAGGGCGTACTTACATTGGCTGATAACGACTCCGATGCGATATATTTAACGGCGACGCCCACAGTGTCGCGTAACTAACCTGACTCTGATATCCTACGAAAAATATGTCTTATTATATGCCTAGTAGCTGGTGTTTGCGGCTTTGTTTTCGAGTTATAACTAGACATGCATCCTTGCCATAGATCTCCTCTCCACACAGTAAAGGTATATCAACAATAAATCTTAAAACACCTGAATAGTGTGAACTTTGGCTGAATGTCATTCCTGAACGTTTGAGTATATTAAACTCTAGATAAGTCCAGGGACAATGTCTCAACATTAACTCTACTTGGCTTGTGAATATCTTAGTAACGAAATTCCAGGGAACGCGAACATCGTCTTCTACGGGATAGTCTTTTTTTACAGCAGCTACCTAAGTTCTAATAAACAAGTTAAATTAAAATACATACATCTAAGCCATAGATAGGTATTCAATACATCTTTTCTTAGACCCTGTTTCACCCGTTACAGATAAGTGTCGGATATCTTCTCTGACAGATGGTTTGACGCAATTTATATGGAAGATTCGTCAGATAAGCTATTCGAAACTTATCTGTAACCGGAGAAACGGGGTGTCAATCTCAAGAAGCTTATAAGAACTATACGTGCTTCTAATTCGGAAGGTTTCCATTCCATTGTTTTCGTTCGATTCCATCAAGTCTCAAAACGTCAGTGGTCTGACATATATGAAATCAGTTGAAACGTTTATTGTACGTCTGTTACAGAGTAATGTAATGTAATACCTACCTATCTGTTAATAGGCTTTTTAGTAGATCGATTACCAAAACCAATAATGCAATGTGTATGTATGTAGTTAATGTATACGTAGTTAATTAAAGTATATCGTATCGGTATCGTCTTCGACTCTCAGAGAATCCTTGCACTTATGTCACTGTAATGTTTTGGCAGGGCAAACGCTAGTTTAAAATTTGGCAACAAATTTTTATTCCTGACAGGTCTTAAACGGCCATAAACATTTGGCACTGTTTCAAGTAGCCATTGTTTAGAAGTAACTAATAGGGTACTTTAGAAACTAAGACTAATACCTGCTTTAGATTAAATACATACTTGTATAAATTTTACTTGTAAAGTATTATTTTCGTTACGGTAGCAAAACATATCATGTATTACTTACATATATCTATCCCTAATGGGTGATAGGTCTAGAAGCAAAAGTTTCACAAATAAAGAGGTAAATGAGAACACAAATCTGATAAAAAAAACAACGGTGCCTATGATAGCCTGCAGGTTAGAAGTCATAGCCGGCCTTATTTCTAAGATCATTCCTAAAAAAACGAATTCCTTTTTAACACTAATAATATAAATGATTTGAATTCATTTGAATATAGTATAAATTGACTGCTTCTGTAGCACAGTAGTGTATGCGAACGTTGTGCTGAGGTCTAGGGTTCGTTTCCTGGGTAGAACTAATTGTTTGTATGATCTGATAATATTTGTTTCGGAATTTCGCTGATTTCTAGTAAGTATGTATTTACAAAAAACTGTTTACATATAAGTATTCTATCAGTCAATCTAGCTTTCATAGTATAAGCTGTGCTTCAGGTTAGATGGAGTGCTGTGCAAAAAAGAGAACAAAATTATTTTATTTCAATAGGTTTGTGCTACATCTGTATTTTGTATTGGAAGCAGACGTCACAAAGTTATTTTTGTTCGCACAAAATACGAAGAACAAACTGAAGCTTAATGATTGTAGTGATTGTTTTATAGTAAACGATTTTCCGTTAACATGACCTCAATTAACTTCAGATGAGGACCTTCATGAAAACTAACTGTCTTTGTCATTTAGAAACCAGTGTGGGTAGTGAAAACTGTTTTGTACGAAAGGAAAATTATAATTACAACCGTATGTGATCTTTTTGAAAGTTACTTTGTTTTTGTAGTGCTAGTAGTACTACTTCTTGAAATATTGAAGAACGATGGTTTCTTTGAGATACCATAAAAGACTTAGGGAGATAAAAAGAGGATGAAAATAAATTATATTAAAAAGCTTTTTAAAAACAAGCTTTTACTGGAATGCTTATAGACGAATCAAACAAGTCCAAACTCGATGATGTTGCGACGTCTCTTGCCACGATGGCCACCTTCCAGCTCCAGCATCAGATCAGCTCCATGTCATCATAATATTGTATTGTCACGTTGTATACATATGCTTGCAAAATTTCAACAAAATCGGTTGAGGATATCTGCTTCAAAATTGAGTTGTAAGATTCCACCCGAACATACAAGCATACATACATACATTGCAAGTTAATATAAAGCTTGTAATAATTACCACAATTCGAAAGTAAATTAATAAAACTGTAGAACCGAAACTCAATTGAAAAATAACATCCATTCATTATAAACACTCTACAGTGTATTAGGTCTCGTAAACGAATATTTTGTTTATTTGTTGGTTTGTATAAAAGCACGATTATCTTATATTTACCAGTGTCTTCTTCTTCTTCCTAGCCCCTTCCCACTTTAGGTGGGGTCGGCTCTCCTTGTTTCACGGCACCAAGATATTCTGTCAAGGGTTGTCGGGTCCGGTAAATTCTCCTTCTTCAGGAGCTTGGTCATACTGGTCCACCATGTCAACGGGGGTCGACCCCGGCTTTTTTGCCTTCTGGTAAGCTTAGAGCCGTCCGAACGACGTGCTCCTCTGGTCTTCTCATAATATGTCCGTACCACCTCAATCTCCTTTCCGTTAACTTGCTCTGTATTGGAGCCACCTTGAAAGTACCACGGATATACTCGTTACGGACCCTATCCATCCTCGTTACTCCACCGGACCACCTCAGCATTTTCATTTCTGCGGTGTGCAGTTTTTGGATGTTGCATTTAACAGTGTAATTTTAGAAAAATCTATTTGTATACGAATGAGTGTTTATTGAGAATGGTTGTAGAACTCGCCTCTAGGCTACCTTTCAGAAGCTAGCAGTGGCGATAAATGTAGGGGCAACATCGAGGAAGAGCCAATTTCTTCTTTATTTAATTTTATTAGGATGAATCAAATAGTGGATCCATATATGCCAGAATAGCTTTAGCAATAAAACATTTCAATTGTACAGATGTGGGAGATACTGACCGAATAGTGATTGCAAGCCATTTGATGTGGTTCAACGAACCGGTATTTCCTTTGTTACAATTTTGGTATGCCTAAAACGTTTATAACAGTGTACCTACTTATGCATGTAGTTTATGCAAGTTACTTTTATGCTTTTGCATGAGAAATATATAGCTTGTTTGCAGTATGTAGTATGCAATTTTCTATTAATTTTAGGTTAAGATAGTTACTCTAATAACTTACTGTGGAGATTAATCTTAATATTCTACACAAGAAAAGTTCTATATTGTCACTTACATTACCTCATCCGTTTTCATAAAAATAGACTTTTATTAAAGAATTTTTATAATATCCTTTTTCAAATAAGGACGCTTTGATTAAGTTGATTAGTGGGCCCAGGAATGATAAGTCCTTCCTGTCTTCTTTGTTCCTACGCTGATTAAGATTATATTAAATCAAGTGTTTCTTTTGCTATATTATTCATTAAACATAGTGAGAATTGCAGTTACTTAATCGATTCGTGCTGGCGTTTACTTAATATAGTTACTTGTTTAAGGGGCTACGGCTAAAAGTGTTCAACTGATAATTAAAATTTAAATCCTCTTTTGTGAGTGCATCAACTCTTGTTTCAGCCTTCTATTTGACATATGTATTAGTAGTATAGGTATCGCACCTACAACAGTTGAATTTTGAAGTAGGTACCTATAACTAGTTAGATTTTTTTTGACATCAGGCCCACTGAATCCGTGTAACCGACCGTGTAATCTATGTGCGACTCAATACTCAAGTAAAATAGACTTCAAAATAGAATAGGTAAATAATCGATTACTGGACTAATCGAGAGGAAACTCTTTGATGTTTAATGAAGCATGAATATGTTGTTGTCGTTCACAAATCGATTTCCAGGGACAAGTACTACACGATTTTAATAGTCTATCTTAGTAACAAAAATATGTTTAATGGGAAGTGATAGTTTTGACATTGGACTCGATAATTATCCTCAAATCTAGATTACTGCGATACAAGTTAGTGCATGACTTAGTGCGGTATTTTAATCAATTAAAGACCAAGTCTGTTGGAATATTCACATTTTACAGCGATTTTATTTTAGAAACAATCTATTTTGCTTAGGACTTGCGTTATCGGTAATTATAATGACTTAAATTTTGTAAATACTATTAAACTTTGAGTGTGGTCTTATTTTATGTCCTTAAACATTACTTGACTTGATATTGTAACTAACATCACCCAACCTTTTCCTTTTTAATTTTGAGCAGTAAAAAACTATTGAAGAAGTCTACAAACCAGGCACGCAAAGCAAGGCAACAATATTTGCACTGTAGCATACTCATTGTTTACACATAATTCTAAAGACGCTAAAGTTTAAAAACAATTTATAAATATTAATAGAATAATGTGTTTCAAATTTTGTATATATCAAATATATTTTTATATTCGCAACCGTAAATTGTTTGTGTACAAAGAACAAGAACTATTAAATGGAGTTTATGTGTTTATCATAGCTGACTAAACTCATAAAAAGTATGACATGAAGAAAGTGGGTGTGAGTGCCACTTTATAATTTAACAAAATACATTTAAAGTTTTTCGACAAGTTTGGTACCGACATTTTAGAGGACATGTAATATCATAGTACAAGCAGTTATGGTACAGAAAAATAATCTCTTGATAAATAATATGGCAACCTTCTTGCTAAAGAGAGGCCCATGAACAGCAATGGGCTATCAAAAGTCGTTGATGTGTTGTCAAAAGGTTATTTCTTATGCACGGCGTCCATAAATTACGTGAGATATTTAAGGGGGGAGGGGGTCGAGTCAAATCTCATCTAATATTACGTTGGAGAGGGGGGGTCTCGGCAAATATCACGCAATTATTTTCTGATTGAATAAAAAAAAACACTATTTTGGTCCATTTCATCTAGAATGTACATGCTTAAGCGTAATCGTAATACGATTAAGATCATTCACTAATTCGTTCGAAAGAAAATAATTTCATTCATACTTCGACGTTACAGCCCCAGCTAAGCAAGTGCATATGTTCCGCAAAGTGCGACCCTCACGGATTGTCACAAGACGAGCTAATGAGTTACTGTGCGCAAGCGCCAGCGGCTTAGAGTGGCTAGATCAGAACGAAGTTGAAGGAGCAGGTGATTTTACTGAAAATCATATGGACATGTTGGTTCCAATAGTCTCTCTTGAGACCGCGCATGATTCTCCATGGACTGAATTAGAGTAGATATTCTTTTTTTAATCACAGTAGTTACGATCTAAGTATTCTATTGTTAAATTTTTATTACACTTATAATTAAACACTCAGCAATATTGATTACTAGTCTAACTAGTCGTAAATAAAAGCACGAAGCAATTGTTTTTCTTTTTACAATAACAATCCAACGCGTTTACGTAAGAAACCCACATTTTGAAAAATCTCACGTGAGATTGGGGCTGGGGGAGGGGGTTGAGTAAAATCTCGCGACATCTCACCAGGGGGGGGGGGGAGATACAGAAAATTATAAAAAACACCTCACGTAATTTATGGACGCCCCCCAATAGGTACTTATGCAATGTGTCATACAGAAGACTGACGGACTCCTGATTGGGTAAAAGCGGCTTCTTGCAAATTACTTTCCCATGATTCGCCTAATATCAACACTCGCAATCATTTAAGTAAAATTTTAACAAAAAATAACATATTTAAGAACTGGACCAAATTGAAATGGGACAAGCACCAGCTTTAAAAAAAAAAGAATCGTCAAAATCGGTTCACCCTGTAGAAAGATCTGCGGTAACAAACATAAAAAAAATACAGTCAAAGTCAAAAAAGGAGAAGGTTCTCACTTTTTTGAAGACGGTTAGAAACCTCCTTAGTTAAAAGCATTTGTTATGTCCTTCAGTACTTGTATGTTCTAATTCCACTAATGCTCAGCAATGTGTACAGAACCACAGTGATTTTTTTTTCCAGTAGCTATTACTAGACTAGAATTTGCTAGCACTTATTTTTACAGACAATGGTTTTTTCCATTTTCCCAGATGTGCGCAACCAGTTAACGGGACGATTAAAAAATTATGCCGCGCGGTACTGAAATAGAACGCTGTCGGAGAAAGTTGACACGGGCGTCTGTTACTCTCGTTCTGACATGATGAAAACTCAGAGAGGCAGTTTTGGGTCACTCTCGTAATAGTCCCGAATACCAAATAATAAATTACGATTCAACACCGCAAATATTTACGCGAAATGTTTCCTTGGGAATGTCATAAATTCATTGCAAATCAACTTTGTAAAATGCAAGTTGAAAGATGTGTTAATTTTGGATGGAATTTGTTTTATCTACGACACGTATTGTACTGACCTATATTATAGAATTAACCTCGTTTTCACCATGCGAACGAGACACTCATTATGACACCACACTGTACTTAAAACATGTGTCTTTAATTAAAAACAACATTATTTTTAGTACACCATATTGCTAAATAAAATTCAACATTTCCTTGCTTTGTGTATTGACGAGTAAAAGTTTGAAGAAACGAATAAAGGAGACGTAGAAAGTTTACAAAAAATGACCTAAAATAAATTAAACGTCAGAATTTCTTCATAGTTTTAGTATTGACTTGAACCATGACATTTGTAGCAGTTTTTGTGTGCTACTTTTTGAACATGTAACATATCCGCCTCTTCTTTTTAAACTTTAAATAAAATATAAAAAAGTTAAGATTCATATTGTTTATTCCTAGTAAAGTATCACACAGATGTTCGTGTCAATATGAACACACACAGTAAAGATGGTACAGTTATGCAATTAGCTTAGAGAATGGCGTAAACAGTAACGTCCTTCTCGGTCAACGGGCTGTGTTACTAACACTGTTATTAACATAAACGCGAGTGTTAGCAAGGCTAAGTAATTCGGCCAGGGGTACGTAATTTTCAATTGCAATCTGACTGACTGAAACAATATAATATTGTTAAGGTTAGACTTCCGTAATCGAAACGAATGCATCGAATACCGGACGTGAATCCATTTCTTTGTAATAGTTTAGATTAGTTAGCTTTAGTGTGCAACAAGTTGCAGCCTTCATTGTTATTTAATATTTTATTTCCACATCAAAATATTTTCCCTTTCAAATGTCTGTTAGACATGTTAGTAGATTTCACTTGGCAATATAGTACTAATCCTACTTGGGTTCTCGTCATACGCCTTCTATCGCTGGGCAGGGTTAAATAAGTCTTACCCTAATGTCATGAGCTTATTGTCTCAGTATATTATCCAAGTTTTACTGGCGTACTGACATTTCTATTTCTTAATGTTACTTTTCAACGAAATGCTTTTATGTCCGTAAACCCAGATATGTGGTTAGACCGTTGCCATGTTAATTTTAAAGCTGTGTATAGTCATTTCAGTTTTCATCCGATAATGTCTGACCTATTTTACCTTTTAGAATCAAATCTACTTCTCTTTATTAACCTCGGTGTTGTCTTTATTAGGAAAGACAACACAGAGGGCTAAGCAGATGATAGGTACCTATTACCTATATTACCTATATACCTATATTAATTACAGCTTTTTTTATGTTTGCCGAATAATCACCTTTTAAAAGTAGCCGTGATAATAATAACGTTAATTTCCAACGCTGCTGTTAAAGTAACTAAGAAGATAGACTTTAAAATTATACTGACATTATTTTTCCAAATGCCTTCAAAACCTGAATTCATTGTGGGTTTTAAAACGAGACAAGTTATCATTAGCTGTCGACGCAATGTAATTAGGTTGTAAGGCCTAATTGTAAGAAAGTGAAATGCGAGGCCGACGTGAATGTGAGAACATTTTCCCATAACGCTCGCTTTACAAACACTGTTACTAGTAAACGTTACTTCACAACTTCGACCGTGTATATTAAAATGAAATGGATGTATATTGAAAAGAGGTATTTCGCTAGATTCCTAGCAAATAAATAATGGAATCTATGGGCTAAGAAAGGGATTACCTTTGTATTGTTCATTATTCTATTATTGGGTAGGTACCTACTTGACGTCGACTGCGATGGTCAAAATACGCGATTTTCTTTATATTTATGTGCTGCTTTTCAGTAAAACCATTGCAACAAGTTTTCACTGTAGTATATAAAAATATAGTCAGATTTCATAATAAAAGTTTATTTGCTGTAGAATTATATAAATAAAATAAAACAATGTAAGAAATCTTTCTTATGCTCTTATTACCTAAGAATGAAGAATAATTGATATAAATTATTACACATATTACTTTTATGACTCAATTATTAATATCTTTAGTTTAACCAACTAGAGATTAGAAGCTAAAATTCAAAATTTAAAAAACCCCCTACTCAAGCACTTAATCGAGTAATCATACGCCAATGATATTTTTCAGACATTCTATTATTCTGCCCCACTTTCACCCCCATAACTTTTAAACGACTCATCCGATTTTCATGAAACATGTCTAAGAACACTCGCACGTAACTCACCTTTCATACAAAAAACAAACTAAATTGAAATCGCTTCATCCGTTCGCGAGCTACGGTGCCACAGATAGACAGACAGACAGACACGTCAAACTTATAACACCCCTATTTTGGCGTCGGGGTTAAAAAAGAACGCGACGAGATACGATTAAATAAGTTTCTATTAGTCATCTATCTTCTATGTAAATAACAATTAAATTATGTCCCTTTGTAAGCGCATGACTTGAAAAATTCGACTTTTCTTTACGGTATCAAAAAAAGTTGAAAAGTCAGAATGCATTTCAAGGGCTCTGAACATTGAATAAAAATGAAAATTCCTTTTAAAAAACATCAGATTGCAAACTCTAGCGACAAAAATAAATAATTGTTTCTAGTGTGATTTAAATTTGCAACTCAAGCCATACTTGCATTTCAATGAGATAGAGTCTGATTCTGAGATGAGTAACATAAGATAGAAGATAGATTCCTTCGCTAGAATATTGAAAGCTGCAGATTCAATTAAGCTACAACCATGATTGAAGATAAGATCATCGTAATTAGCTTCCGCTTGAGTCTCAGTCAAACGAAATTTAATATGCGATTATAAATTTTAATAAGTGCTTTTGTGTGAAAGGGAAATTTGAATTCAACTTTCGCTTGAATTGTTATACAATTAAATTTTGAACTTTGATTGTAGTTGAGGTTGGGAGATGGTTTAACACGTCTAGGGCTGTTCAATATAACATATTTATTACCGAATACAGATTAGTCGTATTTTAGTCGATAGTTCGCCGATTCACATCTTTGTGGAGTGAAGATGGAAGGCTTTTTAACTTATATTGAGAATAATGTTAATAACAGTGAGTCTCAAGCTGTAGTTGTTCACTTTTTTATGACAAAATCAGGAGGTTTCCTTAAGCTTAGGTTCTTGTAAGAGGTTACTCGGTTAAAGGCAACCAGATAGATTTGAATCTTTACTAATATTATAAACGCGAAAGTTTGTAAGTATGGATGGATGGATGTTTGTTACTCTTTCACGCAAAAAGTACTGAAATGATTTGGATGAAACTTTACAGTAATATTGCTTATACATCAGAATAACACATAGGCTACTATTTGCCGCGATAACCGACATATACGCGGGCGGAGCCGCGGGCAACAACTAGTATTATAAACGTGAAAGTTTGTAAGTATGGATGGATGGATGTTTCTTAAGCCGGGTCTCCTGCGACACTGTTTAATGTTTTTAAACACCAAACATCACATATTTATCAAAATATGGGCGTGGCCTAACTGTTTTGTTATTTTTATCAAGCAAACGCGTTATCCGAAGCGGACGGAAAACATCCCCATGATCGCCTGCAACGGGGGGAGGGCGATTTCATTTGCTAACATAGGGTTGTGCATTTACCACATAACATTCTTCATTTTAGTCTTTGCTTTGCGTTGCTGCAAAAAGATTAATCGTTTTGATTTACAAACCGGATGTTATCGACTTGTTAACCAGTGATCATTTTCGTTATCATTAAGTAGCTGATACTTGTTCATACATTTTTATTATTTTCATTTTATGCTTCTCGTACAATGAAACTGAACTGAACTTATATTAATACTAATATTATCCATATTTATACTATAAAGGACAATTTAAATAATATTAAAAGGTTACCTAACATCAGCACTATGAGCCATTAAATTATTTCCAAAATTAAATAACTATTTTGTTAGTCATTTCGGACATCTGTTTTTTATGTCATGTTCTAATAAGGAATGATTTTCCAATCCGTCAATCAAAAATAAAAAGCGGCCAAGTGCGCGTCGGACTCGCCTATGAAGGGTTCCGTAGCAGCAAGTAACATAATATATTTTTTTATTTTATTTTTATAAATGAGTTGATTGAATGAAAGACAAATTGCGGTTTACGATCTCGTTCAAACCAATTTTCGGTGGAAGTTTGCATGGCATTCATGGCAAATTTACATCACATTTTTTTTTAGTTTTATCATTTTAGAAGTTACAGGGGGGGGGGGTGTCCCCACGTTTTATCACTTTGAAAGTGTCTCTCGCGCAAACTATTTAGTTTAGAAAAAAAATGATATTAGAAACTTCAATATCATTTTTAAAGACCTATCCATAGATACCCTACAGGTGTGGGCTTGATGAAAAAAAATTTGTTGAGTTTAAGTTCTAAGTATGGGGAACCCCCAAAAGTTTATTGTTTTTTTTCTACTTTGGTGTGAAAATCTTAATGCGGTTCACAGAATACATCTACTTACCAAGTTTCAACATTATAGTTCTTATAGTTTCGAAAAAATGTGGCTGTGACATACGGACGGTCGGACAGACAGACAGACATGACGAATTCATGGGTTCCGTTTTTTGCCATTTGGCTACAGAACTCTAAAAAGGTCGCAATTAGGCCTCGGTAAGAAAAGTACTCAATACTTTGAAGTATCGATACTTCCGTTTCGATACTTTTATGAGTACTATACTTTTTATTGGATGTTACTCATGAGTACAGTATCGATACCTTCTAATCGACACCGCATCCCTATGTTTGATGTTCGTGTGTGACGTTTGTTTAAAGTCGCAGGAGACGGCAATGGTCTGATAACATGGTTTGCAAAAACATTTCTTTAGTTTGTTTTGTTATTTTTGGGAGCAGGAGACACGCCTTTTACTCTTTCACGCAATACTACTGAACGGATTTGGATGAAACTTTACAGTAATATAGCTTATACGTCAGAATAACACATAGGCTACTATTTGCCGCGAAAACTGACATACACGCGGGCGGAGCCGCGAGCAAAAACTAGTATAGTATAAAAATGAATCGCCGAAATGTATATACGCGCATAACTTCCGATCGGCGGCACCAAATTAAATAATTCTATTTTTTTATGTGTTTATTATTGTAAGAACAAGGTTTGTGTACAAGAAAAATTAAAAGATAACAGGAAAAGTATTTTTTTTGTCCGCGTCTGTACACTGACTGTGGGAAACTGAGACAGATATGCAAATACGGCAGTACGAAGTTCTAAGAATTGCTCGTTTAAAAGTATTAGACACAGAAATAGATCAAAAATCTTGATTTATTTCTGTGGCATTAGATTAATTATGTTTAAATCACATTAATTTTTGTTTTGTTTCTGTGATAAATATACCTCGGTATTTAGCAACATGCGTTAAATCAGGAAATATTCCTAGTGCGGGAGTGGTCTTACAAAAAAATGGAGACAAATTACTTCTTGAGTGCCTTTGGCAAACATTTATTAATGCCAGTTATTCGACAATCGGTTTAGTCATAATGTGTAGGATAAGAGTGATTATCCATTCATCTTTATCGTCGCCATTGAATACTTCCTGCAAGTTGAAACCAGTTATTATCAATTTGTTCATTGTATTAATAGTGTAGGTTTGTTCATTGTCAGCTGCATTTATATTTGGTCTAGTCGTATAAAATTTAAGTATGTGGGCTGGAAAATATAATGGTTTTTAATAGTGTGATTTAAAGCAACGTTGAGGGCCTTGTTTTTTAAACAACCCCCGACGCAAAAAGAGGAGTTTTATAAGTTTGACGTCGATGTCTGGCTGTCTGTTTTTGTGTCTGTCTGTGGCATCGTAGCTCTCAAACGGATGGACCGATTTCGATGCGATTTTTTTTCATTTGAAAGCCAGTTTCCTTGTGGTGGTTCTTGGCTATGTTAGGTTAATATCGGTTTAGCAGTGTAAGAGTATCAGCTCTTTTCCAAAATGATGTAAGGAATTTTTGGCGCATGATTAGTCGATTAATTGCTTGCGTAGGGAGTTTTTTAAATTTGTAATTTAAGCTTGTAGTAGCGTCTCGTTCTATCTACCTCATACTTACTTAGCCTATAATTTGGCGTCCATTGCTGAACGAAGGCCTCCCCCAAAGAGTGCCAACCATCCTTCCTGGCTTTGGGCAGTTCACAAACACTTCTTCCTAATAAAATAAGGAGATAGAAAGGGTGTTTACCAAAACCTATAGGGATCTTTTTTTTTCTATCATATACCAATACGATAGAAAAAAAAAAGGATCCCTATAGGTAGTAAACGACCAGACGTGTTATCTGATAGTAAATGAGTACCGCCGTTTCGCGATTTGCAGGTGTCACAACTCGAAAAACACTTTTAAGGTAGCTAGCCATACACAGTAGGGGTACCTTCTTACCTACCTACCTACCTGTGCAGGTATGTTCTCTACTCAGCTCAAGCTTACCTGATGGGAGTAACTGTGCAGACAAACCTATCAGGTACACCCGTGTTTATATTGCTTTGTAGTCAAAATAATATGATTTTCAATGTTTTTATGCCAATTTCAAAGTTATGATTACAATCCATGCCAAATAAAAAAAGCAGCCAAGTGCGAGTCGGACTCGCGCATGAAGGGTTCCGTAGCAGCAAGTAACATAATATAAAAGTTCTTGTAGTTCGTTGTAACTTTGATCGATAAATTGCGGTCTACGATTTATGACGTATTAAAAAAAATACTAGATCTCGTTCAAACCAATTTTCGGTGGAAGTTTTTTTTTAGTTTTTTAGTTTTATCATTCTCTTATTTTAGAAGTTACAGGGGGGGGGGGGACACACATATCACCACTTTGAAAGTGTCTCTCGCGCAAACTATTCAGTTTATAAAAAAATGATATAAAAACCTTAATATCATTTTTGAAGACCTATCAGTAGATAACCCACACATACGTGTTTTATGAAAAAAATATTATGGGTTTCAGTTCTAAGTATGGGGATCCTCAAAATTAATTGTTTTTTTTATATTTTTGTGTGGAAATCTTAATGCGGTTCACAGAATACATCTACTTACCAAGTTTCAACAGTATAGTTCTTATAGTTTCGAAAAAAAGTGGCTGTGACATACGGACGGACAGACAGACATGACGAATCTATAAGGGTTCCGTTTTTTGTCTTTGGCACGGAACCCTAAAAATGAAAATAGATAGGTCAGTATCGCAAACCATTATCTGAATATCAGAAAATATAAATATCAAATTGACCTACTGTCGTTATTTACTAGGTCAGAGTTGCCAAGGGCACATTATTCAGATTGAAATTTAAATTATTTACCCGTCTTTTATAAATATTATCTAATCTAATTGAAATTTGTATTACAATATTTCTTATAACATCTGTGTTTCCTCAGTTGTTTGTGCAACCTTAATTTATTAAATGAATGAGCACAGTTTCATAATAAATCATATTTTTCTTGGATTCATTCATAAATGAAGCTCTAGAAATAATTTCTTGATTCACTGCGCATAGAATTAGGTTACAACAGACTTATTTGTAAGTCAAGGTGATTTACATTTTTTTATAAAAATTATAATTTATAAGTTCGTATCTATTCGCAAATAAGGCTCGTTATCTGACGGGTGGTTACTGCGGGCACTTGGACATTAGTAACATAATGGGAGTCATTGAATTAAGAAGCTTATGGAACTCTAAAGATCTCTACCAAGCTGCACCATAGGTACTCCTCTTTTGAAAATTTCTTAGCTTTTGACTTTAAGGTCTTAGATGAATGAATGAATGATCTATATTCATGTACTTGTGTATAGGTACCTATGGGTGTTAAAACTTCATAGCGTTGGATTACTATATCTCAAATTAGAAAAAAAAACATTCGAGATATTTACCAAAGTTATAAATAATAATAATAATAATAAAACTTTAGGCCTATTACTTGTTTACCAACGTTATATAAACTTCTTACATCTATTCTGAGACTCAAAATCACTACTCATATTAATAACAATTCGATAATTTCCGTTTCTCAGAATGGATGTAGAAGTGGGACCCGTGGCACTAAAGAGCTCCTTATAATAGACATGACCATTAGCCAGCAGGTACGTCGTAATCGTGAGAGTCTGGCGACATGCTGGATAGATTACAAGAAGGCTTATGACTCGGTTCCACATACATGGCTTTTAAGGGTGCTGGAGTTGTATAAAATTGATACAACTCTGAGCACTTTCTTGAAGTCGTGTATGGGGCAATGGAGAACAGTACTTCGCTATCCAGGGTGTTGGCAGTCTACGATGAACGACGTACTTATAAAGATCGAGCGGGGCATCTTTCAAGGTGACAGTCTGAGTCCCTTGTGGTTTTGCCTAGCTTTGAACCCTCTCAGCACTCTATTAGAGGGTTCAGGGTTAGGCTATAGGTTGCAGAAAGATGATCGAGTTATATCTCACCTCCTTTATATGGATGATTTGAAACTACTTGCCCCCACTAAATTACAATTGACAGCGTTACTAAAGGTCACTGAAAACTTTAGTAATTCTATCAAGATGGAATTTGGTATAGACAAGTGTGCAGTCATGTATGTAAAGAAGGGAGTGATTGTGGAATCTGAAGGAGTAGAGCTTTCAGATTCTACAAAACTTAGATCTCTGTCTGCGGCCGAAACCTACAAGTATCTAGGTTTTTCACAGTCCTTAGGAATACCAGAATCTGATATGAAACAGTCGTTGCGGGAACGCTTCTTTGGCCGCCTGAAAAAAGTACTTAAAAGTCTTTTATCAGGCGGTAACAAGGTGCGAGCCTACAATGGTTGGGTCATGCCGGTTCTGATGTATTCCTTTGGTATACTTAGATGGACTCAGACTGAATTAGATGCCCTAGACCGGAGAGTCCGTACATTGCTGACTGCATTCCGAATGCATCACCCACGGTCATCGGTTATGAGGTTGTATATCCCGCGAAAGTTTGGGGGTCGTGGACTATTAAATATCAAGACCCTACACAATCGCGAGATATACAATCTTAGAGAATATTTTCTTCACACTGATGTGGGAGTGCATCGTAATGTAGTTGCAGTGGATACCGGACTCACTCCGCTCGCTTTGGCTAAAGAGAATTGGCGCAAACCTGTAGTACTTAGTACTAATGATCGCAGGGAGGTATGGAAGGGCAAAGAACTTCATGGTCGGTTTTATCGGGCTCTTAATGGGCCCGATATAGACTTCAAGGCCTCAACTTCCTGGCTACGGTATGGTGATCTCTTCGGAGAAACCGAAGGTTTTGTTTGTGCGATTATGGACGAAGTTATCATGACGAATAACTATCGGAAGTATATCCTGAAGGATGGCACGGTCGACATCTGTCGGGCATGTCACCGTCCTGGAGAATCTATCAGGCATATTATTTCTGGTTGTTCTCGTCTTGCTAACGGCGAATATTTGCACAGGCACAACCAAGTAGCCAGGATCGTACATCAACAGCTTGCCCTTAAATACAAACTTGTGAATTCGGAGGTGCCATACTACAGGTATGTGCCCGACCCAGTTCTCGAGAATGGTCGTGCTACGTTATATTGGGATCGGTCTATTATCACAGACAGGACTATTGTTGCCAATAAGCCGGATATTGTGATGATAGATCGATTAGAGCGCCGCGCAATGATTGTCGATATCGCCGTTCCTCATGACGAGAATCTCGTGAAAGTCGAAAAAGAAAAACAAATAAAATATTTGGATTTATCTCACGAGATTGTCGATATGTGGAATGTGGATTCGGTCATCATTGTTCCGATAGTCGTATCTGCTCACGGATTGATAGCCAAGAGCCTCGACCAACATCTTAAGAGGCTCACGTTAGAGGGCTGGATCAAGGGTCTGATGCAGAAGGCAGTCCTCCTTGACACGGCTCGTATTGTGAGGAGGTTCCTGTCTCTGGAGCCCTAACCACCGGTTTCTTGGTCCCTGTACCCGAGGTCGGTGGTCTACTATTTTTTATATTTTTAAATGTATTTGTTTTTATATTTATATTTAAAAATGTAATTAATATGTATATTTAATGTAATAAAGAGAATAATAATAAATATTTTGGACATCTAACACACAATGCCGTCTAGTCCCAAGCTAAGCAGAGCTTGTGTTATGGGTACTAGACAACTGATACAAATACATATATACTTTTTTTTTTTTTGTAAATACATACATATTATACATAGAAAACACCCAAACTCCGAAACAAATATTTGTAGATCATACAAACATTTGGTCCGACCCGGGAATCGAACCCGAGACCTCATGATCAGCAGTCGCACACGCCAACCGCGAGACCAACGAGGCAGAGACGACCAACGAGACCAATGTTCCTTATTCTTTCTCTTAAATTGAATTAAGAACAGTTTATTACATTAGTTGATATAAAATATGTATAATCCTTTGCGGCTATTCAGTCCCTTTGGGTCATAAACGATCTAGTTAATAATACGTAAATAAAAACAAAAAATAATGTTCAATTCTATAATATTAATAAGGAAGAAGTTCAATTAATAATAATATTAATAATTTATATTAGAAAATTGTGCGATTATAAGTGGTGTCAAGTCAACCGACTCGACTCTGGCGTCGTGTCGCGGTCACTTGAAGTTTATGAGCGTGTTAGATATTAATTAATTATATTACATGCATTCTGATTTTGACATAATATTTTAGCAATATTTTTTCTCTTTTGGAAATTGTAAATAGACACCAGATTTAAAAATATTGTATCAAATCAGATGCACAATTCAGTAATGATTCAACTTACTTCTATCGCATAAATATATCTGCTATGCAAGAGTTGACGTTCACTGCAATGATTTGATTGATCGATGAACGATCTACATAGGATCCTGCACTTCTTTGCTAACATAAATAAAAAAAACAATTACCTGAAAAAGATTCCGCTGAGAGGAAAAGCACGAGAGCGGTCAAGAGGAAGGATTGCCTAAGGATTATCTTGGACAGATGCTATTATTATGCGTACCACTTCGGACCGAAATAGATGCAAAGCGAGTTTTCGCGGCATGATCGGTCGTGATCATCCTCCAGACGTTTCTCATCAATAAGAGGAACATTTGGAGGTCCACGGCGTATCTGATCTATAAAAGTCACACATTTTTTAAATATTTTATTATATTTACTTAAGCAAAACATTTAAAAACGTCTAAAATATAAAATATTCATTATTTAATTCAATTAGATTTCGCCATGCTGCAACAATTGTCTGCATTCGCAATGAGTATGGTGACCACCACTCTTGGATTTTGCTTATGATTTCCATCAGGCAGAGTACAGTCATTTTGGCGGGCCATACATAAAAAAAACATCCAAATTATGTTTTTTTTGTAAAGTTATTTTATAGTATGCAAATTAAGAAACGATAGAGGTTGTTTCTTTTATAATATGCAATCATTATATCTCCTAGCTCCTAGATAAAAAATATTTGTCAAAATAATATACTATCGTTATTATTATAACTGGACGTTTTTAAATGTCATTAATAAAAGTATGTATGAATTAAACTTCATAACAGATTAAAGATTTGTTTGTTTTACGTAAAATTGATCAGAAGTGTATCATTTCAATTACTAACTAGTCGTCCTTGACTACGTTCCACTTTAGTGCTAATGATACCGATATGCGATATCTTGTAGAATGTAGACCTAAAGGCAGGTAATGCAATACATACAGTACCTACCCATACCCAATTATAGCCAACCTATTGTCCTTTAGAAGGTGCGGGATGACAGCATAACTACCATTGTAATATTGTAATATTGCATATTGGTAAGGAGTAGGTTGGTACTTTATCACAAATGTTAGGCGTGCCAACATATATATTTCCCTAGTTCACTCAACATCTTCAATACATAAAACATATGTACTTAACCGACATTATGTTTTTTTGAAAAATTTTTTTGAAAATTATAATTTGTACGAAATTTAGTTTTATATTGAGGAATTTAGAAATCTTCGTTTTAAACTTTTATTACAATCTCTTTTTTTATATATCTAGTTATTTTTCACACTCATGTAATACTTTTTCAGTATTAAAACCTTCAGACAGCTTCAGAGACCAAAGAAGCCTAGACGGTAGAGGGAAAGTTCTACATATTGGGTAATAAACCATAGATTTTAATTCATGGGATTCCAAATTCTGCTTTTAACATCAGCCAACATGATTATTCTGACTACTTCCAAAGATAATACTTAGTTTATTTAATACTAGGTTTTAATACTACAGCGGAGTTTAAGGTTACATGCCCTGGCCAAGATAATATCACAAAATTAAACAAACTATAGTGACTACTGTTCTAGAACAACAGAGTTCTAGGAAATAGATAAACACTAATTAAACTTTGTAACTTTTTTTTTAACTCTACGTCATTTCCCTATTGTGTGGAATGTCGGTGTTCCCCGTACAGAACATTATGTGAATAAGGCGCGTGCGCAAATCGCGTGTTTATCAATCGGCAACGGAAACAGGCTCGTCATATTAGATAATATTTTGTAGAAGGTATGTACTATCTAGCTGACCGGCCGGTATTGTTTCTATTTATATTTTATGAGACCTGGGTGAAATTGTTTTGTTTTTATGGGTTTGTGTTGTATATGTACACTATTATGAGTTCACTTTAAATATCGTGGGTTAATTTTTTTTTAATAATTAGTTTAAAACATTGTTTTTTTTTTTTTTTATGTTTGGCCCGCCAAAATGACTCTGCTCTGCCTGATGGAAAACTAAGCAGAATCCAAGGGTGGTGGTCACCATACTCATTGCGAATGCAGACAGTGCAGTATGGCGACCCACACTATGGCGGCCTAGTGATGCTACTGCATCTTTTAGTCCAGTCAACAAGTATGAAACTTGTTGTCTAGACTAATTGGGCCCCCGGTCTCGCACTCACCAACGAAACACGACAGCACGAACGCTGTCATTTTACGTTGATTTTCTGTGCGAGGGTAGTACCGCCCCGGTCGAGCCGGCCCGTTCGTGCTGAAATCAGCGTGGCTCTACTACCTCTACTACATGGGATTGTCGGTAAATTTTTTCTAAGTTTTTCAATATTATGATTGATTCAATATTTTCATTGATATGCAAGATCAACCTTTTAACACATATGTGTTAATTTGACACAAAGTACATATAGTACGGTATGTTTTTGCTACTTAAGTTATTAACTATGATATACAGGGTGGATATGACGAAATACGACGCGGGCCATTCAAATATGTCTGTTGACTTTGGGATTGTTAAATTTATTTGAAAATTGAAATTAAAAAAATGAAACTTTCAAACAAACTAAATGCCTAAAAATATTAAAACCGATAAGAACACCATTTGCAATTTAAGTTCACTAACCTACGTGCATACGAGTACAGCTGAGGGGCATGGCATGGCGGCAACGTCAAACGGCGCCCGCGCGGTGCTGCCGCCTACTTATATCCGCCTAATATTATAAAACATGAAATTCAATTAATTATAATTTAAATTTTTCAATTCTCAATGAATACACAGATCGTATCTTATAATAATGTAATTTTTTCGCAATTTTGCAAATAAGTAAGTAGGTAGGTACTAACAAATAGCTTTGCAAATAAGTAATAACAAAAAGTATGTCTTACGGGCAATGTCTTACAAAAAGTATATCTCGTCAATCTTATGAAGCCTGTACTTACTTGTATTTAAAGGTTTACGCTTATTTTTTTAGAACTTTGTGAATAGATCTATGGCTTACTTACTTGAAAATGAGGAGCAGCTGTACGCAAACTACATGTCAGTGTAGGTACGTAAAGCCAGAGCGGCATTTCCTCGGCATTCTCCATAAATTAATATCATATCCGAGTATTCACTAGCCGTATAACCAAATCGAGGCATTGTTTCATTTACACTCACACAAAGTAATCGTTAAATAACAACTAAGTACTAACAAACCTAACTAATGTGTCCTGTCCCTGTCCTGTCACTATTAAAACAGTTTTTCGCACTAATCACTTTAAAATACCTATTATTTATTAATAATCAAATCAATTCAAACGTGCAACGACGCGAACACGTCACGGGTTCGCGTATTGCGACACACTGACCGACTAATCAAATGCAGTTTCTTACGCTTGAAATTAGAAAAGGATAGAAAAGATATTTTCGGTTGACCCTTTTACTCTCCCGGGTGATTCCTTCCAGAAATACCTACCTATTGTTTTTAACTATTTTGTGATTACGTGTGTGAGGATCTTATTGCTCAGACATAAGGTATATTTTAGAGTGAACATTATTTGAGTAGTTAGACCTAAGGTCGTTAACCCGTTGATGATAGCGTTGCATTGAACACACCGTGTAGTAAATTTCAAAAACGAAAAGTAGTGTCCCGTGGCTAAACTACTGAACCGATTTCATTGAAACTTTGTAGGTGGACTTGTAACGTGTGTAGGTATACCTAGTTAAAAAAACTCTTGCTTTGTGGTATCCACCTTGTATAAAATAATTATGGCTTGAAGAGTTAGAACCAACATATAAATGTATATAGGATACATACATATCTAATAAATAAATAAATAATAAATATTTCGGACATCTAATACACAATCGCTATCTAGTCCCAAGCTAAGCAGAGCTTGTGTTATGGGTTACTAGACAATTGATATAAATATTTTTTTTTGTAAATACATACATAGAAAACACCCAAACTCCGAAACAAAAATTTGCAGATCATACAAACATTTGGTCCGACCCGGCAATCGAATACGAGACCTCAAGCACAGCATTCGCATACACTACCACTAGGCCATCGATGCAGTATCAACACGGAATGAGACATATAAAAAAAAAACTAGCAGATAAAACCTTCATTAATAAGTGAGGTTGCTTATTTTAGGCATCGTGTCTCTAAAGAAGTTAACTCGATGTTCTAGTAAAACAAAACATTAATAAAACAAAATTTAATGGTTAACAATTCAACACGCATTATGTTCTTTACGTGAGGTTTCATTCTAAGCGATCAGATACAATACGATGGAAAGCTTAAGATGAAGCAACTATGTTGTGAATTATTCAAGTGCGCCAGCTATCGCCTTTTAAAGACTATCTTTTGTTCGGATATTTCGTTTTCAGTGTGTGAAGTTTAAATTATAAATGATTAAAAGTATTTAAAAGTCATATACTAATCCATACTTAGGTATATTATAAATGCGAAAGTAACTTTGTCTGTCCTGCTTTCAAGGCCAAACCGCTGCACCGATTTCAATGAAATTTGGCATAGAGGTTCTTTGATTTTTGAGCACAGATATTGATCAAGATAGATTGGTGACGAAAGTACTTTGCCATATAAATCCTGCGTGGCAACAAAACACAAAACCGCACCCCCTAAACGCACCCGATTGGTCAATGCGCGAGCGTCGACTAGTGAAGTGTCACACTTTCATGTCTATTTATCGAAGAATGGAATCATTGGAAAACTGAAATGCAACTTAATATTTATGATAACATTTGACAATTAAGTATATAAAGTAAGTTCGGAAACTAAAAACCATCTACTTAAAAAGATTATTTATAAAAAATATAATAAACTTTTAGAACAGCATTTTTTTCCAAATTTATAATATTTATCGGTTATAATAGCATAATATACGTAATTTAGATAGGTATATAATGTTTTTTTTGAAATGTGATAATAAAGCCTTTTTATTTAATAGGATCCTGGTAACTTTAAAATGTATATTATTATATTTATAATGTAATTATTTTGACTAATGTACCTATCAAACTTATTTTTATTTCAAATAGACAATAAGTTTCACATTCTCATTCACAGTTCGTAGTTGAACAATATAGGAATAACACTACCAGAATTAAATAGTCTCTTGCCTGCATAATAACAATTTATCGATACATTCACCTACGTAGTGTATCAAGCTCTAGCGTAAGTCGCATCGGGCATCCGTACTTCGTGTAAACAGTTTAATTGAGCATTCGGAACGATTGTTTATTTCGATATTCATTGCGCGGTCACTTCACGGGAATTAGTACGAGTATTGTGTATTGAACGTAATGGATCCAGTACCTTAATGAAAAAGTAAATAGATAATTGCTTCTATTTGACAACATAAAACTGGTTGAAAGAACATTTTGATTCTTGTTTATCTTTGTTTTTATTAAAAAATATTACTTACTGATGTAAGGAAATGCCTCCTTTCTTCAGACTAACTTACTACTCTTATTTTAACAGTTAGTGACTGCACAATACGACATCGTAATGAAGTTTTTGTAGTTTTGTTAAGCTGAGAACGCCGTTCCGTGAATCTCGCTGCGTAATGAGCGGGCGACATTAATACTATGCACTAAAGTGCAAGCTTTCGGCACACGTGCCACGCCTCTTTCACCATTCTATCGTGTTCTGTGTTTTTGAGGTAGGACATAGGATACTCTTTGCTTCGATAACCGACAAACATGCGGGTGGAGCTGCGCGCTGAAGCTAGTAATTAATATGCAGCCATATCTAAATATGAATATTTTTTTCCATACTTATTAGCCTAGGTTTATTAATTTTTTCAGTTATCGATGGAGAGGACCAATAAAAGCTGTTTATGTGATGTGATACATAATGATCATTCCCATACTTGAGTCAATTGTATAGGGTAGTTTAAGTCAATGCCGATCTACTGCAATAGACGCATTTGTGTTCTAGTCTAATATATCACTTAGCACTAAGTTCAGCTGAAGAGAATACGGGTGGAAACTTTCACACGAAAGAAATGAAAATCAGACGAAGTCATAGGATTTTTTAATGAAAATGTGCCTCTATGTACATCCATCCTTATTTGACTAATCTTACATTAAAATACATAATTATCATGACTAAAACTCTAATATTAATGTTGAGTAATATAAAAATACTGCAAAATATTCGCTAAAAAGATCTTTGAGACTTATAACTCTGTATTAAAGAAGTAAATGTAAGGTCAGATAGAAAGGCACAGACAAGTGTGTTTATTGTTAAAAATGCAATTTTATGAATTTTTTTGTGTATACAAATACGATCTATTTACAAGTTGTTTTATCAAACACATTGTTTTATTTAAAAAGTATTCAGAACTAAGTAGATATGAGGTTATAGGCAATAATATCAGTTTTTAGACTTTCTTCTTATACCTACTTACTTTTACTGTACCTCCTGTTCGGCCTTCAAACGGGAATTAAAACTAGTCATTAGGCAAAATTGCGATATGAACATCTCTAATTCAACCAAATAAGCCGACTAATAGTCGACCTTAACATGGTAAGTAATTAAAGTTAGGAGAAATAAAATTAAAATAATAATTAATTTGTCCTTCTCCTAGAGAGGTATTGTCTAGTAACAAAGAGGTATGTAGGTGTAGATGCAAGGCCGAGCCGTCATACTTAATTGATAAACCTTTACCTGTGATTGTCATGCAATTTAAGATAATACCTACCCACGTTTCTTTAACGTAGAATTTAACTAGGTAATTAACTACCATTTTGGAATTCAATGATGGCCACCAGTCAAGTCTTCCTTTCTCGACATTCATTTATTTTTTACGTTATTTAAAAATAGAATTTATGTCAAATTACACTGTGTGTGTACAATTCAAAAGTGTCCTTGTTTATATTTATATAATTTTCATTATAATGTCAATTTTTTTTACACTTAAAAAGTTCTGCATTAATTGAGCTCAAATTTTGACACAACAAACCGCTTCAAGGATGGTTTTATATGTTATTGGTATCAGTTTTGATTCTTATTTAATATTCTTAATACCTGGATTACAGTGATTTGCTCGGTATTTTTTTGGTGATATTTCTAAAAATGAATTCTAGCTAGATCGATTTATCGCCGTTGAAACCCCCTGCATACAAAATTCTATGAAAATCGTTGGAGCTGTTTCCGAGATTCAGATTATACATTTACAAGTCCGCCATAGTGCTGGTCACCATGCTGCACTGTCCTTGTTCGCATTTAGGATGGTGACCAAAACTGTTGGAGAATCCAACAAGCTTGTGCTTTCCATCAGGCGGCAGGCAGCTCCATGGTCTAAGAAAACAAGGTCTCGAATTCCGAGAGTTCCCCGAGGTGACGTCACTATCCAGTTACCACGTGATAGCAACATGACACGAAATTAACCAATCAGAACCAGCGAATAGCAACATCACACGAGAGAAACCAACCAGTGACAGCGATGATGACGTCATGTCGTTCGTCGGAATGCCATACCTGGCGTAGTATATTGTTATGCTATGGGCAGGGGCAGCTCAAATATTTGAAAAAACAAGAATTGCTCGTTTAAAGGTATTAGCTAGATAGATTTAATCGATGTAACCACAATGTGGCACTGTGATAGAGTACCTATTGCTATTTTTAACAAAAGACGAGAAAAAGAAACAAAAATTTATAATAAGAATAAACATTAATATCCTATCATACAGAATCCATCACTTTCTTTATTTCAATATGAATCTCAAAGAATGTCAATAATCCATTCTTTCAGTGTCGTTTAATATCACAGGTATGATACTCTAATGTTATTAAATGAAATATATTTCAGAAAAATCATTAGAATAACAAACGTTCAATGTTTATCGTTACACGCAATGTTAAAGACACGATTGTTATTCATATCAACTGGTACGAATGATTGTCATCGACATGCATCTCAGGTGATAGCTTGAGAGGGAGGTCATTGTCTCATAATAATAGTCAATTGAACTAACACTCAATGCGTGAAAATGCAGTATTTATGTTATTTTAATCGTATTATGTACAAAATTTTGATAGATTCGCGTTGTTGATATTGAAAAAGGCCTTAGCACTAGCTAAAATACTACACCCATTTGCAAAAAAAACCGGCGGTTTCGATTTTCTTCCTGGCTGAAAAAAATAAAATACCAAAAAGGTTTGATTCATTTGAACATGTTACTGGCCAGTTATAAAAGTGCCATAATGTTTATGAGAGTACATTCCAAATTCAAATTTTTGACTGAGCCTGGTTTTCAAAGAAAACAACTTTTAACTACATTTTGTGGCGCGAATTCCCTACAGTTAATATCGACTCTAATTAACTTTTTGTCAATTTTTATTAAATTATCTGATGTCCTTGACATTTAAAAGTATTGTTATTGCTGTTTAGCAATCTCGAAAATGGTAGATAAAGTGATAAAAGCGAGCAAAATTATTGCGCTGCTTGAAGAAGGTTGCAGCCAATGCTTCGTGGCTCAGAGGCTAAATGTGAGTCGGTCAACAGTTCAAATGACCTGGCACCGCTATCAAGAGACCGGTTCTGTCAAGAGAAGGCCTGGTTCTGGCAGAAAGACATGTACCGAACCACGGGATTATCGTTTTCTAGTTAGTCAAGCGTTGAGAAATCGCAAATCTTCTTATGTGGACCTCAAGAACAGCCTCGAAGAAGTAAGAAATGTGCAAATTAGTCTTCGGAGGAGGCTTCTCGCTGCTAATATACACAGTCATCGCCCGGCACGCGGCCCTAAATTACTCCGTGGACATCGAGTTGCCAGGCTTAGCTTCGCTCGAAATTGTGTGTCATGGACTCATGAAGACTGGGATAGGGTATTGTTCTCCGATGAAGCCAGGATATCTCTGCATGGTGAAGACCGACGTCGGCGAGTGCTACGTAGACAAGGAGAACGCTTTGCAGAGGCATGTTTTGAAGAAATCACACCTTATGGAGGGGGCTCTGTTATGTTTTGAGCAGGAATAAATGATATGGATCGTACGGAGTTACTCTTCATCGAAAACGGTACACTGACTGGACACCGATACATAACGGAAGTTCTAATTCCTTATGCACAACCCGCTTTAACCGCTCTTGGCGAAAACTCATTTTTATGGACGACAACACTCGCGCCCACCGGTCTGGCGATGTGGAAGCGTATATGCTAGAAGTCGGAATTCGTCGTTTGGACGGGCCAGCTAGAAGTCCGGACCTCAATCCCATAGAGCATGTCTGGGACGTTCTGAAGCGACGAGTGAGATCAGTGCAGCCGGCTCCGCAGACCATCAGAGAGCTAAAGAATGTGATTACCGCGGAGTGGGAACGTATTCCCCAAGAAACCATAAAAGATATACTCGCTAGCATGCCCAGACGAATGCAAGCCATGATTTCAGCAAGAGGGGGTCACACTCAATACTAAACTTTTATCTGCTTTTAATGTATTCAAGAAAAACAAAGAAATTAACGCGTTTCATTTTTATTTAGCGAGCAGGTACAATAATAGTGTTTTGAGCTTCAACATTATTTCTCAATAATTAAACAAAATGTTATGATAAAACTGATGAAAACTATTCCTTCCTAATTAATTTATAAAATTCTGAGGATAACAATACCTAAAATTGTCAAACAAACTAATAGTAACTATAAAATAGTTGTTTGCTTAAGTGCCCGTTTTTTTGCAAAAGAGTTTATATTCACGTACTCGTAACTATATGGTAAGAGAGAAATATCAAATACTTTTCACAGCCCATGCCAAATATAAAATAATAACAATGAAAAACTTACTAAACTAAATAAAAGACACCACTAGAACTCAGAACAAACATAAGAAATACTAAAATTATTAAACTAATTACAGAATTATTTTAATAAGTTGCGCTGTATAAAACTAATAATGGTTGAGACAAAATGGGGCTAGAATAGTAGTAGAATAGAGAATAGTGTTTTGTATTCCAAAACACGTTATTTTTATGAATCTTCTTTGACCTCTTGTTTTCTTTGACCTTTGATAATAATACGTATAAAACGAACGAGCTTTTAGTTAAAAACATAGTATTTACGTATTTGTTTTCAATACCACGTTTTTGTATGTAAGTTGTTTAGCCATTTTTCATTAATGAAACCGAATGAAAGGGAAGTGATTGGTGTTTCACTAATGACATTAAATTTACTGCCCAAAACATTCATATACAAAAAACCCAAACCCACTTACAATTTGTTTCACTTGTCTTTTATTTCAAATTGACGCTTTATATAACTCTTTCTTGTCACCTAACATTATTTTAATGACCATTGATTTCGTCAAACAAGTTGAAAAGGTAGAATTAGCATGCAAACCGCTGTTGATGACTTTTTCTCTGACTTTATCGATGGAACGTACAATACGCAATTTCATCGGTATTTTTTTTATTTTTTTTTTATGTATGTACATTGATTACTCCGTCAATTGTGGACCGATTTTGAAAATTATTTTTGTATTCGAAAGGGTATGCTCCCCATGTGGTCCCATGGCCACCATATCAGGATCTGATGATGGGATCCCAAGGAAATTGAAGGAAACCCTCAAATTTACGTGAGCGCCTGCAATAAAGTTAAGGCAATTGTCTGCATGCTTTCATATTCTGTAAACATCATGTCCGAAATATTTATTTATTATTCTATACAGTATGTTGTATGTTACCTTTAGTCGTATTCTTTCAAGTTATTTAGGTGAAATGATGATGAGAGACTTGAGAAAGACTAAAAAGCGAAAAATAAAAAAAAAACTTCGTTTCAAAAAAACGACTTCAAAAACTGAAAAGTATAAAATAACTTAATTTGTATGTGCTACCTATTCATAGGTTTGAAGTCGGTGCCGAGCCAAAATGTAATAGTAGGTACCGCACTCGCCGCGCGTGACCTTGAGCGGGATAGCTGCTCTTCGTGTAGGACAAAACAACCGAAGCGTCGGTGAGGTCGTTGACGTTCGTCTCGAAGTATAGCGAATGTGGTACCTACTATTACATTTGGCGTGGCGCCGACTTCAAACCTATGAATAGGTAGCACATACAAATTAAGTTATTTTATACTTTTCAGTTTTTGAAGTCGGTTTTTTTAAACGAAGTTTTTTTTTTTGTTGAATAAAATTTTAAGGAGTTCGAAAAATAACATCTCATGAAATTACTTCTAAGAAGTTGTTTCTTGAAATAAGTTGTTTCTGTTAGTACATAACAATAACAGATTTTTTTTATTTATTCATAAACCTAGTGACAGAAAGTAACACTAGAGTTTAGCAATTTTGTATACAACCTCCTTTAATAGGAATATAATTAGGAATAAAATTGTTTTTTAAAAGAGAAATGAATTGCTTTTCAGTATTCATTATAGCTTATAATGAATACATGCAATTTTTTCACGTAACCGGGTATGTATCTAAGCAAAATGTTAAGCGACCATATCGTAATATCAAAATAATAACTGGCTATTTGCTTCAGAATCTCAGTACAATGACAGAGTACAAAAACTAGTGAATGTCCGGTTACAATTCGCACGTTGAATCTCTTTTTACATTAAAAAAAATCTCATCTGATTATCAAGTAGGTAATTAATCGGTGTATTGTTCAGCTGACTATTCTAATTGTTTAAGATAAGGTTGATGAATTGTAAAAATAAAAGTTTTTTCGAGAGAAAATTTTGTTTCATCGCATAAATTTTATTGATGTAACTGACATATTTTGCTCGTCTTCCGATCGAGTGTAAACTAATAATTATGTACATCTTGCACATTATTTAATCGTCAACGATAGGTTACCGTCAATAGTTTCATATCACGCAGGTATTCCCAAAATAGTGGGCGTAGCATAGCCGGTCTGTGTGAACGGACCCTTAAATACGCGCTCTAGGCCTACTTTAATTTTAGTCTCGGTTTGTCATAGGGATCAAGTCTTTGGGATTAACTTTAGGGTTTTAATGGGAACATTGGAAATGCATTAAAAGCATAGTCTATTTACGGTCTAATAGTCCAGTCCCCGCTAGGCGTCTAGTCCGGACGGGCCGACGATAAGTGCTGAGCATCAATGAAAAATGTTGCAATAACGGGGAAAATTTATTAGGTACTGCCTGGAGACCCGGACGAAGTTACTCGAGTCGGGTAGTTTTTTATTTATACATATGTATTTTCATTGCATTTTATTTACTGGCGTTTATAATAAAATGAAATACGATTATGGAATGAGTCAAACCATTGTGACGTTTAATTGTTTGTTAACAATAACAAATTTATGTTAAAACTATCAATGAGCTAAATAGAACTAATATAAGTGTCTTTGTGTTGCAACTTGCTATCAATGTATTATTCAACTATTACCAAGTGGAAGCATACAAAGGACTTCAGCATTCGACCCTCTTGTGATTTTTAGATATGAGTTGAAGAGATACTTGACAAATTCTCCATGCCTACACTTGAAGGTTTGCCTTATACGAAGTTACGAGAGCTATTGTGGTTTTTTATACATAAAATATGTTATATATCATTCGATTTTCTTGTATATAACTTCTGATGTTTCCACAAAATTCTTGAATATACGTAACTAGCTGACCCGTGCCCACTTCGTTGGCAGTTTTAACGTAAACATTTTTTCTCCGACTTACTTTGCAAATCCGGCTACCACGAAAAAATCTTTCCACTTTCCGGGTTATCCTATGTCACTCACAAATAACGTAGCCTTCTATTGGTAAAAGAATCTTTAAAATCGGTTCAGTAGATCCAGAGATTACCCCCTACAACGTCACAAACTCACAAACGCACAAACTTTACCTCTTTATATAATAACTAGCGGACCCGACAGACGTTGTCCTGTCTACACGTCTTTAATTTGAAAATTTCAAAAATTAATTAAAAAAACATTGTCCAACTTACAAAATTTATGAATCTAAACCATTCCCAGATCCCCTTGAACACACACAAAAAATTTCATCAAAACCGGTCCAGTCGTTTGAGAGAAGTTCAGTGACATACACACTCACAGAAGAATTATATATATAAAGATAATAAAATAATAGTGTAGATTACAGTGACACACATTTTTTTTAATCTATTAGTTTCGATTGATGATTAAAATGTCTGTTAAATTAACTCGATATTGTACATTGACTGCACCAGAAGTAAACCAACTAAAACTTGGGTTACTATCAACATACTATAATAAGAAGTTTAGTGTCATAATGTTGGATATTTTATGTCCAATTGGAGAGGCCTATCCAGTAATGGGTTTCGATATGCTGATGATGATGATGATGTTGGATATTTCGAATACAAATAAAAGAGCAAAAAGTTTGATCGATGCAGTCATTTTACTGTATAAAACTTAAAGAGGAAACTTGGTCGATTTAATTACAAAAATATTGACGGTATCATAAATTTGGCATAATCTTGTGTATAAAAACGCCGTGTAAAATCGATTAGTGTTTTGCCGACACGGCCTTGTCTGTCTATACGATTCAATTAAAAGCCTTCTATTTTGTCAAATCAAATTCAACGAAATATAACTGCTGCTAAACCATGTTGGGTAACGCTTGCCGGTGTTAATTTGTAATTCATTCTGTCAGCACTCGTCTGTAACAGAATTTATTTCCTAATACAACCGTAAAATTAGTTATTAAAGGTAGCATTATGTCACTCTGTTACTAATATCGATATCTAAATTTGCCGTGGTTGTATTCATCTCTGGGAAGTGCGTGAGTTGTGGTGTGGCACCTAAATTGGTCACAGCATAATATATCAGTGCCACAAGTGCTTCAAACACGAAATCTATTAGGTAATTGTTGCAATATGTTTTAATTGAAGTGAATATTTGATTAATATATTTACAACTCGATCAAGTGTAGTCAAGGCAACTGAAGTAATCAACTGCCCAAATACGCAACATATTTTAATTATATAATAGTACCTGGATGACTGGTTGGTTGTTAAATTTTCTAAAAAATAATCCTAGCTATAGTACAAGAGCCGATTAAGATCGACTTACACCCATCTGATAATCAGATCAAACTTATATTTTTTGAAATTGCATTAATTAATGGAAACATCTATGATGGCTTGCCTATCCGCAAAACTGTCGATTCGATTCGATCATATTCGAAGGTCGAAAATGGGGCACATTTTCAACCTTCGAGTATGATTCGTTCTCAAAGTTGTGGAGATCTGATGCCAGTCACTCCGTGGAAAAACTGATGTTCTGGTTGAACTAGTAGCCGACCGCAAATAAACTTGGGAATAATAAAAGCTTGAAAGATGATGATATCAAATACTACCGCTAGATTTACCCTATAGTGAAACTACGTAGGACAACATCGCTGCTAAATGAGAATGAAAAATCGAAAGAAACTCAATACCCAGTATATTGGGCCAATAGTTCCTTTCTTAAGAGAGGCTTATGTCCAACAGTGGACTGTTAAAGGCTTTTAATTACGATGTTGATACTACTACTAGATATAGGGTGTGGTGCACCACACAAGTATCTAATAATACGTATATTAGAAGCTATTGTTTCATTTAACACAAGCTAATTAGCACGTCACAACAACCTCTTCTAGCTCAGTTCTCATTAACCCACTTCACTTTCGATGCTAATTCGACAATTCACTATAATTAATAATAAGAAATTATAATTATTTAGCTCAACCTTGACAAGCTTCATTGGGATGGATGAGGATTAGCAATAGATAAGTTAAAATAGTTTTTAAACCGGTTTGGATATGGAGTCAAAATTTGAACTCATTCGGTTCAGTTTTTTTTTTTAAGTTTTGAAAGCATTACACACTTCAGAAGCACTTAAATATTTAGAATAATAAAACCCAATTGCTGTCATCATGATCATCCGGACTTTTCTTTAACTAGAGTCTGCGCTGTAAATTATAACTTGTTTTTTTATATCTCTCTATTCTGGAGAGGTCCTTCAACAGTAAAATGAACTTTAATTAATATATTTTTAATACTGACACTTGTATATTATTTGAGGAATTCGTTTATAGAAAAAGACGAAAATAAACATTTACTCTCTACCTCTCCTGTTAAAGTTCAATAATTAACAATATTTCTATTAATCGTGTTTTAAAAATCATGATAGTCTATTCTGAGTGTGAAATTTCCCATGGAGAGTCATATGCTAAGTCTATGTGACTTGTAATAGTACTAAAACTCTCTGATAGGTACATATCTAGAATCTGTTGAAAGTGCTAGTTCTTAGTGCCACTTATGAATTCGAAAGTTGTAACATCGTTTTGTTTGTTTTGATCAGGATGAGTATTTGACGATTGTTGTTAACATGGTCATTGAAGTTTTAGAGATCGTACGGGGCGAATACCCAAATATTTTGAATTTTACCTCAAAGAATAACAGATCAAATACAACATCAGAATACATTCAAGAAATTAATAACTCGAAAAAGGATATCCGGTTTTTGATTTCATTCATTCATTTTGTATTTGTGATGCCTCAGACACGCAGAATGGCACCAAAAAATAAGTAAGTTTCTAGCTCCAAATGTGTATGTGTGTGTTCACCAAACATGTTAGGCTCTTATAAATTACTAAATTAGTTTAGTTTAATAAACTGCAAAGTGTACATATCTAATTATAAACAGAATCAAAATTTTCTATTCATTGGTACTTACTACATTGGTGTCACTAGTTCTCACAAACGTGTCTGAAGCCATAAACGTCATACAATAATACAATATTGGCAAACGCATGCATTGTTCAAGTTTTTCATAGGTGGGTATCAGTCACAATGACATGGTACGTTACATGCTTGCTCGTATGCGAACAATGGCGCCTTGTGCCAACTGCCGCTCGTCGCAATAGAACTTTCCATTTTCCTAACACCTTAAACGATTACCTGTTACGCAAGATTACAGAATTGGATGTGTACTACTTTGTGTTTTTTCTACACATAAAAACGGTCTGCGTATGCGCAGTTTCTAGAAGCTATTTCCAGTACAGGTAAAAGTCATGTTTGAGAAGTTTGAATAATTTATTTAAAGGATTTTTATTAAAAAAAAGACAATTTTAAACACACATTTACAATTTACACATTTTTTATAAAGACATCATTTTAAAATGGGAAAGAAATAAACATAGCATTAGATATGTATACTTGTACGTATTAATTTATTTGTATTTAGGCATTAAATAAATTATTAATTTTTTTTAAGGTTTAGGTACCTATAGATATCGGTTTTTCTAAAGGCTAGGCCTTCCTTGATAAGTCGGCTATCCAAGACAAAATATTTTTAAATTCAAATCAGGAGTTTCTGAGAGTATCAAGTAGCAAAGAAATAAATAACAATAACAACAAACTCTTCTACTTCAGGTATAATATTAGTAAAGACGTGATGCTTTTTTTTTCTTTTTTTTATGTATGGCCCGCCAAAATGACTCTACTCTGCCTGATGGAAAGCATAAGCAGAATCCAAGAGTATTGGTCGCTATACTCACTGCGAATGCAGACAATGCAGTATGGCGGCCTAGTGATGCTGCTGCATCTTTTAGTCTAGTCAACAAGTATGGAACTTGTTGACTAGACTATTTGGGCCTCCGGTCTCGCACTCACCAACGAAACACGACAGCACGAACGTGGTCATTTTACGTTGATTTTCTGTGCGAGGGTAGTACCGCCCCGGTCGAGCCGGCCCATTCGTGCTGAAATCAGCGTGGCTTTACTACCTCCAGCTTTAATATTTATTTTTAATTTTAAATGTTTTGAAAACATCGCTATATTGATACTATTGTGTGTTTATGTAGGAAAACACTTAAATACAATAAATGTTTGTTTACTTGTATACAATAAATGTATCTAGTAACGTGAGCTGTGTCTTATGAGTAATTTCATTCAAACGCGAATAAAGAAATACTTTATACATGTGACTAATACTATTTGTATTAGTAATATGAATTACATTGTCAGTAGAAGCAACCTATTCATCAATAATAATTTACTGTCCAATCACTGACATAGTTTACTCAATTGATCAAACAAAATCTTCTACGCTGCACACTTATGAGGTCGATATTATACTCGTATATAAAAACTGGCATAAAAAATCGTCATGCAAAGGAAAAATAAATTCACTTGCTTGCTTGGATTATTTTGGTGTTGCCCTTCATGTAACACCAAAATAAACCAAAAATATCAAGGCCGCAATTTTTTATCTGTCGTTATGGATGTTGTGGCAATAATATCCCACCAAAAACATTTTCATGTAAAATGTTGCCAAGACGACCGCATATGGCTCAACCTGTGAAAAAGATATCAGATCTCATGAAGAACCAAGGTTCTGAATCATCACGCCCTAACTCTACCAACCTTTTTCTTTTTTTTGGGCTGTATTTCTTGTACATCTTCTTTCTTCTTTCGAAAAAGTCCGTGTACCAAAAATAAATCCTCTAGCATAAACATTTGTAAAAGTCTCATACAAACTTCCACCCCCCAAATTTGGGGGTTGGGGGGCAAAAGTAATAGGTTTATGATTTTTTTTGTTGTTTGTACACTAAACTTAGTTCACATACCAAATTTCAGCTTTCTAGCACTTCAGGAAGTACCCTAACAGTTTTGATGATCATCAGTGTGTCAGTGACGAAATCGGCGTTTTTTAGGTATCAATAAAATCTAAAGTATCAGAGCTATGATATTGAAACTTTGTATATTTGATTAGTCTATTGGTGACATTATATCCTGAGAATTTAAACCGGGATATTTATATCGGGAACCAAAGTTATGAGGGTTCAAAAAAACGACAAAACACTTCGAGAAAAGGTAGGTAGTGCCTTTGCGCTTCGCTTGGCTCGTCTTGGCGGGGGCACGACCGTGCCCCCAGATTTACGATAAATTTACTAACCATCTATCGATTACCTCTTCTAGCTCAAGGTAAAAAATAAATTAAATTATTATTATCCCTTAATACACTGTAATAAATAAATGAGGATAAATCTAAACAATTCGAATACAGATGAGTAAAATGATGATCGCAACTTTTAGCACTTTTGTTAGTCAACCCTATTATTAAATTACAAAAATATATTTTTCGAAAAGTTTTTATGACTCGACTATAATACAATTTCTTTGTTCATAAAAGTCTATAACTCTAATAATGACTAATATACATGATTAATTCCATATAAACCGTCTAATACCACTTTCCATAGTTTCCTTCCCAAAGTACCCCGTTGACATCTGTTAATAGTCGCTAGTCGCCTATAACTATATACGTGCCCACTATTTATATAATTTTCTATATTATTTATTTTATTATTCGTACTTTACTCGTAAGTAACTAGAGATCGCCTCATAGCCGAGCTACTTTACTATTATTTACCAATTTCAACATTAATTTAGATAATAATGAGTTCTATCTGTCATTGCAAAGACTTTTTCTCATGACAGATCGACATGTATACTGGATAACTGTAACTTCTTCTACTTCTTTTCACATTATTTTTAATTATTTAAAAACTTCATAATATTAACACATGCAGCATGAGTATACCTAAGTAAAGCTAGCTAAGTTTAGGAGTCTATGATGATGCGATATGTACATATAAATGGATATAACTACACTATTGCTAGAGAAGAATAGGTACCTATGAACACTGGTAGTTTGGCGAACTAAAAAATTGTGAAAGTGTCTATTTTACTGCTATTTTATAGTTACATTTATCACTTTCACAACTTTTAACACGTTAAGTGCGAAGCGAGGCCTAAATCACCCCTAATGCAACTTTCCTGTGGTGCGGCAAGCAAAAAAGTGAATTTCTCTGTCGTGCGAATGGCATAGCTTTGGTTTGGTCCAGTGTAGGAAAGAGATAAATATATATTTGAGATCACTAATGGTTCCGGACTCGGTGGTGTACCTACCTTGGTACCGGATGTCTTAGGCCTCGTGCCGCACTGAATTAATATAATTTTAATGCAGTGCGGAACGAGGCTAAAATGCCCCATATCCTCCCTGACCTCGTACCGCACTCAACGCGAGCTTCCCGCGACCAGTGTTGTGCATCACGTCGATTGGAGAGCACGTCCTTTTACAGCGCCGAACATGTCTAAACGATGTCGGAAGAAGTTAATTTTAAAAAACCCAGAAACAGAGCCAAAACAGGTAAGTTTTTAATGAAAAAATCTTCAGTAAGTACCTAGTTTTTTCTTATCTTGGTAGCTATGTACCTAAAGTAAGTGTAAGATATTATTACTTAAGTATATTATACCTAAAGATATTATTGGTAATAACGATTATTGACGTACCTAATACTTTGCAACATATCTAGAATTACCTATTATTCTATATCGTGATAATAATGTTATTATTATTAGGACTTAACACTTAATTGATATTTTTGTAGGTAGTGAAAAACTCCACAAGAAACGCAAAGCAGCCGTTGACAAAACAGGTAAGTAATATAATTAATATTTCAGTAGTTCTTTGTCTAGGTTTTGAAAGTAGGTATATAAATATTAAAGATTTTTAGGGTTCCGTATCGAAAGGATAAAAACAGGACCCTCTATTACTAAGACTTCGCTGTCTGTCCGTTTGTCGCGATAGATAGATAGTTGAAGTTTTCTCAAATTATGTAGGCCGCTATTACAATAATACTAAAAAGTTAAAAACAACAAAATACCTATGTAAAGGGATATTTTTAATCACCAAGTTTGTTAAGTGTGTTAGATTCGACTTATGTAAATTTTACGATATATGTCACGTGGTCGGAAGAGAGCACCAGGCGGAGTATATTATTGTACGATGGTAAAAGTACAGAAATTATTGTGTTAGTAATTTAAGAAACTCAATATTTTAATATGAAATGTTTTGTTTTTAGCCATCTTAAATAAAGGATTACAGTGTTTGTAAGTACGTTTTGTATAAGCATGCGTGGATATGATATTTCTAACATTTATCTATAAGATTACTTGTGTGAAAAGCTTGATACGAGAATTAATTTTGCACCAACTAATACACCGTTTTTATATTAAACCTTTAACATAATATTCAACAACATAAGGTGCTGCCAAATGTAATCGCATGTAAATAATCTGGACCATAATAAAGCTTGAGAAGAAAGATGTAGCATACAGACTATTTGGTATAAAATGACAGTATATTATATATAATATACCGCAGCTTCACTCGCTTCAGTCTTCACTCGAAATCTAGGCTTAATGCGTCTCGATTAAATCTGCTATCTGTTCATGAATAAAGCGTTTACGGAGTGGGACTGGGATTCTAAGTATTTATTGTAAAACAAATCTTTCTTTAAAAGTGTGTGGTGTGTGTGTGTGTGAGTTTGTTTTTTGTAATGAATAAGCATGCCAAATTCATCTCTATTTTTAAACTGCTGTTTATATTTTGCACCACTTACATGAATAATAATATCACATCTAATAAAGCGAACCCTCCTAGGTTGTAAAACCACTCGCGAAATAGAACAACTTTCATAAGAAAACGATAAAAATACTTTTTTATCGTTTGTAAAAATACTTTTTTAAGAAAATTTGTATACAGGTAATATCAGTTGTTCCAACTGGTTGCCTTAATTATGATACCTATACTTATTGGTAATAAAATTAACTTGTCACACAAAACTTACTCTTGGGACTTTGTATAGGAAGTATTATATTTTTTCTTTCTTTTATTTTGATGAAACTTGTTTACTTTCACGAGTTGTATCACCACCTAAAGAGGGTTTTCATTTAGGAATAACACTTTGTTTAAACTATCACCAAGCAAAGGCTTTCTCTAGCAGCTTATTAATTAATTCTATTTTCAAGTGTACCGGTCATACAAAGCCAATATTTTTAATTAGGTACTGAATTGTCACTATGACGAAGACATTTTGATATTTTACAAACCTGGTTACTTATATGAAAATGATTGAACTTAGAGACATTTTTGGCGATCTATTAAATAGTCTATAAAGAAAAGTACCTACTTTGAATATCATAATACCTAAACTAGTCGGTGAGCCCGCTTTTTTTTTTTTTTTTTAGTAGCCCGTAGGGATCCCACTGCTGGGCAAGGGCCTCTCCCAAACATTTGGGAGGAATTGCCATAATCGCCACGCTTGGCAGGCGGGTTGGCGATCGCAGTAAGATGTCAAACGGTTCAGAGACGCTGCTGCCCGTCTTCTGTGTTCCTTTATTCCCTTAGTCGCCTTTTACGACACCCACGGGATGAAATGGGTTGGTACTATTCGCCGCCGGCACCACACAGCTTTATTTGCGTATCGTTTTTTTTTCTTGTCATTTCTATTCTATTTTTTTACCGTGTTTTGATCAGTACACTCAATAAATAGCTACTGGTGGCTGAGAACTGCCTGTTTATGCAAAATACAATATGTGAGTCATTTTTTCAGAGTCCACCGAGAAGTGATGTCCAACCAACCAATCGGCCAACATTGCCAATTGAAAATGTGTTTGACGATGAGAGTGATGAAGAGATTTTTCCAACAAATAAACGTCAAAAAACATATTTTTCTACTGAACCAAATATAACTGAAAAAATCGTACCTTTACATGAATTTAGCTCACAACAAGAATGTGTCATTGATAAACAACAGTATGACAATACAAAACAATATACTTTCTTACATGGGCACCCAAGCTCTATAATTATTGCAAATACAAGAACATTACAACACAAAGCAAAAACACGTGCTCAGACTGCCACTAAAAAAAATTCAATTTATCCTGATCAAGTGAAAGAACCAGAAGAAACAGTTAACCTCAGTCCAAACATCCGAAAAACTATTCAACTCAAAACACAAGAAGAAACAGTGTATCTCAGTCCTAGTACCGGAAAAACTTGTCAAATATTGCAAAATGTTCGCTTGTCCGCTTCTAGTGCTTCAACCTCACCAATAAAAAAACAAAATCCTATAGGTTCCCCTTTAAAAGATTTTCCTCATATAACTACGGAGAGCAGAGCTGGATCTTTGTCAGAAATCTCACGCTCCAATTTACTGGATTGTAATATGTCACTTAGTGAGGACAACATTCAACAATTACTTCGTACTCCGACACAAAAAAGACCGAGAGAAAATGTTACATCCGAATGTACATATTCAGAAGACTTTAATCCGTCCAAATCCAAAAAAAGTCATGAAATAGAGGTCTCTGTAATTATAGAAAATATTCCTGATGACAATGTTAAAGGAAAACGAGACATGAATAACAAATTGCCAACTGTTCTAAAATCACCTGATATTGTCGAATATGATATTATTGAACATATAGACTGCGAAAACAATAATATAATACAAACAAACAAAATATGTCACAGTGTGCAGAATATTCGAAAATCACCTGAGTTGGATGAGAGTAATAATATGGAAGATGATAATTTTAGCGGTACTGACAATGATTATAGTCCTTCGGAGGAAGAGTGTAGTGATTCGGAAGAGTATGCTTCAATGGAAAATTGCGTTCATTCAGATCAGGATTTATCTCCAGATAGTGAATATGAAGAAGCTACAGAAGATGACATTTTAGTCACGGACGAAACATTACCCGGCACGCAAGCTAAAGATCACGATGAGTGGGAAAATATATCGGAAAGTCCCATAACTTTTAATGAATTCGCTGGAGAATGTACGTTTAATTTACCCCCGTTTGTGGGAGTTACACCTGAAGATATATACAAGATGTTTGTTACAGATGAGATGATTGATATAATGGTATCTGAAACAAATGCTTACGCACAAAAGTATATACAAATAAATCAACAAAATATGAAACGTAATTCACGCATGACAAAATGGAGTGACACCAGTTCTCAGGAAATGAGAACATTTTTGGCTGTTTTAATGGCAATGGGTTTGTGTAGAGTTCCTAATTTAAATTTATACTGGAGCAGAAACAAATTGTATCGAAACGAATTTCTTTCTTCAGTAATGACAAGAGACAGATTTTTATTGCTACTTAAATGCTGGCATGTCAGTGATGTAAGTAATGAAGACCAAACTGACAAACTATATAAAATTAGAAATATGTTCACAAAGATTACAGAAAACTTTCGACGTATTGCAAATCCTGGAAAGTATGTGGTAATCGATGAAACCATGATACCATGGAGAGGAAGACTAGGTTTTCGCCAATACATAAAAAACAAATCACACCGGTACGGCGTAAAGCTTTATAAGCTTTGCACTCCTGAAGGTTATACTTCTGAGTTAGAGGTTTATACAGGGAAAAAAAATCAGAAAAAAGAATTAGAACACAGTAAAAAAGTAGTGTTAAGATTGATGACAAATCTGACAGAAATGGGTAGAATCGTAATAGTAGACAATTACTACACTTCGTTGGGCCTGGCAGAAGATCTTCTATCACAAAAAACATTTTTATGTGGAACACTTAATAAAATACGGAAATATCTGCCAAAGCAAGTTACTAGTTACAAATTGCAGAAAGGCGAAATTATTGGAAAAATGAACAAAAAGGGCGTAAAAGTAATGAAATGGATGGATAAACGGAATGTTTTGATGTTGACTACGTGCAAAGATCACGATGATAACCTGATAGATACTGGAAAAAAGAAGAGAGGAACCGACGAATGCATAAAAAAACCGGGATGTGTTTTGCTGTACAATAAAACAAAAAAAGGCATTGACTTTTCTGACCAGATGTCTTCTTATTATACAACTTTGAAGAGAGGAATCAAATGGTGGAGAAAAGTTGTAATGGAGCTAATATTTGGTACGGCGCTAATTAATGCCTGGATTGTGTTTAATTCAATCCAAACTGATGGAAAAAAGTTACCAAAAAGACTCTTTGTGGAGAAACTTATAGAATCTTTAATAAAAAAGGAAATCGATGAGACCCCAGGTAATGTAATGCTTAGATATATTTCTTGACAGTCAACGTGTTGAAGCTTTCATAAACTAAGCTTGACATTTGGTCATTATTAAGTTATTTATTATTGTTTTCTTTTAATTATTCTGAATTTAAGCTACCTTACCTACCTACTCTTTCAACATTTTAAGTATAAAACAAACACATTCATTTGATGCAGTTATACCTACATTATCATTGTTATTCTCATCTACGATCTAACCTAAGTAACAATGTCAGTTTTATTACGTTATCTTTACATTTTTGTTATTTTTCAGCACCTGAAAGCGCACGCCATTGCCTCGAAAAGGGTGAAAAAAGGAGAAGATGTGTTGGTTGTTACCAAGAACTACGCACATTTTTACCATCTCGTGAAGCTGATAAAAAATCCAAAAAGATTTTGACTCAGTGCACTCAGTGCAAAAAATCTTATTGTCTACCCTGTTTCAATGAAAAACACTCATAAATAAGTACAACATACATATTGAGATTTTTATAAAAAAAGTATATTGATACTGATTTTTTAATGTTAATTCAAGTTCTAATAATTGTATTTTTAAAGCCCGAGGCAGAATAAATAGGACAGTTTCTTTTCTACTTCTGGTTGCCTTTTTTTTCTATTCTGTGTACCGCATTAAGATTTTCATATACAAATAGAAAGATAAACCTTATGCATAAACCGTAATCCATTATTTTCCAATAATAAGTCTGTAATAGGTGCCTCTTAATGGTATAGAATGGAACGCTTCGTGCGCGAGTCCGACTCGCACTTGGCCGGTTTTTTTTCTTTATGGCGCCTTCAAGCACAATTTAGATTATTTAAAAAAAAATGTATCCTTTGATAGCTTTGTGTTGTTTTGCCAGGTTTTGCCCTTAAAACGATCTAATAAGATATAATTGATCAAAATCGGTCAAGTCGTTGCGTAGTTAAGACAGTTTAAAAACGTCGATATTATTTTTCCCATCACTAATCGCAGCGAAAATTTGCCCTATTTCAGTGCGTTACGAGGTGTATAAGATCCCATATTTTGTTTTGCTAATAATTCCTAAACTAGCCATCAGATCCCGGGGCGACGGTGGATTAGGGTTCATCAATTCACTGTCTATATCAATAAGGACCAAAATTCTCATTTATCTTTGATTTCGCGCCAGAAAATGGATTTTAGTCTGTAAAAGGAGGTGGGGTCTAATAGACCGCGTGTCGCCCTAACGTCTGGTCACGGTACGGGCCGATTATACCTCGTGCCGCAGGAACGGAAAGTATGCAAAAATTGGTGCCGCAGCTAACGTGTTAAGGCACATACATTGTAAATTGAAATAGTAGTTGAAATAACCTTAATGTTTTTCGCGTCATTTTTTGGTCATTAATTTTCATGGATCCAATGTATTGAATCCATTGGACAGAGCGCTCCAAAAAAGTTATTTCCTAGAAGAAGTACTTTGGTTGTTCATATTACTTTTTAGGTTTATATTAATACGGGAAGTATTAAAAGAAAGGAAAGCTAAAAGAATCACATTGTAGTTCATGTATCAATCTCTCAAAGGCTTATACTAATGTATCAAATCGAAACTAACATTCCTATGCTATGCTATGAAAAAACTCAACCATGAAAAACAACGGGCTCCTGGTTCAGACACTTGAGTCTCTTTCAAAATGGCTCTGGTACGGTACATACTTCGTACTGACCGACAGCATCTAATAATTCAAAACTAGTTCACCGGTACAAAAACAAAGTTAGTTACAAGGAAAACTTCCAGAGACGGAAAAACTATATGCGTACAAGTTTGTGAGAAATTGTCCATATACGAGTCTGCCTCGCACTTTTTCAGTTTATTAATGTAGTTCCTCCGTCGCGTTGATACGACAGCTCAGTTGTGAATTTATAATAATTTCGAAGGTTTTTCTAAAGTGAAAATTCCAAACAGGTACCTACTTTCTGTTTTGATGTTATAGTTAGTTTGAGATTGTATTGAGGTAAGGTAAACTACAATCTATAGGTATAATCAATATGCGTTTCAAATTTTTTTGTAAAAATTGTAATAAGCAATTTGATTCGTAAATACGATCTTCGGGTAAATCCATACTCCATACCAACAATATAAATTCTAAAGTAGCTCTGTATGTCTGTCGGTAACGTTTGCACGGTTATAAGGCTACTTTTTGCCACAATTCGACAAACAAGCGGGCGGAGCCCCGGGCGAGCAAAAGCTAGTGAAATAATAATATTTTAACTTCAAATGTGGTATTCATGGTCTATCAATTATCATACAAAGTATTAATTGCATACGAAAATAAACAATTTCGTTTTATTAGAGACTAGCTGTCCCCCGCAACCTCGTTTGCGTCTTCTATTACCCGTAGCGTGACAATTTTCCCCCGTTTTTAAAACATTATTCATTGGTGCTCCGCTCCTATTAGTCTTAGCGTGATGATATATATAGTCTTCCTCGATAAATGTACTATCCAACACTGAAATAATTTTTCAAATCGGACCAACGGTTCCTGAGATTAGCGCGTTCAAACAAACAAACTCTTCAGCTATAATATTATAAATATAAGTATATAGATTACGATGCCATCTTTAGGCGCATAGGTCAAACTTATAATATTGCACATTTCTGAAGATCGGGGTCAAAACGGCCTCGATTGTTAGATAACTGTAACAGTTCTAGATACAAATTCTAGTTATTTATTTTATTAAGTTGTTTACACGTAACGATAAACTGTTAGCCTGTTATTGCCTTAAATATACGTTTCCTATTAATTAACGATAAATGGTCATCGCTGATCATTTTCAAAAAAAAAAACACTAATTTATAGTTTTGCATTCAATTGGTATGTGTATATAGTGTTGAATCGTACTTAGTATAGCAAGGTCGTGGTCAGTCATACGTCGCCGCGTCGGATAAAATGTATAATAATGGTAGTTTGTGTACAAATGACTGTCCGTAATGATGATAACGAGCCAAACGATTGTCCAGCAATAAAATTGTGGAGACCATGCGAATAAAAATCCGTTTTGAATAGGTATTTACTGTCTAGAAAGATCTTACAATTCAACTATGGAATTGTTTTATGTATGAGGTCATAGCATTATTTTAGTAATTTTCTTTATGAGTTTCCATTGCTACATGGTTAATTATTTCTTAGATTATTATATTTTTGGATCACTCGTCTACTCAAAATACGTTGTGTGTGTAGACACACATAAAAACACACTAAACACACTTACAGACATTTTTATTTCTAAAAGTCTGAGAAGATTCCTTACTATTCGATTTCTTACTGAAAGAAGATGCGGTTAGTGGGGGTAAGCACAGATCTGAGGAGGGATAGGGAAGAAAGGAAAAGTGTTGTGCCGACCCAAAATGAATTTTATAACAGGGTAAGAAGATCCAATTTCAAATTCCACTCAGACTTTAAACTCCATCCGATATTTTTTTTTTACATATAAGTAAATCTCCGATCAAAAATAAGGAAATCACTGTCTCACACGGATATCGAGGGGAAACCAACGTCCAAAATGTAACAATAGAAAGTATATGGACTGTACTTATCTAGAAATTTATATCCTACTTGTAGATTTAACAATTACTAAAGAAAAAAAGCTTGTAAAAGAGGGGGTATTCAAGGTCCTTCTACATATTGGCGTCAAAACAAAATGAAGTCAAGATACCTCACTAGACGTGGAAAAAATGCATGTTGTTTATAAACATATGATTGTCTGTAGACATGTATATACGTGACGTGCGGAGATACTCATAAAACCAACAACATTGTGTCATAACACTCATATCATTGTTATATAATTTTTTTGGCATAATGTTTGAAATCAAATTGATGTCATAGCGTCTGGATTGCCCAATATATAAATAAATATTTGTTATTTAGTTTATGTTCATAGTAGGAAGTAATAGCTTGATTTCCTGTTAAATCTCACATACACTCGATAGGTAACACACCAATCTGTACTATTTACAAGCTTTTTATTAATTTGCAATCTATGCATGTATGCTTGTATGTTCGGGTGGAATCTTTAAACTCAATTTTGAAGCAGATATCTTCAATCGATCGAAATTTTGCAAGCATATGTATACAGCGTGACAATACAATATTATAATGACATGGAGCTGGTCTGATGCTGGAGGTGGAAGGTGGTCATAGGAACTCTGTAAATAAACGTCGCAGCATCATCGTGTTTGGACTCTTTTGATTCGTCTTCTTGCAACAGCTGTCAGCATTCCAGTAAAAGCTTGTTTTTAAAAAGCTTTTTAATTTAATTTATTATTATACCTACAGCTAAATGTTTGTTTGGTTTAATGCGCTAATCTCAGGATCCACTTGTTTAAATTGAATTTTTTTCAGTGTTGTATAGCCTATTTATCGAGGAAGGCTATATACAGTATTTACTACATAAGATCACGTTAAGATCAATAAGAGCTGATCATTAGTTTTTATATTAGCTTCACCCCGCGGCGTTACCCGCGGTTGCGGTACAAAACAACCCTCGGTAACGGGACTCAGCTGACTGTTTATTAGTAAGGCCTGTTATCCTGATTTATCAAGACTATCAATAAAGGAATACAGTATTTTCATTTTGTTAGACTTTAAACCCCGACGCAAAAAGAGGGGTGTTATGAGTTTGACGTCGAAGTCTATCTGTCTTTCTGTGTGTGTGTATCTCCGTGGCATCGTAGCTCTCAAACGAATGGACAGATTTCGATGCGTTTTTTTTTCATTTGAAAGCCAGTGCCTTGCAGTGGTTCTTAGCTAAGTTTGGTTAATATCGGTCCAGCTCCAGCAGTGTAAGAGTACCAGCTCTTTTCCAAAATTATGTAAGGCATTTTTGGCGTATTATTACTCCATTAAGGGCTTGAGTAGGGTTTTTTAAAAAAAATTTATTTAAGCTTGTTTAATGTATAAACTCACTTCGATGAATAAAACTAGTGAAAAATATCTTTCTTAAGCAATAATAGGCTAATCTACGTCATTTTTTCGTCAAAAAAACTGCGTCTTAGCTAGCTTTTCAATAAATAGTGTACCATGTATTTGTGTACACTTTCCATTAGTGTCACACTATTGACTTTATAATACGCATTAATACCTATTACTAGGTATCATTGTGTACAGTCGACCTACTTTGAAAACAGACATTCGCAAATTCCTTTATAACTATTTATTAAACATTACTCATGCTAGACTGCATGTGTTTTGTAGTGTGTCGGTGACCCCTCCAAGGTACACATAATGTTATGGTTATTTACTTTCGTTATGTAACTTTTAACTAAAATAAACATACCTATACGTGCCAGACACCAAATAAGTGCTTTAATTTAGTTATTTTGTTTGTAATCAGTCCGCTTCAGACAGTCGTTAATTAAATACAAATTGAGTACCTTTCTGAAGATGTTTATTTGCGCAAATTGTCTCATTGTATTGTTATCATTCATTTATTGCTGTTTATTTGCTCAAATTTGACAATTACTATAAATTAATATTTTATTTCATTAAATGCTATGAAATATATTTAGCTTTAATTCCGCGAGACAAATATCCAGGTCTGAAAGCAGGGCACAAATCCCACCGTCATGCATACTCACATGCACATATGGGTATCATGCATATGCACACATACAAAACAAGTGAGAAATAATTAGCATGCCATGCAACCAAACCTATACTCGACACGTGTTTCGCCCCATCCACGGGGCATCCTCAGGAGATGTTGACTCGTCGAGCGTTTGAGCGAGTTTGACGTTTGAGTTTGAGCAACAAATGTTGACTCGTCGTGGTCGGTGGCCGGGTGGGATTTGTGCCCTGCTTTCAGACCTGGATATTTGTCTCGCGGAATTAAAGCTAAATATATTTCATAGCATTTAATGTCATGGATTTCCGCAAAGTAACGCCTGATTCCATAACTTATTTCAGTTGAATTGGAGTAACGAACTTGTATAATAAGGATTGTGTATTTATACTTAAACGGTGAGATTTAGAAAAGCGATTGGTATTTCATTACACTTATTTCTTAGTAGTATGTAAAAGCAATAACATCATGGAAGTATCCTGCAGTAGTCGCTTTCTGCAGGATACTTTGATGCCCGAAAGGTACTCACAACACAACTAGTCAGCGTTATAAAAACGCTTATTTAACTGCCCTTAAGTACCTATAAGACCTGTGTCCTAAGTAGCCTTTTCCTCATCGTAGACTACTGTATTAATAGGTTGAGTTCAAGGTCATTAATTGTCAATACACACCTATATGGCATCGTTAGTTTCGAATGAACAATATCACTATTGCGAAATAAAAAAAAATGTTTTACCGTAGTTATTTGTTCTATAGGAATAATTTACTTCTGATGTACTAAATTTATTCTGTTCATAAATGTTTACTAACAATATGAGACATCCTATGGGTGTGGTAAGAGGCGAATAAAAGATCAAACTGTACATCACACAAACCCTATTCAAACCGGTATGGCCAGCGTGGTATATAGTAGGTGTTTTAGCCCTATGTCCAGCAGTGGACTATTAAAGGCTGTTGATGTGATGATGATGCTTACTAAAAGATTAAGACATTTGTATTTCTGTGTCATTCAATTCTTTTAGGCAGACAATTTTGATTTTTAATATTATTGGATTAAAAACAGTTACAGTTACATTGCGCCTTTTAGGTTAAATAATTTTATATACTTACCTACTTCGTAAATCAGAAAAATATTTTTGTAAATATAACGCGAAATCATCAAAGAAACTTTCTTTTTGGTTATTTTTGTTTCTATGATTCAAGGGCATAATTTCGGCGCATTGAAATTGGGTTTTCCTTCTTTATGCAATTAAATAAATAATGTACTGAATAAAATGGGTTAATGTTTTTAAATGGAATTATATTACGCGTTGGTTTGCGAAATTCTGTTTGAATTAAATGCTTGAACTTTTTTGTTAGCAGACGGCAGAGTCAGATTAATGGGCATTAGTTAGTAAAATAAAACATTAGGTAGAATGGCTATAACCCATACTGGTAGAATTTTGTAAAGGAAAAGTACTCTTAATACTGTAGATAGAAAATTTTACTCAAAGAAAACATTCCTTTATTTTTGAAAAGAAAGATAACTGCATTCAAACATTTCCGAAAATCCGCTTGACACACCCTGTACTTTTATTGCATCGATCGTTAGGGTCAATTTTAAGGATGAAATCTGCCTACGGGATCACCAGATCTCACCTCTTTAGATTTTTTTGTGGGTAACCTGATAAGCAGTTCATTAGGTCAGGTAAGATGCAGGTCAGAAAAATATTGTTTCATAACTTCTATGGGTCATAATCCTTACTATATAGAATACCCAAAATACATGTAAATATTCATATATGTATATCTATACATAAATATTATATTACATGTGTGTGTATGCGTTATATTTGTATTTTTACGAAAATTACATCATCGATATGAAAATTTCATCGCATACTTTTATTCGGTGACACAAATTTAGATATTTGGAATGATTGCAATTCCGACCGACATGTTTAATGCGACATTTATATGACTTGTGCAACTTAAGTACGGCTTTTCTTATGAAATATGCAAGAAAAACATATTTAAAAAAATGTAAAATGAGCTGATCACATTTGCGTTATTTTCGTCTTGCTCCTTATGTTAGAATTGAGGTCGATACCGGGTTTGGCTGTGTCGATTATGTTAACGATGTACCTACCTACGTATTTAACCATTTGCATACGACTAAATCTCCTAGATTATCTTTATTGCTGTAACATAAGGCACATTTGGTTATATTGCAGATTTACTACGACTAATCAGGGTATTGACCGCTTTCTTCTTTCGCCATTTCTGTTTTATAATGTTCACCTTAATTGTGCTGTTGCGCTTCAAGCAAAAATTGTTAAAATCTGGATTTCGAAATTCAACATAAATGTTGACATCTCTGTGTATGAGGCTTCATTGTTATTTATTTTGAATGTAAAAAAAAAAATTAAGTTAGTATTGGAAGTTAATGCAGTCCATTTTTAGATTATGTAGAAAAACTTTTTAACATTCACTGATCAGTCAACAACAATTCTAGGTTGTGAGAACAAAGACTGACTGATCGTTATTGTTTTCGAGCTCGCTTCAATCTTTGACGGCGTTAAAGGATTGAGTTCAGACACATTATTTTTATTACTTTTACACTTAACACTGAAACAATTAGATTAGGTAATAATTAATGAATTATTAATTAAACAATTAGGTCTTAAACATCCTATCCTACTTAATATTATAAATGCGAAAGTTTGTAAGGATGTCTGGATGTTTGTAATTATTTCAAGCAAAAACTACTGGTCGGATTTAGATTAAACTTTACAGTAACATACATTAGGATAACACAAAGGTTATCGCAATAACCGACATATATGCAGGCTGAGCTGCGAGCAAAAACTAGTCTTATATATTGTCTTGCTTGAATAAATTTATTATTTTTAGCGCATCTCATTCTAACAGTAATATCATCATCAAGGACCAACGCTCCATGCCTTTACTTAGTAAGGATATCTAATAAAATTTCTAACAAAGTGTCAACTCGATAAAAATCTGACTTACTTAGCAACCAGCGTTTGAGATTACTTTATCCTTACTTAAAATTCAGTCGCAAGCATTTTGTTTAACACCTACACGCCTCTTTTCATATTGGTCACTTGAATGCAAATGGACTCAACCTTCTATGTTCAAGCAGTAGTCGGAAAGTGGAACGACATTTAACTGATGTGTAGGAGTTTGTTTTGTCCAATATTACATGTCTGCAACGATTACCGAGAAGCTTCTAGAAATCTAGATGATTTGACTGAAACAGATTTGGAGTTGCTCTCTGTATATATTAAAAGACAGCAAAATGGCGGCATTAAAAACGCTTTCATTATCTTCAAAATATCTTTAGTATCAATCCCAAGTATGACTGCAGATGATGTTAAATGAAGATTTTACGTGTCGTTCTCTGTTTAAATGATATTGAGGAGTTAGTATTTTTTAAATATTTCAACTGACCTTAATATTATACCACAAGGCCATTTTGTTACTTTTAATTGTACTGATTATTTTTTGTTTACAACTATTACATGTTTGCGAATACCAACCTAATTGTTTTATTTATTTGTTTCAGGTAATTATTCAGTTGTGTTAATTGGGTACGTATGTGCAAGAAAACTGTATTTTTACTAGTTATCTTAATAATTTGGATTGTGATTACGTGGTTAGTAGTTTAATAGTCTCGTTAACCTTTCTATCAACATCACCGCTGAAATTTATACTGTAGAAAATAAAACTAATTAATAATAATAGTAAGTAAAGGTCAGTTTGAAGCAAAAGTCATTAATTATTAAACAATGTAATCTGACAAAAAATGAAGATACTGTGACGTGTGAAGTGCATTGTTTGACAAATTTATGTCATTCGAAATGTAAGTTAAAAGTGTATGCAACGAACGTTGTATTTCGAACCTTATTCTTTTGGATCGTTGAAAGTTGTCGTTGAATGGAACGTTGAGAAAGTAATTGAATTAGGTCAATGATTTAATTGATGATTATGGTTACTTTTATACATTAATCTGTGAATTTTGAAAGTCAATACTTAGGACAGTGTTTTAATTTAAGAGCCTAGACTGAAGGCCAGCGCGTTGGCCACAGCACAGCAGAAGACAATGCAGCATAGGTTATGCTTCTCGTAGTGTGTAACTGTAATTTAAATTTCCATAAATTAATTAATTAGAAAATGAAGGTCTCTTTTGCTTTTTTATTACGTCATATCTAATTCGGGTTTTGGGTTTTTATTCCTGGGTCAAGAAAATTCAAATGATCTATTATAAATCAGCAACAATAACTACTACTTCATTTTGTCAATATTGTGTTTATTTGAGGTTCTTACATCAATTTTTAGACCATAGCAAGAGTTTGGTATGACAACTATCTTTCATATCTCAACGCCACGTGAAACATTCAGACCGAGTCCGAATTTGTATACCGTAAAGAGGAAGCAAAGTTCGACATTATTATGTTAAATATATTTTAAATCTTATGTACGAAAGTGATTGTGTAAATTTAATTAGAGCGTGGACGTGTCAGATATTTGTTGAGGATGTGGGTGAAGTAATTTTTGGCTCACTGTGTATAATATGTGTGTCAATGTGACTTTATGGGTATGAACGATAAGCACTGAGTATTTTGTAACTCAATAGGGTTACAAAGGGTAGCATTAACTAAATAATATAATTATAACCAAAGCACCATATGTTTTATGGTGTCATATGTAACTTTTAAAAGTTTACCACCAACCTGGTTTGATTGAATTTGAATTTATTCATTTAAGGTTTTACATTTTAGATTTTTTTTTAATACTTTTTTAAATAAACTTTTTAAAATTTCTAGCAGTAGAAGCAATTCCGTAAATAAATCTCCTGTTTTCTTGATTACTGCAAGCTTATGTCTTAAATCTAATATTATTAAAGTAAATAGGTAATGATGCGTGTCTTGATTCCTTGGCTGTCTCACTCTCTTCTTGTTGTATCAAAATTAAGATCCCCTTTATGACAAATGTCAATTGTTATATTATCAATAGAATTACCTCATGCCTCATTATAGATAATTAAAATAAAGTAATATAGAATCGTAGATGCCTTAAAGTCGAAAGGGCGAAGTATAACATAAATACCTATTGATGTTTTCATGTTCGTGTAGAGATACTTGTCTACTTACTTATCACATATTAAAATATTTAATTTTAAATTTAGAATTTATATAATGGCCCTATTGATGCAAACCAGCAACAACTAAGACGCGCATTTACGATTATAACATCCGCAATATGAAAAGAAGGTCTTTATATAATTTAATCTTGTGGTCTTGTAACCTCGTAAATAACTATACCAACTGACTTTCTTCATAGTGCGGTTATGTATGTAATATATATCTGTTTGTATTTTATATCGTTTTCCCTTCCGTTTGCGGTTTTCCCTGCGTGATGTACTAGTATTAGTTTATTAATGTAAATATTTTATTTTGTATGAAGCAATCCAAAAACACATCTGTTATATGTTTTTCTTACACTTACAGTTTTATAACACATCTTTTGTTTTGAAATGGAAACCTTTGCTTATTAAAGTATGACAGATGATGAAATATGTTAGCAAACCTTTAATGTTGGGAGAGAGTCAAATTTCTCCAAAGAGTTATGAAACTTCGTAATATATTCTGAAAACGATGAAATGGAGTCATCTTTTTATATACGAGTATACACTAGAAGGTTCCTTCTTTTTTGTTGCAACCATTCAGTTATGTAGACTTTAATTACGTGCATCGCTATATAAAATAATAATGACGTATCACCACTCAAATAAATTCAAATAGAATGGAAAACGGAACGTGTCCACAACTAACTTTCTTTTCCACGTGTTGCGATTCCGTATGTTTATTTTGTTGCCACAACTTGACACATTGATAAGCCAATATTTTTAGTGTCCTACATTTCTATAGGTAACGCTTGTTTACATACAAAGATAGGAATTCAATGGGACTTACACGGAATTTGCGAACAATATTTGGGTAAGGATAAAACATTATTTGTGGTCTGAAATCGTGGAGTTCTTATCAAGTTTATTGTTATTCGTTTATCTGATGTGGATAACTAAATGATACTCGGAACTATGTAATAGTATATAGGAGTTTATCGGTCATATTTGATAACAGATAAGTATTTAACACGTCAAAATATGTTACTCATTTTTACATTTAAAAAAATCACCATCATCAACAATTTTAATAGTCCACTGCTGGACATAGGCCTCTCCTTGGAAAAGAGCTTTTGGCCTACATATCATGCTTGCCAGACGGGTTAGTATAGGAATTTTATTGATTTCTTTTTTTTTTAAGACGGATGGCGCAATATTCCTACTGCGTAACGCACGCAGTAGGAATGTTGCTCCATCCGTTTTGTTTCGAGTTTTCATTTTTTTCTTTATGCTTTGGACTTCTACAATAGACTTTTATGACATTCATGGATGGTACTCATGGATAATACTCTTAATTTTTAATCCATTACCACACACGAATATTAGGGTCTTAACCCTTAGGTCTTACCTATTTAGATCAATACGATCTTTATTGTAAAATTGGTTCATTAATGTGATACTTCCGTCGTTTTAATATTAACTATGGATTATACATTTTGAATCCGTCTTATTTATGTGACCAGGTGCAATTGTTAATAAATGTATATAGTACAATAAAATACACTCTGGTTAAAAAACTGCTTAATACAATGGCATGTTTCTGCATATTTAAATATTATTATATCATAACAAATGTTCAACTTATGCAAATGAACAGATAAATGAAGTCTTGTCGCCTTATTTAGCGCACAATAAACAATAGCATTTGAAAATATGGAGGTCTGTTTCGTTACCACGTACTGCAGTGCAAATATTCAATAGCTATAGTAGTCTTGAATTTAAATATTTACTGCTGTTAATGGTAAAGTTTCTTAGACACTATTTTCAATGCAAAGATACAGGAAAACTTAGGTCTCACTCAGTCGCTCATTCATCATCTAAATAATGAGACGTCCTCTGAACAATAAATCTTGTACCAACAGTTTCTTATGACCCTGTTTAAAAGTTCTTCAAAGCTTTCAAAGTTCCTCAATGTTTTCGGACTGGTTTTTCACTTAGTTCTAGTAGCACCACATAGCATTCAATGTTGTCAAACACCAACTCGATAACGTTCAATGCTTTAAACTTTTTACTTGAAAACTGTCTTACCTATATGTCACTTAAAGAAATAATTGTACACTCTTTTCCTTGCGCCTTAAAAGTTTATCAATGTCCGGACTGGTTTTCCATGTGTTCGGACTACTTGGTCCTAGTAGAACCACATAGCGTTCAGCGTTGTCAAGAACCAACTAGACATTGTTGAATGTAGAGCTATATTAGTCTCTCCCTCCTTACTTTAAACCTCCCCTTCCAAATACCCTAGGAAGGGGAGGGGAACAATTGTGCACGTATGACCCTTGGCAGTCAAGTAACATTAGGCAATCCATTTGATCGTTTGTATCTTGTATCATAAAAATACTCACAGACTTAGCCTACATTGTATTAATATAATTTGTATTCCGTGAAGCAGTTTATCACAGTATAAACTGTACCTATGCACATGACTAGGTCACAGCATGTTAATATTAAAATGTATGACTAAAATCTGAGCGGAAAGCATCTGGGGAACTGGAACTCTACATCTTAGTAAAAATGTATGGCTTGGCTGTTTCGTTACTTCAGAAACTAAATATTCGTATAACACATTACTTCAGAAACTAGATATTTGCAAACACAAAAGGCGTTCGTTTCCCCTTCGTGACAGTATGGTAGCGAAACGGCGAAGCCATACATTTTTACTAAGATGTAGAGTGTATAGTATAAGTTAGGGTTGGTAGAGTTAGGTCATGTAGATTCAGAACCTTGGCTCTACATGAGATCTGATATCTTTTTTACAGGTTAAGCCATATGCAGTCGTCTTGGCAACATTTTACATGAAAATGTTTTTGGTGGGATACCTTTGTTTTAAAAGACTTGAAATGTGCTAACGGATTTATTCAAAGGATTTTGCGTCTTTAACTTGGCTTTATATAACTTGTGACAAAGACACATACATGGCTTCGGATTTTGTTGGTAAGGTTTCTATGTGTAGGTAGTTATTTTGATAATCACTTATGTGGATAATCCCACAAATGTATATTTGATACACTAATCTAATACACAATCAACAGCTTTTAATAGTCCATTGCTGGACATAAGCTTCTCCTTAGCAAATATGTTTTGACCTACTAAACTGGTACAGGGCTTGTATTAGATTTACTTTAGCCTTTTGCCGTCCGCTGTTAAAGGAAGGCCTCTTATTAATAAGTCTGTCCTTGACGTAGAGCCATAACAATCATATTAATTGATAATTCCCATGTCGGTTGTATTCTAATCAGTTTCACGAATTTGTATGAGTGTCTGTTTGTCCATCGGCCCACGTACGAATCCGTACTATCTGTCGGTACCGTTGTTTTATTACTAACATCCAGTGTTTGTGTGTATTAGTAACTTTACGATGACTGATGCACGGTCACTACATGTGTTCCGTCTATTAATGTGTGTGATTGATAATATTATATGTTTTGGAACTTTCTTAACAAATGAATGACCCGCGATACATTTTTTTTGTCAAATGACATATATGTTCTTTTTCTTTGTCGACTTGAGGAGGACCCGAAATTATGCATTCCGTGTCCTTCGGTTCCGAGAGCTTGAAGATGCTTCTCGGTATGATTTTTTAGGTCCTTGTATATTACACATATTTACATATTTTCACTTAACTGATTGCGTAATACAAAATCTATCGACTATAACATATTGCAGGTATCTAACAAGATTTATTAATGAGAAATGCGATGCAGATAGAGTAAACCATCGTAATATTAATTGCTGGTATTCTGGCATATACAACAACCTCAGTATCTGTACCTACTGCATATAAAAATATATCAGTACATCTGTAGATATTTGTATATGCACTACAGATACCGATAATTAACTTACTGAACAAATCATCATAGTAGTTAAATATAACAGTGCATTGTAAAAGTTTTTAAAAACATTATAATTGTTAAAAATGTTAACCTCCTTGCATTAAACCTACCTTTGCCGGTGTAGTTCATAATACACACATCAAAAGTGTCTAGGGATCAAGCATTTTTATGCGGATTTCTTGAGATTGAGATGTGGCTTTGGCCCTGGCCTGCTCAGTCGCCAGACTTGAACCCGATTGAGCATGCATGGGATATGCTACAGAGAAGAGCTCTGCCGAATATGGAGGGTATCCAGTCGCAAGAAGACCTTTTTTTGTTGTTGCAACGAACATGGGCGGCCATTCCACAGCGTGATTTGGATGAACTCATTTTGAGTATGCCAAACCGATGTTCTTGTGTTAGTGTTCGCGGTAGAAACACGGATTATTAATTGTTTAAGTTACCTAATAAAATTTTAAAGAAAACTGTTATTTCAGTCTGTTTTTCGAACTTTAATGTTAGTGGTTCAAATTTAAAAAATCCTTTTATTTGGAAAATGTCAAATTTCTTTATTAATGCAAAGGTGACTTGGTTTATCGTTACTGTGACAAACGAAAACACTTTATTTGATGAATCCTTAAAGAAAATTTTAATTAATATCAATCAGGAGAAAAGTTATTGCAAAAATATATGTTGATCCCTAGACACATATGTTGATCCCTAGACACTTTTGATGTGTGTATATTAGTTGCGTAAGTTATTTTCAATTATGAATTATACCTCTAAATGTGTCAGGTTGTCACCTATGCAAATATAACTATACGACTAATGTCGAGCTATTAAAATACTTAGCAAACAAAAATACAATTAAAGGAAATCCTTGTCATTTATAACATTGCAACTACATATTTCACCATTTTGATTCAGATGAAGGACAGCAGCATTCCACATAAGTTGATATTACTTTAAGTAAAAGTTCCACAAGGTATTAATGTCTTTTTCTGACAGGCTTGCCAAAGACCGCTTAATCTTTGAAACATATCCAACGAATCGAACCACGATATCATTCAATGGTCGTGAATAGTCGTATTAGTGTTAAGCGATTTTAATGTATGTATTTCTGTCAAATACGATAGCACACCCACTTTTCCACTGCGGTAGGTTGCAAACATTGCTACAGTAATAGGTTATTGACTTAGCATAGTGTCTTCGTGAAATTGTTTATTACTTATACATCTAGGTTACTTTGACGGTTGTTCGAATGCGCGGATTTTGTAATACTTTTAGAGATTGTTATTGCTTCGGCAAATGTTTATACAGAGAAGAAGAGTACCTCAGTGTTTAACAATTCACGAAAACCCAGTTGTTGAATTGAAAACGTAATTATAATGATAACATTAGAAACAATGGAAGAGAAAACTGTAAGAATTTCATTAATCTTAAATCGCAATGTTCTTGATAAACTTGATTATATGATCACCACTTTAAATAAGGTGGTCCTGGTCTTGTTATTAAAAGCTAGTACACCACTGACTTAAAGAAGATAATTAAACAGAATAAAATAATTAGATTATCAGACATAATTAGTTCTCCTTCAACTGGACGGGCTCCTAATAAAAGCTGGGACCTACTGATATGGTATAAAAATAACATTTCGGATACAATCGTAATAATGAGCAACATTATTATCCAAGAATGACCAATCTTGTAAGAGTACGGTTCATTTAATATAAGTTATAACGGAACTAAAAAAATGAGAGTATAATATATTTTGCTAAAGTAAATGACTACTCGGGTATGACTCATATTCGTTTCGAAGAATTGCTGCCACCAACCGCAATCTTAAATTTAAATATCACAGTTACTATTTAGTTACAGACACAGGTACACAATAAACTCTAAGAATATAACCATGACTAAATGGTGAAAAGAAACATCACGAAATTGTAAACAAAAGACGGTGGAAGCTGATGTGATAACAAGTGGCTTGTGCACTATATGCCAAGTTTAGACACTTGTCAGACTTCAATAATTAAAACTTTCAGATCTCAACCAAACTGTGCTGCAACAGTTTACAAAATACCATTCGCAGCAACCGCCCCGAATCAATTCTTTTCACATTCGAATATTAAGAATACTCTATAATATTTACCCAATTTCTGATGTTTGTATTTATTGCCTTCTGAATATCGAAAGTGATTGTGAAACAAGGAAAAAGGTCTATGATGGTAACGATTGTTTACGTGGTACGTGGATGCTTCGACTGATTTGGTACACGCGAACGTTAGATTGCCGTAATTCGTAACTGTTGCATGTCGACGTTTTACGGTACTTATGATCAAAAAACTATATTCGCGGTTTATATACTACATACACTAAAAGCCGCTAACGAAGATATTCTTGAATGACTTTAGACCGGTAAGTTCTAAAACCTAAATTGATTAGCTAGAGCGATGACCTGTACAAAATGGCATGAAGTTTTCCAGTAAGCTAATCATTTATTTTCATTTTCATATCAAGAAACAAGATATAATTAAATGGTTACAATATGTACTGTGGCTATTTAATTATATATTATTTTTATGTATGTAGCTCAGATCAAATAAAAAAAGGTAGATAACGCACCGCCTTGTTCTTTGTTGAAGCAGAAAAAAGGCGCGTAGTTCCAAGTAAACATACGCGTTACGCACTATGCTATAAACTACGCTACTTTTCGTCAGAATCATATAAGTTGTCGATACTGACGAAAAGTTATAACTGACGATAATAAGGTTAAGGCTTAGTGTTATAATTGAGCTTAAAACAGCTCAAACCTTATTTGTTATTGCAAAGTTTCAGTTGAGTATTTTGTCTGTCTCCAGTGTGCTATTCCTGGTACACAGACGACATCCCCGTCAACGACGGCGTAAAACTTGCGCTGTACGCCGACGACGCGGCCTACATTACCACGTCACAAAACGGTGCCAACGCTGTAACCAAGATGCAGCATACTCTAGATGCACTTCCCAGCTGGCTGAAGGACTGGAGACTGACGGTCAACGTGGCGAAGACTCAGGCGATCTCTATTGGAAGCGTGACACTGCCGCAGCTAAAACTCATGGGGCAGAGTATCGAGTGGTCCCCGACGGTGAAATACCTCGGGGTGACCATCGATGGCACTCTCTCCATGAAGCCCCACGTAAACAACGTAGTTGCCCAGGTTCGCGCCGCGCGTTCCCTTTTGCGGCCCGTACTAGCGTCCGACTGCCGCTCCGCGCGAAGCTCGGTGTGTACAATGCGTACATTCGCACACCGCACTGGACAAGACCCGGACGTCACTGACAGGACTTAATTGTTAATTATTTTTAATAATTGCTAATTGTTAATTGAGCAGCAGCTGTGATGTGTTTAGAGTCTTGGTTTTCCTTGTGACCTTTTCACGAATGTGTGTAAAGTAGGTGACTTCACAATTATTCGTAATACGATACAGATATTGTAGTTTAAAAAAAACAATCAGATATTTAATGTCATAGGCAACAAGACTAAAAGCAATTTAAATAAGTTATTTATAATTGAAAATATTGTTGAATTCACGACGCATTTGTCACATGCTGTTTAACAAGCATCGTGTTACTCAACTCAGCGCCATTCAGTCGAACCCAAGGTGAGATTATGCTTTGCATTTTTTATTAGTACTGCCTTGTCCTGAAATGCTTTGTGACGTCAGCTGTGCGATGACTTTCTATACCGATATTATGGCATGCAAATAAAGTAATCATTTCATTTTAATTTAATATTTAGATGAAATTAAAACAGAAAGGTGACCCACAAAATCGAAATACGAGTGTTTTACTGCCTTTTATCGACTAAAAACTATGTGTTTTGTTTCGATATTTCAGTTAAAGATATTGCAATAGTCATATTTCAGTTGCTGACGGGACATGGGGGGTTCTCCCAATACTTGCATCGCTTCAAGTGTCGGGAGAACCCGTCATGTATCTGCGACCCAGCCCAGGAGGAGACCGACCTGCACGTTATTTTGGAGTGCCCCCTATTCGGGGCTCTACGGCACGAGGCTGAGCAACGTCTTAGGGTACAGCTGAAAAAGGAAGAGGCACACTTTTTGATCAAGAACCTCCTTCTTTTTGGAAGTCGGTTAAAAATAATGAGACACGGACATTCATATTTCGTTGAAAATTTTTGCATAAAAGTAGTTAGAAGAAACAAAGAACACGAAACCTAAAATTTACACAAAAGCAAAATAAGAAGATAGGAGAAAAAGGACTCTTGTTATGCAAGAGGTTGACGGTACTTTAATTAAAAAAAAATATGCTAAAACCTCCTTTTTAAAGACAGGCATAATTAAATACAGTAAGTGTCGCCGCACACGGGCCACTTTTGTGGCCGGTCAGCCACTCGTGGCCGGTGGTCGACACATAAAATATATGAAAATTGCAGGAAATATGCCGGTGGCGGCGTTTTGTGGCTGTGGCCGGTGGCCCGTGTGCGGCGACACTAAGGGCCACTTGTGGCCGGTGGTCGACACATAAAATATATGAAAATTACAGGAAATATGCCGCTGGCGGCGTTTTGTGGCTGTGGCCGGTGGCCCGTGTGCGGCGACACTTAAATGTGATATTCTTTTATTTACATAACAATGACTAAAACTAATTATATCCCGTTTTATAAACGATTCGAAGTCAATGTGTATGTTTGTATAAAAATTGTTTTCAATTTGTATCCGTTTTACTTCTTTTAGTATAAGCTTGATTTGTATGATTTGTTGTCACATCTGGCCTTGTTTGGTCATTGTTAACTTTTTTGTACTATTGCAGTCCTCACGTAACAACGACACGTAGTTCATTTATTTGAATGTATATTAAACAGTCGTTTACTAAATATTTCTGAAGGCTTTGAATAAAATGCAATACGTTTACTACGTTAAACAGAAAATTGTATGTAGTGTCTAAATGAATCGCAGTTTAAACAAATAGATTTATGTATTTCTGATACTTCTCTATAAATGATAGGTGTTGTCCTTGTCCGACTAGCCAGTTTCAATTACAGAACGGTTATAAGTGTATGATACAGATATTTGGGGTGTTCATTAGTTCTCACTTACTCTTAGTTTACTTACCTTAATTCACATTCTTAATTCTGAAAGGAATATACTCCTATGAAACAGACCAAAAATACATTGGAAACACGTATCACGTACTAAACGTTTCGCCGATAAGAAGATGGATAAATATTAATGACTGTTCAAAGCTAACCTGATTAATCAGAATGTAAATTGTTTAAAAATTACTGTAAATATTACATAATTTTACTTCATCTAAATCTTAAGAAGAAATTTACTCACAAAATTTGTTCTACACGGTATACTTTGCCACAATCATCTTTACGTTTTAAATGTACAACAACATGAGATGTTGCAAGACATAATTTTTAAAGTTTTTTGAACTAATAGCTCATTTACATCACACGGTAAAACATAACATAATTTGTTAATTCTCTTCCGAAGGCACACTTTATCTAGCGATTTTCCCACTAACATATGAACTGTGCTCATTGTATGTACGCAGTATGAGATAATTCCATTGTTGTACTATTGTATAATTTTCTGCTGTAATAATAATCTAATTTAATTCATGCTTAGCTGTATTACGGTACGTAGTAGAAAGATATTTTGTTAACAATGGTCTTGCCTTTGACCATTCTCACCTGATGATAATTGAGAACTCGACTCTCTACACGCCTGCTTAAAATATTTGATCGTGATTTAGAATTAAATAAGAATCAAGTTTTAGTAAGAATGTTAGAAATCATAATGATATAAATATGTATACTATGACGACGTAATTCTAGCCGATTTCGGCCACGGCGGCCAGTCTCAACGAAGAATTGCAAACTAGAACTACGCAGGAGATATTACATTGCACAAGTGTGTGCACTCTTTGTTCCCTCACTCTCACAATCCGATGAGACGGCTATCCGACATGACCTGGGAGAGGTCAGGTGTGCCTACTTATGCAAGAAAACGTCCTCAACACCGAGTCATTTAATTCCTAACTTTAAAGTGTCGCTCCGATATACTGTAGCATAGAATACTTAGGCCGAAATACTCAATATCTCAGTCTATATTTTCATTTACTTGTTTAGTAAGTCCTAAAAAAGTATAAATGTCTTGTAAGTGCAACATCTGTCGTAAAGCAGTATCACAGATGATCGATCCTGATTTCTATGCAACAAAATTGTTCTAAATTGTATCCGGTAGGAAATAATTGTTACTTAGATGATTATGCTAAGTATCTTTCAAATTAAGTTTCATGATTTTGTGTAGTAGAGTCTCGGACATTGTAAATAGCAACGAAGTTATGCATTATAACCGATACTGAGAATAAATCAACTCACTAGCCACACAACTAGATCTATGCAATATTCTTTTTGACCTCTTGTTGTACTGAACATACGATGATTTGTAGCCATTCCTTGCTTAGGCACACTCTTCATGCACGTAACTTACGACTGGCTGGTAACAAGTTTCCCTTTCGACTCGAAGCAATTCACAGAAACCTTAAAAACGAAAGGGACACGTTGAGAAAAAACACTACTGATTAAATAATGCGTTTAACGTCATTTTAATTATATAACGTGAGGAAATTAGAGCACACTGATGCTAATGTAGCAAACAAATTTATTACTGTCGTGTTTGTGTCGGGAAGTAATTATTCGAAATGCAATCGAACGGATTGTTGCTAATGAACTGACATTCAATATGCAGCCATTTTTTATTAATAGTTAGTACTTCCAGGTGCTGGTACCTAGATACATTTGTAATATACATGTGGTGCCAGATTAAGAATATTGAGTGTCTCCACCCCTATTTATCCCGTAGGTATCGTAAGGACGACTAAGCCAAGGAAGCAGTCTACGCAGGAAAGCAGCACTGCAAAGAGAGGGAAAACTTGAAACTAAGGTCCGAATCATCGTTTCTATGAGGACGAACCTCAATCTGTAAAGTTACAGACACACCAACCGCTACTTCTTTTTGCTGTTTTGCTCTTTAAAAACAAGTAAGCACACAACACATCATAGAATCATCATACATGGAAGATGGAAAAATATAAACTTATGAAATATATGTTAAGATAAATATACCGAGAGGTATGAATAGATATTCCAAGTTTACTACGATAAATATATCGTCTCTACACTAGTCTACACCATAAATATTACGACCATTATGACCTCGGTCCAATGCCTAGATTTTATCTCATACGCTTTGTAACTCGAGCAACGGACTTCGTAAAAATGTGTACTTACTTGAATTGTAACTTGACCACAAAGTATGTATTGTTTTTGTGTAATGTAAGTCTAAAGTCCAAAAAAAATTTTGTATTCTCCTCAATTTCTAGCGATCTTAAGACAATGTTTGTCTATTGTTTTATGTGCGATTAGAATTATTTGAGCTGTTTTTGGATGATCTATCTATACTTATAATAAAAATGTAACAGGTCCAATTCTGTACATTAAAGATATTTAGAATTTTTTTTGGAGGGCTCTCTATAATCGATACTGAAGCCAAAACTGTAAACTGTGTCTGTTTGTCTGTATCTTGGCCGCGCATCACGCTACTGAATGGATTTAATGAAACTTCGCATGATTTGAGTTCATACTACGAGGTAGGACATGGGATACTTTTTATCCCGAAATTCAGCACGGTTTCTTGGAGAGAGGGGATGAAAGTCAAAATATGTACTTAGTTGTAATTCAATAACACATAGTCCGATTTCTTTCATTCTTTTTTTGCTAGAAAGAAAAAGATTAAAAGATAACGAGAAAAGTGTTTCTTTTTGTCCGCGACTGTACACTGCCTGTGGGAAGCTGTAAATATGAAGAGAAGATGTAAATATGGCGGTACGAAGTTCGCCGGGTCAGCTAGTCTTTAATATACAGATTCCTTAATATACTCCAAATACCTAAGAATACTGGTATTTAGAGAGAGAGATCTTCTTATACCATTTGTTAAATTAAGGTAGTCTCTTTTTATTCCAAGAATTGACTTTACTCATTTCTCAAGAATAGAGCTATTTATGTTTAAAACCTGTTAAAAACACACAACTGCTATATTCAAACGGCCAGCTGCTTTTGTCTCTTCGATTTTTTGCTGTCAGTTACTGACTTAATAACTGATTTGCATTAAGCTCTAGACTTAACCTTTAAGGCGATAGTAGGTCAAATCATCCTTCTTAAGGAGAGGCCTATGTCCAGCAGTGAACTTTTATCTAGTTCTTAGAATTTTTTTTTCTTTCGGTATTGTAAGGTTATAATTAATACAGATAAAAAAATAGTTTCTCACATCGTGGCTCTACTATAGGAAATCCTTGACTATATGTATTCGTAAGCGAAATTCACAGAAACCTGCAAACAGGTTTTGGAATGGACGCTGTGAGACACAACATCTATCAAAACTCAAATTACTAACCGTCCTATGGATTAGCATAGTAATATATGAAAATAAATTTTAGTAGACATTCTTGCCAACATATTTTATATAATATGTATTAGCACTTTGGCATTCAAAATATTATAAAAAGTGTTATTGATATTTCTTTAAATATTATTCTAATATTTTCTTATGAAATAGGTATGTTGATCTCCATAGGGGTTTTAGGAAATTACTTTATAGGTATTTTTAAAACTTACAACGCTTTTAAAGTCTAGAGCTTAATGTTGCTGTAGTGTTGTAACAACTTAAAGTCTAGAGCTTAATGCAAATCAGTTATTAAGTCAGTAACTGACAGCAAAAAATCGAAGAGACAAAAGCAGCTGCCCGTTTGAATATAGCAGTTGTGTGTTTTTAACAGGTTTTAAACATATTCACTTTAGAGAAATAGCTCTAAATCGCGCATTCTTGCGTATTTCCTTTCGCTTAACCTTTAAGGCGATAGTAGGTCAAATCATCCTTCTTAAGGAGAGGCCTATGTCCAGCAGTGAACATTTAAATGCTTTTCGATTATGTTTTTTTATAAAGTTATCAAAGGCAAAAGCGACTTTACTGTGCCTGATGGAAAGCACGAGCAGAATCCAAGAGCAGTGGTCACTAGTGATCACCACACTCACTGCATATGCAGACAATGGAATACTATATGGCGGCCTATTGAGATGCTTCTGCATTATTGGGCCTCCGATCTCGCACTTACCAACGAAACACGACAGCACTAATGCTGTCATTTTAGGTAGGTCTTCTGTCGATCTGATTTTTTTAAATGTTTGGGCCTGCCAAAATGACTCTACACTGCCTGAAAGCATAAGCAGAATCCAAGCGTGGTGATCACCATACTCATCGTGAATGCAGACAATGCAACAATGGAGCATGGTGACCCACACTATGGCGGCCTAGTGATGCTTTTGCATCATTGGGCTGGTGATAAAAGGACGATAATTCTCAAAAAATCATTAAGCTCTCCATTCGTTTATGAGATTTATATGCCCAGGCGAGGGCAGAGACTAGTAAGTGCTCCACCACAGTAACTCTTTACCGCTGCTTTTATTAAAACTTAGTATTAAGTTCTCAGACTTAATTAACACCAGTTATGCTCTTACGAGGCTACATGTAACTTAGGAAGTTAATTAAGTTGAAGACAGCATATGCCTTTAAGAGATGTTACGGTGAATCTTTAATGTTCTTCTTGACGGGCACTAATTGACTGCAGCCTTATACAAGAGCTACCTAAGGTCTCGCTTTAAGTAAAATCGTTAAAAGTGGAATTCGAAGAATATATACGACGTACGACTTTAAGGAGGAATATTTGATGCTATAACATATATATACGTAGGTTTTTATCTTAAAAACCTTAGAATAAAAAATCAATGTCAGGCTTTGCTAATATGATAAATTAATCTTGTCTGTCTGGTATCCTTTAACGGCTAAACTACTGAACCAATTTTAAAGTTAGCAGACAGATTCCTTGATTCTTGAAGCAGGTCATAGGCTTTCTTTATCACGAAAACCGATATACTCGCGGGCGGAGCCGCGGAGGAATGTTAGTCGATTATAATGAAATAACTCGTATATTTTAAATACATGTTCAAGCAAGTTACCACAAAGTCATAGTTAGTCACAATTAGATTGTCCTTTCTAAACTTTGGTAAAACTATTTCCGTAAAACTTGAACGATTGAGTGTCCAGTTCGTATTTCATTAGAAATTAATAACTAAAATACTTGTATGACTTGTAAAAATCATTTTTTTAAGTTTATATAAGTCGTATATTTTCTATTGCGTTGATAAGAAACCAAGTCGCTGTTGACTACTTATTACATAATTAAGTGGTAACATCTGCCCTGTTTTTAATAAAATGTGCATAAAACCGGTAAACATGTGTTGGGTTACGAAATAAGTTAGTTCTTCCTATCCACTTCTATTTGTTGTACGTTTACATAAGAACCATTCTTCTAAATCATAATATTACAGTGTTTTATAGATAGTGGTATATTAGAGTAAAACTTCTTTCTAAGGAGAGATCTTTGTCGGGCTGTAGACTATTAACGGTTATTATTGATGACGATGATGATGATGATTTTGGTAGCTAAAACATTTAAAAAAAAGAAAAAAGATCTAAGTAACTGGCTGGCTAAATTTATTATATGCCTGTTTATTAAACTTAAAAAAATATAAATTGTTCTATTCTTGAATTAAAAAAAAAAAATTGTTTTATTAGCATAATACACCTCTTTGCTAATTTAGTAGTGATGAGGTCGATGTACCCTATATACAAACACAAGCTTATACTAGTTTATATTTGTGAATAGTAAAAGAGTTTTTACCAAACATTTTTTAATGCAGATTTAAATTAATTTTATTAACCGACTTCCAAAAGGAGGAGGTTCTCAATTTCATCGTTTTTTTTGTTAATAATAACAAGTAAATGTTCAAAAACTATGATACGGCTACATAAAAACCTATGATATAATTTACATTACGTTACCCGGACAATTAGTACAAATCTATTTACACCTCATTCATTAAACTCGGTTTAGTAGTTTAGTCGCTACAGTGGAACATACAAACATACATCGACTGCCTAAAATATTACCCTTACTTTTGGCTTCACCGTAGTCGGAAAAAAAACAGTATCTTTATACTGTATTTACTATAAGGTAGTAAAACGGATGACTACTCACTACCACTATGTCGTAATTTGTAGTTTGTAATTACTCATACATTTTAATTAGGTATGTCTCATAATGTTATATAACTCCTTAGGTTAACAGAAGGTTACATACTTAGTACATATGCATCAATTAAACTCGGAACTTGCTTGCTTCAAAAAAATGTGGTAAATTTATTTGAAACTATCTGGATACATTATATATTTATAGAATTAATAGACTTGTTAACATCTATGTTTGCATTCCCTTTTATCCAAGAATTAAGGGTGTAATAAATATTGTGTTCCATGTTATAGAATATTTAAAGGCATCAACTTTGTTTTTTGATACTCTAATTGAAAGATCTTCTAATCGTTTTATTGATACATAACAAATGATACGGATGTTAACCGCTAATATAATATAGATACTTTCAGTACCATTACATCTTACATGACATCACTCACAGAGAAACATTGATGAATATCGTTTCATTATTTATTTAAAACTGCATGCACTTACGTACATCATCGGACTTAATGCCCTAGGCATTCTCTACAAGGCAACCTTTGGGGGGTGTAGAGATCCAGTAAGATAGGTATATCGAGGTTAGAGTAAATTGACTATCGGTTATCGAATTATCTAGTATTAAATTAGTGACAAACTTTGCGATTCGATTTTAACAACCTTCTAAATATATAAATAGTAGAGCTCATAGATTGGCTTAATCTTCCTACAGGGGCAGGTCCAATTTCACTTTTAAAAATGGATAAAAGCATCTATGAAAGCAGCTGTCAAGTTATCAAGCGACAAACGTCAAACGCATAACTGCAAATCTTCCAAAGACTGCTTGAAAAACCATATTATGTAAGATATTCGACATATTCGGTATGCGTAGACCTCACTACATATTATGTTCCTTTAAAGGGATTGAGTGCATATGATGTTATGTGATCGTACGGTAAAACACGCATACACGCATGCCTATTACACTGCTGCGGTCAAGCGATTAATTATATGTAGGTTATGTAAACAACTGAGAAGAACGTATTAAACTGTCTAAAATAAGGCTAATCTAGAAGTTTATTGTGAAATAGTTATGTAAAATGAATAGAAATATAATTAAAGCTGCAGCTCTGTTTGAAACGCACATTTGAATATTAATGGTTTAAATCTGAAGTCCGGAAACTACCCGATTTCCATTAAAATTGTAATTAGGAAAAATATATACTATATACATAGGCTATAAACCAACAATGCATGCAATCTTGTTAATAATATTTAGACGCGAAAGGTTATAAGAGTAAAGAAATGAATAGATGAGAGAAGCAGCAAAACGAGTTTCAATGCACATTTATTTGATGACCAGAAAAACATTTTTGGTAAATGAATTAAAGTGTTGGTATAGTGAGTCTGACAGATGAGCAAGGGGATGTAGATTCACACTTAGAACAAATAATTCTGTAAAATATGTAAGTATTTATAAATATACAACTATCTCTATTAACAGTTCGGTTTTCGTAGTACAGTGCTAGTTTGGAAACCGACGGGAATTTGTAACGTATCATGTAAAAAAGACAGGTTTAATTCGTGACATAGTAAACGATTTGCATGCAGGTGACACCAGGAGAAAAGGCTGATACTAGCTGGTTAATTTATTCTAGAAATGTTGAAATCAAGAAGTCTAACAACTCATTACTTATATAACACAATAATTGTGTGGTTGCCGGCTCACAGTAAATTACACGTTACGTGAATGTGTTGTTTTTCTATTTTCACGGTCTTGGACAATCATGTTATCGGATTCCGTATTTACTCGACTGCCTCGTTGGTCTAGCGGTTGGCGTGTGCGACTGCTGATCAAGAGGTCTCGGGTTCGATTCCCGGGTCGGACCAAATGTTTGTATGATCTACAAATATTTGTTTCAGAGTTTGGATGTTTTCTATGTATAATATGTATGTATTTACAAAAAAAAAAAAGTATATATGTATTTGTATCAGTTGTCTAGTACCCATAACACAAGCTCTGCTTAGCTTGGGACTAGATGGCGTTGTGTGTTAAATGTCCGAAATATTTATTATTATTGTCTCAATTAACAGATTAACTTACGTGTTAAATAACGCGTAATGTGCACGAGGCTTTAGTCATGAACATGTTATATTAATGTACTTTTCTAGGAACTTAATAACAGTTAACAGTGCTAATATATGTAATTATTTTGCCCCTCAGGAATTTTATTTAGCTTACTTTATGGCTAATTACGTGTAAATATTAAGAATCCAGTTGTAGTGAAAGTGAGTTCTAGTATTTTTCTCCTAGCTGAAGCTCGCATTATCATCAGCGCTAACATGCAAAATGATGATATTGCTATCTAAACTACACTAACTACACTTAATTTGATACTACGAATATAATAATGTATTAAGTCTGGTTGCAATGTGTATATGTAATATTGCAAATCTGGGGGCACGGTCGTGCCCCCGCCAAGACGATACAAGCGAAGCGCAAGGGCACTACCTACCTTTTCTCGAAGTGTTTCGTCGTTTTTTTGAACCCTCATAACTTTGGTTCCCGATATACCAGATCGTTCAAATTCTCAGGATATGATGTCACTAATAGATTAATCAAACATACAAAGTTTCAATTGCATAGCTCTGATACTTTAGATTTTATTGATACCTAAAAAACACCGATTTCGTCACTGACACACTGATGACCATCAAAACTGTTAGGGTACTTCCTGAAGTGCTAGAAAGCTGAAATTCGGTATGTAAACTAAGTTTAGTATACAAACAACAAAAAAATCCTAAACCTATTACTTTTGCCCCCCAACCCCTAAATTTGGGGGGTGGAACTTTCACAAATGTTTATGCTAGAGGTTTTATTTTTGGTACACGCACTTTTTCGAAAGATGAAAGAAGATGTACAAGAAATACAGCCCAAAAAAAGAAAAAAAAACTGTCTTAAGCAACTTACAAAAAGAAATGAAATCCCACCAAAAACATTTTCATGTAAAATGTTGCCAAGACGACTGCACATGGCTTAACCTGTGAAAAAGATATCAGATCTCATTGTAGAGCCAAAGTTCTGAATCTACACGCCCTAACTCTACCAACCCTAACTTCATAAACTCTACATCACAATAAAAATGTATGGCTTGGCTGTTTCGTTACTTCAGAAACTAAATATTCGTAAAATACATTACTTCAGATTCAGAAACTAGATATTTGCAAACACAAAAGGCGTTCGTTTCTCCTTCGTGACGGTATGGTAGCGAAACGGCGAAGCCATACATTTTTACTGAGATGTAGAGTTTGTGAAGTTAGGGTTGGTAGAGTTAGGGCGTGTAGATTCAGAACCTTGGCTCTACATGAGATCTGATATCTTTTTCACAGTGCAGTCGTCTTGGCAACATTTTACATAAAATGTTTTTGGTGGGATTATATTTGTAGTATTAAATAATATGTCTACTTTATAAAACTGTAGCCTCTAAGCGTCTAAACCAAAGTACAAGTACGAGTACAGGTAAAGGTACAATGAAGAACATAAAAAAACTCTAAACGTACCTTTAGAGATTTGTGACAATTCACTGTCATCAAAATCACTTTAGCCCATCTTAAATGCAGCAAAATTGCTGCAGGATACTTAATCTGTTCTGGCATAATATATGTTTTATTCTTGAGTCCTTTAATTACTGTTTCCAGGAATAATCGACTAGATCTAATCGACGATTGGATATGCCACATCGGTATGCCGGCGTATTCACTATAAAACCTAGAACGTTAATTTACTTAAAACAAGTCTGAGATAGGAAGCCCGTGTTAACCAATGTCGTCTTACTATGCACTAGCTTTTAAATGAATAAAGATTGAGTACTCTTTCGTAAATGTTTAGGTTTTGTCGGTTAACAAATTTTTTAACTGTTAGGAACGTGAAAATTGTAATAAAAACACGATGGTAATAATTTTTTAATAGGGATTTATTGGCAAGAGTATCACATCACTATTATTATTAGAGTTAACATAAATAGTTACCTACCTTATCACCTACATATATTTTTTGAAAAAAAAATGCTAAGAAGAACGCTGTACATATTTTTATATAAAGTATCATCGATCGTAGATAAAATTGTAAAGTATACTATGGGAAGTTAATCTTAAACAATAAATGTATGAAAAAGATTTTTATTTGCTAGAAATGTAAATATTTAAATCTTTGTGTTTAGGTAGTCTATCATTATAGCTTAGTAAATAATAAATTAAGTTACTGCAATATTTTGGGTAGTAATAAACCCGGAAAAATTGTATAACGTATATTATCTGTATGTAGCCAACTACGTACAGACTTAGTTATATTTTTTAAGCCTACTCCAGCTATGGCGAAACCGAATCGACTCCTCACGTCGACAAGTCACAAGGGCCTTCGCTCAGGGCCAGAGGTAATGTATAAGAACTTTGTCGAAATATCAATGACTGCTTCTTATAATTACAGTGTACGTGGTAAATTTCATTGACATACAAATATGAACATTAATGAATACAATCCTCATCACATCACCAGCCTTAGCAAGTCCTCTGCAGGACACCCTAGAAATTAGGTTTTGTCTCACTATACCACGCTTTCTAGACATATTTATATAAGGCTTATTTCAAGTTTACCCTCTCTTTGCAGTATTGTTATTTGCTCCCTTATGACACCCACGGAATGAATAGGGTTGCCGGTTGACGACTGTATTCTCAATCAGTCACCACAGGAATAATCTGTTATGTACGTGTATCCGTGATCTGCAATGCGTGTTATACAGGAAAATTGACCTCTATTTCATAGCGTTCCTAAATAAGCTTCATGTGTTTATTTCCAGTGATCTTTAACTCCACGCCAGCTACACGAGTTCTCATATTCAAGTCTCAAATCTATGTAATGTTAGTTGCAAACCATGACTAATACGGCATTAGTAGGTTTCATACGCAACTCTTGAGTGACCGATCACGGAACATAGGACGAAGAGCTGGTTACGAAATAAATATGTATAGGCAAAGATTACTCAATTGTTATGTCGGTATAGCTTGCCTTAAAGTGTTGCTTCCTGTTCTCGCTGGGAATAATGCTACTCGATGATTGTAAGAGAAAGAGGACAAGTTCCTTTTATGTAGTTATCTCATAATAGTATAAAGTCACATAATCAACATGTTGGCTAGAGACTGGCGGGTTTGAAGCGAACAGCCTCTTGAGTAACCAACGTGGTGGTGTTTTACCTGAAGACTGATTTGCTGAGTCTGAATGTCGATGCTTGAATAAAATGCAATTTGCGTATACACTTTCACATTAATTTAACACAATGCGTGCGATCGTATTATCTGATGGTTCTGAAGCTATAAGTAGGTATGTATTTTACTTCCTGAATGACATTTACGCTGATTATATGAAGTTATATTTTCAACGTGGTGAAAATTACATGATTTCTGAGACTACATTTTGGCGTGGTCAAAATGTCGACCGATCCCCCTGAACAATTAAAGGGAAGAGAGAAAATAGCCATCTTGCCTTGCCTTGCTTGATAATCTTAAAACAATATCGTCTTTAAACTATGGGTTTAGCACGCATACTAGGTACTGGGAACCACCAATAGATGGCGTCAGTAGTATAAAATAATGAGCTCTGTTAATTTTAATTTACACTAAAAAAATGATAGAACTGTGTGCCTTTGATTCTTCATGCAACTAACACAGTGGCAAAGAAGCATTTAGTCAGTGTGTAAGTAGTTTTAAAAAGGAGGTTTGACTTTCGAATCCTACAAGTTTGATGTACCTACATGTTACGTTTCGAGGAGGGACACATCCAAGTTTATGAAAATAATTTGTGAAATAACTCTTTATTGTCATCCATTCCACAAATTGTTGTTCTGTGTCTGGGTGTTCTTTGTGTCTGTTACATATTAAATGTTTGTAAAATCCCCGCTACACAGAATACTCTCCTAGGGCGGGAGTTGTCTTTTTAGTTTTATAGAAAAAAGATATAAGTAAGTACTGACATAAATCTACGTAACTTATGTTAATTTACATTATCAAGTCGTCGCCGTCGTCTCTTATTTTTAACTTTCATTTAAATACTAATTGTAACATTAAGTGGACACTTAAATATATGTAAAACACATTATCTTGAACATTCAAAATTGCTCGTAACAATAAATTTATTTAAGCACACACTAAAATTAAATAATATTTTGTGTTCTACAGAACGCGAGTTCCCGTTACAGACCTCTTGTGGCTATTTTAAAAACCTACAACGCTACTCACAGCTGGCTTATATATACCCTAGACTTATTTCCAAGATATTTGAATTCGGCTCAGTTTTACCTCCGGTTTTACCTGAATACTAGTTCATTCAGGCATCGGATCTCCACAAGCCTGAGGGTGAACTGAATTTGAAAATTAAACCTATTTCCCAATAACGTATGCCATCTACGGCATCATAAACATTTATAGATGTTTATGAGAACCGGGACCGACGACTGAACGTGTTCTCTGAGGCACGGGCGTCAAACATTGCCAACTTCGACTAAGACTGTTACTGTTACTAAGATTTTCTACTAACAACCTACCCTAGCCTAACAGCACTTAGCCGAGATCGGCAATCGAACGAAGGAACGAGGCTAGACAAACCAAACTGTATGTAACTAATAAATACGATATGGGCAATCACGCATGGATCTCGTTCCAAATGAATGAGTCAGCATTCACTGTCCTGTTTCTTACTACGTAAAGTAAATATAATCTTATTGACCACGGACGTGATGCGTCATTATGTTCTGTACATATTGACATTTGACCAAAACAAATGAATGATTCGTCATAGTAGCGAGGTACGTCTGGTCGATCTTTTTATATGTATACTAGCTGTTGCCCGTGGCTCCGCCCGCGTGTATGTCGGTTATTAAAAAAAATGTGATAAATGAAGAACCACTCGACCGATTTTGTGCAAACTTCCATATACCATCTACTAAATAGTCCGAACGAAGCCTAAACATTTGGCTTGGATAGGTGAGCCAGTTCTTGAGTTATAAAATTACAACGAAAAGTGGCATTGATTTTTATATATATTGATATTATATACATTCGTCTATGATGATCAACCAAGTTCCTATTTTTTATATGTAAGCTACCAACATTACTGATACAAAAGTCATGGTTACCATCCTCATTGCGAATGTGAACAATGCAGCATGGTGACAAACTCATGAGACACTTTTTCACTCCCCGCGTTAAGGACCCGGGATCGTAGTGGGAGGGCAACACGTTCGCTTCAGTAGTAGTGAATTCTAGTTTTTAATTGATTAGCACAGGAAGGAAGAAGCGAACCGTTTAGTTGGAGAGCGTATGTTACATAAAGCAGTATTTTGATTCATATACTGATATAGCAACATTACTTGTAATCGATATAAATATTTTTATTAAAGCTAAAATAAACCTTATTAGTTTAGTGATTCTGATCATTTTAGAACACAACTTACTTATAATTTAATCAGACTCAGTATTATAATATTCGGGCTTAAATATTTTTTGCGTAATCTTCGTTAAACTAGAAATCTGAACTCTAGAAACTGCAATAGTAGTAGAAAATCCGGCATTTCTTATGTATAAAACTATGTTCAATGGTACTTTTAAGGCGAATTTGAAGTACAGAAAAGTTTATGACTTCAAAAAAGCTTTATATTTCACCTGTTAAATTACAAAAGAAAAAGAAACAAGACAGTAATAATTTGCATTTGTTTAAGACTTGGATATTACAGAAATCGAAAGTGTAAACCTTCGTTCGTATAAGAAAGTCTGCTTGGTTTTATGACGACAGGATCGTAAGCCCGTCAAATCTTGTTCACACTGAGAAAGCGTGACGGACTCATCAACAATCGCAGACATCGCACCGAAATGTGGGACAACACGACAGCTGTCAATCCTGTATATTAACGGACAAATAATGCTAAGAAGCGGGTTAAAAATAATGTTATTCAATTTAAATTATGGATATATATTACATTAAACAGCAGACCTTGTCAAAATACAAGTGCTTCACGTCGATTCTCTTTCTACAATCGCTAGCGCCTATATTCTCTTTTATTGTTTAGTTCGACCACGTTACTCAACGTTGAGATGACAGCATTTCCATAGATTTGATTAGTTTTCTAGTAAAGTTTATTTTTGTAGAATGTCAACTGGACTAAGCCTGCATGCAGGTTACTTTCAATCATCTAAAAACGATAAGTTTTACCTCAAAACGACACTACAGTAGTGTCGTTTTTCCCCATTACGATTAAACTCAGCTGCTGACAAAATTGCTCTATCGCAGCATAAATAGTCGCTGGCCTTGACAAAACAAATATATTTTGATCACATGTTACGTTATGATTTCAAACGGTTAAGTGGTGCATACAGAGATACAAATATGAGATTACTAGCTTTTGTCCGTGGTTCCGCCCGCTTATATGTTGGTTATCGCGATAGAAAGTATCCTATGTCCTTCCTCAGGAATCAAAACATCCCCATGCCAAATTTCATTAAAATCGATGCAGTGGTTTAGCTGTGTAAGCGTGACAGACAGACAGAGTTACTTTCGAATTTGAAGTATTACTATAGATTAACAGAATCACTAACTGTTGCAAAAAGAAAGATAATATACCAAGATGAGGAAATGTTTAAGTTTTCCTGCCATATTACAAACTCTGGTATTAATATCCTAGTTATCCATTTACTAGTAAGAATAATAAGAGTACAGCCCCCCTAGCCAAGTTGCAAGCTTTCTTTGTTCTGCAATCGTTAACGCCTAAATTCTCGTGTGTCATTGGCTAATACTTTGTCTAAGATTAGCAATGACACACGATAATTTAGGCGTTAACGATAGCAGGAAGAAGAACGCTTGCAACTTGGCTAGGGGGGAAGGTGTCAACTAAATTAGGTCGTTTGATGTTTTATTTAATTCGTAACCATTTGAAGGTTGAAACCAGCCTTTTAGTTATATCACAAATATTACTCATTCATCATAATGCGCGACTGCCTCGTTGGTCATAGACTTACCTAGACTGCCCTGATCTCTCCCCGGTCATGTAGGATAGCCGTCCCATTGGTATACGGGAGATATATATGGGAGAGCCACGCTTCGGCATGAATGGGCCGGCTCGACCGGAGTGATACCACGGCCTCACAGAAAACCGGTGTGAAATAGTGCTTGCGCTGTATTTCACTGAGTGAGTGAAGATACCGGAGGCCCATACCCCAACCCCTCCCAACATCCCTTTCCCCGTCCCCCAAATGCCGGCAACGCACTTGTGACGCCTCTTGTTGCGGGTGTCCATGGGCGGCGGAAATCGCTTACCATCAGGTGATACGTCTGCTCGTTTGCCCCCTATTCTATAAAAAAATAGGAGAGTGAATGAAGAGAGATTTCACATGTGTTTGCGAACACACACACACGTGTGCATTATAATATCTCCTGACTCCTGCGTAGTTAGCTAGTCTCCTTTGAGTGGCCAAAATGACTCATCATAGGGCAACCCTACTTCGGCAAATTAACATTGATAGAAGTTATTTTCTTCTTTGGAGTATGTTCCGTAGCATAAATTTACACAGATATTCATATTTCTTCTGACATTAAGACAATGAGAGCGGAACACATCCGTTGCCAAACATTAGGTCGTAGAAAGTGACCTGTCGCATAAACTCGACAAAGGTCGGAAGTGATTTCCAATAGTAACGACCCTTGACGTTCTGCTCACTAAAAGTTACTTTTTGCGGTTTCTAATTCATTGTTTCTTTTATTTTCCTATTTTAACCACGTTTTACATTTGATTAGATAATTTTGGTTGAGGAGTATGACAATTTACGATAGGTATCCATTATTGGCGTTATTGAAGTACTAGTGAGAAATTGATCAATATAAATACAGTGACATCTTTACACAGACAGTTCGCAGAATATTCCACTCCTCGATAAAGACCCTTTTTTTTTTTTTTTTTTTTTTATGTTTGGCCCGCCAAAATGACTCTACTCAGCCTGATGGAAAACATAAGCAGAATCCAAGAGTGGTGGTCACCATACTCATTGCGAATGCAGACAATGCAGTATGGCGACCCACACTATGGCGGCCTAGTGATGCTGCTGCATCTTTTAGTCCAGTCAACAAATATGGAACTTGTTGACTAGACTAATTGGGCCTCCGGTCTCGCACTCACCAACGAAACACGACAGCACTGCTGCTGTCATTTTACGTTGATTTTCTGTGCGAGGGTAGTACCGCCCCGGTCGAGCCGGCCCGTTCGTGCTGAAATCAGCGTGGCTCTACTACCTTAGTAGGGGTCAGAACACTCAGAACTGTTACCTAAACATAATCTTAAAGACGTAAAGAATGTGTAATCTACGTTTATTGGAATAGTATAGTCTTTTAATATTAACTCACAATGGCGTCATTAAGACTTGATTCGTGCTATAAGCTTAGTTCGTATCTCGTATGGTAAATGGTAACTCATGCTAAGTAAGCAGACACGGCGGAGCTGGTATGTATGATCTCTCTACTGGTTCCTTATAAATTTGGTAATAGGGCATCTATTTAAAGAATTAAGAATAAACAACTGAATAACACTTTTTATAAATTTAAATACCTACATATAAAGAAAAAGAACCTTATGTTATGACATAACATTTTCCAAGTTTAGCTGTTGATATAAAAATCAACCCAAACAGTTAAAACTATAAATAGCCGGATTAACAATGACATTATGAGTACTTCACCTATTATTTATTGTACAATAAAAAACAATTCTAATTAAGCATAACGCACAAGAAAGTCGAGAATTTGTGTCAAAGCAAGTAAAAGTGAAATGTTATGAATATAGAATTATTTAACACAAATTTCTAAATGGGCGGAACAGGCTACCATGTGTTTGGTAGGTATTTATGAAATGTAATTATAGCATCGGACTTTAACTGTGAAAAGTGTGCCAGTCGGTGGCCCAGCGACATTTTAGTAGGGTTGTCACTAGAAAAAATGCCAACATGGACCAAATCTTTAAAGAATTCCACTTAAAAATAAATTTAAACAAAACCAAAATTATTAAAATAAATTTAAACAAAACAAAACATTTGAAACTACACCAATCAGTAAAAATATAAAAATTAATAATACAATTCTGGAACAAGTTTCAAGTTTTAAGTACTTGGGAAGCCATATAACATCTGACTCTAGATGTACTACAGATATCAAATGTCGCATTGCGATGGCTAAACAATCGTTTTATGCAAAAAAACATCTTTTTAAGTCTAACATAAATGTAAACATTCGGAAACGCTTTATTAAATCGTATATCTAAAGCATTGCCCTTTATGGTCGTGAAACTTGGACAATAACTAATCAGGATGAGAAAAGACTGGAAGCCTTTAAAATGTGGTGCTGGAGAAGAATGGAAGCAATCAGCTGGACGGAAAAAATTACCAACGAAGAAGTTTTAGAAAGAGTGAAAGTGAAAAGGCTGTTGATTTCTACTATAGAAATTAGAAGAGGCAAGATGGTAGGCCACCTTATACGTCACCATAACTTTTTAAGTAATATCATAGAAGGAAAGAGAGGAAAAGGAAGACCGAAACACAGTTATATAGACCAGATTAAGGAAAAAGTGGCGGTTGCGACGTTTATGGAGGTCAAGACAACGGCTCTAGATAGGGAGAGCTGGATAAAGCTGCATCGGCAAGAGCGTAGCTCTTAAGTTAATGATGGTGTCCGACTAAAAATAACTGTCATTACAGGTGCAGTCCAATGTGATAGTGTTGTACAGTGTACTTATTTATGACAAAATTCTTAATGCTGTATAAATTGTGAATTTTTGTGAAAACTTTCAGTGTACACATGTTTTTATTTTATTTTAAACCTACTTTATATTGCGTTCTTTATCAATCTGGCATCAGTCTCGTACTTTGAATAAAATTGGGCGACAAGAAACATTTTTGTAAATTCTATTGAAGTCTTAATTACTTTTTTATTGGTGTCTGAGTGTCCTGTGCGCTTTTTTCCCAACCTAGGTTAGGGTCGGCTGTAAATCTAAAACGAATAAATTTGTTTAAGTGTATTGTATTACACACACACATTTATTACATTAATTTAAAGCCAAAATACATACATATCTATCAAAGCTGTTTCGAATGTGTGTGAGGCCTAAAAAATAAGACACCAATAAAATAGAAGTGATAACCCTAAAAGGACCTACCCATGTTTGTACACAACTTTTTTAAGGATTTGAATTGAAGTGCATTTTTATTGCTCTTCATAAAAATAGAACCGGTTTTCTAGTGCCCCTTTTAATAGACACAGATTTGTGCCGTTCTTAAAGTAATACATACAACACGTGGGAGATAATTAACGAGTGACTCTATTAATGACCGCAACTTTTAGAATAAGGTTTCTTAACGGTTATCTAACTTAATAAGGCATTAGTAGTTAATGGCACAGAAACAGAGATAGCTATATAATAGGTATTTACCTATGAAATTGCCGTTTTGTATGCAATAAGTGAAAGTACTTATTTTTTCAAACTTTTTATTCCTGTTATTCGAAGTAATCACCCATGCAATCGACGCATCTTTGCCAACGCATTGGCAGTTTATTGATGCCCTTCTTGTAAAAACCAGCTGGACGGGAGGCAACAAAGCTTCCAACCCCAGCTCTTGCAGCTTGGAGACTGTCTGAACTGACAACATCATTTGGTACAGTTCGCAACAGACAGTCTCCAAGCTGCAAGAACTGGAGTTGGAAGCTCTCCCTCATCCGCCATACTCACCAGACCTTGCACCTACCGATTATTACTTTTTCCAAAATGTAGACAACTTTTTAGTGGGTAAAAAATTCAATTCCCGAGAGGCAGTACAAAATGCCTTTGAAGAGTTTGTTGCCTCCCGTCCAGCTGATTTTTACAAGAAGGGCATCAATAAACTGCCAATGCGTTGACAAAGATGCGTCGATTGCATGGGTGATTACTTCGAATAACAGAAATAAAAAAGTTTGATAAAATAAGTACTTTCACTTATTGCATACAAAACGGCAATTTCATAGGTAAAGACCTATTATATAGCTGCTATAAAACTCAAAACGGTTATGCGGACTTAGAATAGTTTAATTTTTATTTTGTTTTTTAATAGCCCGTTGGTTTATTGGCTAGCGATACTGACTGTGAAACTAAAGGTCGTGGGTTCCCATCCAGGATAAATTTCGTATTATGAGCACGGACACTTAAAGGGTTGGGTTGAAGGGTTGATGGTAAAAAGGTTGCCCCTCATTATAGTAAGTGCATATATTGTATAATATAGCTACTTGTTTTATTCGTAGTAAGTTAAAATATTCTATAGCACTCTCACTGGAAACTTACAATATTTCATTATGATCGCATTAATGGCGCTGACTGTACTATGGTAAGTACCTACTAACAAACAATCAATAGATATAAAAATTAATGCCTCTTTTCGTTGTAATTTTATAACTCAAGAACGGGCTCATCTATCTAAACTAAATGTTTAGGCTTTGTTTGGACTATTTAGTAGATGGTTAATGTGAAGTTTGCACAAACTCGGTCGAGCGGTTCTTCATTTATCACATTTCCAACGAAGTGGGCACGGGTCTAGTAGTTTATATATTTACATCAATTGGTATTGTGCTTAACTTCAAGAAAGAACATGCTGTGGCAATCATCCGTATAATTCTTGAGTTGTTCTAACAAATCAATGCGTGAAAGGAAAATAGAGCACAGCTGATTTATGTATGAGTTCAAGCATCTTGGCTGGCCTAGTTCTTCGACCATAGAGAAGATTGCGTGCATAATTACATTAGTATTTGATTAAAGTTAGTATCAGTTAAATGGTAGAGCAAAATATTGCGACAACAATTTACAAAATTGCGAGACGATTATGAAACAATTCCACATTAAATTGACAATCCTTTCATTTAGTTTTAAACAATTGCACCTATGATGAAATAATTCTTCTAGTAGAATAATCACTACACTAAAGGTGAAAAAGTCAAATGCTGAAGTTAATATACCGGTTTAGTATTGTATCTCATTTTAAGATATACACATCTATAATTAGATTAGCTCACAAGCACATTAAAATACAAGAAAAAGTTTAAAAAAAAATTATAACTCGACTACACAAAAACTTTTGATAAAAATTATAACGCCCATGTCACCAGGGCCATTATCAATAATATAATCTATTGACTCCTCATTCATTCAACATACAACATAGACTGCAAAAAATAATACCCTTGATTTTGGCTTCACCATAGTTGGGTAAAAAATGTTACCTACAAAATAGATTTATGAATCATAAGTTTTAACCTGATTGGAACGTAAATTTAGTAAAATAAAATTGTAATTAATATTTAAGTTCTGAAACAGTAACTTACGAGTAAATATATTTGACATGTTTAAAGAGCTTCTATCATCAGGAAGTATTATATGACCACATTTTAAAGCGAATCCCGGTTAAGTATTCCAAAATTTCATAACTCACCCACATCTTAAGTTCTTTTCTTTTAGTGTACATTCATTGGCACAGTTGCTGACATATTTACGATCTCAAAACCTGTCAACACACTGCAATCAAGGCTGATTGCTAATAAAATTCGGATAATGTTTTTTTAAGAAACATTATTTAGCAATTTGGTACTTACAAAAAATGAGTATAGAAAGTATAGGCTTGACTTTTTAATCACCCCAAAAGTTTTAGTAGAGATATAATACTAAATTACAAGTCTATATTCTTGCATATTTTTTAACAAATCGCAGTAAGTTTGAGAGGACAAATTTATGGAATTTGAAATTTGGCCGGAATGGGCCGGCTCGACCGGAGTGATACCATGGCCTCACAGAAAACCGGTGTGAAACAGCGCTTGCACTGTGTTTCACCGAGTGAGTGAGGACATCGGAGGCCAATACCCCAACCCCTCCCCATCCCCCAAAGGCCAGCAACGCACTCGTGACGCCTCTGGTGTTGCGGGTGTCCATGGGCGGCGGTAATCGCTTACCATCAGGTGATACGCCTGCTCGTTTGCCCCTATTCCATAAAAAAAATAGACTCGGTGGTCGGTGTGTGGTTATCAATTAACTTTCTTAGCTATGTCAACAACTCATTATTAATACGCATACGTTATAATTGCATTTCTATTGGGTGATAAGTAATGCGTATCATACTGGAGTATGAACCATAATATATTGAATGTCAATAAATGCATTGAAAACATGTTATCGAGAACGTGTAATTCGTAGGCATCCTCACTGACGCAAATTAACTTTAGATATTTTATCTAAAGTTATGTGTGTGTATGTGTAAGTAAACGATTTTCCATAATGTTGCAGATTTAGGTGCCTACAAGTTGCAACTTATCCTTAACTTATCAGAAACATGCCAGAATCTCTGGATCAAAATATCAAACAGTTCTTGTCAGAAACATTAATTAGCTTTTGTTAAAAATATACCTTCAAATGTTTATAGCACTCCCTAAGGGCCATGGAACTGCTGAAATACCAAAACAACTACGATCAATTGACAGAATTATTAAATAATTTCCAATTCTTGCTAGTAGTGCCGCACTTTGGTGAGTTTTAAAATATATGCAAAACCAGATATTGCTCTAGAAAAATACTTTAAAAAAACAAGAAATAATGACCCACTCTTCTAAAATTTATACCTAGAAAGTGTGCAATCATTTTATAATATTAGAGAATAGCTGGTATCGGCGAATTCGGTTGTTTGAGAGTACTTCGGACGGTCTATTTTCTTGATCTGATTTATTAAAAACGAATTATCAACTTATGTAATATGCGCCCATATTTTGTAAGTTATTTTATATGGCCCAACTCCGAACTAGTAGCCGACCCCAAATAATCTTGGGAATAATAAAGCTAGGCTAGTAATAGAGGCTAGAAATAATCCTACCTTCTAAGACTAGCTCTTGCTCAGGAACTCTTCTTATAGCAGACCCTAACTTTTTAAGTGTTATAAAATCTGAACCAATAAATGACATTTTAAATTGATAAGTCTTTAATTATTCTTGGATGAACCTTATTGTATAAATCTAGCAAGCGTTTCCAATATCATCAAGAAAAGAAAGTTCAATTGCCTATCAGCAAATCGTATTCAAACGCGGAATATACTGTTTTGTTCATATGCAAAAGATATTACCTGACTGCTCCTACGGAGGAAGTAAAAGTGACCAGGGCAGATTGTAGAGAGCATAGTGTACAGTTACGTCAACAATGGACCCAGACTGCCTTGAAAGTGTAGAGTGCCTTTTGAACTCTAAATAGGAATTAGAATGTAGTGTCCGTTTTAGAGGTGTAGGCTACAGTCTAGGCGCGGTAATGGTTCACTTAATTCGGTTAGTAAATTTTATTTGTATCTATGACTCACCTGTAACCGGTTTTTCAAGATAAAGTTAATTTTATTTTGGAGTTGCTACCATTCATTATAACGTTTTAGTTAGGATCTCGCACTTACATTTAAATTCTACATCGCTAAACGAATGCCTTATGTAACAAGTAAAATTTTATATCGGACGAAATTTTATATCAAATATCGGATACTCACAAACAAAAAGGTACATGGTAGCAATCCCGTAGATTTCTATTTTAAAGTAAAATTTTTACAAAAACAAAAACCGACTTCAAGGTTTGACTCGATTTCTCTTGGATGCCATCATCAGATCGTCCTTATCATGGTACCACCGTTGGGATATCTCCTTTCCATTATAAAAAGAATCATCAAAATTGGTTCATAAACAACGAAGTTATCCAGGTTATCCTCGAACACACATAAAAATATATATATATACGGTCGAATTGAGAACTTCCTCCTTTTTGAAGTCGGTTAAAAAGTACAAAAACAACATTACTAGGTGCACCCAAAACTTTTAATTTTTTAAATTCCTATTCCTAATCGGTATTGCTCCAATAATAAGTGTTTTGCAGAATCAAGTCGTCTCCTCATGAATCTTAGGTAGAAATTACCCATAATCTATTGACACGTGCTACTAGCCTGTAAGTAGTATACATACCTAATACTAGGTACATTCTATGTAATGTATCTTCTGTCAGCCGTAAAGTATAGGTTTAGTCCAAGGTAACAACAAGATAACTATTCAGTACAAAATCACGTCGTAGTTTTAAAGTACCCGTATGTGCAATTCAATGTAAAATTATACTAGTACATTTATACTATACTAGACTTTTTTGTAGTACTTTTTAAGGTGTACAATACTCTAGGTACATTATTTTGATCTATCTCGTAGGGTGCAACCAGCGTTTGCAACGTAAGCGCAAAAAAGTGTGTTTATTTGCTACATCACATTAATAACCTCGAAAATTAACATTGTTTCCATACTATATTATGCATTTATTATACATAAAAACCTTCCTCTTGAATCACTCTATCTATTAAAGAAACCCGCATCAAAATCCGTTGCGTAGTTTTAAAGATTTAAGCAAACAAAGGGATATAGGGACAGAGAAAGCGACTTTGTTTTATACTATGTAGTGATGATAGTGACGAACACACTATGATTGGCTTTAAGAGAGATAAAACATTATGTAGATTTTGTATATTTTATTATTTGTATCTTATTTTTGTATTCAAATAAGCACCTTGGTGCGAATGTGCCAAAAATGATATACGACCTACAAATTATAATATTGTTTAAAAATGTGTCGCGAAAAAATTAACGGTTTTACTTATAATACTTTTTGAGGACTTATTTAGAGGCCAACAACTTTCAATAAGGTTTTGGAGTGGTATTTTGTGTCCGCAATTGAAAACCTTTGTGCATGATAATTCAGATACTTTTGAAATAATTTAATTGCTGCAATACGTTTTAACACAAACGTCGTCTTAATACTTAAAACAGCGCCATCTATCTCTGAGAGCTATAGCTACCGATGGATAGTTTTCTCCGAGTTTTAGTTCTGCAATGTTACACGAGATGGCGCTATCAGATGTCAATCATATAATACTACGGCTTATATTGTACAGATGGCGCTGATGGTAGCGTTTCTTAGTGGATTTTGCAGTTTTCAATTATTTTATGTAACTTGGGTAACTTTGGATTGTGACTTGAGGAATATTGTATTTTTTAATGGAAACGCTACAGCCCCTTACAATGATAGACTGCCATTTATTGAGTAACAATTAATGAAGTGTAAATTTAAGGCGTAGGCAGCTCATGCAAAAAAATATTTACTACATATGTACTATATTTTATTAAATTGGCAGTTCTGATTTGCCTTATTTGGTTTGGGTCCAAGTGGCGTTGTGTGTCAAATATCCAATATATTTAATTATTAATTATTTCTAATTTTCATCCCCTATTTTTGGTATTTGTTTACAAGAAGGAAAAACTGAAAACTTAATTAAAGTGACTTTGCACAAAATGGCTTATCTACTTAATTAATTATCTGTAATTAACTGCATATTTAGATTACTACAACTAGTAACTTAGGCATTTTAACAAAAAACATGAAATAGTTTTGATTATCCTGCCTAATAGTAGGTATCTCCATTGAAAGGACCACGAAATAACCGACATGGGTACGCGATCCCGGTCTTTTTCCGCTTGCATTTCGTTTATTTTTTTTTGTCGTCCTATGTGAAAACTTCTCATCTCATGATAGGTTTTCCTTATCTTATCTGAAAACGATTACATTCTTGAGAAAGATCAGCGTCAAATAGACGGTCAGCTACTTAGGAAATCAGAAAAACCAGTTTGCGATGAAATATTACACCGATACACAACAAAAATTGATAAATGTTAGGTAGATAACCATGATGATTGTTTAACGACTGTTACATTCGTTTTGTTCTTAGGCTGGTGCACACAGTGACTCAACTTAAATTATGTATAGATGTGTCACTAAAACAGCTCTTGAATACTCCTACTAAAAAGCGATTGTTGATGAGGATGGATTTACATATTATGTTTGTTCCTCTTTCACGTAAAAACGACTAAACTTCGAATTCAGTTCACCCTCAGGGTTGCGGAGGTCCGATGCCAGTCGCTCTGTGTAAAAACTGATATTCAGGTAAAACTGGTTGAACTAGTAGCCGACCCCAAATCTTGGGAAATAATAAAGGCTAGGAAGATGATGAAACTAAGGTTTGGTTGGGTCTGATATTGAATTGCAGTTTGAATTGTAAATCTAAAGTGTGTGTGTAATTAATTCGGTAAATAATTTCTGTTTATAGCAGGGAGAGGTATGAAATATGAATAAATTGCTTACTAATATTACTAGTACCTAAGTACCTGGATGGTGTTTTATTTTTAGCAAGTTTTCTACAAATGATCTTATGGAGATCGAATTATCGCCAACGAAATCCCCTACATACTAAAATTTATGAAAACCGTTGGAGGCGTTTTCGAGATTCATATTAGATACAAATTATACTCTTATATATAATATGAATAAATTATATATATATACAAGAATTGGTGGTTTACAAGTAGGTATTGGATTTCAAAATTATGAAAAAGAGTATTATTGTTGTTATTCATTGTTGCATTATGAGAATTTCGATAACTATCGCTAAAAAAATAAACAAATAAAACTTGTGTCGCATATTTCTTTAAAAAATATTTTGGTTTATTGGGTTTAGTTATTGGCTAACTGAATCAGAACGGTATCAGACACAAGCGGTATAACTCGTTCGAAACGTCGGGAAATAGAAGGTTGGTATCATATATTCGTAACCTGCGAATAAGTCAAGCTGTTTATCAACAACTATGTGTATGAATCAGAAATGTCAATTTCCATTCATTTCATGGAAGAATTTTAATTAAATTTGCAGTTTATATAAGTCTTTGATGAAAACAAGGAAAAGTTACACTTTATTAATGGACATACCTACATATAAATAAGCTTTCTAAAAATTCTAAGCGATTTAGGATTTTGTCCATACTTCTGATCGCATTTCGAAGTCACTTTCCAATTTCAAATTAGGCATTCTTAAATTTCCGAACTACTAAGATTATAAATAAACGAAATTGACACCAATATGATATCATTTGTCTCACTACATCAAGTACATACCCATCCAGAAATAAATTACAACCAAGGCCCATCCATCTTTCTGGTTTTGTAAGACCAAAAAACGCGTTGGCCGTGTAAAATCGACTGCTTGCCTCTTGTTCGTTGGATCTTGTTTCAATTCTTTTTTCTCGTTGAAGATGTATCAGACGCATTATCCTGGAGGTTTGGTATCGAGGGGAGAGAGGGAGGGCTGTGACTGAGCGCGTGCGCATAACTCGAGCGTGACGTCACACGAAGGCCCGGTAAAAAATGCCATGAACCCTGCCGTCAAGGCCTCTCAGGCTCATGCATATTATTATTTATATATGTACAATCTACATAGTAATGCGATTTGCTCACGTTTGTTCGTTTGTTTTTATTTTTGTGATAACCCATGCAAAGTTTTTTTAAATTAATTGTGGTAATTTTGAAATGAATTTTATTCAAACTAATAACTTTGATCGGTATTAGGTAAACTATTAAAGAAAGACACGAACATCCATATAATTGTCGCACAAAAAAATAAACTCATCTAAATTACACAGCGCATGAAATTGCTAAAAATAAATAAAATATGTAGTAATAAAATCTTAAAACTGATGAGCGGAACGTCCGATACAAACTTGTGAAGATCAATTTCCTTATATCACGACCGTAGACAGTTAGAAGCCCTATATAGATCACTATCAGACAATTTCGATATCGATACGAGAGTAATGTAGAAGTAATGCACGTTTTTATTATCAGCCGTTAGATAAACGGCACAATGATTGAAAATCCCACGTTCCCCTGTAATCTTTCTGCTAGTTTTCTTGTTGAGAGATTCGTTTTGTAACTATTTGTATGCACGACTAACTACAGTACAGAAGCCGACTAATTACCTTAAAACAACACGCAATAAAAAACCTATTGAAACTTTGAACATGTATGTGTGTACTGTTATGCAAAAAAATTGATTGACACACAAACCAACGCGGCAACTATACACAATTATTATCAACACGCAAATAAGTTCCAAGAAATCCAATTACTAGTATATTTACAATCTCTTAATATGTGTTATCAATCTTGAATGTTAATATCCCTCTCTCGTGAGTCATGTTTAAAAATTCAAAGGTCCCATAAAAAAAAGAATGTGACTTATAATGTTTACTTTTGTTTACAGGTGACAGTGTGGGGGAATAGTACAGTAGCTGAGATAGTGTGTGAACCTTTGAATGAAATCGGAGCAACAGTTGCTGGCCTTCCATCTGCACCGATATCTGCTCCTCAGTCGGTACCCTTGGGAGGTGCTCTGCCTTTGCCGGATTCTCTCGCAACCATACCTACTTCTCCACCTGTGGCGCTATTATTCTTGGGTGGTTCTAAAGCTCCCGTAGAACCAAGAGCTTCAGCAATGGTCTTAGAAGGAGAAGTGCTAGTAGTGGAATATCAACCGCCGCAATGGGATGGAAGCGATTTGGAAACATTCATCGCTTGGGAAAAGATTTATGGTTTGTATAATTTTAGTATTTTCTTGAGGGGTTTCCAACCACGCTAATGCATTATGCGATTAGCTTAACATATATATATTGCATATTAATATTAGTTATTCTGAAAAGGTAGCAATTTGGCACAGTTACCAATTTCCCATCTCAAAGGGTAACACGTTTATAATGTTGCCAGCAGTATCATAGTAGGTAATTCATTGTCAGTAGTACACTATCAGTGTATCAAGTTTTAATACTACCCAGTAATCTTGTATTCGATAAAACAGCTATCAAATATATTATAGGACCAGACCGCTAGCTACTCAAAAATCACTATGTCGATGGGGCACAGGTCTAAAAATAGGTATCACCATCATCATCTCAGCCGAAAGCTCGTCCACAGCCGAACATAGGCACTAAAATAGATTAAGGTACATGCAAATTAACTAGAGGCCACTAATCATATTTTAAACCTTAAATTAAATGTTGTATTCCTTAATAGTCTCTTAATCTAAATTAAAATTCATTCAGTTCAATTCACCTGTCGTAGAATAAATTACTTTTGGCAATTGCGCATTGTCGTTAACTAATGTACATAATTATAATGTTTATAAAAACTAATTACTTACTATCATTGAATATATTTAATAAAAACGTACATTACACTATGATACTGATTATTTGTGTATTGTATGATAAAGTTATTGATACTTATAAAGAGGCAAATCTAATTAATCAAATTATCTATTACATTCAAACGTTAGTATTGGCATAATTATTTATTCTTAGGTTTAGTTTTAGGCTCCAGGTATTTAATTTTATTATATTGTCATTTGATTCCTAAGATTACAAATTACGTTGTTCGTAGAAAACTGGAAATTTTTCAATTTTTTTATTAAAGAAACCTTAAGGTAATCATAATTTTTTATTACAATTTCATTATAGCTGGCATTACAGTAATTACAACATATACGTACTAACAGCGCAGCAGGAGCGCAATTTACCGCCATCAGGGGCAAACCCACACTGATAATAACCGTAAAGGATGACTCTTTAAATTTGAGTCGAAGAACCCAAAAGTAACGGTTTCATCATTTTAATTCATAACATGTCTAACTATTTACAATTACCCGTCAAATAAATTTATTTATTATTGAACTTTCTTCAGAGAGGTACCTTAAAGTTACATCAATGCACGAAGTACATTCATTGAGTATTCTATTGGCAGGCTCAGCGATGTTTGTAGAAAGCGGTTTGGCAATAAGACGTATACGCATGCTATTGTCCGGTAATCTTTCCTAGAAGGCACTATATATGCATTACGTATGCAGCCGCCGTGATTGCCACAGTGAGTTCACTGAAGTCGCATTAGCGATTAGAGAAGTGATACTTACACCACTTACAGTAACTACTTTTATCAGATCTTCATAAATATCTTTAGAATATATTTAGTTTGGAAATAAACTGATTTCGGTTTACGTTGATCTTTATGACAGAGTATTATTGTTCCCTAAGGTTATAAATTTTAAGAAAAAGGACCATATTGCTTTGTAAATACTATAAACAAATATATAAGTATACAATGAATACTTAGGTTGTTTGGGGTTCTTTAGTCCTAACAAGTAATCCTTATAGACAGTTAAAAGCTGTAATGATGTATGGTTATTTATATTACCGACGCCAAGTTAGCAAAATCTTAAAAACATTTTAGGGCTACCTCCCCTTCACGTTAATCAGTTACGATTATTTTCTTTTCCATAGTGTGATGTTGTTGGATAGATTCATCAAAAACTAGCAGACATTGCGTACTTCGTACCGCAATACCTAAATTTCAGAAAAACTAGTTTTTATTTATGTACACCTCAGGTTTCCACGGTTAGTTCAGTCGTGACTATGTAAATATAACCCTTTCGGTTACCTTATAATTTTTTCTATACGAACCTTGTCCTGACAGTAACGTACAGATAAAAGTTACTTAACATTTCGGTGATTCATTTTAATATAATTCATCTTAAATATATTGAGGTGCTGAGATGTTAATTTTATACTTCGACGAAAGCGTTACTTGATTTACCTACGGAACTTTACAATGCACGTAGACCGACACGTACCTGGCTGTTTTTACATCTACATACGCTTTATTATCTAGTTTTAATACGCTCTGTCAGATGCCACGCTTATGACTAATGCAAAAGTTTTTATTCTCTCAGTATAATGATACGTTAAAATCAAGTTTTAGGTCATCGGGAATATGAACTTTAAATGCAAGGTGAATCATTTTATCAATGTGCAACGTGACCTCACAGTCGCCCACGTACATTTCTGTAGCGTACAGATTATGTAGATGTTTCAAGTAACACGGTCAATAACCGACAATTACACATACCAAACTGGTGCACATAAACGTAACACAATTTGCATTATAAATACTTTCTCTTTTATTACAGCTTCAACATTATTTTCGGCGGTGGAGTTATATGGCAAACCACTTCTACGTGCAGCTGTCATTACTAAAGAAGAATATCACCTTCTCTTTTACTACTTGGAGTCCGTATCTGAAGCTAGCGAAGCTCTAACAGAACGTTTGAGAAAATACATTGACTCAGGCTTACTAACTAGCGATATTAAAACCGAAGAAGACGACACAAATCTGTCAGACCATTCGACCAAAGAAGAAGAACGAAATAGTAGTTTACTAATTGAACTTATTCAAGAAGGAGTTCTCACTCAACAAGATGTCGATGCATCTTCAGTGATAACGAATTCTGAATGTAATGACTCAAATATGGTTGACAACCGGAAAATTGATGATGATAATCGTTCTAGTGTTTCTTCAGTCAGTCTTCGTAAGGTAATTGTAGATATTTCAATTGATTGCAATGAGTCATTGGCCGATAGTTCTATTATAGAATGCAATGATAATGTTACAACTGTAACTATTAAGAGCAGTGGTCAGTGCTGTGTCGATCACAGGATATCGGCTGATGTTACTGATAATGTGTGGGCTAATGTTAAATGGGACTTCCTCAACCCAAATGATTTCGGTTATGACCAAGTGCGAAGCGTTAAGCGTAGTCGCTCTGATTCAGCTATTACACCTGTATCTCAAAGAAAAAACGGGGACTTGTATGAAAGACTTCATGAAAACAATGTTGAAGCCGAATCTTATGGGAGTATAACTCCGTATGAATCTATTGAAGATTTGTATGACTGTATCAAAAATGCTCAGTATAGTAGTGCTGCCGCCGAGGAGTCATCACCGTCGACCGAGAGTCAATCGGAGCCTCAATATCCGGACTACTATGAAAAGTCGAGCACAAACCGTCAGAGTTCCGCAAGTAGCGAAAAAAGCGGGGCCTCATCCGCGTTTCCGTTTTCGAAATGTGGTTCGAGCGATTCTGCGGACGCCTATACATCGTGCGAGTCGACTAGTGGGATCAGTACTTTCGCAACAAAAAGTATCCCAGAGTCTCTAAAGTGTCGAGAGTTGCCTCCTCCACCGGCAGATGGAACTTCAAGTGAAAGCGCCATTCTTTTGAAACAATTATTCAGTGGTGAACTACTAGACGCTTATGGGGAGTTTTTATCTGCATATCCTTACGCGAGAGCTCTGTTGCGACGCAAAATTCGGCGGGACGAGCACTTTGCAGCCCTCGCAGATATACGCCGAGGTGCAGCCAAGTACACCATCAGCGAGTACCTCGAATTACCGGTAAGTACGATAACTATAAGCTCTTTCGATGGCATTGCATGCAATTGAATTAATGACTGCACGTTTTGTAGTGTGACATGTATTACAAAAGTCAGTAGGATAAATGTTCTTTCATTGCACTTGACCTTACGGAGAGTTCATTTCGAGTGAGGGTGGAATGTAATGAACGTATCAGATGTGGTCATTACATTTAATCGTTGAAGAAAATGAGAACAATGTGAGGCTGGAGGTGGATTGATTTAGATCGAGAGGTTTAATCGCGAGCGAGCGCGACAATGATCCGTACGACACGCGCACGCGCAATCCATTCAATGCTAATGGGCCGGAAGAGTGCGCACGTGTAGCTCTCTCTTGTGATTATAACACACATTGTTTCCCTGATCACTCGATGCCGCCGCAATTTTAGTTTCGAATTACATGAGCTATGTATTTGTACTTTGCAAAATAAATATAGGTACAAACTCACATGAAATATTTCAGTCAGTTCTAGCCTATTATTTTTGTTTAAATAATAATTCTTTAGAAGACGAAGACTGTCTTTTTGTGGACACCGGTTTGAGTATATGTAAAATGTAATCGTTATTCAGATTCTATCGACACGACTCGCACATTCAATAATAGTTACAAAACAGTCTAGGCTATGGTTGGCACGATGTTTATACGTATTTTCTAAAGTCTACTTTCGGGAGATAATATAAAATGTAATAAAAGGGACCCGATCCGATGGGAAAATTTCATTTGTCTTTTAGAAGAGTGACACTTACTTATGAATGTATTAATTTTACGAGTGTTTTTTCACTAATATTAGTACACTCACCTTGAAAACGTAACTAAATCGTAAACAGAGGCTACAAAATTTTTCATCGTCATCATCACAGCTCATATTTGTTCCGCTATGTTGTACACGCCAAATCTACTAAAATAATCTTTGAGTGATAAGGTGTATGTAGTGAGAAAATTTTATTACCCTTATGAAACGTGAACAGTTTAAATGTTTACTTAGAAGAGTTCGTAAGAATATGTGAGTTAATAAATTAAATTTACTCAAAAACAATTCAATGCAAATAGAAAACTTAGTTACGGTTACAAATTCAACATACTACATTATTGAATCGAGTATTTTTTTTTTTTTTAAAGACACCTCCCGCATTAGGAATAAACATCCTGTGTCGCGGGGGAATTTACAGACATACATGTAACGGACACAATTAACACCCAAACTCAGAACAACAATTTGTGGATCACACAAAGTGTTGTCCCGTGTAGGATTTGAAACCACAACACTTGGCGAATTGGCAAGCGGCGTGGCGACCGCCTAAACCACTAGGCCAACCGTGCAGTTTTTTTTTAATAACTTTTGTTACAAACTAACAGTGTATTTAATAAAACAGCCTATTGGTCAAAGTTCTAAAACTCTCTTCGTCTCCTAGATGCACATTATAGAGAAAAATTCAATCGCTTTAACATATTTAATGCTAACTTTAGTTTTAGGTTATTTCAGTCAGATTGATTTATTGTACAGAATTAATAATATACTCTAACATTGCTAAAAATATGTATAGGAACTGATTAAAATCACGAGTGAATGATTAAATCGACATTACTAGTTCAAAAAACTAGCTAAATTAAATATAATTGATACTTACGACATTAACACTTTGTAGATACATAGTAATCCCAGCGTATTTATCTTTTTTTCCTGATTGCTGCTTGCAATTTGTTTAAATTTCTAATAGTTTCGTTATAACCTTTTTAACCCGAATAGGGCAAAACCGAAAGGAAGGGTAACAGTTTTGGAAGTCTATATTAAGGAAATAAATGTACATATATTTTTAAATGAATTTTAACTAATGAGGTGTCAATAGATTCTTAATAATGGCGTAGATGACATACTTTAGTAGCACAACCCCGCGGAGTTAGTCGCGGTTATTGTCGTAACGCGGGTAACGCCGCAGGGCGAAGTTAGTTTAAAAAAGTAGCGTAAGTTACTTTACGTTTATAATATTAGTAGAGATATAGATTAGAAATATTTATTAATGCTGCACACTGTTGCAGTAACTAACTATTGGCCACTGCATGTAGGCTATTCGTAGCGTAGAGTGTTGAGTGGGTACTCTTATTTGAATTGATTAATTACTACATTTGATTTTGTAATATAAATAGAACGTAGACATAGGTGCGCCATCCATCCCGATCTTGGGCAGTCCACATCCATCCGTTGCCAGGTATTTTCGTCAAATAAACTTAATTCTAATACATACTTGACGGAACTATTCTCGTTTGTAATTTATTACTTACTAAAAATCACATATTACTTACTAAGAGCACTCTGCCTTATTAATTTTAGTAAGTTTTTTTTTATCATAATACTATATACTATACTAATATTATTAACGCGAAAGTTTGTAAGTATGGATGGATAGATGGATGTATGGATGGATGGATGTTTGTTACTCTTTCACGCAAAAACTACTGTACGGATTTGGATGAAACTTTACAGTAATATAGCTTATACATCAGAATACCACGGCGATAACCGACATATACGCGGGCGGAACTGCGGGCAACCACTAGTATCATAATATTTTACTTTATCATAATAAAACATACTTACATATTTCTAAATACATACATAGATGAATTACATCAACACACGGAACAGATGATTGTGGCAAGGAAGAATTAAGGTATCTGGGTGAATCCACGATCTCTGACCTGACCTCCTGTTAGAATCAGTAGCTACATAACAGATCAATTAAAATGTGAGTTTCAATCTTTTACCGTTTGTGTCATCTTAAATAAAATATTAATTATAAATATAATATATAAAAACAATATAATTTCATCATCGTTATAATCAGCCCGTTGCAGTCCACTGCTGGACATCGGCCTCTCTCAAGGCGCACCACATAACCCGGTCTTCTGCGTTCCGACAGCCCTCTTAGGAAAGTCGTCCCACCATCTCGCCAGAAAGCGTCCCACACTAGATAATAAATACACTAATGTTCATTTATCTTATTAACACTAAAAGGTAGCATTTGTTTTCAGATTATAGGATTTTATTCATAGATTGTTTTTTTTTATGGAAATGGAAATGGCGGGCAAACGAGCTGACGTATCGCCTGATGGTAAGCGATTACCACCGCCGATGGACACCCGCAACACCAGAGGCGTCACAAGTGCGTTGCCGGTGACATATACCACAATGTATTGTTACGTACGTATATTACGGAAAATTAAATAGACCCAAACTAAACCAGAATTTTCATTGTAAACGACCGCATTTCTAACAAAGACTCGTTGCCGCTTCGTTGATCAAGTACATATATGTACCTCGGAGGCTTATAACAAAAATGTATGTTATAACTTGTAATGTTAATATAACAAAATACAAGCTCTAAATAACTATAAATTCTTAAAATTTAAAAAACCTGAGTTGCATTTAAAAAGTAAAAAACACGTTATGCGCTTTCATTTGAGACCCCACTCGATGATATTTTTGCAGACATTCGGTTACTCTTCCCCACTTTCACCCCCATAACTTTTAAACGGCTCAACCGATTTTCATGAAACATGTCTAAGAACACTCGCACGTAACTCACCTTTCATACAAAAAAATAAATAAATTGAAATCGCTTCATCCGTTCGGGAGCTACGGTGCCACAGACAGACAGACAGACAGATACGTGAAATTTATAACACCCCTCTTTTTGGTCGGGGGTTAATAAAAAGATTTAGATCGGTTTACAAAATCTGTTTTTCTAGTTTACAAACCAACTGTTTCTTACATTTGAAATTTGCTCACAACACATTTTAGAAATTATTGCCGTAACTTAATTGGCTTGTACTGGCCGAGAGCTTAACTAATAAAATATTTGAAGCCGTTTAGTTGTTTTATGACATATATATTACTCAACATTTATCAATCATTTACTACCAAGCAAATTATCTTTTTAACCGACTTCAAAAAAGGAGGAGGTTCTCTATTAGCCTTTTTTTTTTATGTTTGTTACCTCAGAACTTTCGACTGGGTGAACCGATTTTGATGATTATTTCTTTATTTCAAACTGCTTCTCGTGTGGTTCCATTTCAGTTTGGTCCAGGTCTTGAAGTCGGTTCGGTCTTCAAACACTTGGTTTACTACCTTAAGTTTCTATTTAAAAAATACAACTTGCCGCAATAAGTCTCGTCAGCTGGGGCTTCATTTATTAACCGACTTCCTTTATGTTATGAGATCTATCTTTGAGCCTTTTTCCTTAACTAGGTTAGGGTCAGCTTTAACTTTACTATGATATGGTTGAATATCGTTTGAGTATATTAACTGACATCAAACCTCCATAAACCAAGAAGTACGAGGCGATAGCGAAGTTCTGTAGAAAGACTGTTATTGAACTTTTTAGAACTCCGATTACTCATAACGATTGCCAAAAATGTTCGTAGAGCAACCGAGACAAAGGGTTTAATGTGCTTTCCGAGGTATGTTAAGGTCACTGATCGAGCTAGGATTGCTTAACTTTGAAACGTGTTAACTTACATGGTTATCACTGAGCCATGAGCATTTGAACATTTGAGCCATTGTACTATCTTAGTTATTCTATTAAAGGTACCTGGATAACACTTGACAGTAAATAATTTAGGTTTTTTTTTTAATAAATTCTAACTTGATCGATTTATCGCCCCGAATATAATAATTTCATGAAAATTGTAAGCGTTAAAAGGTATTAGATTCTCTTCAGTTAAGTTAGTGCAGCTAATAAACTTTATTCTTGGCTTTCATTTGAATCTTAAACAAAAGTAATGAGCATAAAAATCTATAATGCAAATATTGTGCAAACATTCTCATATTATGTAAATCAAAATAAGGTACGTTGTAGTGCACTAGCATTGTCTCTATACAAACTACACAAGAAAATATGTTAAGAATGCAATAGATTGCTAAGGCATGCCTGTTCATTGAATAACTATGCGGTTTTAACTTCACCTGTGTTAGAATTACTAATGTATTATTTGCTATCTATCATCATATACAATGATTTATAAAGAATTAGTATTTGTATTAGAACAGCATAGAATAATCTTAACAATAAACATTATTGACCAACGAAAACATTTAGTACAAAAATAATTACAAGTTTTAACAAAAAAAAAACCGACTTCAATCTGGACCAAATTTAAATGGGACCATTCGGGAAGAACCAGCTTTCAAATAAAAAAAGAATCATCAAAATCGGTTCACCCAGTCCAAAGTTATGAGGTAACAAACATAAAAAAAATAAAAAAACCAGTCGAATTGATAACCTCCTCCTTTTTGAAGTCGGTTGAAAATATTAATGTAGAACCAAAAAATATGTTCTAAAACGAACCTAACTTTTAAACTAAAACCTTTAAATAAATATTAACAGTCTTCATAAACTATCCATCGAAAAGTGATGATAATCAACAATTTCTTGTTCTGTGATCTTTGTTGAAAGCCATAATAGTTGAGTTGGTAATTTTAACAGCAATGAAGATCACGGAAGAAGCTTTCGCCGCTTTCGACACATTTAAATTCGAACTTCACAACAACTTCTTTACTTATTTACAAATCCAAGAGTGAAATCTGGTTTAAAAATTTATTACCGTGTTTTTTATTCTTTAAATTGCCTTGTTAAGACTCGTATATAAACAAACAACTTCATCAATTTGAAGTCTCTAACATCGATTAGAAGCCGCTCTGGTATTATATTTACTGGTTAAATGACTAAATAATTTCGATATTTTATCTGTATTCAAAGATTTTTAAAACTTTACAATTAAGCTTAGATACAATACATTTAAATATACGTTTAGTAATATAATCGTAGCTCAGGTATCACGGTTGAGTGGGTATCTGAAGTGTGAACATCGAGTGTCGCACTGCGTGCACGGAATGCTAAACGATTCGGTGTGAGCTTTCAAATCTAGATAGACATTTGATACCGCTATAGGGTTGTACCTTATTGTAAAGCGGTAGCGTATATTTAAGCTGCTTTGCTATGCTATGCTTGAATTCCTTTGTATAAGTTGACAGACTGGACAGGATTTACTAAGCATTAAAAAAGTATCATCGCGACAAAGAAATTTGATACCTTAGGTTATATTTAATACGTAATACATTTAATATGCAATAAATTTTATACATAAAATCCGATTACTTCCACCTCCTTTTCATCCATTTCCCTACCTTAATATCTCTGACATCTCTCTCTGGTATCTAAATACATAATATGCTTTCGGGATAATGCCGTCACAGGGTATGTATGTAGATAAATTAGAATATAAATCTTATAAATAAAATTCTCGTGTCACAATGTTACAACGGCTGGATCGATTTTTATGAAATTTGGTGTGCATATCGGGTAGGTCTGGGAATCGATCAACATCTATTCTTTATAACAATTTTTTATGGCAAAACAACGTTTGCGGGGTCAGCTAGTTATATATAAGTTTATTTATTTATTTATGTTTATTTATTTTGTTCCCAATTCTTAGGAAATATAATAAATCAAAAAGTTTATGTTGTATGTTAATATATGTATATTATGTCAATTGATAAACGACCTACAGATTAAAGATGATTTGAATCTATTTTGTTGAAATATTAATATTCAAAGCAATAATAAACATTGAACTTTAAGATTTTTTCATTGGTTACGTTTTTAAAATCGATCTTTTTTCCTCTAAAAATTAGAATCTACAATGGGAATTATATATTTGTTTGCATAGACATTACCATCCTATTTCCATTCTTAGGTTATATCTCCAATCTCCATAAAACTCTTATTCTGAAGAACGTTGTGATGCCAATATCTATTGCACAAGCTTTTTATTAACTTGCAATGTATGTATGTATGTGTGCTTGTATGTTCGGGAGGAATCTTGCAACTCAATTTTGAAATAGATGTCTTCAACCGATTTTGCTGAAATTTTGCAAGCATATGTATACAGCGTGACAATACAATATTATAATGACATGGAGCTGATCTGATGCCGGCGCTGGAAGGTGACCATAGGAACTCTGTAAAGAAACGTCGCAACATCATCGAGTTTGGACTCGTTTGATTCGTCTCGAGGCATTCCAGTAAAAGCTTTTTAATTTAATTTATTTACGGATAGGACATTAATTAAGAGTAAGGTACAAAAGTGAGGTAAAAGCTGCAAAACGGTAGATACATATAATTAATAAATTGATGACTTGAATGATTCCAATATAATAATAATAATAGTTTATTATCAAGAAAATCATACAAAGTTGTTACATTTACTGTGACAGCCACACTAGGCAGAGCCTGTGCCGTCGCTATCAGACAATACAATTATCTTATGCCTAGGACTAATATCTAAACAAATTATACAATTTATATTTTTAGAATTAACAGTGTGTATGAGTGTGTGTGTGTGAGTGAGTGTGTGTGTATGTGAGTGTGTGTGTGTATACTCAGTAACCCAGTAATATGAAACTATATATTTTATATATGTGTGCTTTTATTTTAATAGTGAGAGAAGCAATCGAGTATTAATATCAAACATAAGTACCTATGCTATCTTTATTATTATTCTATATTATATTAGCTTACTGTATTGAAAAACGGAAGAAAAAAAACTTTATTACTCTATATCATAGATAATAGAACTTTAGAAGGTGAAAACGATTTATTTGTGGTCTTAATACGTGATGGCACCACAATATTATCACTTACTAAGAACTTGAATTAATGATGTAACTGCATAGCTTAAATTTTAGAAACGATAATGTATGTTTACGATTATAACGATCTTATTATAATTCGCATAATAGGATCAAAGTCGTAGATAATTTAAAATAGTACATGACGTATTGCTTTAGAAATTGAATAATAACATTTCATGAAAACCCTAGATGTCGGTAGATCCTTGGGTAGATCATACGTTTCTTTACAATTTATATTATACTAAAGGAACGTCGTTGCTGCTATACTCGTAGATGTTCAATACACCTGTTATTTACTAAAAAAATAAAAAGTAATAGCAAAACATTTCGTTACAAAAAATGTACTCCTACATCTTCAAGTTATGAAAGTCAATGTTTTTAGTACAGTCCATAAAACACAGGTCATATTTTTTGTATTCATTTACAAAAACACAGCACATTGTTTTGTATAGATGCTCGTAATGTTTCGTTATTAAATATCTTTAAGCCATTGAACTGTGAAAACATCTTCTAGATGATACCGGATAATAATAGTAATATGGGTAAAAAAATATCGTCAATTTATGGAAATGTTTAATACCTGCAACTAAGCTTAAGGGCGTAAGTCCATTATGGTCCAAGAGCTCATAACGAATTTTGAGAAGGTTCTTTAGGCAAGCTGAAATTGCGAAAAATTATAATTTCGTGAAATGGCGAATCCAATCCTGGGAGACTTTTAGCGAGTTAGCGGTTATTTCGCTACTGCGCAGCATATAACATTTGCAAACAAAAAACTTTATAAAAAACATGTTTTAGGCAACTTGATTTTTTATCTTTTAATTTGTTACTTCTAGAATTCAAAAAAAAAAGAATCCAAGACGTTTTTGTCGGTTATTAAGTATAGCCAGACGACTTCAAAAGTACTTTTTTTAATTTCCAAAAAATATTCTTTAGGCAATCCGAAATTTATTTAATTAATTACGAAATTGTAATTTTATTGCAATTTCAGCTTGCCTAAAGAACTTTCTCATAATTCGTTATCAGCTCTCCGTCTATTAGTAATACTCGGGTAGGGTCGCAGTTTCAGTTGCAAATGTGATGCCTCAGGCACCATACTGCGGCCTCGTCGTTTAATCACACCGAACAGTGTGTTATCGCCTTTACATTAATTATTCAAATTGTTACTGTCATGCCTCCAGCTTTTTCAGTTCCCCGCTGCTATCACTAAGGCCGTAGCCTAACATTCCTGCTCCACACTTAGCCGTGTACATACCATCTTAGATTGCGCTGATTACCGTAGGACTTGCAAACTAGTCGTATTAAGGACACCAGGATCTTAAAATATGTAATGACTTAAACTTAAATTCAGATAAACGACAGGCTATGCCTTACGTACTGTTTTCCTTTGTTATTTAAATATCACTGTTAACGATAATCGCCCTAAAATGAAAAAGAAAACACAACATTCTTTTTGAGGCTACCTAGAGGGCAGTAGCAGAATTCTGAACAAAACTATCAGATCTTCTCGTATTGGCAGAATATTATAACAGATGTAAATATTAATACATACTAGTGACCAATTATTATTATCGGACAACACACATTACGTGCCTATAAAATGTATAAAAAACTTGTAGAGATAACATAATTTTATTTCTACGAATGACTGATTGATAATCGTGACTTGTTCTATGATTTCTGTTTGATTCGTTTGTATTTTTTTCCAATGTACCTTATTTGGTAACGTATCTCTATATACTCCATGATCTTCAACAATAAATAGGCAACAGACCATCAATCTAGAGATTTAGTATAGCCTGACAGTATTTGTATTTAAAGTTATTTACTGTTAATAGTTCAATATTTTTTATTCTATAATTATATTTCATCATATCTTAATGTTAACTTTGTAAATGTCGTCGTGCTTAAGGAAAAGCTATTAAAATTTTCAGTATGAGGAAAATTGTTGTGTATCATTTTGTTTTATTAATTGGGGTTGACAAATTAACTTGTCTTTAAATATATTTCCGTAAAGTGTTAAGATTTCTATCTATAGATATAGCATAGGTAATAAACAGCTAATGAGTAAGGTACTTAGGCTGATCAAAAGACCTTAGAACACCTTTGCCTAGTGTGAAGTGTATTCGTCTAACGAAGGCACAAAGAAGAAGAAGACGTACCATAGACAAGGCGACACATCGTACGCTTCATTCAGACGATTAAAAAAAAAATGGTAACATGCAATATTCTCTTCATTCTGTCTATAGAAAAATGAAACAAATTCTACTGAGTTTTAGTGGATGTGTAGGATGCGTTGACTTTGTTGTTTGTTTCAAAGCTGTTTTTGATTCTTACATCACCATCGTCAAGGCAAACAGTCTTAAATATTTTAATTTGTCCAATAAAAGCTCAAGGAAAACTACGGAGTTAAACACTTTACAGATTTAAATTTGAAATCTCTTGCATCCGGAACGGACGTTCCACACATACTGAATGAGAGTTCGTTTCAAATAAACTATCGAAAGCTTATTATGTGTCGTATTGCAAATAATTAAGACTGAGTATCCCATAAATAAAATACTGTATTTATTTTTAAGCTATAAACAGTGAATCTCAATGATCAGACATAAGTGTTTATTAGGAAACAAAAAAGTTAGAATTGTAGAGAAACTTTTTGTATTTAATTGAAGACAGTTTGCATATTTATCTAGAACCGATGATAGTATATTTTATTATTATTTTCCTGTAAGATTTAGCATTCAAAAGAAGTTGCCTTAACATAAACAAACAATCACAATCGTTATTTTTGGTGTATTTTTACATTTTTATTTAAAAAACATAAATCTAAGTCACGTATATTGAATTTAGTAATATAATAAATGAACATTTTATTCTGTAAGTCGGTACATTCCTTTGGATATCTGTACTGAATAGGGTTGACTGTAAATTATCGCTATTTTACTAAATTGATACTGTTATAATTTTATCTGTGCCTCCCTGGTGCGACGGCATCTCTTTTGTAGTTTTACATCCAGAATTGAATAAAAATGATTTTTATTTTTTAACCGACTTCAAAAAAAGGAGGAGGTTTCTCAATTCGACCGTATATATATATATATATTTTTTATGTGTGTTCGGGGATAACTTCGTTGTTTATGAACCGATTTTGATGATTCTTTTTTTAATCGAAAGTAGATGTCCCGACGGTGGTACCATGATAAGGAAACTAGGATCTGATGATGGCATCCCAGAGAAATCGAGGGTAACCCTCATTTTTTTCAGGCACGTACTATGTTTTTCGTATATTTTCTGAAGCTACACCGGTATTTGCGTCTGGTAGTCATCATTTAATGATGATGAGCTGATGATGAAAGGTAAAACTCCTTAACGGTTAGGAGTTGGAGGATAAATCTTTAAATGTCATATGTATGTATGTTACCTTTAGTCGTATTCTTTCAAGTTATTTAGGTAAGCTGATGATGGAAGGTACAACTCCTCAACGGTTAGGAGTTGGAGGATAATTCTTTAAATTTCATACGTATCTATAGACCTTTAGTTGTATACTTTTAAGTTATTTAGGTGAGCTGATGTCACAGGCGCTATGATGACTAACCCCTTAATGTATTTTGCTTTAAGTAACTCGCCTGCTTCTATTTCATCACGACATTTAAGCTTGGACACGATTCCTATTGCCCCGTAGACCACGTTCTCGGTAACAGAAATCTTGCATCTCAGCATAATTTTGGAAACTGATCATACTCAGTTTTAATACGTGTTCAAACCACTAAAGTTATTCGCATCAGCAGAAATTATATGAAATAGTTCAAGTTACTGATAACCTATGATTGTTTGTATTAAAATGGAAAAAAAAACTTAAAAAAAAAAAAAAACCGACTTCCAAAAAACCATCCGACGAAAACTCCCTGCCAAAAAACATTAAAAAGCGTGAAATAAACTGGCTCTTCATAAATTGCTATGTGCCAATTCTTGTCTATACCTAATTCTTTATTCATTTAAATAGTAGTATTATTGTTTATGCTAGGTACCTAAAATCTGTTTGAAGTCGGCGCCAAGCCAAAATGTAATAGGAGGTACCGCACTCGCCGCTGCCGGATAGCTAGCATAAAACAACCCAAGCGAGCAGACACGCGCGGGCTGACGCCACGTCGTTGATGGTCGTCTCCAAATAAAGCGAGTGTGGTAACTACTATTACATTTGGCTTGGCGCCGACTTCAAACAGATTTTAGGTACCTAGCATAAACAATAATACTACTATTTAAATGAATAAAGAATTAGGTATAGACAAGAATTGGCACATAGCAATTTATGAAGAGCCAGTTTATTTCACGCTTTTTAGTGTTTTTTGGCAGGGAGTTTTCGTGGGATGGTTTTTTGGAAGTCGGTTTTTTTTTCATTGACTGTCTCGTTGGTCTAGTGGTTAGCGTAAGCGACTGCGGATCAAGAGGTCTCGGGTTCGATTCCCGGGTCGGACTGCTGTTGGGTTTTTCTTACAAGAAATTCTTAATAGCAGCCCGGAGTATGGAAGATGGCGGTGTTTCCCGCCCGTGCCTCGGAGAGCACGTTAAGCCGTCGGTCCCGGTTGTCATGAACATCTATGGCAATCGTTATTGGGAAGTCAGTGCCCTCAAATATACTGACAACTAGTTCAACCTTCGAATTCAGTTTACCCTCAGGGTTGCGGAGGTCCGATGCCAGTCGCTCTATATAAAAACTGATATTCAGGTAAAACTGGTTGAACTAGTAGCCGACCCCAAATCTCGGGAATAATAAAGGCTAGGAAGAAGAAGAGGTTTTTTTTTTCATTGTGTATTAAGTTTGGTGTTTAATATTTTACACTTTGACATGTGACGTCGCTACGACTCCCTCCTTGCCAGGTAATGTCACACTAGTTGACCACCCTTAACTAGAGACGTAATTTATGAACGGTTTCATAATTTTATACAGCATTGTCATCTGTGGACATGCAATGAGTCGTGCCTAGCCCAGAAGATGTTAATCTTGTAAAATTTGATTTATGAATACATTTACACATTTAAACTGGTAGATTTATTTAAACATGTGTGTTATCTCTTTCGTAATAGTACAGTATAATCCAAGAGGACATGCACAAGCTTATTATTCAAATATTAGACGGAGCGGGCATAGATAGTTGTTCACATTGAAGTCTCACTCATCTTGAATTCAAAGGACTTACGTAACAAATATTGGTGGATGATTGCCAAACGGGTTTGAGATTTTGATGATTTTCTTGGTCATGCAATAAGTACCCGTAAATCTACCAAACTTTTATATAGCACAATTAGAGAACTATAAAATCTGTTGCTAGACCCAAAATAACTATGAGTACTTGTGTTAAGGGTTTCAATGATTTTATATACATATTTACTGTTACTGGTGGTCGCCAAGTGGTCGAACTAGACCATAATAAAAAACACTTTTTTAACTTTCTTCACTCCTCCATACTTATAAACTTCGCTCGCATAGTTGTCGTAAAAAGGGGTACAAATATATTGCGTCAAGTATGTATTAGTATTTTTATAGATAAAGATTTGAACTCGGAGGCTGTAGACTAATGTACTAATTAGATTGTATTTTTATACTAAACTACAATAATCTGTACCTAATTTTTGAACATAAACGGCGCACGGAAGCATATTATTTATTTGGAATGTAATGCAGAACTAGGTATAAGGATAAGTGGTAAGGTGGTATGTAAGGTAGGTTTCCTATACAACTTTTTTTTTAAATTTATTAATGTAAATTAAGTTGAAATTATAAGACTATGCCAGGTTTTCTCTAGTTAGTATAGCTACTTAGTGAGACATGGTTGCATGCATACTAAGTACACAGCTACATAATATACATTATATGCCTATTGTTTTATGCTTCTGTTTCACAACTCCCTATTTTTACATCAAAATAAATACTGATATATACGGCCAACTTCAACTTCCTTTTATTTAAAAAAAAAATTTCAAAATCGGTCCACAATTGACGGAGTTATCGCTGAACATACATACAAAAAAAAAAAAATACATACAGTGGAACATAGAACCTCCTCCTTTTTGGAAGTCGGTTAAAAAGATGGTCAAAAGCTATAACTGCAATTACAACATCCATTTTATCGATATTTAATAACCGTTGGTACAACTGAACACTTTTCTGGCTAAGAAGGGTTCTTGTTATTCTGTTTATTGTTAAACATTCATCAGGACCTTAAAAAGGTTTTAAAAAAAGTTATCCTGTGCAATAAAATGTCTGGACTAGCAATGGCGCCAATACTATCTATTTTACAATCGATTTATGAAGTTTATCGCAACGTACCTGCGTTAGAAATATAATAACAGTGAAATATAACTCTTATGTGGACACGAAGAAGGATTATAATATGTATATGACTGAGCATGTATGTACATTTGAAAACCTTCACGCGGAATTCGATTTGCATTTTTATTATGACATGTGGAGTTGTGAACACTATAAACCAGCCATGGAATCTTTTCCAAGACACTGAATAGGAACATTATGTTTTATAGTGCCTGGAATATTTGAACAACATAATGTACTTTTTGATTGAAGATTTATTTAAAAACAAATCTGTTTGAAACGCCTCTGGACCTCTAACTAATCATAAAGAAAAAAAACAACACTTTTAGTGCGGAACTTTAAAGAGGCATTAATCAAATGTTGAAGAAATCTTTAAATTATTCCACTGAACCAACCCATTTTATCTCCGTGCGTCAGAAAACATTCCAGTCTATAGTCGCAGAAACATACTAATATCTTATGCATTGCACCTTATATTTTTTTCTTTGGTATTTTTTTTTTGTTGTGACTTGTGAAAAGTGATGGCGCCATCCTAATGTTTTTTAAAATTCTAATCGTCGTCGTCAACAGCCTTTAACAGTTCATTATGGACATAAGCTTCACTATTAAAAGGAAGCTTTTGCCTGCTATACCACGCTGCACGCTGGCCAGGTGGGTTTGTAGATATGTTTGGAGGGTTTGTTTCAAGATTTACTTCTCTTTGCAGTGAAGTAGTTCTGCGTAGTTTGTTTTTATAGTCGCCTCTTATGCTGCCTACATGATGCCTCGTTGGTCTAGTGGTTAGCGTAAGCGACTGCAGATCAAGAGATCTCGGGTTCGATTCCCGGGTCGGGCTGCTGTTGTGTTTTTCTTACAAGAAATTCTTAATAGCAGTCCGGAGTATGGAAGATGGCGGTGTTTCCCGCCCGTGGGTTGGAGAGCACGTTAAGCCGTCGGTTCCGGTTGGCGGTTGTCATGAACATCTATGGCAATCGTTATTGGGAAGTCAGTTCCCTCAAATATACTGACAACTAGTTCAACCTTCGAATTCAGTTCCCCCTCTGGGTTGCAGAGGTCCGATGCCAGTCGCTCCGTGTAAAAACTGATATTCAGGTAAAACCGGTTGAACTAGTAGCCGACCCAAAATCTTGGGAATAATAAGGCTAAGAAGATGAATGAATAAAGTTACTACAAATGTTATAGTTGTGTGTGTAAACCGGATTGCACATTATTAAAGTTTTTCTGCGCAATTTACTTTGTCGAATTTGGAAGTTTCTAGTTAGATATATATATTACGAATGATTGTAAACATTTGCATACACAAAAAGCAGATGACATATGATGAACATCTCGCATAAAAGATGTAACATCGTATCATAAACTAAATTAATTTATTACTATTGAATTTTATTTGTAATTTATAAGACGGCCGCAACTACTATAAACATCATAAACATGCATTTAGTAAAGGCGTTAAAAATATTCATTAAAATTCATAAGTTAGCTTTACATACAAAAATGCTGTCTTCATTTTATTATTAAGTATTCTAATAAAAATGATACCATTCACGGCTCAAAAAGATGTCGGTTTAACAATTATTACTAATAACTTATATAATACTTCAAGATAGAAAACATAAAATAAACTTTAAAGGCATAGTTTACTATGTAGTGGTAGTAAAGACGTGTTTAGACTGAATAAGAAGTATTTGGCAAAAGTAGAATGCAGGCAGAATACAAATAAGCCCGACAAGAATATAAATACCCGTCTCACTCGGTTTTTATATCCAAACTCGTGGCTGAGATTTTAAAAGGCCAATATGTGAAACGACCTTAATCGGTAAATATTAACGGTAAAAAAGGTAATTAACGTAAACCGAGGCATCCAATGGTTTATTACATAATTGATGTTGTCAGCGGCTGAATGGGTAATTCGTTAATGGAGCCAGTTCTAACCCTGGTAATGGCGAGAGGTCTAACGGTACAAGAGTACCACACTTTGTGGATTAATTAACTTTTTAGTTGGTCACGCTAATGTTTACGACTGCTGTCTTACACTGCGCCGAAGAGTGATCATATGTCATGTCACGTCTTAAAACATTTTTAAGCCGAAACTGTCCTACTTTAGACAAGGCACTAAAAAATGTCGAGACATTAATACTTTTTCTTGCAATCAATAACTTGCCGTCCATTGTGCATCCTTTTATATTAGACTAGATGACCCGTGCCCACTTCGTTGGGCGGTAAATTTTTTTTTCGACTTACTTTGCAAATTCAGCTACCAAGAAAAAGTGTTTCCACTTTTCGCGTTATTATATAGCATAATATGTCACTCACAAATAACGCAGCCTTCTATTGGTAGATGAATTTTCAAAATCGCTTCAGTAGATCCAGAGATTACCCCCTACAACGTCACGACGTCACAAACTCACAAAGTTTACCTCTTTATATAATAGTGTAGAAGTGTAGAGTGTAGATGATAAACAAGCAGTCATCTTTGTGATCAAATTTAAAGTACATAACCTTACACTGATCCACATAGTAATAACAGTAAGTGTTTCTAGGAAATAGAGTTATCTTTTTCAGTAGGATTCTATCTGCTGTTTATTGCCAGGGTACATATTCTAAATATCTATAGAATTTAAAAGAAACAATTCATATTTTTGTTTTTTTTTCACGTGTGTTGTTTTCGAAACGTTTAACTTTTTCAACTATTCTACTTGCCTACTATCGCGATTTAATAACTAAATAAAAAGGAAGAGAATATTGTATAAAATAGAAAGTAATTTAATTATTAATTTCGAATTATTGAATTACATAATTCTGCTTTTTCCTCATTAACGTATAAATTCATAAGAATTTGCCCAAATGGCTGAACTAACAAGAAATGCGTGTCTTTTGCATGTTATTCCATTAAGACGTTGGTGGTTAGTATTGTAAAGTAGAATGGAAGTCAGATCAGTTTATATGCTTCGTTAATGTACCCTTTGTTACCACTAAGTCATTAAACTGAGTATCAATTGCGACTGTGTTAGCAGTGGTGCGTGTTGATCGGCGGCCGCCCCTCCCAGTTCTGCTTTCTACACGCGCGATTTCACTGACGGCGCCCGCGTTGTCTACAACGATATCAACTGCTTTTTGTACTACTACATGGCATATTTCATCAAAATTTATAGATTAAAGAAAGGTGTGATGTTGCTTATTAATATAATTATTCATAAACATATGATATAGACAGAACTTTCGCCAAAGGTGCCAAATGTTTAAGTACTTGAGTAGCCAGAAACACATTCTTGAACAGGAATCTCAAAACAATGAACAACATTTTATCCCCATTTACCTCAGGTATGCCCGGTAGTATCAATGTACTAGATAAGGAAATAAATTCTGCGGGTCTCACAATAAGATTCCTCGTACATTTCTTGCGCCTGAGCTTGCGCTCCGGTATCAAGCGCGCCGAGGCTTTCTTTAAGACTGCGTGAGTCATGTCTGAGTCAGGATTCAGATCATCTGACTAACACGAAACCATTATTTGTTATTTTATTACTTGTTTTGCCTTAAGCACTTATTCAATTAAGTAAGATTCTCTGAAGAATGTGTTACTATCATCTTACTTAGGCAGTAATTTGAACTTTGTGTTTCTTACTTTCCTAATGTAATATTCCGGACTGTGATCTTTGCAAACATAACTTAATTCTACAACTTCACATTTAACTTATGTTTAGATATTTGCAAAGTAACAGTGGTACTATACAATCTAAAGTTCTAAACAATAGGGACTACTTGGTTATCAATCATGTTTCTATATGCTTGTAATTTTAAAACGAGTTATGACTGAGGCCTATGAGTCACGTAGACCTTAAGTCTTATAAGTGCTTCTTCTAATTTGCTACAAATTATTATTGATTCATAAAACATATGAAGAAACGTGCATTAACGTCTTTATGTAAGTATTTCTAGCAAATTTATTGTAATTACTATGCATTACATATTACGTCGTTGAATTAAACTGAGCAACGAAAGCACTATTCCGGCTGTATTATGCCCAACATCCGTTCTATTGTGTATTTTCATTACTTTTATAGAGGTAAAGGTTTGTAGTTAAATACAAATATTTAAGGTAGTATTGTGAAAGTAAACGTCACTTGTATATAATTAATGTCAAACCAAATGGTACCAAGACAAAAAGTAGGAAAATTCGTGATTATCCGCACGTGCTTTCTGAAGTAGGGTTATTAAGTGTTGGAGAATACAATACCTAAGAAAAAAAGTTGGGTTTAAACAACCACATGTTTTTGTGCATACAGCGGGATCTTTAAAGTAAATCAAACAATTTGAATACACACCGAATGAAGGACGACCGACACACGTGTCTGCAAACATTTTCGGGCCTTGTTTGTATAAAACTGAGGTCTTAATGATCTTTGTTTTTTGTTGATCATAGGCCTACCTTTATATACACACATCAAAAGTGTCTAGGGATCAACATATGTGTCTAGGGATCAACATATATTTTTGCAATAACTTTTCTCCTGATTGATATTAATTAAAAATGTTTTTAAGGATTCATCAAATAAAGTGTTTTCGTTTGTCACAGTAACGATAAACCAAGTCACCTTTGCATTAATAAAGAAATTTGCCATTTTCCTAGTAAAAGGATTTTTGACATTTGAACCACTAACATTAAAGTTCGAAAAAAAGACTGAAATAACAGTTTTCTTTAAAATTTTATTAGGTAACTTAAACAATAATTAATCCGTGTTTCTACCGCGAACACTAACACAAGAACATCGGTTTGGCATACTCAAAATGAGTTCATCCAAATCACGCTGTGGAATGGCCGCCCATGTTCGTTGCAACAACAGAAAAAGGTCTTCTTGCGACTGGATACCCTCCATATTCGGCAGAGCTCTTCTCTGTAGCATATCCCATGCATGCTCAATCGGGTTCAAGTCTGGCGACTAAGCAGGCCAGGGCCAAAGCCACATCTCAATCTCAAGAAATCCGCATAAAAATGCTTGATCCCTAGACACTTTTGATGTGTGTATTTACACCGACTTTTCTCAGTGTGTTATAATGCGTTACTTAACGTCCTTAGTTCGAGGCCATTTTTTGACCAGTACCCGTAGCGTAGGCGGTTGATGCGTCAATGACCCGCAAAACTTGCGAATCCGCATTCAGCAGGTAGCACAACGACTTACTTCGATTTAAAAAAAACGATTGGCTTATTGTCTGATTAAATGCCATCAAAATCAGTTATGATTGCATTAAATGTAAGAAATAGCAGCATTGCTTTCAATCAACTTGAGGCTCGTTTGTAATAGGTCAACATTTGGCTTACTTTGGGCGCTAAGGGACTTTATCTTTTACGTTCTTGCAGTAGCAGAAATGTTTTCTGTAGGTATATTTAGGGGTGTCTGGTTTGTAATCGTATTATTTCTTGTGTTGCTCGTCAGAAGGCTTGTCATTTACAACTAGTTCCGTGACCTCGCTCACGCATTCCCGCGCCTGCACCTAACTGTACTTTCCCGTTGACTTAATACCGACTTTGGACAGAACCTGATCTTAGGCAAGTGAACATTATAGCGTTGAGATGGCGATCGGTTGTTGCAATTTAATTATATTTTGTGTATGCGAAGCGAAGCGGGCGTTGCGTAGATCCCAACGGACCAGCCGAAGCTGTAGCCTCTGGCCCTGCGTGCCGCGCATTCCAACCGAGTGCCGCCGAGGCCAGCCGAAGTGGCCCGAGCGTGGTGGTGTTGCCCGCGGCCGACTTCACACCGGAGTATGCGCGAGCGCGGCGAGAACGTCTCGTTTGTCTGCACACGCTATCTGTCAACAAACTTCTCCGTCGAAAATAGCTGGCAGCTCAACTTTCGAGTTATCCTTTCCAATATTGACTGGTTTATTGTGTAGTGTGATATTTTAGTGACGAACTTGTATCGTAAGTTTGGCATTGACATTGTGGGAGAACCGTGTTATATTTTCTTTTGGATCGCGTGCAACGCTCGCCGTGAGCTGGAAGCCGCGGACGTGTGTGTGACTGTTCCGTCTACCTACATGGAAAGTAGCCCTTGATGGACCCTGGTGTTTTAAAGCTTTCTACTGGATTATGTGTATAATGATTTACGGTAAATTAATCTCTTATGTGGAGTGTTATTTTGTGTTAACTCAGCGGGTGACGATTCTATGGCCACGATGCTTACTATGGTAGTATGCCGTTAAGATAATATTGTCTTGAATACATCACGACGATAGAAACGTAATTATTACGAGATTTTTATTGATCAAACAGGCGATCTCAGTGTTATATCGATCTTAATATAAAAATAGATTTACTTAGATACATAACGTTCACGGCAAGAGAAATTGTTTTATTCCAAATGCTTGCCAAGTAATAAAGCATTAATAATTTAATAGGTCTAATATTTTCAAAGGTTAAATTTAAATAACAGTATATGTAGTAAGGTATCTCAATCCAAAACGTGAACTATCTATATTTCATCTCCATGTAGGTAGGTACCTAATGAAATTTGTCATATTGCCTATAACATTCATAGACTCTGTTGTATTGCATATGTAGATACTTTGTAACTAGCACTTTTCATTCCAGAACGGAAACAGGGTCTATAAAGTCACCACTTATTAATTATCAAACCTCTAATTTTACTAGTTATCTCCTTGAGACAGGTTGTAACGTGCCAATCATCTGTTTAAACGTTCACCAACGGAAATATCCGACGTTACTCTGGCACATACTCATGCATAAAACCGGTAACCATAAAGGTAAAAGGTTGCATAGACAACTATGTTCATTGATTTCTTAAAATTTAAACGTAAATTTGTCCTCTTACCTAAAACAGTGTGTTGTCGTATAATTTATAATACTACTCAATGCAAAAATACTTGAATTTACCATTATATTTTTATTATAGATAACGTTTCCAAATAATGTCTAAATCATACAGTACTCCTGGGTGAGATGACACACAGTATAAGTATTTCCAAATACAAACAACTTCAAATATCCTTTAACCTGTTGCCAATTAAACGAGTAGGTATGTCAAGTAGGTACCTACCTTAGAACTTTAGATTATTTACGTAACAATGTGTAACTTATAACTTCAGTAGTTCCAACAAAAAACTCTATCTAATTTAGTAGATCTTATTATTTCCAACAATATGCACAGATATCATAGTCTTGTTCATAATAACATTACGTTTCATTCCTCAATAAATAAGTCAATAGGTAGGTACTTGTTTATGTTTTATAATTTTATTCTCTAATGACGGTAACTAAGCTATCTATAAATATTGCAAGATGTAATGACTATCTTGTCTATAATCTTCATTTCCTCTCGCATAGAAGATCGTCGTCAACGACCGCATCGTTAGTGGTAATAATTTCTTATTCCTAACCAGTTGTTACCTCTGATTTCTATCCCTAGCGTAAACATCCGCGACTGGCTGTTTGGTATGAATGCTTGTTTGGTAACTAGCGCTTTCTATTCCCGGATTATTAATAGATCCGTAAGAATTGTGACTATACCTAATATCAATACGGCAAACCACTTGACTCTCCTTTCAGTTTTATGCTCTATTTTAATTTTGTCATAAAGCATTATAATGTAGTTAGCGTACTACGTAATAAGTATGCATTCATTATCTATGTCGTGAATTTTCTTGCATGGCTTTCGACATTCACAAAATTGCTGATACAAGCAACGTTGATCACACCATGTATAATGTTTGCCAGCTAAGTTTTAATAACTATGTTTAAAATCTTTATTTCAAGAATTGCTTACATAGAACAAGCGTAAAATAATAATTGTATTAATTCGCTAAAATGTGATGAAATTAAAGATATAATAACGATGGTAAGGGTAATTAAGTACCCTAAGGTGCATGACATCAATGAAAATAGGTCGTACTACGTGGTCTAGTAAATAGGGTTAGCGAAGTAGGGCTTCACATGTTCACGTGTATAGATGCCTTGACTACAGATACTCTCGTTAGGTTTACTCACGCGTAAAGCTTGTTGATTGAACAGGATTAAACTTCAAGTTTTTTTTTTATTCGATCTAAACTTCTTAAAAAAAGAACTTAAAAACAAGCTTTGTTGACACGGAAGTGACAACACTTATGGAAACAAGTAATATATTGCCATTAAAAATTAAAACTGCTTAATAATTCGGCACACTGCAAATAAAGATTCGAATGAATAAGGTCGTAATTTAAATACAATCTGCCGCTTCAATTCTCATCACCGAGATTGTGTTCGTAAATTAACCGAAAACTTTATCTGTGTTGCTAAAGTGAATAAAATGGAGCGTATTAAATAAGTAATTTAACTCATAAAAATACATTCAGTTCTACTTGTAATTTGACAGACCTATGTAGTTGTTATAACTAAGTATGTCAATTGGTGCCTATTGAATCTTTTTGTCCATGTTTGTCATTGACACAGTGATTTCTCTAATGAACACTGAGGTCAGTCCAATTACACATTCATGGCTGTAATTTTAAATGGCATTTACGAAGTATACTCTTTCTTGATTAGTTAATATTTTGTTGAACTAATGGGTTTGCTCAGAGTCAGAGCCGTTGCTTATATTCGGAGATATTTGTTTCTCGACTGTATTTTTAAATAAATGTAAAACATATTTTCTCTCAACATTTAAAGTTTAATCAGCTCATAATAGGGAATTGGCTTTAGACAAAATTATTAATTAAACTAAAATTTAAATTTCTAAGTTTTCTATTCTATCGACTGCTGTGACAGATGCTGAAGCCCAAGTATGTTTACTAGTTCGTATTATGGTAATCATATCAATTGTTTGAAAATTTATATTCTAATACCTATTTTAAGGCAGCGTTAAAAATGTCAAATTGATTATACAAGATACTACTAAAAATAATTACTTCATGTTATTTTGTTACAAATTCACGCTACAAATTGTAAATAATAAGCAAACAACTTTACAAGTCATCGTTTTGATGCCTCTTTTGATCGCTTTGACCAAATAAAAGTATTCAGAATTGAAAGCAATCAATTGTTTTTTTAAGGATGCTACGATTCTGTTGAGAATTTATGTTTTTGTAGACTTGATTTGTAGTATCGTCGGATTACGGTAAAACATACCTGTAATATTTAACAACTTTCACTTCCCCAGAAGCGTTTCGCAGAAGTAAGGTTGCTGCTTAGTTAGATTTACCCAAAGTATAAAATGCCACATTGGTCTTTTAAAACTAACCTGGTTATATGCACAAGTGGGTGGAGTTAATGATGCAAGATAAGATATAAATTGGCCCCAGTAATTATCAAATTTCACGCGTCTCGCTATTTATCGAAGAATAAATATTGTTAGCCTGATTTATCGTTTACGACATACGCTAGTTTCATAATAACTGACGTCTAACGTCAACACACAGGTAAATATAGTTAGGAAGTTAGTAACTATAGAGTGTGAACAGACTCAATAAATTGTATTTGTGAGTAAACTAATCGGCATTTTAGAAAGGGATTTCGGAGAATACTGTGTAACAGCATAACAACAAAGTATAGGGTGAGAGTAACATCAACTAGCTGTAATAGTTGATAGTAGCTAGTGCAGTAGCAAATCGAAGAGACACGAAGGTTCCAGATGAAATTAACCTAGAAGGAGAAAAGTATAAAGAGGAGATAACTTAATGATAAATTTAGATTATTATCGATTGTTATAATTGTGAAAAGAAGCGCTAAAACGGCTAATGAAAATGAGATGTGTGTAGTAGAAAATGATAAGAAAGGTAACTAACTAAATTGCTATAAATCCAAATTATTATTACTATCTATAGATTAACTCAAAAGTTTTAATACTTAGGGAGGCAGATGATTCAATTATGTTATTATTCAAAATTATACATTTGATTGGTCTCTGGTAGAGTATCACTGGTTAAAATATGGCCATACCTTTTACGGTGAGGATTAAATCTATTTTATTTACGTAACAAAATATATGACTGACTGACTTGATGACACAAGCCCGGCGTCGCCACAGGTATACGGGTAGGTATATAATAAAATATGCTTTGTCAACTTAACTTGCTTGCTTACTAACTAACTAGCTTATATAGGTATAGTTAGGTTAGATACTTACATATCAGGTATCTTTTAATAAAAACCGGCCAAGTGCAAGTCCGATTCGCGCACGAAGGGTTCCGTACCTTTATCTAACTAATTAACAAAAACGAGCAAAAAATCACGTTTGTCGTATGAAAGCACCCTTAAATATTTAATTTATTCTGTTTTTATTTACTGTTTATTGTTATAGCGGCAACAAAAATACATCATCTTTGAAAATTTCAACTATCTAACTATCACGGTTCATGAAATACAGCCTGGTGACAGACGGCCGGACAGACAGACAGCAAAGTCTTAATAATAGTATCCCGTTTTTTGGAACTTTAGGTACGGAACCCTAAAAATGATATAATAACAAACAATTCGTCTGCACTTACTCCTTGTGCTCAATTTCATTTACTAGTTAAAATTCTTTGGTTCGAATATATCCAGTAAAATAGATAATTAAACATTTTTTTCAAAGTGCCCAATCCTCTGTTTGTACTGTTTTCCTTACTCCGAACGGATTAACATCCCTTGACAAAGTCGGACTGCATTATACTGTAGTTAAAAGCGGATAGAAAGAATTTTTATTGCTCTCCTAAATGGGACATAAAATTTTATTATTTTTAGAGAAAGACAAGATAATTAACGGCCAGAAGGCAGACATTTGTTATAAATTTGTTTTAAACATGGTCAATAGAGCCGACGCGACGCTTAGAAACATGATAGAGAAATGAATTACTACCTTTAACTCGTAAACTTACCGTAGCTCCAATGTTCAATAGCTGCATTTCACCCTCAAAAAAGATTTCAAGAACGTTCGGTTTATTTATGGAATTTCGTGAATTTAAAATGTCATGTACAAACGTCATAGATTCAAGACACTGTCTGATTTTGTATTTGGAATGTCAAAGAAAAAACTGTTTAAAAGTCTTCGTTTGTTTTTTTAAATGAATGGAACGTTTACTAATTCAAACCGTTATCTAGCAAAATGATCTCCAATACCGGGAAACAATCTTCCTAACTTTGAGCTACTTCTACAAAATGAACCCTTTAACGGTTTCTATTCATAATCTTATCTACCGAGTAACAAGTACCTAACAAAGTTAGTTTAACCTACAGAAAATGCTGTCCTCCCGTTACAAATACCTGAGCTAGTGGGCAAGTGACCTACAAAAAGCAAACTGGTGTACGAAGAGCATAATTTTGCCATTGAGGTATAATAACTCCTTGACCCCGTCAGCTCTCTGGTAAATAGGGGTCAAACAAAAATTAGATGCTAATTGTTTTATAATTGAACTTAATAGTTTTATCATGTAAATAATTTATATTCTAAATTCAAATTATACAAATGGTTTTAAAAGCTAACACTGTCTTAAGAATATACATAAGGTATCTAATAGTCTATCTGGAATAAATTATATATTTCTCATTTCGACATCGTTTTTTTCGCGTTATTTACAATGTCAATAAAAACAAATCTCGCGGTCTCACGTAACGGCCATTTTAAGAAAAAAAAACCGGTCAATCTAAAGTTTCGATGAGCGGTTTGCCGATGAGCGCGCGTCTTAAAATAACCGGTCATTTAATCAAAACTAAGCATTCTTGCCTAGATATTGTAGAAATAATATCCTTAAATTAGCTGGCAAAATAAAAATTTCAAAAGCTGACAAGCATACGACACTAATAATAAATGCTACAAAATTTTTGCAGCAATTCGAAAAGTGTTGGACAGATTTTTTTTACACACACCGACAGATAAATACACACGTTAAAGTTATAAAAACTGACACAACCCCTAGAATAGCAAGTTTTCCAAATTGTCTCCATAATCTATGATATGATAATGATTATATATATCCATAACCCGATATCAGAAGAGCTCCATATTAGGTATAATGTATCTATACATATTCCTGCATATATATATTTAAGTGTTAAATATGATTATAATTCAATACTTCAGTAGAAATTCTTGTCAAACGCAGCCTAGAAAACGTTTCTCATCTCAATATGCATGGCTTTTACAATAACATGTAACATAACAAATAAAAACGTAATAACCATCATCGAGAAAACGAAATGGTACACGTTCACGTAGGTATATATTTATTACGGCCATAGACAATTAGAGTCGTCTGTTGATTAAAGTGTTGGAGTGGCAGCGACCGGGTTATAGCACTCCCATCGACGAGCAACAGTTAGACACATTTAAATAACTCTGTCACGCTGCGGCTAATGTATACGAGTACCAAATAACGGGTCTGGGCCCTTCATAACATTTTGATGGTGTACCAACAACTGAGGGAACTAGGCTCTCATAGTGTCATCAATGTTTGACACACCGTACACAGCAGCATAGCTGCAGCTTGTTTACATAACTCAAGAGTACGTAAGTACGGGTCGAAAATGTCATCACTCACAAGTGTTTGTGTACAAAACTAACATAAGCAATAAAGAAGTGGAAATTGACTGCCATAGACGCTTCAACATGTACATATTTGGTAGATAAATGTCATAGTGTTCGTTGAACAATAAATAATGACTTCACTTTAGACTAGAATTTACTAAACCCCAAAAAAACTTACGAATTTTAAGCGCAAATCAAGTCTAATAAATTATAATCTTGTAAGCAACAACTAAAGTTTTAACTGAAATATTATGCTCATTTTAGAATATTTTAATAAAAAAAAATTAAGTTCAGGGTTTTGCTTTCTCTCACGTCTTGTCATTAGAGTAATCGACTCCGTGGTTACTCGTTTACTTTTAAGTGGCACAAATTTGCTAGAAAATAAACAAAGTCGTGTACCACTTTGCTTAGAGCCGTGGTCTAAATACTGTCTTTTATTAAATCTTCTCATTTCGTGGTGATATTATTCTCCATATTTTAATTACAACTAAGTACATATTTTGACTTTCATCCCCTCTCTCCAGGAAACCGTGCTCAATTTCGGGATAAAAAGTATCCTATGTCCTACCTCGTAGTATGAACTCAAACCATGCCTAGTTTCATTTAAATCCGTTCAGTAGTTTCGGCGTGATGCGCGGCCAAGATACAGAGAGACAGACAGACAGACAAAAATGAAAAAAAAAAATACAGTTTTGGCTTCAGTACGATTATAGAGAGCCCTCCAATAAAATTTTTCAGAATATCTTTAATGTACAGAATTGGACCTGTTACATTTTTATTATAAGTATAGATAGATGACCGACTGACTGTTCGGTACGACTACGATGGCTAGCTTGGCGGGTTATCGCGACGGCTAGCGTGGTGGGCTGAGCGTGACGTCTGCCATCCGATAGCCCATCTCACGAATGACCCACTTCCAACCCAAGGTCACCGCCTGACCGCCTAAACATCATAACATTTATTCAACCTGCACCTGAAATGGTATCATTGTTATGCAACTTAAAGTTTAGAATTCGATATTCAGGTTTTGACCTCATCCTCATTACTTATCCGATACCCTATTTCTTAGAACATCAATCAAGTCACAATACTTAACAAGTAGGAAAGAATAACAAAAATCTGAAATAAGAAGAAATATACTATACGGATTGCGTCATCGATCATACACGATCAATATAAGGGGTCTGTATCGGAATGTTTTTTTGTTGTATTTCTACTCTGTGCCTCACGTCACGCACGTCAGATCTATAAAAGTCAAACTTGTGCTTCAGATTAAAGTTACCCGCAATTGTGGTTCCATTTGAGCACTCTATTTCTTTAATAAGTAAATGTTGAACGTTTAATGTTAGCAAAATCAAAGTAAAATTTAAAGTTGAATTAATGTCAACGATAATAAATCGTAATTTCAACCATTCGTATTGTCATTATGTTTTTTTATTGGACCATATCTCCAATTTTGAGCCATTAGGCTATAAGATTTATGCTTTCAATAAAATTATTTAAACCCCATAAAATCTATAATTCCAATGCACACTTATATGTGTGGTCTGTTAAAAACTAATCTCTTTTCATAGATTCTTGAACCGTTGATAATAATTCTATTATTAGTAACTTTATAATGATAGAATGACAGTTAGGAACAAATTACGACTTCGGGAAATGTTTGATAATAAGAGCTGGTAGCATGAAGTACTTACTCTATGAATATTGCGTGTTGATGACGCATTTTAATTTAGATGATTATGGAAACAGTTGTATGGCAGCTACGTGACAGATTGTTAGATAGGGCGTCAATCAGAGCGTGTGCACTCCGTATCACGGGCTTTCTGATACACAACACAACACACTTTCTAATCAACGCCTTTGTCACTGCGCTCGATTATTGGCTAACTTGTCTTTATGCTGACTTTCGCCAATTGTTTTCACGCTATATTAGATTTCTTCACGGTTTTCTTGCTTACAAAAATCCGATATGTTATTTTGAACATTACCTCATAATGACGAATTTTCATCGTGAAGAGCTTATTTGGCAGCCAATATCGACATGAGTCTACGTTTACTCTTAAAGACGATGTTTGTTTGACTAGGAAATGTGCGTTTAATCGTAAGCTGCAGTTAACCATACCAGTGCTCACATAATGTTACCCACTTATGGGAGTTATATTCCAACAACGAATTTCATCCGAGCATCATCAGAGCCGAATGCTCTGTGAAATAGGAGAGTAGATTGACAACAGGCTTAGCCACAGTGGCTCTTGATAAGGTGACGTGTATGCGTGTATTTTAGAAGTGCGCGGGGATGTGATGATGTGTGCGGGAGGGTGGGTATGCAGGACCGGTCTGCGTACCGGTTTGCGTCAACGTCGCCGACTTAGGACTAACCGTTTTATTAGCTGAGCCATGCTTCACAAACGATAGCTACCGGCTGGAGTTACTAGTTATGTACAGAGGCACATTGTTCTACAACTATAATCACTCTCCGACATTGAATTTACATACGTCGGATGTATTGAAATTGAAAATTCGAGTTAGATAACATTTGGTCTCCGTTTTAGCTTTCGGTACAATGCCAGGTGGACTACTTTGTTACCTTGTATAGCGACGGCGTGTTCATAATCGTCATAAAACAAGTAAACAATTGTCTTGACACAGGTGTAAAAGTGAAAATACAAGCAGGTTTCGTTTACGAGTTGTTTGAGTGCAACCTTGCGTCTTTTCACAATTGTTCACAAATAACTACATCTAAGCCCTTCGTGGATTTGTATCGACTAGTACTTCATATCGTTAAAAGGTACGGCAATAGTTGCACTACAATAAACTTTAGAAATGGGTGTTTTTTTGAGTTATCTTATTAACCGACTTCTTTAATGTTATACTAGCGACCCGCCCCGGCTTTGCACGGGTGGATTTCAGATGCCCCCGCCGACGACACGATTCGTGCTTTTTAAATCTGTGATATCTTCGAATATATTCATTTAAATTAGATACTGTAAAGGGCTATTTTGATCTATATTAAATGCACAATGTATTTAATTTACTTAATTGTATAAGGATTCATTTTGTATTGCTTAAAATCACTTCGTAAATAAGCCATTATTTCTCGTAAAAAGAAAGGAATAAAAAATGGTTGTTGTGGGTTATCCCTAAGAGATAGACATATACCGTCGCGGACTTTTTTGTAGTACTTTTTAAGGTGTACAATACTGTAGTACATTATTTTGATCTATCTCGTAGGGTGCAACCAGCGTTTGCAATGTAAGCGCAAAAAAATGTGTTTATTTGCTACATCACATTAGAAACCTCGAAAATTAACAGTGTTTCCATACTATATTATGCATTTATTATACATAAAAACCTTCCTCTTGAATCATTCTATCTATTAAAGAAACCCGCATCAAAATCCGTTGTGTGGTTTTAAAGATTTAAGCACACAAAGGGATATAGGGACAGAAAAAGCGACTTTGTTTTAAACTATGTAATGTAGTGATTATAACGGTCAATTTGTAGAAAATCGAGTCGCTTAAAAACCCGTCAAGAAATTTTCTATAATTTTCGTTGTTTTAACAAGTCCTAAAATCTATTTCTTTCTTTTCTTCCAGTGTGACAATAAATTTATATATGAATTTTGATTTCTATTATAATATTGTGGCTATATCTGAAATTCAAATATACTTAATGTAAACTGTAAGTTGTTATAGAATAAATAAAGAAACATAAACAATTTTGTTAGATGTTATGTTATGTTAATTAAAGAACGCATAAAAAGTAATTGGAAGTAAGCCAGTTGCGTTCTAAATCAAACATGAAACGTGAAAATCCTATTGTGAGAATCAACTTGCAGATATGACAGAGGTATTAAGTTTCTATTTTCGCTTTCAGTCATGGCCTTGAGGTTACATTCGACGAGTTGATGGCAAGGTGCCACGACAATGTTTTCGGCGCTCGACATGGACAGTGGCACACTTTCATCTGTTTCTAACACACCACATCGTGTGATAAGTCTCAGATTCATTTAATTACAATATTAACTCGGTAAGTAGGTTAACGAACTTAAGACTATTCACAAACGTGTGAATGTTATTCATACACTCAGTTGTATGTCTTTCGACATCATTGTTGCCACATTTAGTAGTACTATGATCATTTTGATCAAATTTACTTTGGAACAGCAATAGTTAAATGCAAATGTGAACGCGTTTTGCCATTTCCGTCCGTCACGGTGTGCACACTGTGTGAATGAATCACAAACAAAGCTATTTTGAGAGTCACTATCGTTCAGTTAAATGACAATGCCGATGCGGATCGGTCAACGATCTATATTACCTATACATAAACACATGCCACACTAGGATCGCATGTTTGTTAATAAACTTATGTTATGAGCGAGGCCATGGAGAGTCGTCCCGTTGTGTCTGAAATACGTCGTCACAGATAGTTAATGTTTGGTTGTAGGCATTTCATCGTACGAGATAAATCGAGCTACTGCACATTATGGCTTTATATGAAGGTGGACTAAGCGCCACCCGTGACTGGTCGTCGGAGTACCACAGCGGGTAGCGATTGCCGCCATGTTTGAATCGTTGGTGTCGCGGCTGACATCACCTCCCGTGTCGCGGCGTCGGCACACGGTGCATGCAGCTAGGGAAGTATGCAGCGAGCCAGAGGAAGATGCGGTGCCCGTGCAACGTCGTTCGCGCACTGCAAAGCAGCTGCTGGACAAACGGCGAAAAGCGCGTCGCTCTTGCGCCGACCTTACTGCCGCCGCTAATGCAGAACCGGAGCGAACCTCTCGGATGGACGCTCTGAAAGCATTCTTGCCACTACGTCAATCAAAGTCTCTTGGACGGCTCGATGGTCTCAAAGAGGTAAGTTGCATTCCAAAATACTTATACATAAAGCTGTTAGCATTTCATGATTATAAATGTAAAAGTTTTTGGGTCTCTGATTAGTTAATAAATACGATCTGTTTAGGCGTTGAAACATAAACTAAAATATATTCTATTTTAATAAACTAAAATGTATGTTCATGTTTTCTGAAGCTTCTGACCGGTTTTATAAAAAATGTTCTGGGTCAAAAGTGTAACGTTAAACTGGTTAAACTATCCTTGACAAGACTTCTGGCGTTAGAGCAGTGGATGAAGTTACGGTAATGAGTTTACTACTTGCGACATTTGAGAACGCTGTGAGTTGTGGTGGCCTTCGCGTCGTTCCCATGCGCGTGCGCCGGCCTCGTACACCTGTTCAGCGCCCCTCCTCGTCTCAGGCGTCGCTTACACAATCAATAACACCAAAAACATTACCGACTGACCATTTTATAAGTACCACTACAGCTACAGCCCGCTGAGTACGACGCATCCAACTCAACGCGCCTGTTGTATATCCATCAGACTGCAAAACTGACAGATGAGGGCGTTTCTATGACCTATGATGTCACTGTACTGACATGTATAAGACAATACAAACAATAAAAGGGATTCGACATTTGACGGCATGACTCGTCAGATCTTTAACATGAATCATAACGCAAGAACTACTAATATAATTATGTACCTTTACTGAGAAATCGTTCTAAAGTATACCTTAAACGAGTTTTAATTCGACTGCCTTGTTTTTAATTAGGTACACTTTATATGTGTAGCTGTTCTAAATCGCTTTAAATATTGATGATTTGTGTTTATATATGTAGGTTGTGCTGGCGCGAATAAAGACATCATTTGTTTAACAAATTTGGAAATGGATTTGTTTAGTAATGTTAATTTCGCCTAACCTGATCTGCATTTCCTTATAAAGGTTTTGAGGTTGATGGCCCATGACCTACAAAAGCAAGAATATTGAGGATGCGACTAAATAATAAATCAATAAAGACTAGTAACATGTTTGACACTCTCGTGTTGATGGAATGACTTATAGTATGAAATACACGGTCATAATTTATTTTCTATTAATATGGTTTTTTAACATAATTTTATTTAAAATGTTTAATGAAAACTGAAGTCTTTTTTGAGTTCTGAATTGTCTCAGATTATGAAGTCAATATATATTTAGTAAGAATCGTAAAATTTATGTCTGTTTTCAACTAAGAGTTATCTTCTATAGTTATTGTAACATTATTAATAATTAAATGTTAATTGTCATATAACTAAGGCTGAAATAGGGCCATGAGATTTAATAGATTCAGAAACCATTAAACGTTGAAAGCTTGACAACCTACATTAAAATATTCATAATTGAATTGTCAATCAGCGGGGAGTGGAAAAGATTAGAGCGATATGCCATCGAGGACAACCTGTAAGCTGTTTTAAGTTCAAATTTTAAGAAGCTAACAGGCGGGCACCGTTACGACACACGCGCCGCAAAACTATCCTATACTTTGCAGATAGTTCAAGAATGCGAGATAGGCAGCAGGTAGGGGCAGGTATGCTCTGTTCGAACGTAGCCTTGATAGCAGGTACACTCACACACTCACAGCTAGGCTGTATTTAGAAGTGGGGTCGCTGTGTGCGTGCTGTTTGCCCATGTGATTTACAGACAAATGCCACGACTCCACTCGCGCATCTGTTCGTCCGTCTCTTTGTGCAGGAATCTCTATTTCGTTAACGCCTTTTGTCTGCTCACTGGAATACGGAACATCTGCGTTAAAAAAAATAGACTGTACATGTGCGTCAGGATCGAAAGATAAACCTAATGTGTATGCTATAATTATAATTATAGCATACACATTAGGTTTATATAGTTGCTTTGTTTTTTAGATGCATATCGTCCATGACTTCATGTCTATAACAGATATTACAGTAATAGTACTCGATCAACTTTATTACATTAAGTACTATTTATTATGCCTACATTATAGTTTATTATATCATAAATAACTGTAATATACATTTTGACTCTGACATTGAATAGTTTGAAAAGAGATCAGATTTATAGCCACCGCTATTGTGCATTGTGGTGTATCGAATCAGGAACTAGTGTGGTATATACTCTTTAAGGCCAGATTTTATCTCCTCTCGGCAAACACTTCATCACTTTATACATACATTTATTTATACAATGGCCGTATAAACAGATCAGATGGAAACAATAGAGTTATTTCTAATTTGATGTATTACTTAACTGTGAATTCTCTAATGATATTTCGTGCTACTGATTTAATGTATTTTTGTATTCTAAGAAAAAGTGTTAATAATAAAAACATTTATCTAATCCAATTTATTTTAGAAAATTGTCCGCTGGTCCAATTTGAAATATTCTTTCAGTGTTGGATAGTACATTTATCGAGGAAGGCTATACGCTATATATCATCACGCTAAGACCAATAGGAGCGGAGCACCAATGAAGAATGTTACAAAAACGGGGGAAAATATTACGCTACGGGCAATAGGAGACGTAACTGAGGTTGCGTGGGTCAGCTAGTATTGTATATAGGTACTAGCTGATCCGGCGAACTTCGTACCGCCATATTTATGACCCACGTAACATCGTTTACGTTTTTGTGAATCTAAACCATTCCCAGATCCCCTTGAACACACACAAAAAATTTCATCAAAATCGGTCCAGTCGTTTTTGTGAATCTAAACCATTCCCAGATCCCCTTGAACACACACAAAAAATTTCATCAAAATTGGTCCAGTCGTTTAGGAGGAGTTCAGTCACATACACACGCACACAAGAAATATATATATTAAGAAGATGTAGGTCGATTTATTAAACCACACTACAATATTGTTCCAAATATCCAAACGTAATTTATTTTCGCACTAACACCAACAAATGTGTATTGTTTAAATTCCATTTTTAAACAATTACAAAAAGCAGAGGTCATGTCTGCATCACTTCCGAGGTGACGTTACAGTTACGAGCTATTATTTTAATAGCAGTGTTCTTTAAATTTAGAATCACTATTCTCAATTTGAATTGCCAGAGTTCTGGAACTTTCAAATTAGCTGTCAGCGTCAATATGTCTTGGATGTAATGAAAATAAATATCATCTTTTTAGATGTATGTAAGTATGTGAAAATACAACTTTTATAGATTACATTATTGCAATACAATCGTATAGACACAATTTTAAGGTCATTTGATACTACAATCTTTGTTTAAAATCAGCATTCTGTTTTAGTGACCATCATTTATTAGTACCAAACAAAACATCGCTTCGAAGAACCGCCTTAAATGCAACCAGTTTTGTTTTATTTACATGTCGATTATTTTTATTTGTAATGTCGTTAGCTCGAACCTTTGTCTCGCTAATATTATATTAAGGTTATAAAATATATTGTCGAATAGATTTATTCACACCACTCCTTGGTTAGTCATCACACAAACCGGATCGAGCTTATTACAGCGAACGTCCTCATCTATGACTTTTGGGCCTAAATTCCAAAAACTTTTTTTTTTTTTTTTTATTATAGCTCCATGGATATCTATTTTCCTAGTTGATAAATAATTTTATTTCTTTATGAAATATATAAGACGACGTCTTATATTCACGAATTAGTATTGCTTTTTCTAATAGCTCTACTTACAAATACAGAAGCAAAGCATAAACATATTCAACGCCCCATTCGATACTAACCGTGAACAAATAATCGTTTTCCTGATTAATGTTAAGTATTTATTAGTAACTATTAGTTTTGATTATATATCTATCAATATCTAAATGTCATTACCAATCGCTAGGGTACTTAATTATTGTACAATAATATGGCAAAATTATACAACAGTGAAGGTATACAATTCCTAATATAAAATTTCATTGAAAATTTCTCAGATAGGAGTATCTATTCAATGGTATTAAATAGGCGTTAGAGTGTCATCTAATCTATCTATATATATATAAAAGAGGAAGGTGACTGATTGACATACCCAGAGATCAACGAACAGCCCAAACCGCTGAAGCTGTAATCCTGAAATTTTGCATATAGGTCTTTTATACAACGTAAGTGAGCACTAAGAAAGGAATTTTCGAAATTCCACCCCTAAGGGGGTAAATCAGGGGATGAAAGTCTGCGTGAGCGAAGCCGCGTGTAAAAGCTAGTATTATATAACGAATGTATCATCGGTTGAAACTGCTTTGATCACTTGACTTAGAATCTGTTGCCTAATACACACATTCATCATTGTATTTTACGTAGGAAGCAAATTACAATGTTTCGTACTGCGTAAAATCTCACTCAAATTTGCTTCTACACAAAGCTTATGTCACGCAAGACATAACTGTCACCATACTAGTGACATTAGATACAGTTACTGGGCAATAAAAAGTAGCAAAATTGTCGTGTTGTAACCTTTTTACATTCTGTTTAATTTGATACTATCTATATCTATCCCGACTAGCCACCACAACTTATTAATTTAATATAGGTACAGAAACTCAAAACGTACACAATTTAAAGTGTAAACGTTCACCGTTAAAATTAATTAAATTTTGTAATAAGGTTATTAAAGACCAATCAAACCTTTAAAAAACGTTTTGTTTGAAACTATCTTTTCCAATTCCTTTTTAAATAATTGTTAACACACCTAGCTTTTTATTAATCGAACGAAGACGCCAAAGGTCTCTTGTCTTGCCTTCTTTGTCGAGAAGTTTTATTTTGTTTTTACTTATCCATTTATAACTTGTTAGCGGCGATGTAGAAGTATCATAGATAAATGATGCAGAAGCATCACTAGCCCACCATGGTGTGGGTCACCATACTGCATTGTCTGCATTCGCAGTATGGTGACCACCACTCTTGGATTCTGCGGCAGGGCCAAACATAAAAAAATAATACGTGTGGCACTCGGGGACTGCCGCGGTAAAGCTATTTTTTATCAACTTATGTATTTTTTTTAAGCAGTATGTTCGTGCGTGACAGTGACACAGATTCGTTGATTCGTCGTTCGGACACAGATTCGTCGTTCGGAGCACCTCGTCTCGATCCGTGCGAGCTTCGGGTGTCAGGTTTTTTTGTTACGTTACGGAATTTCTGCACAAAGGCCCCAAAGCCCGCGATAAAAGCTATGCAATAGCTTAACAAAGCTACAAAACATGTATAATATATTATAATATTATATATTATTGACAGTCATAAAGACATGCGGTTATTTTACATTCTATTTATTTTTGTCTTTGTGGGAATGAATTTCAAAGCAATTTAGATTTTATGAACTGTACTTGAAGTGTATGGGCAGTTTTGCTTTTGGACATAAATCGAACCGTTTACGGAAAACGAATTTTGGGAATATCAGTCAATGGCCGTCTTTATAATGCCATACAAAAACACATTTCTGTTGAAAGGAGTTATTAAAGTTCTCATTTGGACAAAAGTTTAGCGCGCTGACAGACATCCATAAAATATTTTCTCAGTAAAGTGGTTTTCGTGAACTTGACAGGTTAATGAATTTTGAAATGTAATGCGCGCATCAAGCTGTCATCTTTTTTATTATTTTTGTAAGCTACCAACATCTTAGGAATTTATTTGATGTAATTTTGAATAATAATAATTGCTTATTTAAAATATTCATAAAATTTGTTAATTAAAACGTTTTTGTATCTATTAGAGGGTTTTTGTAAAGAATAATCTGAAATAAATCAAGAAACAGTTTTCCATTAATTAGCTGAATATGGTTGCTGCTTTTCTGAATATAAGATCTATATAAGTATGCTGCCTATTCTCTGTGTGTTTCGATAAAAATATCAAAAGGAAATTGCGTAACATATTTACATACAATATTAGCGCATTGCATAACCTATAGTAAAGTTTTTACAATATGTACCAACATTTCTCCCTGCCAAAAATGTTAGTGTAAATTTACAATTACCTAATTTGGATTTTTGTTACACCGCCATTTTTAAACAAAACGCTGGTCATCGTTAAGCGTTTTGTTATTATATTTGGGTGTACATTCGGATTGCGGCAAATATTTCTCAATGATTACCTCGACTGTTTACTTGAAAGCAAGATTTCTTGTAACAAAACAGGTACCTACATATCGATACATGGCTGCGATATGAAGTGAGGTTGTTACACTCTTCACCCACAATCCATCTCAACACGACAACTGCCGCAAGCACATGTTAAAAGTTACGTACTCCATTGTGTGTTCACTTCTGAAACATTGACATAATCTATACCTACACAAAACTTCTAGAAATCGCATATTGGTAGTAATTGACGAACTTGTATATGGAAGTGTGACAAGAGTTTATTGTAAACAAACATCGGTCAACTTTCGCTCTGCTGTCGACTTGGAAGAAATCGATATAGGTATTAACTTATTTCCTAAGTCTTGATACTAGAATCGTTCTTCAATCAGAGTTAATTAAGTATGGGATTATTTAGCAGTATTAATTTACGAAAATCAATGCGGCCAAGCAATTCCAAACTCATTTAACTCAGATTGCAGAAGTACCATGACCATCGTTATTAAATCTATGGTAATGTTATTGAGTTATTTAAGAAACATCGCAAATATATTTAATAAGATTTTTGATGAGGCTATAATAATATGTTTTGCTTATTAAACAGGGTAAGTAAAACTAAAAAGGAATATCGTCCATTTAGCATTGCTTTTTAGAAGAGATTTGAGGACAATTATAATAAAACTTCAAGCACTCTTCACATCCTTATAGAAATGTTACTAAACAATCACAATTCGGAAATTGCCCTTTTTGTTCAACAACTCTTGAAATGGCGCTGCCAAACTGATGTTTTTTGCTAGGGACGATTATTGATTTGTGATCAGGTATTAGGTTGTCATTGTGTAACTTCTCAAAATCTTTCGAAAAAATACACAAACGTAACATAAACATAAAAGGTGTAGAAGTTGTCGAAACAAGTTACGCAATATCCATAAATTTTGCTGAGGATTTAATAAACAGTAATTCTAAAATATCAAAAAGCGTCGTCATAATTCCAGTCACATTCAACTTTCTATTGTTTCCTATTCATTTGTAGGTAGTAATTTATTGTGCAAGATCGAATCGTCCACTTGATAGTAATTAAATAATGATAGGTGTTAAAATAATGGACGATCGAGATAGCTGGTGAATGGATGACGTAACAATGATTGTCAATCGGTGTCTGCGGTGCAGTGACGGCGCTGCTTCGCCATCGTCCGCGCAGTGTACTGACACACCCATTATTGCGATACTGACAGGTGTCGGCAAACGCACTTTTATATTTTTTTCATTTCGCAACTTTAAGTTTATTAACTTTGTAATCGTTTGTAACTTTACGCTGCATGATGAACTTTTGATTACCTTGATGATTTGATGTATACACGGTAACGTGTGAAGATATTATTGTTGTGTAATAAGTTTATTAGTTGTCTGACATTTTGTATTGATTTGAAGGTAGCAATTAGATAGCTTATGGTATTACTTCCTCTCTCTAGAAAGATCGAAACATTGTGAAGGTGAGACTGAGACTTAGTCACATCAACAGCCTTTAGCAGTCCACCGCTGGACATAGACCTCTCCTTAGAAAGAATGTTTTTATAAATGTTTCTCGAAAAGCCAGATTTTCATGAAAAACATTGATACTGATTAATATAATATCTATACTAATATTATAAACGCGAACGTTTGTAAGTATGGATGGATGGATGTTTGTTACTCTTTCACGCAAAAACTACTGAACGGATTTGGATGAAACTGTACAGTAATATAGCTTATACATCAGAATAACACATGGCTACTATTTGCGGCGATAACCAACATACACGCGGGCGGAGCCGCGGGCAACCACTAGTACTAATATATAGTTTCATTCGCTGCTTCAGTTATTGCAAACAATTTTCAAGTAGATGTTCCCTTGAATATGTAGCAATAAGTTTCATGTACCATAACATTAAATATGATGCATTACCATTATTAATTTTGGCCACTGAACTGGATCTTGGGTTGTAAACTTGTAACTATGTATTACATCTAACGCACAAAAAAACATAATTCTATCAGATAGTATCAATTGACACTACTATATTAACTTACGTCTTATGTAACTTACTGTCACTTAAGTGACCGATTGTGTGCAGCAACTTCTAAACAGGTAGGAGCAGGTGATTTTATGAAAAAGTTAGGGTAAATTTCCATTAAAATAACACTTTTCAACGACTCCAGATGCGTATTTGAAATAGCTTTTTTACGACTTAACTGATTCAAAAAAGCTGCCAGTTTTTTTATAGTTATGTATATTTTCCTTTAGAATCTCTAGTGACGACTGGCTCGTTCCAACGGGTGTATTTTCCGTCGTATATTTATTATAACGACCGCTTTATTAAAGGATGCTATTGAGATGCTTTGAATGCTTTCAATATATGACACCTATAAAGAAGGCTCTATTAAAATTGTATTGAAATTTAAGATATAAGCTGTAATAAATTGAAAAATTAAAAGCTCTTGTATACTTTTTTAAGATTTGAATTGTTTATGTGAAAGTACGATTAAATGTTTATTCAATACATCCGAACCTTACGGATTTTTGTGAGACAAAAATATGAAATGTATTCTCACTTATAAAATAACAAGTAACTATAAATTGCGCATTCTATTCTGTTTCCATTTACTAGAATATGATATAGCAAAGATGATAAAGAAAAGTACCCAATTCTCTACCAACACAACATATTGGTTTTTCACAACTTTGCCTTTGCGTAATCGAGAAAATTCGACGTGAAGGAAAAGCGACTATTTTCATTCAGTTATGTAATATGTCCAAGACGTGACAGGTGACTGCATCTCGTGGCTATGTGACACTTTGTAGTAGCTATGGTTGTTGTCGGTTGTCATGAGGACTGTCACATAAAATATATGTGTATCGAAAACAAACAACAACAACTGATCCGGAGATCGTTTTTTGTTTTTTCGGAAGACGGTCCCCATTTCATCTCATCCACATTTTTTATATTTTTTATCATTAATTTCATCCGACGAAGACTAAAGACTTAAAGACTTATGATATGAAGATTATTAACACTTGACATTGGCAGAAATAGCTGATCCGAGAGATCCGGCTGGTTGCCATTTCATCAAAAGAAGAAGAAGAACAACTGATCCGAATTGTTTGACATAGAAACAAGTTTAATTTAGGTAAAATGCTGAAAATGTATCGTGTATTTATCAACTTATGAAACTTTGTTTTGATGTATGAACTCACTTTATACTACTAATAATTACTCATTAGCACGAGTTGAGAACAGTTGTGATTATTTCTCAATAAATTCTTCAGAATGTTTACTTTTTTACGAAAGGTATAATAAGTAGCAGTAAGTCTCGTGTCCACGTGAGTGGAGCAGCCCTGGCCACAGTGTGGGCGCGACACGTGCGCACTTGCGACACGCTCGGAAGTAGAATGTATCAACAGTTACACCCACCACAGTTGTTGCCAATTACAACCCAGCTACCCTGGATGTTACGTCACAACGACGCGGCGACATCAATATTGTAGAATTACTGTGCGAAGGCAGCACGTGAAGGTTAAGTGACATTACCACTTTCTTTAATTGTACATAATTCGATATCAACGGATATCCCGCTCCGGTTACTTTCTTCGATTATCAAACCAATTGATTTCCCTATGCTGTTCAGCAGGTTGCTAACGACAGTTTTCATTCGTGTTGTATTTAAGACGGTCTATTACAGATTTCTTTTTGCCACTCCTATCAGTGTGTTTATTTATAATAGTTAGTAATCACAATAGTCGAACAACATAGTTAGCAACTCACGCATCTAGTAAACAATAGGTGCATTGACAAGAAGTTAAATAGCGCTTACGAACGCAGAGCCATTGTGAAAATCATTTTCTCATCGGCCACACTTTTCCCGTACTTTCCGTTATTGTGAGAGTTTTTCAATAGTGACTTACTTTCTTATGACAAACGTGCTGCCAAGCCGAGGCTTTAGATTTCGTTGTTTGCTTCGACACTGCGCGTACTTTGTCGCCTTATTAGTATTTACTGACAGCAATTACGCAGTGAAAGTGTTTTAAGTAGTTATCTCATGTCAATCTTGTCTGTATTACGCTTTAACGTTACACTGACGTGCAATTACCGTTTGAGGTGCTCTGTTATGTTGAGATTACTCGTATTACCGTAAACGTCATATGAAACCTGTTCATATTAGATGGACATAATTTAACCTATCGCCCTGAAGGCATTGCACGGTAATAGCAGACATTTCACAATATCTGTAGTATGATCGCAGCTCATTCAATTTGGTATTATACACTAATGGAATAGTGATTCCCTAGTCCTGAGATACAAACGCACCATAATAGTAACAGTACTAGAGGGCTAATTAAATTAGTTACAAGATAGCGTAGAATTGCTTCTAATAATCTGTGTAATCCTTTAGATAGTTCTCGTAAATATAAGGAAGCGATCAGAATCTATGCTGTCAGTAAACGGTATTCGCGTACCGGAGTTCGATGACTGGAATCTTATGCTACAACTGGATGGTCTTTATTCCCTAATGTCATAAAAGAGACAGTCTTGGCTATATCTCTTGCGCGACGGATTTATGGTTTGTAATTTGAAATTTTACCGTAATTAAGTACAACTTTACGACGGAATAACAGCACTGAAAGGAGTATTCAGTGTCTAAGGTTTTAATAAGATGATTATGTAGAAGATAAAGATGATAAAAATGGGCATTAATGCAGCATATTTTTGGTTGAAAAGAAATGCATTTAATGCATCAAAAAGCTGGGATGTCAGAACAATTTTGATAGTTTTATGTGATTGTTTTTTACTAAATGTTAATAATAGTAAAGTACATTTATAAAATCATACATAGCTGCATAGGTACTACAGGCAATTTAGTATCAACACGTAAAAATCTGATAGTAAATGTATCTTCACTGAAAGCAATATTAGGCAGGTATTTGATAACAAAACAAATGAATTTTTACTTTTTCTTATTTTATTTTTACCTACTTGCACACCATGAATAAAAACTATACTCTTTGCGCTGTAGCATGGTGCGGCATTTATTTGTAGACTAGAACATTCTGGTTGGCTTAGTTTAATTTACTTCAGTCATTAATGATTTAATATATTGCGAGTGTGGTACAGCTGAAATACTAAGTCATAACTTGTAAATCGCGGCAACTTTCAAGAGTGAAACGAAATGTTACTGAAACTATCACGCACCATGCTAAAGCGCAAAGTGTATAATTTAGAAATATTTTTTTTATTGTTCATCATTGGTAGTACATTGTTCTAGCATTTTATATTGAACAGATGTGTGTGTTTAATTACATCCCAAAGGCGTATGTACGAGTATATTGGTTGTATGTTTATTTAAAGCAATTAAACTAATTTTAACCAAGGACTGGTTGCATTTTAACAGCGGATATAAGTTATGGCAAACATTAAACTTGAGAAACAATCACCAAGGGTAAGCAATGTCGGCGCGGTCAGTACCTGGATGGGTGACTGCTGGTGGCAGAATACCATGAGCGCCTCCGTGATTCGGAGGTCACGTTATGCTTAACGTGATATATAGTCGGTCCCAGTTGTTACCATGGGATAACAGTCATGAAGCTTAGTTGGAGGCCTTTAGACGGCTTAAAACATCCAACGGCAAGATTACGTAGCCACAACGTTGTCTTGCCAGTTCCCAACCTGCACTTGGCTAACGTGGGGATTGGGACGTATGGCCTTAACCCTCTCCTGAGAGGAGACCCAAGCCCATCAGTGGGAAATTATGGGTTATAGATGAAACATTAAACCTCTTCGACTTCGTGAATATAAAACAATAAGAGAAGGTCTAGGGCAAGCTTTGAGTTGTAATTAAAGTAAACTGCATGATTTTTAAGTTGGGCAAATCAAATTTTCATTCAAATAAAGTTTATTTGAATAAAACATTAATCAACATAACTAACGATTTACGACTTTTGTGGTGCAAGTTTACGTTTGCATATTAAATTACGTATTCGTTTTACGATAGCACTCAAGTGCAATAAATCGCAGTAATCTTCGTCAAAGCATCGATCTCGCAATCCATATGTTGTGGTCAATCTTAGAAATTACATCACTGATTGATTTATACCCTTTTCCAAAGGTCCTTTACATATTTTTAATTGCCGTCTCTCCGATTTATTGGTAACCTTTAGCAATAATTGATGAAGATAGCTTCACACATATACCACAAATGGCGGTCTAGTCTCAAACTGGGCAGCAAACTTTAACCGTGGGAGAGCCACGCTTCGGCATGCATGGGCCGGCTCGACCGGAGTGACCGGCTTCACAGGAAACCGGTACGAAACAGTGCCTACGCTGTGATTCACCGAGTGAGTGAGGATAGGATAGCGGAGGCCCATACCCCAACTCCTCCCGACCCATCCCCTCCCTATCCCCCAAAGGCCGGCAAGGCACTTGTGACGCCTCTGGTGTTGTGGGTGTCCATGGGGGGCGGCAATCGCTTACCATCAGGCGATACGCCTGCTCGTTGGTCGCTTATTCCAGAAAAAAAAAACCGGGCCCGTATTATGGTAACCAGACTGCTGATAGACGTACTACACCCAGACACAAACATTTTATTGCACACTTAACTCAATAATTATTTATTAATTATTCTGAATATTCTGAATGGGAGACTGGGGGACAAACCCACGACCTTTGACTTAGCACCCAGAACTACTAACCACTATTCTAACAGGCCTGTCAATTGTTTTTTTTTATAGGATTGACATTTTTAAAAAGGAAAATGGTGGATGTAGAATTCGTTTGAGTGCATACTCTTTTCAACCGACTTCCAAAAGGAGGAGGTTCTCAATTCGACTGTTTTTTTTTTAATTTTTTTTATGTTTGTTACCTCATAACTTTGGACTGGGTGAACCGATTTTGATGATTCTTTTTTTATTTGAAAGCTGGTGCTTCCCGAATGGTCCCATTTAAATTTGGTCCAGATTGAAGTCGGTTTTTTTTTGTTAAAATTTGTAATTATTTATTTTTACATTGTTTAGTGATAGAAATTGTTTCAAGATATATTTAAATTTGTCATACAGTAAATTAAATAGTTGAAAGAATCCTACACATGTACTCAGATTAGGATTCAGATTGAAACGTATTTAGTTACACGGTGTTAGATTGATCTTGTAACTGTACACCAGTAAAACGGTCAGGAAATATGCACGTTACCATAGCCATAACGTCATCAATTCTTGTAATTTGCTTAGTTTGCTTACATTACTCCTATCTCGTATTATAATATCAAGTTCATTGAAACATTACAATCACTACCATGTCATGACTAAGACTTTCAAAACTATTTTCAAGGGCTCTGGGGTATTATCTTCAGCTTTCATTTTAAAACAACTTATAAGGGTTTACATCTATACTAATATTATAAACGCGAAAGTTTGTAAGTATGGATGGATGGATGGATGCTTATTTTTATGATCTGAAGATGGATGGATGTTTGTTACTCTTTCACGCAAAAACTACAGAACGGATTTGGATGAAACTTTACAGTAATATAGCTTATACATCAGAATAACACTTAAGCTACTTTGCCGCGATAACCGACATATACGCGGGCGGAGCCGCGGGCAACAACTAGTTAGTCATAATCTTATCTAAATCGTGACATTTACAGTTTTTCTACAATTTCGAAACAGGTATCAACTTGATTTTAATGGCCTTAGTCTGTGGTATAAACTTTTTCAACAGATATGTTGTTTTTCAATCATACTTGGGCTTCAATATTATTTTAAGAACTTAGACCTAATTTTAAACGGTTAACATATAAAATCACATTATGATGTGAGTTGTATAAAATATCTGTAGATCGGAATGCAGTTTTTGAAACACCATCTCTAAATATTTTACTTCAAAACTGAGTACAACTTTTGATTCTTAAAAAGTTATATCCCTAATGTAGGATCTCAATTCTTAAAGAAAACGTTTTATTTATATTGGACCTCTTTTTTCTCACGTGCTTTAAAATATTAAGTCATTCTAAAAAGTTGTGTGAGTAATAGTCGTAATTCTTGCTGTTTCTCGATCTCTTTTTGGTTCAGGCCTTTGTTGCAAGAGGCATGCTGCACGGCGGCAGTACGAACAGTTTATCATGCACGAAGTATCTGCAAGTTATGAATTTGCATGTTTATGACTGTTCTCAGTTGGTGGCCCGCCGCGATTTGTCCACTGAAATGGTAACCACATGACAGGTGGTTCATCGAACACCATTAACTAAGAGAGCCCGGTTCACCATTAATATTGATGCCAACTCTTCCCGGCATATTTTATCAGAGATTTATCCCACCCGGTGGGCAATGAGTTATCCTCTCTCAATCGGAATATTTTGTTGCAAACAACGCAACGTCGCAAGTCTTATTGCCACCTGACAAATTGTAGGTGCTTTTAAACTTCAAGTGTTAATGATTAGATGTGGAATGTGTTTGTGATTTGAGACCACCAGTTTAACGGTTTTAGCCTTTCCCACGTTATGTTTACTGTCCTGTGGATTAGCTTTTGTCAAACTAACGGTAATGATGACAAAATTTGACAGTTACTAAAGCGTTTTTCATGTTTCTAAGACAGTATTGGATTTGTTCGAAATGACTAAAAATAAACTGTCGCAGGTCGAATTTTGAACTGCAAAAATGGTTTAAAAACATAAGTTCATTGAATAAGCGAAGCAAATCAAATAGACGACACGAAACATGGGCATGTTTGGGATGTGAAAATCTTTAAGTTAAGTAAACATATTTCATTCATTAAATAGTAACTTATTACGTTATTACGACTAATTATGAATAGGTACACGAACGTGTGCATATGTATTTAAAATGACATTTATTACCAAGATTCGTGACAGCCATGGTGTTTCTACTCAATTGCCGCCAGTGAAAAGTATTTTAATAACTTATAAGTTATTAAATACTTTTCCTTGGCGGCACGAGTCACAAATCGAGTTTTTTCAAAAACTCAATTTGTATTCGCAATGGTCGGTGTTTAAACTTTCAAATTGAGGTTTAGATTTCCTTATGTCTTTTGTCTGTTTAAAAAACGACATTTGAAATACAAATACGAACATTAATCAATGACATTATTAAAAAAAATGCTCTCGGCCAGTAATCGAGTAAGTTACAAGTTTTGTTTTGTGTCAATATGATCCAATCAAGATTTGATTCGTAATACTTACTGTGCTTCATTGCTCCCATATTTGAAGGTTGTATCGCAATGATGCAATATCAGTTTCCCACACAAACACAAGACAAAATCATCGTGCACTTAGAATAGGTATTCATAAAAATACGTGTCTCACACAATTGCATACCAGAGGGCTTTTCATTGCTCATTAATAATATGATTTCTAACAAACTTCGAGATGTTTGATTTGATGCAATTATCCGAGTATCAATCTAATCAAGATATAAAAGGTAGCTTATATTGCACTGAGGTCGCAGGTCGAACGTTGCATCAACGCTGCACTTTCGATATGCGCTAGTGAAAGGCGCATCCTCATCGCAGGTGCATCTGCAATAGCCTCAACTTAGGGTTACCAACAATACAAAATTTCCAATCGCAAATAACAAGGTTCTCTTGAACTCCTTCGAGATGTTTGACAGTTGTGTGATTTTACGCTCCTTTTAACATCTTTGTGTGAAAATTTCTTGAGCTTATTATTGTCAACGTAAACGATTATGTTTCACTAGTGGTTGCACTCGGCTCCGCCCGCGTATGTGTCGATTATCGCGAAAAATAGTAGCTAGTAGTGTTATTCTGATGTATAAGCTACATTACTGTAAAGTTTCATCCAAATCCGTTCAGTACTTTTTGCGTGAAAGAGGAACAAACATCCATCCATACTTACAAACTTTTGCGTTTATAATATTAGTATAGATATAGATTGTTAGTCATACTTTTAGATTTTCGATTACTAAAGAACTTGTTGAAATCACACAAACAGAGAATGTGCTGTGTGCCAATAATGTCGCCTTTCATAATTCAAGTCTTAATAATAAAAGCCGAAACTTTTTTATTTCTGGCAGCCCTTTAAAGAGCTATAGCTTTCTGTTATAGAACCATGCCAGTACAATAACGTATATTTATATGCTTTTTGTGTGCCCACACGTAAACATCAAACTGCCAGAAGCTTATAACACGCAACATAGTCATTTCTATTTCCGTGAAACAATTTATAGAAGATTCAATAGATTGTTATTTTTGAGATTTGAAGCAATTAAACCGAGGATTTGATACAAAATTAACACAAATACTTGTATGGCATTTCAGTAATATCCAGCACTTTCGAAATATGGATGACTAAATCTTAAAAAGACTTCCGTTCATTTACACGTGTACATACTGGTAATATTATTATTTTCTATCATTATTATGAGCTAGAAATTACGAAATTATGTTAAAAACTATTCTAATTTAGTTAACCCAGAAGCTTAATATAGGTATCTTCAGCTGTAGCCACATATCAAATGGATTATGTTCATTATTTTCAACATACAATGTTAAACACTAGAGTATCACCTCAATTAATAAAACATGTCTGGAAATATTTAATCATATGTACATATATCTGGGAGACAATTGTTATTTACCTTTCTGTGTTTTCGAACTTGACAATGCACTGTCATATATATTACTGGCTCATAATGTAGGATATTTGCCTAAGTGCGCGCTAGAAAAATAACTAGATGTGTCCTATGACTTAAAAAGCGTAACCCGTCTTAGCTAAAAAAAATAATGCTAAATATGTAGTATGTATTTTTTATTACATTCTCTGTATTTTATTATGGTAAAAAGAGCGTAAAAGTTTTTAATCTGAACACACACTACACTGCTAACTAGAAATGTTTGAATAAATTAAAATAAAATTATTTAAATTGTAAAAAATTGCTACGTTACAATTGTTAGAGCTAAAATGTGTTATAGGTACTATACATAACATCGATATATGTATTTCTAAACTTTTGTATAAATAGGAATTAGAACTTTGGAGAACCTTTGGGGTCGGGGGGAAGGCATCGCTTTGTCCAGCAGGGACGTCTTTTGGCTGAGATGATAAGATTAAAATTATTATTTTGCACAATTTTTTGTGGATACCGTAATACATAATATATAATATAATATAATAATAATACATAATAGGCGTTACCCGTGGTTTTTGTTATAAAGGTACAACTAATATTAAACTGTCTGAAACTAATGCGTGACACTTGATGACTTATCTATCTTAGATGACGATTCATAGGCGTTAAGTAAATTAGTATCAGCAGTTGTAATGTACTGTGTGCCATAAACCCATGTAAATAGCTGACTGAGCTAGAGATATATGGTGTTATATACTAATGTCTTGACCATTACCCTAATGGCAGTCATTAGCCTGTTTTTAGAGTAAACGTAATCGTTACGATACGTAGTCACTGGACTGGCTTTCCAGTGTTGACATGTGTATTAACGAAATGATTTTTCTTGGCCATTTTTATGTAATGATGTGAAAAGTTTTTTTTTTCTATAAAATAGCCGGCTCTAGGTATCAATCCTGTACCGCGGGGGACTTAACAAACATACATTAAATGGGAACAAACTTTAACACCCAGACTCAGAATAACAATTTGTAGATCACACAAAATGTTGTCCCATGTCGGGATTGGACCCGCAACACTCAGCGTCGTAAGATACAGATTCGAGTGTTGCTAAAACCTTCTAAAAAGGTTGGAAGTTCTAGTTTATACAAAAATGCAAAGCAATAAATGTAGGTAAATGGTAAAATCTACCTGCGCAGGTGGAGCATTCCCAAGCCAATATTTAAAAAATATTCGGTGGCTAGTAGTCCGGCCGATTTTTAAACCATGTAGTATTATTTTAAATTTTTTTCATCAACCAATTTATAGAGATTTAGATTTTCCTGTAGGTATATTCTTCTTTTCGGTCGCCATGCTGCAATGTTGCACTGTCTGCATTTGAAATGAGTATGGTGATCACCACTCTTGGATTCTACTCATGCTCTCCATCAGACAGAGTAGAGTCCGTTTAGTGGGCTCATACATAAAAAAGTGGTATATAGTATAAAATAGCATCAACGAATAAAGTATTACAAGCAGCCACTGTAACGACCTTTCATCAGGAAACTATTTCATTTTGCCTTACGTTATTTCAAAACACAAACACTCGAGTTTTAAGTCTCTTCTGTCTCTTTGTCCTCACGCTCATTTTGCTACTTAGAATAGGCACAGAGCTAAGGCATATAGATCAAAAGAACTATGTCATTAACACGTTTTAACTACAACAATAACGCTTTTATATTTATATTGCCCTTGTTCTTGTTACACTTGTATCAGTATTGTTTATAATGAAGTTGTAGTAATTAAAGGTTTTGTTAATTAAAAATGATAATCCATAGTATATTACTATATGAAGAGAGTTCCTTGTAAACACCTTATGGTACATTTGAAGGTGCGCGGTGACTGCGTTTGACATTGGCTAATCCCAAAGCCGAAGAACGATCGCCGCCGAGTGCGAGTTCATGTAATATGAACTCACACTAGGTCCTCTGAGGATCAAACCTGTTGCCATCACGTTATGTGTACCTGGCAATGGTTACTTTATATGCTTTGCTTGTGTGTTGATATAAAAAACGACGATATAATATTAAAACCTACCTAATTTATAACTTTCCTTAATTAGCTGTACGTATTACGTTAACGTTGTGGTTGAGCCGGCAGTTCGCTCAATTGCTTTTGTAAGTGTTAATTTTTCATTACACAAGAAGCATGTTATTGGTAGTCTGTTGTTTCATTATGGCCATTCTGTCATTACGAGGCGTCTCCACGGTGCAACATGGAAAATTGTCGCGGATGAATGCGGCGTACGTAACGGGAAATGCACCGCGTAAATTATAACGTCCGCATTGATGTTTCCACTTTCATGAACGGAGTTTCTTTAAAAGGGCACGTATTTATTTGCTGTTTGCACGACTAGATGCATGCTTTGATTTGTTTTACTTTTCTTACGAAATATATTATTGTAGCTGATTTTCGTCTCCGTCGCGTCGTATCGATTACATGTTTATGCATATACTAGCTGAGGCGGCAATAGTTAAATTGCCATTAAAAAAAAAATGGGGTGGGTCACCCTTATCATTTAGGGATATGAAAAATAGATGTTAGATATGATGAATAGATGAAAGATAGATGCCGATTCTCAGACCTACCCGATATGCACAAAAATTTTCATAAAAATCGGTTCAAAGGAGTTTGGTAAGAAACACCGCGACATGGGGGGGGGGGGGGGGGAAATGGAAGCGTTTTAAATATCTACAATTTACCGGCTATAAATTAGTGCGAGTCACTCACGTAATACTCCTAAGTAGTAATTCTTGAAATACTACACTTTGGTATTATACTTGTCAATTATGTATGTATATTGAGATAAAAAGCAATGGAAGCAAAGGCAATAGCATTACAAATGTATGAAAGTGCAATATGTTAGTAGTGTACCTAGTATTAAAGGGGCATTGAGTTAATATAAGGATTAGATATTAGATGAAAAGAGAGTCTATTGATGTGGTGGGGAATTATAGTGCACAATTAATTTGAACTAATTTAAAGTATTAGTTACTTGTGTAAAGCACATAATACTATTTTCTTTAAGAATTGCATATAAATAAAATGCTTTAACTACAATCCTATACACATAAGTACATATGTTCGTGTTCGATGTTCATAACATTGTGTTAAATACTAATATTATAAACGCGAAAGTTTGTATGTATGTTATATGATGTTTGATACTCTTTCGCGCAAAAACTACTGAACGGATTTGGATGAAACTTTACAGTAATATAACTTATATATCAGAATAACACATAGGCTATTTGCCGCGGTAACCGGCATATACGCGGGCGGAGCGCGGGCAACCATTAGTGTTAAATATTTATATAATAATAGGTCTTTACCTATGAAATTGCCGTTTTGTATGCAATAAGTGAAAGTACTTTTTTTTTCAAACTTTTTTATTTCTGTTATTCGAAGTAATCACCCATGCAATCGACGCATCTTTGCCAACGCATTGGCAGTTTATTGATGCCCTTCTTGTAAAAATCAGCTGGACGGGAGGCAAGAAGAAAGGCATTTTGTACTGCCTCTCGGGAATTGAAATTTTTACTCACTAAAAAGTTGTCTAAATTTTGGAAAAAGTAGTAGTCGGTAGGTGCAAGGTCTGGTGAGTATGGCGGATGAGGGAGAGCTTCCAACCCCAGCTCTTGCAGCTTGGAGACTGTCTGTTGCGCAGTATGGGGTCGCGCGTTGTCTTGAAGCAGTTGTTATTTGCGCAACGCAAACATATCTGTAGGTAAAGGAAATATACAAATAATATCTCTACCCTAGAAATTATAATGACATTTCAAAGTCAGGCTATTTGGTTCTTTGAAATTGCATCGAAACAATGTTTCTCAAGATACCTACCTATACTCAGCGAAACGAATAACAATTTACTTTACGGATCACCAGTGTGGTAACATCCAATGGTTTTTATTTCATAACTGAAACTAAACACTGTCATTCTGAAATTAAAATTTAAAATACCTAGTTCGAATTACGAATAACAGGTCAAATTACAAATTGAATTCATCTAATATTATGAAAAGTGTCTGTTGTAATGTTCTTCACCTTGAAAATAAAGTACGCCGGTGTAATTTCGTGGTAGTCAGCAACCATGTAACTGTACAATTTGTACTTTTCTATAAAACATTACATAATTACTTTTACTTCCTACTATTATACACTTTTGAATATAAATACCGACATTGTTAGTTTAGCGATTAAGATCTCACGATTAAATGATGTTGCGATATAAGTAAGCGTAACAATTTTTGGCTTGTTAAAATTTTTAAACGTACTTTGTTGACCGCAGAAGATATTTTTTAATAATAAATATATACAAGATAGATACCTGCATTAAACAAAATGCTACTGACAATTATTAAACTATGATCATATTGTTAAAGAATGATGCATGCAAACAAAAAGTGCAGTTCCGATGGCATCAAAGAGACTAGCTCGCAACCTGATCAGACTGAAAAGGGACGATATCAGGAAGCTCATGGGCTCATTGGTATCATAACTGGATATTGTCCCCTTAATAAGCACCTATCACTATAAGTGCTACGGACAGCACTCTGTGCAGGGGATGCGTGAAGGCAGAAGAAACGCCGCAACATGTTCTACGCAAACGGATAAATATTAAACAGGTATACTTTCAACCTCAGTGGATTTCTTTGTTCCTTTTTAACCCTATGTCGCATATTTCCTATTCACACTATTAACAGTGTAAATATCGAGGAATACATAACGAGTTTGTACTTATGGTGACGGGTTAATGATACGGAGTGTCACCACCCCTATAGGCGACTAAAGGCGCGTATCCACCGAAATTGTTGGCAATATCAGCGTTTCCAACTGTTTGCAACACTTCAGAAAATCGCCAACTTTTGTTTTCATTGTGTCTACACCGAGTCGCCAACAATTTGAAAAACATTCGAACTAAGCGCCTCCACAGAGCCAATAAATAATTGCAACAAGCGTATTCTTTTGATGTTTATCGCCAAAAACAGAAACACGTTCGGTTCTCCCACCATTTGTTGACAATTCTTGTTGCCAACACAAGCAAATTACAGAAACTTTTTCCACCTACACGTGTTGACAACACAAAAGCTGCCAACTTTTGTTCGGTGGAGACTCGGCTTAAGGGAACACACTACACAGAACGCCATGTAAATGACTGTAAAGAGAAGAAGAACTTAAAACAAACCCTGTATCATCTCCTCTGGCTAGCGTGGTATAGTAGACTGCATGTTTGGCCTGGTTTAACGGTCACCACGCCGTTTCCTACTTCGCCAAGTGTCGAGGGTTCAAATCCCACGTAGGACAACACTTTGTGTGATCCACAAATTGTTGTTCTGAGTCTGGGTGTTCTTTGTGTCCGTTTCATGTATGTTTGTAAAGTCCCCCGCGACACAGGATTTATTCCTAGATTTTCCTAAAAAAAAGTATGTATATATATACATAAATATATGTAGGCCAAAACCTCCTTTCTAAGCACGAAGCCCATGCCCAGCCACGGACTGTTAAAGACTGTTGATGTGTACATAATGGATTTAATTAGAAATGTAGAATCGATGTTCTTCTTCTTGTTTTGATGAGCTATTTCTGCCAATGTCAAGTATTTAAAGTATTCAAATCATAAGTCTTCGGGTCTGCAAATCTTCATCGTGATGAAATTAATGATAAAAAAAAATGTGGATGAAATGAAATGAGGACCATCTTTCGAAAATACAAAAAACGATCAGAATAAGTGTTAAAAAAAATAACCTATTGCTTGAATGATCTCTTTTGTCTATCAATAAATGAATAAAAGAAAGATCGTGAGAGCTTAGTATTGTCAAGATCAATTTCATTACTTCATTTCTTTTAAAAATAATTCATAAAAGGCGTATATTATTTCTTTGTTTTTAAAAGTCTGTTTTCTTAGATCTATTAGATGATTAAGTGGTTTTTGAATTTTCACAGCTGTTTTACATTCTATTTTCGTATTCGTTTTCATGACTATACTTTTCCGGATGGCTCTTTTAATAGCAAAATTTATTGGCAATGTTATCTAAGTAGGTGAAGAATGAATTGACTGTTAACGTTAATAGTTTTGTCAAGGTTAGGACAAAAAATGCATGAAATACAAAAAATGTTTTTATTGAGATGTATGTAAATTAATGAGCAGTTGACAAAACTTGGTAACGGTGTGATATAATTAAAATTGCAAAACAAAGAATGGCTTCTCACAGCAGCAGCAGACTGATGTTATCATATTCCTTATAGCCAAAAAAATCACATTTGTAAATATATACACATAAAACAAAAAGTAATAAACATATTATTGCGGTGTTAACTAAATATTTATTTAAAGACAAAATGATACGTATGTCGTATTCTAATGATATTTATAAAAATAAAATCGTAAAGCCATTTGCAAAAAAGATTCCTCAAGTTTTAGAAGGATAGGATTACTAGATATAAGACCAAGGCTTTTAGTAGTTAACATTAATCTTAGATGATAATTATATATAATATTTTAAATAAAACTGAATCTCTGAATCCAGGCATAAATAAATATCTGTCTCATTAACAGAGGATTCCATTAATAGAGGTCAGAATACAGGTTATTTCAGTACTTAATAGAAATTTTTCGTTCACGAAATAAATAAATAAACATTTGGGACATCTTTTTTTTGTAAATACATACTCACATATTTATACATAGAAAACATCCAAACTCCGAAAAAACAAATATTTGCAGATCATAAAAAAATATTTAATCCGACCCGGGATTCGAACCCTAGACCACATCATCATCATCATCAAGCACATCATTCACATACGCTACCATTTTGACACCGTGGTGTCTTACGTTACGGACGTTTTTTGCCGGCTAGGGTATCCTTCCGCAACGCCCCATAAGGAACTTCGTTCCAAAAACAAGCTTTAATTACGATAAAAAATAGCGGTACGAAGTTCGTCGGGTCAGCTAGTAATAAATATATCGGACATCTGACACACAACGCCATCTAACTTCAAACGAAGCAGAGCTTGAACTCTAAAAGATAGGTTGACTGATAGAATACGAATAATTTTTTTTTGTAAATCGATACATATTTTACTAATGATGTTATAGTAATACTATAACATCATTGTATTTTACATAGAAAACTTCCAAAAATAAATAAATATAGTCGAATTTCGTCCACTGGGCGACCATTAGTATGGTATAAACGAGTGACATAATTAAGTTTATTTGAACTTATATATTCAATCAAATTTTTCTAGTTCAAATAATGAATATTAGACTAACTAACATATTATGTTCCTCTACTCTAAAATATGTATGGAACAAACAATTTAAGAATACATGTACAAGTTATGTAAACAATTTAACTGTAACATTGATGGATAAGATCGTTTAATAAGTGGGCACGTAGTTCCTTGCTGTTGACTGACAATGCTGTTATTATAACAAGTCGGTGTGAACGTACTGCGGAGAGTGAGGACACGGTTGTATTATATGGCGTGAACAATGAACTGTTAACGTCAACCAGAGGAACCGCTACTGAAAGCTCGCAAAACGAATTAGTAACATACTAGAAGTAACCGTCGCGCGTCGAGGTAAACTGTGCGGTTCTGTCTAGACTTGTGCAAAAAAACTTGGAATTGTTTCTTGTATTTTTGTCACTTTACGCAGCTTTTGTAATATTATAATTGTCTAAGCAATTAATTTTATTGCTTAAAACGGCGACTCACAATAATTTTGCAAAGTCATATGTATAATCGCGCTTATTGTCAGAATATATCTTGAACCATTTAATGGCCTTTTGCTTAAGTGATTAGTGAGATTGTCTTCTATATCCGAGGTCAGGGATTCGATTTCCATCCAGAACAGACGATTATATGATGAGCGCGATCTATATTTTGCAGCACTTGTACTATATCTGGGAATTATGATTTGTCTCTATATAAAAGTGTATTAGTAGGTATGTTTACCGACAGACTGGTAAAGAAAACAGCTCCGGCTATGTCTCATTTGGGATAGGACGGAACGTGTTTGAGATAAGTCAGGGTATTATTAGATTGTATTAATTTGAATGGCAAGTCTACATCCATAGCTCATATATGTATAAGTCCATAACTATCTAAATATTTCATTAAATGATCATAGATGACATGAGGGCCGGCCAAATGTCTGAAATAAATCTCGACAGAAAAAATAACAAACCTATCGCCTTTACGACTTTATTTTTCGTCTATCTCAAAACACCGGGTGTTAAGAATTGAGGAAACACATAATTAAACAAAAATTTATATTCTTACAATATTAGAAACTTCGGTGTCATAAAAAGGGCCTATTACATCACTAAGCCTGTTGATAAACAAGCTTTCGTCACAAAGAATTTATAAGCGACAGTGTTGCAGTAACCAGTGTGAATGGTGACAGTCTCCAATATTTCGTCACTCAACACCAAGACATCATCACTATTCAGTAAATAACAAATCACTATTTCAATCTTACTAACAAAGGTGTTGTTTGAAGTTTACCGAAAAAAAATATGAAAAGATTTAAACATACATATTATACCTATTATAGGCTCATCCGCTCATAATCCGCTCCTATTGGTCTAAACGTGATGATATATTATAGCCTAAAGCCTTCCTCGATAAATTGGCTATCTAACACTGAAATAATTTTTCAAATCCGTCCAGTAGTTCCTGAGATAAGCGCGATCAAGCAAACAAACAAACAAACTCTTCAGCTTTATATATTCAGTATAGATTATTATGTATGTACTTCAAAATTAATGGATGGATGCGGAATGCCCAAGACCGGGATGGTTGGCGCTCCTTAGCCTTCGTTTAGCAGTGGACGGCTATAGGTTGATACTACATAAATATGCATTACCAAGACTAAGACGAGAAAAATATTGAACTCATTTGTGTTTACGACGCTTAAATCTTCTATCATAAATCTTCATCAAAATTTATATCAAATGTTTCTAGTCTGACAAGTTTATTTTCTCTATCGCGATTTACTGAAATATTTTTATAGAAAAAATTGTTACGCAAATGGCGCAAGGTTAGACCATAATTGTTTATGTTGATTTGTTATAAAAGTTTATTTAAAAATTGCTAGTTTAGTTAGAGTAAATTTATTACTGTAGTCAAATGAATGTACATTTGTTTGTCGTTTTTCATCTACATATATGAATAGAAAGAGACGGTTCCAGGGTAGAGCGGGACTCAAAAGTAGCGTTGAGAAGACGACATCTTGAGGTCTTCTCAACACTTAAAATCCTCAGTGTATTTAGGAAACCATCACATGCATTAATATGACTTATATGTCTAGTTCTACACTGTTAAACATAGAATTCCATTCTACTCCTAACTAGTTAACTATATAATTACTTACAATTAAACTGATCATTTCTATTTATAGTTAAATCGAACAGGTTAAAAAAGCAATACTAATAACTAATTTACATCTTGGGCAGAATCTATACTACTATTATAAAGCTGCAGACTTTTTTTGTTTGTTTGTTTGAACGTGCTAATCTCAGGAACTACTGGTATGGTTTGAAAAATTCTTTCAGTGTTGAATATATAATAGGTTATATATCATCACGCTACGACCAATAGGAGCGGAGCACCAATGAAAAATGTTTCAAAAACGGGGGAAATTATCACGCTACGGGCAATAGGAGACGCAAACGAGGTTGCGAGGGTCGGCTAGTAGTAGGATAATACATTTATTATTTCACTATATAAAACTTAATCGTGTTTTTTTGCTATTCCAGTCCGTTTAGAAAAAGCCTGCCTTTGACAAAACCTTGTCATGTTTCTTGTCTTGTTTTGTGTTGATAAAATTAATACATATTATTGCAATATATGTTTATGCGTAAAACATCAATTTACATCTTTATTTCTTGAGTTTGTTTGATTTCTTTTGTTGTTCACTTATTTTAAATTGCTTAACTTGAAGGCTATTATAATATTATTTTAAGAGTACCTGGCATCGTTCTTTACAAAGTTAATACGAAGCTTGTTTTTATGAGAATGTCCTTCTAGTGATATCATATATCTGCATTTAAGCATTACCGTCTAGAAAGTGATCATGTTACAATTGAATACGGATAAAGCGTGAAGGTGCAACCGGTAAATAGGGTTACCAATAAATATATGTCCATTTTTAATCTGTCTTTTATATTTAAAACTATTACTGACTCTGTAATACATCTATACAAATAAATTGGAGTGTAATTGTTTGTAATATTAAAATAACCGCTTTTTACTAAATTCATATGTATGTATACACGGTAAATACATATATAATAATTTTTTTTGTTTGTTTGTCTGTCCATCTGTCTGTTTGTTCCGGCTAATCTCTGGAACGGCTGGACTGATTTCGACGGGACTTTGCTGACAGATAGCTAATGGTAAGAGTAACTTAGGCTACTCTTTTTTAGACTAGCTTCGCCCCGCGGCGTTACCCGCGGTTACAACAACAAAGGTAACACCGCGGGGTTCAGCTAGTGTGTCTATTGACACACTAGCTGAACCTGTATTATATATAATACACTTCTACGTATTTATGTTAATGGAAATTAGACCTTTTTGTTATTTATTAAATATTCGTTAGTAGTTAAACGACTGAGCGTATGCCTGAAGTATTTTCGTGGCCAAATTGAATTGAACTGTGTCTAGTTTACGTTTAAAACATTTTAGACCTACACGGGGCTTTGTGTTATATGAGACTATTTCAATGTTAACCTGTCTTGATACATGATTTGGATAGATATACGTAATATCAGAAAATTCAAGTTAAAATCATTTCATTTCAGTCAGCACTGAATTTGGTGTAAATCGCCGCTGGCTGACTTCACAAGTGTGGCACAAATGAGCCATACTTTTGAAGAATCTTATGCAGTACTAGTTTACTTACCCTTAATAACTACAAGTGAAAAAGCCAGATTATAAAATCCAATAGTACCTTCCTATTTATCAAAGCTGCTGTTTGAATCAAAATGTACCCAAGATATAGGCTAACCCTAGAGACACGTGGCGTGTGATCAAACGATCAATCCGCTTTCACGTTTCACAATTACGCTTGACGAATAGCCGAGGAAAGTCTATGATTGTCAGTATCCCGTGTGCACTGTAATTGGATATCAAGTACTCGCCAGACGCAGCCGTGCCCGGGGATTATCGTTTATTTGCTGGACCTGCATTGATATTTCAATCTTTTAAAAGTGCATGAGCGACGGCGAAGTTATAATCGTACTTGTAAAGTTGTAGTAATAAAAACGGTTATTATTTTATCCTGAATCGTTAAGAATATTTCAAGTTTTATTAGATTATAGGCACGCTCGTTTTAATATTTTAATAAATTCGTTGAACGATCTAGATAATCTTTATCTTTTCATTTTGTTTGCCGAGAGCTTAAATACCTTGTTAGAATATTGTTTTCAAGGAAATAGGAATGTAGTTCGCTTATTAAATGTAAGATAGAAAACGTTTTGGTGGGTAGGTGTTAAAAAGTTCACACGCTTTTGAGAAAGCTCTCCATATATTTACTAATTTAAAATCATTTTTTCCACCAAACTTAGTAAATAAGTGTGTACTTACTTAACATATACAACTGCTTTATTGTTCATATGTGTTGATTCAAGTTTTAAAGCCACCTGCCAGCTTTTGTGCACAATTTTACATCACCACATTAAAGTTTTTGAAAGTTCACCCTGCACTGATAACTTCATTTAATATGTCTCAACTAAGTGAAATACAAATGGCTCAAAGCACTCTTGAAGAGAGCTTCTCCAAAAGGATGACCCAGTTGGAGGCACAGCTGCATTCCGGGGGGAACTCCAAAGATACAGTTGCTCGAGTTTCCGAAGAATTCCGAACATTCCGAGAGCTTATGTTCAAGATGCTGGGCCTATTGCGGAAGCAAATAAATGAGTGCACCAAGATGGTAGATGTCATAGAGACCCGTCATCGTCGCAAGGCGCTTATCTTCCTCGGAGTGCCCGAAGCTGTCCAGGAGGACTGTACCAAGACCTTGCTGAGTACTCTCAACCAGAAGATGGGCCTTAGTGAAGTGACATCATCAAACATCAAGCTCTGTCACCGCTTGGGCATCCCATCGAAGGAACGTCGTCGCCCGATCCTCGTCAGATTCTCTTCGGCGGAGGTCCGGGGAGCAGTCTGGAAAGCGAAGACGAAGTTGAAGGGGTCCAGCTTTGCGGTAAGGGAATTCCTGACCAAAACCCGTCAAACAGTATTCAGCTTGGCTAGGCAACATTTTGGGATGTCGGCCTGCTGGACACAAGACGGCACCATTATTGTCAAACCCGTTGATAACAGCCGTCACAAGGTAACTTCACTGGACGAGCTAGAACCCCTAATTGCCAAATATCCCAAGGCAATATCTCCACCCAAGGCGAGTGCGAACGTGGCCTCGAAGAGTTCTCGGAGACAATAAGTGTGTCATACCACTGCACTTTTCTTTATAATATTTACAATTTACATTTAATTATGTTTCATTGTTTGTTTATTCTCTTCTTAAAAGCATTTATTTACATTTTGTCTCACAAATAATATCAACTGACGGCTGGTGTTGTGACACATCTGTCAAAACAATGCTTTCGTTCGACAACCAGTTTAGATACGTTCGGAATGCTATTTTCTTTATATGTCTAAAAACTAATAGTGTCTGTATTTTGGTGCGATCTCTCATCTGCATTTTTTTTTCTCTTTTGTGTTTACTTCTTTCTCGCTTTGATTGTCTATGTGAATTAATTAACGGCAGACACTTACTGAGCTTTTTACGGAATGTCTTTATTTTTTTATGTACTCTTTCTGTTTAAGTGCCCGCTGGCGGGTGGTGTGGAAATGCGATCTACTAACCCCGGCTCACTTAATATAAACATTTATATGTTTATAAACTATTTTATATTGTTAATAGGTTTTTGATATTTATATACGTATATTTATTTAGGTTTATATTAGTACACTGATGATTGACGATGAAGATGTGGTATACTTTTCCGCCAATGAATCTTCGGACAACGATAGTTTTGCTTCCTTGACGGATGCTCTGGGTGATCAATTACGGCAAAAATTTTCCCCTCAATCTCGTCCTCGCTTAAATGTTTGCCATATTAACGCCCAGAGTATCCCCAGTCACTCGAGCGATTTAACTGAGACTTTCGTGGACAATGGTATTCATGCGGTCCTGGTTTCGGAGACCTGGCTCAAGCCTCACCTCCCCTCCACCTCCTACCCTTTAACCGGTTTCGTCCTAATCCGCAATGACCGCATGGACAAAAGAGGTGGTGGCGTTGCTATCTACCTCCGTAGTGCTTTCCCTTATAAAATATTAGCATCCTCTTCTTCCAGTATTTCCACTACGGCAGAATATCTCTTCCTAGAGGTTTGTGTCAGGGGAGTTAACGTTGTTCTTGGAGTAGTCTATTGCCCTCCTACTGTCAACTACTTCTCCAGTCTGGAAACAGTTCTGGAATCTTTAGGGTCGGAATATTCACATCACATCATCATGGGAGATTTCAACACAGATCTCCTAGCCTTAAACTCTTCCCGTACACATAATCTCCTACGGATCTTCCAATCAACCAGCCTACATATCCTTCCGCTTCAAGCCACTCATCATAACATCCAGCACCAAGACACCTGGCTTGACCTTATGCTTACCTCGTCCCCAAACCTTGTCTCTTCCCATGGTCAACTCCCTGCCCCTGGTTTCTCCCACCACGATCTAATTTTCCTATCCTACATCCTGAAACCCCCTAAATCACCTCCAAAAATTATACAAATACGTAGTTTCCGGAGCATAGATTTGAACAAACTAAATGCGGACGCTGCGAGCATGGATTGGACGGGTGTGGAGGCAGCCGCAGACATGGACACAAAGGTTAATATTTTTAACGATAATATTATAAAACTGTATAATGTGCACGCTCCCTTAAAGTCATTAAAAATGAAACGTGCCCCGGCACCATGGTTGACGGATGAGGTGCGTACTGCAATGAGGCGAAGGGATCAGGCCTTCCTCAAGTTCAGGAGGGATCGCTGTGAGGACAAGTGGAATCGCTACAAGGCTGCAAGGAATCGATGTAACCAGGTGATACGTAACGCTAAACGCCGACACATTCTGCAGAATATAGAGTCATCCTCTTCTTCCAGCATCTGGAAGTTTCTTGGCACGTTAGGTATTGGCAATAAGCAACTTCCAGAGTTTAAAAACACCATTGGCTTGAACGATATCAATAGCTATTTCTCACCCACAACAATGATGGATCTTCAAACCAAGTGCCAAACGCTTAATTACCTATCTGGTCTTACCAGCCCCAACATCGACTCTTTCGATTTTTCTCCGGTGCCTTCTGGGGATATCAAGAAAATCATACTATCTATCCGCTCCAATGCTTTGGGATGTGATGGCATTAGCCGACGCATGATCATTACCATCTTGGGCCATACGCTCTCAGCAATAACTCACCTTATTAACTACTCTCTTGACTCCGGAACCTTTCCCTCTCTTTGGCGTAAGGCCTTCATCATACCTCTTCCTAAAAAAAATAATCCTTCACTACCCGAACACTTTCGTCCTATTTCCATCCTTCCCTTCCTATCTAAAGTGCTCGAGGCCTGCGTATACAAGCAGCTCTCTGAATTTGTATACCGACACAAATTGCTGAGTCCTCTGCAGTCCGGCTTCAGGCCTGGTCACAGTACTGTTACCGCTCTCCTCAAAGTGACTGGCGATATTAGGAAGGGCATGGAAGACACCAAAGTTACTGTTCTGGTCTTAGTGGATTTTTCCAATGCCTTCAATACCGTCAGTCACGAAATCCTACTATCAATCCTTGGGTATCTTGGGGTGTCCCCTGAGGCACTGGATTGGTTCTCTACCTATCTTCAGGGACGTCAGCAGTGTGTTCGTGTTCAAGACTCGTCATCGAACTGGCGTAACCTTTACACTGGCGTCCCTCAAGGCGGAATTTTATCTCCTCTTCTATTCTCTATTTTTATCAACCTCATTACTGATCACCTTCGGTGTTCGTATCACCTGTATGCCGATGATCTGCAGCTGTATTCACAGGCAAGGGTGGAGGACATATCGCAAGCCATCGACAACATCAACAGGGACCTGGAGTTCATAAAGTCTTGGTCGATGAGATTCGGGCTGTCAGTTAACCCTACTAAATGCCAAGCAATAATAGTAGGCAGCAAGATCATGATAAATCGATTGGATACCACGTCAATCTCGCCGGTCGTCTTCAACGGCTTAGTGATACCTTGGAGCCACGTAGTCAAAGACCTTGGCCTGTTCATCGACTCAACTCTTGATTGGCGAGCCCAGATTACTCATGTGAGCCAGAAAGTAACAGGTAACCTACGAACACTCTACCGTCTTAAGAACTTCTTGCCTCCTAAAACGAAACTCTCACTCACACAGTCCCTCATTATCCCTTTAATCGACTATGGTGATGTGTGTTATTTCGACCTGAATGCAGACCTCCTTAATAAACTTGACCGTCTTCTTAATAACTGCATTCGATTCATATTCAATCTCCGCAAGTATGACCACGTGTCTACTTTCCGTTCTCAATTGCAATGGTTACCTATTCGCCAGCGCCGCAGTCAGCGAGCGTTGACCTATCTCTTTTCGTTCCTCAACTCCCCATCTTCACCTGCTTACCTTGAACCCTACCTCCGTTTCTTATCCTCAAATCACGATAGAAATCTTCGCTCATCTAACAATTTGCTTCTCTCGTGTCCCTCACACAATTCCGACTTCGTGAACTCTTCGTTCTTTGTGCAAGCTGTACTGCTTTGGAACGCGCTCCCGCTCGAACTCAGGATGTCAACAAGTCGTGTCTCATTCAAAAAGAACGTCAAAAACCACCTCATGACAAAATGGCAGGAAAACCTTAATTAAGATACAATTTTGTACCTACTCACGGTGTACCTATATAAAGTTTATGTATTGGTGTATGTATGTATTCATATGAGTATATATATATATTTTAAGTATATGTGTAGTCGTATTATATTAGTTTATGTAAGTTCCATATATTGGTAGCAATTATAACCTCTGACTTCCACCACAATGCACCTACCTCACAAAATTTCTACATCACCCAAAGGTTGGCTGGTAGAGAATGCCTTGGGCATTAAGCCCGCCATTGTACATGTGTGCATAAAGTTTAAATAAATAAATAAATAAAACGTGTAGTTGGCTTGCAATGTTTTAGAAGGTTTTCGCGCTGAGGTTAGTAATTAGCAGTAATCGATCTCTCAGTTTACGCCTGTTCGTATATGGTATGGGCGTGCCGGTGACGGCGCAGGCACTGCGCGAGTGCATTCACTCGCGCACTCCTGCGCAGCTAATTTCTCTATCTTTAGCACGGTGTAACTGACCGCCAATCCTGCTACCGGCTAAAGAGAAACTGCATTAGATGCGTCCGGTTTATGTGCACACATCACCTATTCAGTACTTCCTGTACACATGTTTTAACTAGTCACATTAAAGCCAAAATAAACAACTTTGAGTAGAAACATAAAATTAGTGACTGCCGTTAGATTTTCTTTAAAAATAGAAATTGTAGTTTCGGTATTGTATATTAGTTCTCAGAAAAAGTAATATTTTCGGTTTATTTTTAGCTACACATTTTCTTTCAGAATCATAATGACAGCGTCGTTATTTTGCCTGACGCTTTGTCTAACATTAACTAGCTACAATTTCTGTAATTTGCTATGATTACTTGGTTTTTACCTCATCCCTTTTTACTTTGGTTTAGTTTCTCACTCACTTACTCTTCATTAGTTCCTCTCGTGAGATTTTGTAGAATGGTTACATAATTTAACGTAGGTAAATTAATCTCCATAGTTTAGAGTAGTAATCACTGCAGAATTCTTTACGCAAATTCAAAACAGGCTTATAACATTTTTACAGGATCGAAACGTACATTTTGTGCCTGCCATACTTCTTAATCTTCTACTCTACTACTTTGTTATCCGTCTGTCCTAATATTAAAATTACCTACTTACTTTATTCTAACATAACCGTGAAAGCTAACTACAGCTACTACATATTTCAAATGAAATAGCAAATTCCGACTCGTAGATTATTAAACACACGCGCACATACGAGAATTGTCAAACAGCAAATTTTCACACATATGACACTTTCGCTCGCTTAGAGAAATTTTCAAATAAACATAGACAGTGGTAATATACGTAATAAGCGTAATAATCATACATTTATTACGAGTTTATGATTACAGCTTATCACTCTGGACACAAATACATTTTCAATTTAACAATCTGATTGCAATCAAGAATGCCAAATATTAAAATGTGCATTGCCCTGTGGTTGCTGTAAACTTAAATGAAAAACTGATTGATGGTCTCTTTAAAGTAACGTGTCTAATATTTTGTTTTATCGTTGTTTTCAATAGATCGATGAAGTAATAATTGGTAAAGTTTAGTAACTTTATAGCAGTTCGAATACTTAAAATATTACGATTTAATCGTAGTTCTTGTAATCGAATATGCTGTAGAATTTGATTTGTTAAATGGTTATTCTCTAATCACATTGTTAAAAAGGCTTTAGTGACTTGGGGAATATGTGCCTTGTTTTCATAGCATTTAATACTTCCGTCCACTCTCTCATGTATTGATAGTGAAACCATAACGCTTACGCAGAGAGGAAACTGCGCAACTTTGACTTTAGCGCAAACCCGTCACTTTTTTATTACATCATAATATATATGATCTTTTACGCTTTCCCTGTTTTATCTTTGCAGACATTTATTATTGTTCTGGTTGACTGTAGTCGGTGGTGATCAGGTTATGTACTAGGTCTATTAGTTATATTACATAAAGTTTGATTTCGTAAGCTGGTTATGTATGTACCTTATAATTCCATAGATAAAGAACGTTCGCTGTTGGATATAGGGCTTCCTCAGTGACTGCTAGAACCAGATACCGGTTCGAAGTGGCCAGCATCCCCGGTTCATCTATGTATCTTACCGCTTTATGTCTTATTGTTGGAGACCCTACACCAAGTTTTGCCTTATCGGCGAATATATACATATTTATATAACATACAAATAACTATAGCTACTTATTAAGAATTTTTACGTAAATAATAAGTACTCTCTGTGCTACTCTCCAAGATATGCTTACATTCGTAAATTTTTTAATCGATTTTGCTTCAAGGAACATTGCAGTTATAAAAGTAAGACTGAAAAGTTGACACAAACCCGTCTGACAGTACAGGATACTGTGGTATTGTTTCCTTATTTTCGAGGAGAGGCCTATGTCTAGCAGAGGACTATTAAAGGCTGATGTGTGAGGTATATGTTAATCATTATCATCTCAGCCAAAAGACGTCCTCTGCTCTTCATAAACCCCCCTTCAGGTTCTCTGCAACAACCGGTCCTGTGCTACCCGCATCCAACGGCGTCCCATGACCTTCACCAGGTCGTCGGACAACTTTACATTTCGTATGTCACATTTAGACAATAGTGCAAACTGTCATTTCTACATTATTTAAATAATAAAAATACAGAATGCTAAAAACATTTTTTGAAATAAGATTCAGATTATTCTAACACCTAAGATTTAAAAAGCTTAATTATCATCGATGCAATTTATCACAGAACATATAGGGAAATTAAGTAAAACTTTTTATCTTTATTTGACCCAAACTAACATTCAAGTAAAACATAAAACCTAGTAAAATGGAATGCTTCGTAATCGCAGTTAGGAAGTTTGTGCAACTTTGACGTCAAGCTTTTGGAATAAAAACTGTAGATAAATCTCGATTAACAAGTATGAAAGTAGGATTAGGTATGTGATGTCAGTTAATACGATAACATTCGGGTACAAAAGTAACGAGAAATAAACTGGAAAAGTGTGTAATAACAGTCTCATAACATCTAACACACTTTTTTGATGTTGTAATCTTCTAAGTACATTTAATTCCCTATTGTCGTCAATTACGCTTCTGGTTTCTGAATTAATGTTTCTAACTTTGAATATGACGAACTCAACAACCGTTCATTATTACAAATTCATTATAACACATATTTAGCAATTTTTCATACAGAGGTCATGGGTAAAATTACAGTTTACGATATCATTTATTACGGTTTTTTGATTTTTTTTTAGTACTTAACAATATTATCAGTACATATCATGTTTAGCAGAAATAATATTTTTTTTAAGTAAGTTTTTAAGAAAGTAAACTTTTCCTTGTGCCATATTTGTTTAGTTAGAATGAAAGAGTTTTTCAAATATTAATTATAATACAAACAGTCTATAGTTTAATTATAGACAGTGCTGTGTCTCACAATAAAATTAGTTTAACGCTTTGCATAGTAATCACAAATTTAAAAAAAAAACCGACTTCAATCTGAACCAAATTAAAATGGGACCAATCGGGAAGCACCAGCTTTCAAATATAAAAAGAATCATCAAAATCGGTTCACCCAGTCGAAAGTTATGAGGTAACAAACATAAAAAAATAAAAAATACTGTCGAATTGAGAACCTCCTCCTTTTTTTAAGTCGGTTAAAATATTGAACTTGTAACTAATTTACACAACCTGTACCCGAAGTCACAATATGTAATACTTGTACTCATTTTCTACAATATTTACATAATATTGATTTGATTGCACACATCAAACACTAGAGCAGAGTATGTCACGCGGCTGCACAGGATGTTGTACAATGTCGCCACCACAGCCTCCACTTGCGAAATGAACGCTTAGATTGCAAACCATTGATGGCTCTTAACGAACATGAACTAATTACCTCTGTGTACTAAATTCAATATAAATTATTATTTTATTACTTGTTTTGAACGTTAATTATGTGTGTGATGCTAATCTCCTATTTCTATCTCTTTCAGGTAAGCACCTAGTGTTTAATGGCGGCTATTAATTATGTGATAATGTGGGGTAAGACCATTATTTATTTATAATAAATCTCATGTAGTTACTATAATATTACTGCTTTTTATATTGCAATAGATATTTAATCCGTTTTGATTGCGTCTTGAACAAGTAACGAGTATTTAGAAGTTACAAGATAAAATCTGTTTGCGGAAATGTAAATGAAACTCGTATTTTATGTACAGTTTAGATGATTTGTTATGTAGTAGATTGTAGGGGCCATATAATAATTATAAAACACGACAGACGGACAGATATAAAAAATTAATTTATCATCATCATTACATATTAAGTTCAGTATGTGCCATGAACATTTTAATTAGGAAAATATTCAACCTCTTAGTGTGGACAAGTACAGATCTTATTTACCTGTATTAGAAATGACTGAAACTCGTGAATATTAGTAATCGAAGTTTGGGCGTTGCAGGTAAATAAATAAAGATAAAAGACAAAAGATCTAGCAATACTTATAAAAGTCAATTTGTGTCTTCCTCTCAGGTTTTACGGAAAAATTTACATTGCTTGTAAGCTTTTTCTAGAAACCCAGAAAAACTAAGTATCTTGATTAAAAAACTAGAATAGTCGGATAAATTCAGTTTCCCGTCTTTGAACAAATATAGTCACGTTGGTGTTACGAGTAAAATGGGAAGCCTATAGGTATTGAGACATTGTTGAACGTGGTAAGACATATTTACCACCATAAGTATAAATATTGATTAGTTCATTACCTACGTGACATGTAATCAAAGCCAGTAACGGCGGGTGACTGCACCCATCCATCTAAGAGCTCGTATCGCTCTCATTACCGACCTTATTACACCATGTCACTATTTATCCCCAATGGAGAAAGTCTAGGACGCAATTAATATGGAGATAGGTTATTATTTCGATACCACAGCGGCTTGCGTCCACTTCAAAAGATATAATAGTAATTTTCCACTCAACCACCATTTATCAGAGAAAGTTCTTTTAACGGAATGCACGATAAACACTTTTTTAGAGTCCAAGTTGTTATTGTTGTTTTACATATTTATTTAGACAGAGCAGTAATGATCCACAAAGAAAAACAACTACGTTCAAGTAAATGTTACAAAAATCACTTAGTTGCGAATCAGCAGGCTGTGACGAAACAAGTTACTAATCTATTTCTTATGGTACAAATTTTGGGTTAATATTTATTTAATAAGACAGCGACGTGATACATTAGACCAAAAGTATAAAGACTAGCAATTTCAAACATTAAAATCTCAGCAATTACATACGATGTTACGAAATTACTGGAAATGTGCGCGTAGTTTTTGCGTTACGAACAAGCGAGCGTATGGCGGCAACTGCGACAAGCATGTCGGCGTTTTAGTAATGCAAACATGCTGTTAATTACATGAATTATCAACTAACTGTCCCCCGCAGTGATGAAATGTGTAGAAAAAACACATTGCGTAACGCGTCATTTCAAACTTCTTTACGTTCTGCGTTTTTCTTAATTTTGTTCCTTTTTAATTTAATTACGCAAAGGTAGCTTTCATCATTGTGTCTATTGTAGTACTGTTGTAAATTAAAATGACAATAAGTTTTTGTGGTATTTGTCGCTGCGAACACTTCTATTATAATTAGTGACTATTCATTAAAGTATTGTACAACACACATTAGACAATACTGTTAATTTTAGTATTGTTTTGTGTTTGCCAAATGCATTTATTTTATGTTTTTAATACTGTATATAGCAGATATTATTTAATATTATTATTTTAGAAATATTGCGGACTTCCGAATTTCAAGTGCATGTGTCAAGGGCCTAATACAAATATGGTCATTATCAAAAAAAATTCATAGAGTGGTTTAGCGTTACTATTTATTATCAGGAGAGGCTTGGATGGGTAGAAGTATGTGTATACTAAATCACTTTCTGTTGAGAATGCATCTGAAAGTGTTGATTTGTTACATACTCGTAGATCTTCTCGTAGATCAAAGGTAAAGCACAGATTGATAGCTTTTTAAATCGAGATATTCTACGTGAACGAACTCGATACCGAACTCGTCCTATTACGAAAGCTGCATATTAGTGATAAATAAATAATTGGGCCCTAAAAGTGAAAGTTCTGAGTTACGACCACTAAAACGCTTATCTAATTCGCCCCACTCAATCATGGAGTACTCGAGACAAAACGACGCGAGACACTCGGTACCTAATATATTTTAAATATCACTTGTCATTAGTATTATGCATTATATTATCTATTACCGGCATTATGTAACAATCGTGAGCCTCATTATGCCTGTGGCACTTACACTTCAATATGCAGACGTCAACGTTATTATTTCAAAGAAAAGATCCATACAAACTGGTTTTTTCTCTATTACTTTAACTATGGGAGTCGTAACAGCTTGTAGGGATGAGTGCACTCCATCTTGGTGCTATTTAGCATAATAACAAGTAACTAATGATTTGACTGTATTTAAAGAAATTGTTATACAATTATGTATAATACCATTGTTTTAAATAATTATTAAATTGTTCTGTTAACGAGCTAACTGCTAACTAATTTGATAATAGATGGTAAAGTAATTACAACTCTGCTAGAGATGAGTGATTTAAAAGGTAATTATTAAGAGCACATAAAAATGATATCTAAGTTGTATTTTATGTTCTTAAAATCTTAGTTCTACTTATTAGCCTAAGCAAAGTAACAATATTAAGTTTGAAAACATCACACTTTATTTAAAATGCCTGCCACTTACCTAAATATCCTAATTACCTCTTACAGGACAACCATTCCTTATGACATGATCATTTCATTTAGGCATATATTACACTACGAGATTAAATAATAGATACATAAATTATCTGCTAAATACACTTCCGTTAAGAAAAAAACATCATTTTTAAGCATGCCTTGAAAGTTTTCTTTTTTTTAAATATTCCTGTGTCTCGGAGAACTACAATCACAAAAAAAAAAAAAGAACACCTAGACTCAAAACAACAATTTGTGGATCACACAAAGTTTTGTCACCTGTGAGGTTTGAACCCAAAACACTCAGTGCGGTGGAAAACGGCATGGCGACCGCTTATGCCGCCAGGTCATCCGTAAAGTAATTTCATCAGTTAGATAAATGTCTAACGTTAGAGAGTAGAAAATTTAGTCGATCAAAGGAAAACCACAAAGTCGTTAAAATACGCAACAGTTCCTATTTACTCAATCTCAAAAAAGTTCGATTAAGGTAATATATCATCATTACAGCTACTTATCGATTAACTTTGCGTTTGGTTTACACATGCGGTCAGATTTCACATTCACCATTTATAATGGATTTCAAAGTGATATAAAATAATACTGGACTGATGACGAAACGTAATTTAAATGTCTACTACTGATGTTGAAAGTTATCATACGAATGCTTTAATTTGATTTATCTAGTAAATCCTTATTGATGTTATGCTTAAGTAAGTTTGTTTGTTTATGAAGTTGTAACGCTTTACTACTAACCGAACGTCTATAATGTTGCATACACTTTGTTAGGGGTACAAAAACAGATTCAGAGGAACTTTAATAATAAGAAATAATAACAATTTCCTCCAGGGTTGTCTAAATCTGTTGACGAAATCGACATCAATACAGGCGAAGCCGCGGGCAAAACTTCGTAAGTCATAAATAAGAATTTGAAAAGCATTTTGAATTATCATTAGATAAAGCTAATATACTGGCACATTAGTTTGAAAACCACAATAATTCTTTCATATCATTGAGATTACGAAGTGTATACTAATTTATAATCAAAAAATTCTAATGCAAGAATTGCGTCACGTCGTAATCTCCAGAAACGAATATCTGTGGGTATGTCTCTGACGTCATTACACTGACCCATCTCTCTGGTCAGATATAACTCGATGCAGACTAACGAGCTACATTAATCTCGATCCAGTCGAAGGGAAATCACTTTCACTCTGTACTCGACATATGAAACAAAGGTCCCAAGATATTAATTTAGGAGAAACTTTTGATCTCGTAAGTAAATATATCGGAATAAAGGTTACTGCTTGGTGTCATATTAAGTGAAAGATAATTAGTCTTATAATCTAATGATCCAAAACCCCCGACATAATAACCTGAGTTCCCTTTAAAAAGTAAATAACCTTTAAACAACTCAACCGATTTTCATGAAACATGTCTAAGAACACTCGCACGTAACTCACCTTTCATACAAAAAAAACTAAATTGAAATCGCTTCATCCGTTCGCGAGCTACGATGCAACAGACAGACAGACAGACACGTCAAACTTATAACACCCCAGCATCGGGGGTTAAAAATAATCTTGACCGCTTCTCAAAAAGTCATAATGACGAACAAACCATCCAAATCTACATGCCATTAATATCTTAGTAACGAATATCGTTTCTGCATATTATCCAAATTATTGAAGTACTTTTCTTTCAAGATCAACTTCTTGGACATATTACACTCCATACTTTCAAAGTTTCTTTTCAAGTACTACTCCTCAACTAAGTCTTCAACTATTTATTTACACTTAGAAGATAATTAAATAAAAATAGTAATAATTTAAATATTACTAGCCTCAGAACTAATTAAATTTATTAGCACATTGTAGTTACCATTAGTATTTTTGATTTTTATGCAGTTTGTTATGTAGGACTCTATAATAAGAATAATTGTTTCATCATTTTTACCCGACTGCGAAAGGAGGGTTATGTTTCTCGAGTGTATGTATGTATGTATATTTCTTTGGCTCGCCCTAGAGCCTAAACGGCTTGTCGTATTTTTATGTGAGTGGTGTCAATAGATTCGTCTTAGTCGTGAGAGTGACACTGGGTACATCAAAATTGAAAAAAATATATAGGGATTTTTGGCGCCAAAAAGTTATATGTAATAAAAACAAAAAGTTTTCAAAATAAGTACATCTAGTGTGGTTTATATAAAATAAAGATTTTTTACGGTGATTACGAATATATATAAAACTTATACGTTTTTATTGTTGAATATTGACGCAGTCGGGTTTTTCATTTTTAATATTTTTTAAATTAAGAAAGATCCATTTACAACCCTTTCTTACGTGTAATCGTTTCTAGATGTAAAGGATTTCCAATTGTGAGGTTCAGCCTAAAGACTTTACTTGACATCGGATAAGGCACATATATATTTAACCTAATTGAAATACATTTTAATAAACCTTTTAAACTGGTCACATGTGTTTCGAAAATGTCATTGAAATTTCAGAACGTAGTTTATTATGTAATTTATGTTTGTGATTACAACAAGCAGTGCGATGGCGTATCCGGTATCAGTCAAAATAATCAGATTCGCGGAATCTTTAATGAACAAGATGTCGGATATTATTTAACTGCTTACCTTTATCAGAGAGATGATAATGATGCAATGGATGTAACATTACGTTTCGCCGTGGACCGTTGTTCGACTACCTTACTAAGAAATATAAAATCGTTTTTAAAAACAACGATTTTCCTGTTCAAAAAGTACCTAATTATGGGATACAATTTCAATAATGTGTAAAAGGCAATATGCAAATATAAATAAAATTGTAATCAGAATTTTATTTAATAATTAATAATAATAATTTAATAAAAAAATTTAATAGAAATTTTGCTAGTCCATTTCTAATAATTTTTTTAATGTGTTATGAAATCCAATTACAAATATTTAAGAGAAAGTAGATAATCATCAAATCTAATGAATTTTGTATAACGAATGATATACCTTATATACATGTATATGCCCATAAACCTATATAATCTAACAAATTTAAATACTAATAGGTATTTTACATATATGTACATACGAGTGTAAAATATATACATTTAGATAAATTGTACGTGTAAAAAGATAAACAAAATTGGCTAATGTCAGAATGGTCATTGAGTTTTTATGTTCACGTGCTGTCTGTATGTTTGCGATGATATCAACACGTAGTCCCGCTTTCATTTCTAAACGATAACCAAATGACCAATGACGATTAGGAATTTGCGTGTATTACGTCTATATACAATTTTTTCTGCAACGTGAGGTAACGGAGGCAGGAATATTGTAAACTAGAAGTACGCATACTTAACACTTTAGTACTACACTTTCTACATTTTTACAATGTATAAAATGTAGCCGCTTCCGCTATCTGTTCGCTCAGATTTTTTAAACTACCTTTTCCAGCAATAGGTAGAGTAATTCCATAGGAAGGTTCATGTGTGAAATATATGCATACTAGATTTTGCGCGCGGCTCCACCCGCGTGTTTATCGGTTATCGCAGCAAAGAGTAGCCTATGTCCTTCCTCAAGAATCAAAGTACCTCCACGCCAAATTTCATTGAAGTCGCTGCAGCAGTTTGACCGTGAAAGCAGGACAGACATACAAAGTTACTTTTACATTTATAATATAAAAGTATGGATTATAGTAGTATAAATTCCAGAATTTCAAAGACTGCCGTACGAAGCCTGGATGGGTTGCTAGTTTTTTTTATAAATCAATGGGATCTGAGTATTAGACTCATAAATACTTAAGGTTGGTTACCAAAAAAGGAATCATGCGGGACCCAGATTACTAACAACCTCAAAAAAATCAAACACAAATAAATCTGTCAAGTTAGTATACATGTCACGCACACTACAAAAATAAGGAACATAGCAACAAGAAATAGCGACGCGTGCTCGTTTATCATTACAGCAGTCAGAGTGGCACATTAGTTGAAACATTTGCCAATTAAGCTTCCAGATGGATACGATAACAGCCGTATCTAGAAAGTCATCGTTTAATACCTCTAACGGCAGCCGTGACACATCATACCACGTCATAACTTTATGTGGAGAAGTAGTTACGAGTATTAAAGATTACGCCACGACAACTAGCGATCTATGGTTCCACCGCCACCACCACCACCAAACCACCAAACCACCTTCCAAAAATGGAATTCGTGCCATAGTTAAATTAATAAAAGCTTAGTGTAGAAGAAGTGGTTAATAAAAACTTTCTCTCAGATAATTTTTATGGTTCAAGAAATGTCCTTCAGATAAAATATTTGAAACATAGACGAGCCGTTACTCCTTTTAAGGTTTTTATTTCTTTTCACTATTCTTGGTAGTTACAATGATAAGCACACCAGCCTTTTTAGATAAAATATTTTATAGGAATGTTATTTATTAATAATAAATAACATTCCTATAAAATATTACCGACTTCAAACAGATTCTAGGTACCTAGCACACATTATAATACTACTATTTAATTGAATAAAGAATTAGGTATAGGCAATTTATGAAGAACCAGTTTATTTTACGCTTTTTAGTGTTTTTTGACAGAGAGTTTTCGTTGGATGTTTTTTGGTATGTAGCAGTTGTTACTGAAACTGTCACGCACCATTCTACAGCGCAAAGAGTTTTCGTTCGCAAAGAATTTCGTTTCACTCTTGAAAGTTGCCGCGATTTACAAATTATTACTAAGTATTTCAGCTGTAACTGTAGTAAATTAAATTAAACCAAGAAGAATGTTCTAGTCTACAAATAAATGCCGCACCATGCTACAGCGCAAAGAGTATAGAGAAAAATCTAAATACAATAATGTTTAAGTTTGGACAACTGAAGTACATTTCTTTATGTATTACTAAGCAATGACAAAACTTAAAAAGAGGATACAGTGCTACTTGATTGTATCTAAAAAACCTTACGACACATAAAACGGTGATTTAATAACCAACTAAAACTCAATTTAAAAATTTATATTCACATTCATAACGATACAAGAAACAGCGGCCACATTCTCCGAGCAAAACAATAGAATTAACTATTAATAATATCTTTAGCGGGCTCTTATTCGCTTTGTTTATTCATGAGCTAATTACTCTATTCAAAGTTATTCCAACGTCATAAGCATCGGTCAACGTCGATATCCCCTTCTAAAGTGTCGTGTTAGAGTGCGTATGATCGTGACCAAACTCCTGAAATGGTCATATTGGTATCTGTACGTGTGGCCCATGGTGGTACTTAGTAGTCAACTACTTAAGACGCGCTTACTATTTCCCTATAACAATAGTAGTAGAGTATAATTTCGGATGACAACTGACCTTGACAAGTAGATATGTACATGTATGTGTAAACAATCGATAGTACCGCGGCATGGACGACGCGACGCAACCAACCCATCGCGCATGTGTAATGCGTACGCGCAACCGCATTGCATAGCGATGAGGGTGAGCTGATACCGACTAAGATCTTCGACTATCAAATTTTATTTGTCTCAGCGTTTTATTACCTTATTCGTATTCAATACATACTTCCTTTATTAAAATACATAATAATTTAAAACGCCGAGCGTTTGTATTTGAGCGGATAAAACTCTAAGCGAGTTGATAATAATTATTGTACTCGTACATATTTGGTTCCCAGACATTAATTCATGTATGAAGTTGAATGGAATAATTCGTATTTATAGGAGAAAGTAATGTGTGTACGGCGAGTGTAATGCGGTGATTCAGTTCGTAAATCAGAGACTTCAACATGAACATGATATAAACAAAGTACCTACCAAAGGTACTGTTTATTACATTTACTCTGAGGCTGGATTATGGTGCGTAGTTACATAATAAGTATTTCTATAATGGAAGACAAATAAAATTTTATGGCTAGACGTTTTTCTTTCGTAAATTTTAAACCAGGATTATAAACAAACACCTTACAAATAGAGATTAGGGCCTGGGTATATTACTGTGACTAAAAGGAGGGAAACAAAAGAGAAAAGACATTTAAAATTGAAGATTGCCGTGAATAGCAGGTAAAGTAATTCAGTCTTTGTAAAATTTTTAGACTTTTGAAACATTGCAATGTTTTTGTTCTTTTTCTTGTATCATCCTGTAAGAATAAGACGTATTTGAACGTTTTCCTAGAATATCAGGAATTTATTAGTAGGCTGTAAAATAACTGGTGACATGAAAGAAAATCAAACATGTGTATAGCTAAAGTCACAAGCGAATGTTTCTTAATAGTCCAGTAATAAAATAAAGTCCAGTAAATAGGTGAAATTAACTTAACCATGCCTTGGGATATATGGTTATTATAAGCATTATTTGAATATTTTTATACCATTGCGTGATCGTGGTGATTGCAGATGCCGAACCACGCTAACCTTGTACTTTAACACAATACATAGCACTAAGTCCCGTATTGTGAGTTTACAGCCTATTGTAAAAAGTTTAAATCTCAGACTATTTTACGTACTAAATGGTAAGTGATGAGTCACAATAAAATCTTTCATTTTAATCATTTCAATCTATCCATTTATGTACTTGTTCCAGTAACCTCGAGAACATTTTTGCGATGGTCCTTTTGTGTATACAAAGAACAATGTCTGCGTTCTATAATAAATAATAATATGATATCGTCTTTGATGAGATTCACAATTACTACAACAAAAGTCGAAGAGACGCCGCGGGCCGCCTCGTTTACTTTCATCTTAAATTCTAGACAAACGATTAGAGGTCATAAACATGGTTTTGGTACAATTACATATTGTTTAGTTATTGTAACTTGTCACTAGAAAGTTTTTCGAACATTTTTAAAGTAAAACTCCCATGCGTAAATATATGCGTACTACCCAGACTTTTTCTTCTTTGTCATCATAAGTTATTGTTTAAATTATTATAGTATCCGTATATTAGGCCTTACAATATAAGTGTTGGCTAAAACTTAGCGGTTGAACAAGTTGAAGATCGTGATAATGATATTTCTTAAGCTATCGTGACAACCGCAAAATTTCGTAGATTTGTTGCATTGTAAATTGAAATGCACTTACAAATATTTTGTCGTGTCGAAAGGTGGTTTTGCAAAATATCATAAATGTTCTCACCTAATCCTGCTTTTTTTTTTTCAAATTAAAATGTAGATTTTATTAAAAATAATTTAGTATTAAATGTAAAGCGACATATTTTTTACTTTTGTTGTAAGGAATAAATATATGAAAATTTTAAAAGGTCATTTATCAATCAAATAACCAACCTGAATTACAATAATTGTAGATATTGTTAGGTAAGTAATTAAGGACACGTATGCTGAGTGTATTTTGTTTGTAATTCTTACAAAGACTTGTAAATTTGATCAGATATCATGCAGTTAATTTGATAACTTTTACCTGTGCTCCTCATTCAATTCATCAAATAATTAATGAAGAAAATCAGGCAATCCTGATCGAAAAAATCAAGGTCAATAAAGAAAAACGAAGATCGTTTTTCTACCGCTAACCGTGGTCTTCGGTACTCTAAAAAAAACTACATTAGCGAAGACCGAAGTTGAACTATTCTAATTCAATCAAAAATCTATTGAACCCTAGCTTCTTTATAAATAATAATACATTTTATTCATAAAGTATACACAATAAGGTGCCACGTAGAGAAAAGGCACGTGCTGAATACATTGCTTTATTGTGACCCAAAAACAATTGAAAAATGTCTACTATGAGCATAGTAAGCATTTTATGAATAAGCTATACATGTATATATGCATTATTCGCGATTAAAAAAAAAACACAGGGTGACAAAATTCAAATGATGCAAATTTACATTAATCGCCAATTGCCGATTCAGCGCGTTCTGTAGACGAGTAGGCACATCACCTGAGTGGCTTTGGATATGACATATGTTTGAATACGTGTATGTAAGTAAGTATGCACACGCTTAGAATTTTAATACAGCGATGCGAAGATATGCGGTCTGCCATATTGAACTCGGACCTACAAACACATCTACAGGCGTATTCAGGGTATAAAATCTCGTGGTTCTTTGAGATTTTCCTATTACAATGTTTCCCGTGGGAATCTCTAGTCTATTAACAATGATGGAGTATTTATCCCATAAGAGGTTTAATTGAAACAAGGCGATAAATTTCTATTAAACATTTTGAACTTCTAAAGTTTTTCAGTAACAATTAAAAATTATATCAATTACAAACGCCACTGTATCAAGATCGATAAATTACTTTTCTAATAGTGTAGACAATATAAAAATATATGTTCTAATAATTACTTTCGAATCGATTCGGATGTTGAAGACAACACTATAAAAGACAAATGATCATCGTATTCCCATCGGAGCGTGGTTAGCGGCAGTTAATCGAATTAACTGACGACAGACGGCCCGTCAATGATATAATTTAAGTAGTTTAATTCAATCGGACACAGCCGGGGTCGTCAAATTCAGGTTACTCTGTCAAAAACACGATCCTTAAAAGTTTTGTGTTTTATTTGGGTCAAGTGTCAATAAAGTTTTCCTACAATACATGTTACTACTGGGCACACTCTTGCTCCTTTGGAAGATTTATATCGCGGTTCTTTTTTACTTCTTAAACATTACTAAGTTAGCATTCTCTAAATAATATATTTTTGCCGAGATGCGTTCCTTAACCAGACCATTTATATGAATTACTAGTTGTTGCCCGCGGCTCCGCCCGCGTATATGTCTGTTATCGCGACAAATAGTAGTCTATGTATTATTCTGATGTATAAGCTATATTACTGTAAAGTTTCATCGAAATCCGTTCAGTAGTTTTTGCGTGAAAGAGTAACAAACATCCATCCATCCATAAATCCATCTTTCCATACTTACAAACTTTCGCGTTTATAATATTACTATAGAAGTACAGGTATAGATACGATAGTTAGTTGTGTTCTTATTATTATAATGCATTAAAACATAATAAAGAAGATCAGTAACATAGGTAATTAAATAATGTGTGCGTGTGCATATCTTAACATGTACTAAAAATATCATTGTCATAATATAAAAGTGAATAAAATCGATTACTCAACAGAAGTTATTCAACTAGCTAATATGACAACTGGATAGCAATCGATACCTATAATCAGTACAATCGTTGCAACACGACGACGGAAGTTTCGACACTGCGATTATTAGTCGCTGAATTATGATAAACGTCGTCATAATACCAATCCATCTAGACCGCGGTAACGATTAACTAATTGGTACGTTGAATTTGTTTCCTGTGCTTTAAACCGATCTAAAAGTGACCGATCACTGACCATATTTCATTACTTAGCTGTATACTTACGTACCACGCTTTATAAAACAAACGGCGAGTGTTATACAATCACTGGTTTAACGGAAAACCAGCTTGGATTATGTAGTTTTTTAATATCACATTACCAAATAGTTTTTGTTCTAAAACAAAACAATAGCTTAAACGATTACGGATGAGCTTTGAAAGACTGAACACATTTCTTGAATTATAGCATAGAACATAATGATCAAGACATTTTTCTAATAAAAGTAATCATTTTTTCTGTATATTTAAGAACTATGTGCAATAGTGCTGTAGTAAGAACAAGTGCTGATATTTTATTGTATATTGGAACTGTTATAATTTCAAATTTTAACAAAAAAAAGAAACGACTTCAAGAACTGGGATCACACGGGAAGCATCAGCTTTCAAATAAAAAAGAATTATCAAAATCGGTTCACCCAGTCGAAAGATATGAGGTAACCATAACCATAAAAAAATACAGTCGAACTGATAACCTCATCCTTTTTTTTTAGTCGGTTATAAATTAAAAATACATATTGTATAGGTGACAAGAAATTAAGCGCATATTCGTTATGTTTCTGTAGAGGCTCCTATCACATGAACTTGTAACTTTTTAAATTCCCTTAACCTAATGAATACGTTCAAGAAGATCCAAGCCTTTCAGTACTATCCTAAGATGGATAGCCCCAAGATAGAATTCAAAATTGCAATTGCAAGTGCGATGCTTTATACAGTACGGCACTTCTACAGAGTCCTTATTTCCTGTTTTATTACAGCATAAACTAGTTTTTTTTTCTACATAACGGATGAGTTACGTAGATGCCTAACCCATGTAGGAATTGAAATCAAATCCGACAACACCGGGGCCAGTCGCAATTCGGACTACTTAGCCCTTGCGCCATCGTTGAACGTCAGATTTAGGTTATATATATCTGATATCGTGTGTATGTAAGTGGGTACATGCGGTTATGATGGATAAGTCGTGTGACACACTCCACTTCCCGTCGCCGCGGGGCGGCATCGCGCGGCGTACCGGCGATTGCGCGCGTGCTGCCCGACTCTATCATCACGAATCTTTTTATATTGATCCTACATTTATTATTACTCTAACCTTTACAAGAAGCTTTGCTCTCGTCAATTTGAATTTTATCAAACATAAAAAAAAACTACATAAAAGCTCTAAATGATTTTCTGAACTCCGGATAATGTGTATGCAAAATTTCATCATGATTGGTAGTAGGAGAAGATATATGTTGTGTTTAACAACAAACAAACTCATATATTCTAGGAAAGATATTAAGATGGATTTATTTCACGGATGATTTATATACTTTGACCTACTAACTGTCAGTCTTAAATAACACTGACCCACTGCCTATTGTCTGCTGTGTATACTTTTTGTTTGTCATTTTATTCAATTCTGCAACGACTGGTTTGTAGAACAGACATACATCTGATAATTTAATCGATATCAATTGTCAGCTGTGACAATTTTATTCTTGTCATAAATAACTATATGTAGCAATAAAGGTCAATCGTTCGCATTAGCTTTTCGTTTAATTTTTATAACCTTTATCGGTTTTTAATATCGATTTTTGTCGTAAATGGACCCAACAAATTGTACGCTTTACAATTTCAAATGTCATAAAAGAACGCCCCTGATTTATTTATGTTTTACTCTATAGGTTTATTTCTAATAAAAGTTATTTGTTATACAAATAAAATACGCAAAATTTAAAATATTAATTAAATAATAAAAATTTAAAACAGAATTAAGGCAACGTTACTAAAAGTAATTTGTTGTGATAAATATTTTAGTCTAAAACCATTTCATAAATTTTGCAAAATTATTTTTAATAAAAAAAAATGTAATACTCTGTATATACCTACATATTAATAATTGAGGTTGTCGTCTCTTATAACAATATGTATGGGGCGGGCGGCTGATAGAAGTGCATGTAGCGTGTGCGCAAGCGTGTCGTCACGTTGCTTGCTGGGCGGGCTGCGTACGCGCAGTGGGAGCGGCGCGGCCGCCGACACAGACACGCTTACAGTCCTCGCCGCGCCGCGACATTGAACGCACGACGTATTCACGTTGTCCTTAAACACTTCGCTGTAGCATAGTACTGTCAGAACATAAACAAGGGTCGAACGTGACCCGCTGATCAGTGATGTTCCCGTGCCAGTGACAAGTTAACGAAGGCGAGCGTACTGCGTACACCCAGGACTTATGATGCACGTGAGTGCCTTCATTAGTTACTGTTTATAGTGGATTAGTTTTGTGATCATCATCAATTACTAAGTGCATCATGCATTGCTAAGCGTGAAGTGTCCTATATTTTGGCATTGTTATGTTGTTACGTTGGTCAAAAAGTAAGAAATAATGGCTAATATTATAGTTACCGTCCCATTTAAATTTTAAATATAACTTGGTTTCAAAGAAAACTAGGTATATTAGTATCATTTATTGGCAAGTAGGAGGCATTGTGAAAAGAACAATGGTGGATCGAATAAAATATTCTGTTACTCACAAAGCCGGTTATAATCAATTTCTTTTACCCTATGATGCTATAGTGTCGACAATCGTGAAGTTTCGAAGCATCCTGTTTTTGTTATGCACCTACGGCCTTAATTGGTCCAGGGTCCGACTCCGTAATGCCAGCGATTAAGCCACCTGCCATGATATTTTCCTTGACTATAGTCTATAATATGTTGTTATTATTTTCCTGTTGTATCTGTTTGGATCACTAATAGAATATTCTAAATTCAAATCATATCAGTATGATGATATCATAATGTATGTAAGTCTGCTTTCTCATTATCTAGATGACTTGTTGATCTATGGAGTTACTCCATTATTTCATGAAAAGTATTTTTTTCTGTAGTAGAAACAACGTACCTCAAAGAGAAGAATTTTTGCTGTAAAAAATAAATGTTTTATCATTACCTTATGAATAGTGATCCTTGTCTTAGCATATGCAATTAAAACTACCTACATTCCACATACACACAGTACGGTGATAACTAATAAAAAATAATTTTTCCAACATTTCATTACGGTCAAAGTCATCAAGTTTTGATAACCTTCAAATTTGGTACCTTAGTCTTTTATCTTACACCTCAACCGAGTTCAAAACAAAACTCATATTTGTAAATACAGGTTGTTTATATATTCTTGGTATAGAGACCTGCATAAGCGCTGCACTGGTGTTGTGAATGGACGAACCCGAGCTCTGTGTACAATTATGTATATGTATATTATAGTCATTGTATATACATATGTAGGTATTGTATTGTGATCATGAGACATGCGATCAGTATCACGCTACACAATGCCTCTGGCAATTCAAGAGTTATTCATATAAAATAATAGGCAGTCTGATATGAATAGCACGTATGAAGCAGCTACGAATGTTTGTTACTTGTAAATTCTTGAACTTGTATCATGGTATTAAAAGTTAAGAAGTTAAGTTAATAAATATATAGGTATATCTACTAAAATTAATTGTGACAGTGCCAGACTTCGTCAGAAATAGACTTGACCGGACTGAGTCTACTGCCTCCTAAAAAATTGGTGCTAAGCAATGATTTCATCTCAATCTATTAAGTGAGGAAGATTACTGGAGCCCTACCTCCAACCTGATTCTAAAGGGAGGTCTCAAAAGTTGCAGGTGGTAATGGACAGCGATAGGCACTCACCATCTGCTCTTTTGCTTAAATTATGCTGTAAAAAATTGTATGTATGTATGTATAAACATATATGTACGTCCATACTCGTTACTACATTAATAATGATCTTTTTTTGTTACCATCCTTTTAATAGCTTCACTTACAAATAACTAAAAAACTTTAGTAACAAATTGTCAAACTCCTATACTTACTTTATCCTAATTGTTATGTACAATAAATATTGAAGAATGTCATGATATGATTTCAGAACTAGTTTGAAGTATTCACACTTCAAACTAGTTCTGGAATTTCAGCTCATAAGGGCTCATATGATTATTTTTGTCGAGTCCTACAGATTAGACAAGGTTGAAGCCTTTTTTTTCTTTTAAATTGGGCACCACACGGTAAAGATATTTGCTGTAGTCTAATATTTGATGAAAAGTTTTTAATTCTAAAACTAGCAGTGAATAAAAATGCGTTCATCCACTTTCGTTGTGTGTTAAGTAACAAATATGTATTAATGACAGAACACCTCTTAATTATGAAGCTGTTAAAAGATTAATTTTAAATATATTATGTAATGCATTAACATATTATAATAATTAGTATCTTTAGCTACGTGCGTCGACAAAATGTAACACTATGAATTAACTATTTTAAAATGCAATTTTATCTTATAACTGAAGTTGAAAAGAAGCTAATGTTGGGACCAAAGTAGACACCAATCATAGACACGCGTGTTCTTGTCGATGTAAAACTAAAGTCCTTTTGAAGTAAGTTTGAAATACAGGTGTTTCAAACACCTGGATCGTTGGAGCAAGTACAATTACTACATATATACAATAACTAGTATTACGCGTATTCTTGTTAACGACTCGAGAAAAGGGCTTGTTCATACATCGATTACAAGGTATATATTTTGTTCCTCATAGAGTATTGAAGATTACAGAGCATCATAATTTAAATAAAGTTTCTATACTAGGCTCGAAACCTGCATGACAGATATTCCGGCACACCCTACGACCGGAAAAAATCGAATTATAAATATCTTAAAAACAATATTTAAAGAAAATATAAGCTATGGTTATTCTACTAAGGTACGAATATACACATACATACCATAACCACCATTTTGCAATCCAACATTTAAGCAAATACTAACCCATATTGATAACAGAGACTGCTACCGATAAATATTAAAAATACCATTAACAATATGAATCATACTTTTAAAACAAAATTCTTAGTTTTGTCGTTTGAAATTATTATCACGATCGCGTACGAGGGCTTCCCAATATTATCTTCTGAACTTATCGAACCCGACACTGACTGTACAAGTGATGACACATGATTTATCTCACAGAATTTAAAGCAGGAAGGAACATCCACTTGTCATTTATCATCACAAATGATGACTACTCATCATTATTATCATCACTAATAACATAAGTAATATCTTTCAAATATCTCCCGGTGTTTATTGAGTTAGCTACATGTTATATACATTATAAACTAGGTTTTGTTCGCGGATCCGACCGTGTATATGTCGATTATTGCAGTAAGAAATAGCCATGTCCTTCCTCAAGAATCACAGTATCTACATGCCAAATTTCGTCGAAATCAGTTCAGCGGTTAACAGCGACAGACAGACAGTTACTTTCGAATTTATAATATTAGAATGGATATATTTATTGTAATCATTACTCGCCTGGTGACTGGTGTTTTAATCTAGTGGGTAGTAAACCTGACTGCTCAGTCGAAGATCATGGGCTCAGCATAAATAGTTACGTGATGAGCACAGCATAACTTTTTTTGTAAAAAGTTTGCGGTCTGGTTAATGCACAGCACAGGCATAGGCTCTGCCTTATTTGGGATGGATGAGATAGGCCGTGTTATATGTAAGAATTGTAACGTAATGGTTATTAAATTAAATTTCTTTTAGAGAATCGGATTACAGAAGATTTCAGAAGCATGTCTGTCTTACAGAATTTAGTTCTCCACTAGCATAGCGTTGTTTATGTTGGTTTAAACATTGTTTAAATCCAAACAAATTTACATGCATTATGATGGGAAGCTGTTTTATAGCACCTAAAACACTTTAACATTTTGCACCATTTACTTATTTCCCACCTTGAACTAAAAACGAAGTAATGTTGTCAGAACGGTATTGTTATAACAGATGACCTTTTAAGTTTATTCAAATATAATAAAGAAATAATGCTATTTTTTACTGTATAGGTACATAATATGTATAACACAGCACCATTTTAGAAATGTAAAACTTGAACTTGAATAACGTTTTACTTATTTAAATATTACAAAATATGTACATTCAACTAACACTAATACCCATTCAACTTGCCCGATATTTTTAGGACAAATATGTTCAGGATATCCAAGTAAAAGGTTAATACGAGTATTTATCAAATAGATATCTTTAGATATCTAGTTCATCGCTTTTAAGCAATGAACTCAAAATACGAAAAAATGAAACAATCATCGTCATCGAAACTTGTTATGAACATGCATTCATATTATAAAGTAATTGTTTAACCGTACCGGGCCAATATTTGGTATAAGAGGGAAACAGCCCTCGTGAAACAACGGCCCAAACAGTAAACAAATGCCCCGGGTCTTACAAAGCGATTGATGTCTTCCTTGTTTAGTGCACCGCTAATAACAAAAACACCCATCCAGAGCAATCACCCAATTTTTACCTGAACTTTAAAAGTATTTTTTTATTACACGAGCTAGTATGAGATCTGTTTCGTAACTGTTCTGGAATCACGTACGCAAAATATTTATTTTTCTCATAAAACGTTATTTTTGTTGACATATTTACTTGGGATTTGATATACATACTTCTAAAATACATATACTCTTTCAAACAAAAAATTACAGGTCTGTAGTGGCGGATGACATAATGCTTAAATTAAAACGTTGGACTGATAATCAAGTAATTTCGAGTTTAAGCCAGGTAAACCCTTTCCTAATACTTCAAAGCAAGCAGTTATCTACGCTAATGACATTCGATGCGCCAACAAACATCCCGTAGTAATAACTGAAAACCCTACATGGGTATGAGTAACTCCTCGCTAAGGACACTAATCGCAATCTACGAGTATACTTCCATACTAATTTTACAAATTCGAAAGTAAATTTGTCTGTCTGATACGCTTTCACGGTTAAACCGCTGCACCGATTTCAATGAAATTTGGCATGGAGATACTTTAATTATTGAGGAAGGACATAGGTTGCTCTTAACCGATAAAGGGGAGTCGCGGCAAAACCTAGTTCTAGTACCTAGTACTTCTTAAGTTTGAGATAACCTAATTTTGTTACTACGGCGTTTAACTCCAATTTTATAAAAGCTGTTATGTATATCTAAATTTTTCATGCACTTGTATATTATATATGTATATAATATGCAACAGATCAAGCTTTACGTCTTAATTAGTAGAATCTAGTGTTATATAATGTGAATGGAAAGGTGCGTACGTGCCATCAAAGATACGGTAGGGAAAAAAATATTTCATAATTATTCCGTAATTATCAAGTTTGAACTAGATTTACGGGTAACCTAAAAATCCATTTAATAATATGTACTTACACCACGTAATATTGATTGATCAAGACAGTTAATTTAATTATTATGTTCGACATTCGATTTATTTACATACGTTTTACGGCACATAATGAAAACGAGTTTGTTCAAGCAAATGAACGTTTCCTAACCATTAAAGACCTATTTTCAACCGACTTCAAAAAAGGAGGAGGTTCTCAATTCGACCGTATATATGTTTTTATTTTTATGTGTGTTCGCGGATAACTTTGTCGTTTATGAACTGATTTTGATGATTATTTTTTTAATGGAAAGGATATATCCCAACGGTGGTACCATGATAAGGACACTAAGATCTGATGATGGCATCCAAAAGAAATCGAGTCGAACCTTGAAGTCGGTTTTTGTTTTTGTTAAAATTTTACTTGTTTAAGATTCTCAGGTGTATTTGAATTTATTTTATCGTTTCGCAAGGTAAGGTAAACCTCATTTATAAACATTGGCAATGGGCAATAAAACTAACCTTTTGATTACCTTCCAAGAAAAATGTATTTAAATTCAAACTAACTCGCAAGACTTGTGGCACATGTGCGTTGCAAGGTCTACTATGACATTGTCAGAGAGTCGTGTTCAACTAAAAATAAACAAGATTTACATGAATAATTCATTGTTTATCTGCATTTCATTATACAGATCATAATTCTACTTTGAAAGCGCATCTAATTGTACCCTTTAATAATAACTTGTATTAGTAACAAACACTTGAACTATTGTGATTGATATTCAGTTCAGAAAGTTTGAATTTGCAAATAACAATTGATCATACTCAGTAGAAGGTTGCCGTCGTATTTTGAATGTCTAGAAATCCTTAGATTGTATACCTACATACCTCTGACTAATTCAGATTAATCTATATATATAAAAGCGAAATACCACTCACTTATTAATCACGAAATCTCAGAAAATATAACACCTACAAACTTGAAATTTAGCAGGTAGGTTCCTTATGGGGTTTAGACATCCGCTAAGAACGGATTTTACGAAACTCTACCCCTAAGGGGGTAAAACGGGGGTTGGAAGTTTGTATGAAAGTCCCATGTTTTTGAAGTAAGAGACTTGAAATTTAAAATGTATGCTCTATAGATGGTGTGGAGGTGTAATAATAATGTATCTTTAGAAATCAACCCCCGTTTGGGGTTAAAATGGGGGATGGTAGTTTGGACGCAAACGAGGTTAATAATAAGCTAGTTCTTTATATATCTACTACTAGGTACTTTCTCCAGAGGTACGTTTGTATATGTTATGGACGCTTTCTGACAATAGGAAATATTACCGAGGTTAATGCAATTAGAGCTACCGATGTCTATGTATGTATAACTTTCTGTGTGAACTCGTTCACACTTAAATTCATATGGATAGTTCGTTTTATCAATGTAGAGCTTAAAAGTTATTATTAAAGTAATTAATACAAAAAACTTGCAACAGTGAGCATAATAATACCTAATAACGATAGTAATATACGAACCTTAATAACTCTTTGTAGTAAAGAAACAGGACTTATAAAAATATCCGTACAGTTTTAACAATAGTATAACTTTTTGTTGTTGGATCATCGACTGGATACTTTTGCCTTTTGTAATGCAGTTAATAGTTCTTTATAAATATTTATACAAACAGTAACTAGTTAGCACACCTGTCAATTACCAACGCACCTGATCTACCTTAAAAATAAAAATACTCTGTTACTGACTGACATAATGAAGAACAAACGTAACAAAATTAACCTCACAATTTTTTATCTAATTACTTGTTTCAAACGACGGAGCAGACGTTACGCCTATAGATGTCTTTGACTTTTTAGCAAATGGAGCAAAAAGTGGTTTGAATGTGCGCGTGTCATTCATTTGTAATGGAAGTACTAATTAAGTTTAAAACAACATGTGTCTTGAGATCCACCAAGCAAGGAAGCTTAAGTAGCCCTTTGTTTTTCGACAGACCTTAATGAACATTCTCATTAACCGACTTAAAATATGCTAAAAACCACCAAAGTGACACACTTATAACTAAATGTTATGAGATCAGTAACATTAATTTTATGGGCGAACTAATGCTGATAATTTTGACGTATCTTCCTCATATGCTTCAAGGATTATGACCATAAAATGCATTACCTACATTTGCGTTTGGAATGCATTATTAAAGAGATATAATATAAAGTAACCGATGGCATTGTATGAATAATAATATAATCATAGGAATACTCGGGGCCGTGTATACAAGAGTGTGTTGCGTCATGCATGGTAATAAGACATTACAAAATTACTTACTATTGTTCTGGGTTCGCGGAACACCGTTTCTTGGTGCGCCCGATCAGTGGTTAATAGGGCTTGCATCATTGTGCATCTCTGCCAGTTCCCACAAACAAACACAAAATCGACAACAGTGTAGAAGTAACATAATGCGAATTCTATGAAACAGTTTTGTACGGAAAGTGTTAGTCGCCGTCGTCACGTAATTCGGCCATAATGAAGTTAGGTAACACAAAGAAATCAAAGAGTCACGTACGCAACGCTCCCAAAGGACTCGTCTAAAAATAAAGTTTCCAATGCAATCTGCGCTGCATCCACCAATCTAAAGATAACATTGCGCCAACACGTGTTAGAGTTGTAAGTTTAGTGACCCCCTGACGTGTGACGTGACGTCAGGATCCGTCGCAACCATTAGTCGACGTCCTGCGGTGATCTGACTGCTTTTGTACTCTTGCTCAGAGCATTCAACAAATGTACATTTAATTGTTTTGTAACGAGGACAATTACAACACTAGGAGTTGGTTAAAAAATGTGAATAGCAACCCAAACACGTTAATCCTTCACCGCGTACGATGCGGAAGAATTTTTAGCGTAACTTAAAAAGAAAAGGTTTGGCCACAAAAGAAAAGTATAAAAAAGAAAAAAAAACCTCTATTATTACAAACTTTTTATTAACTTGCAATGTATGTATGCTTGTATGTTCGGGTGGAATCTTACAATTCAATTTTGAAGCAGTTATCTTCAACCGATTTTGCTGAAATTTTGCAAGCATATGTATACAGCGTGACAATACAATATTATAATGACATGAAGCTGATCTGATGCTGGAGCTGGAAGGTGGCCCTAGGAACTCTGTAAAGAAACGTCGCAACATCATCGAGATTCGTCTCGAGGCATTCCAGTAAAAGCTTGTTTTTAAAAGCTTTTTAATTAAATTTATTTTAGGTAATATTGTCTGTAAGAGACAATCCTAACTTAATATAATATGAATGAAATTTCGTATAGACGTCAAGGATGTACCAAAAAGTTTTTTTTTTGTTTAAAAAGTATACTATTAACGTTGAACAAAAATTATTATTTCTTGTTGACCCTTTCAGTTAAACGAAACGTTGTTAGAAGTAGGTTCACATCGGATTTATACTGTGAGGTGGTTTGATTCCGTAACTACTTCAGTGCAAAATCTAAAGCTACTATGTTGCTGTATAAGAAAAAGTTCTAGTACAACCATGATTGACTAAAATAAGATAACACGATATTGGTCACATGATCCAAACAAAGTTCATGCTTTCCATAATGAGGGATTGAAAAGCCGAAATAGGATAGTCGATGGTCAGACATCTATATCATGTCACAGAGAATTCAACCTCCCAAGCTGTTTTCAGGCGTTTACGTGACCGTGAATAATACTTGCACGACAAGTACAAGTGAGCTTTGACAAAAAATAATTGAATTATTCGCTTCCTTCAATATCTCGGTAAAAAACTACGACTAAAATTCCTTTGAGTTTAAACGTCACGATGAAATATAAGAGTAACAGTTATTCAAACATTCTGTCATAGAAGCACTCCGTTACTTATATGAGAACCCTCCTACCTACATTTTGCTGTTTAAAACATCAAGAGTATGATAAATAAAGCTTGTATAATTCAGAATTCAAAGAAAATTGAAAAGTTATGACGAAACATTTGTCGCTTGGTATAGGATGGTCAACCACTTGTGGCTTTGGGTGAGTTGCGTGTGTTAAGCGTAAAAAAATGTTTCCGGAACCATGGCACAGTGCCCAAGACTCGCTCCACTGACGTCTTAGGGAAAGACCACTAATTTACAAAGCTGCTATTTTATATAGACACTTGTAAAAATATGGTATTTATAAATTATATACATAAATTTAATTTAAATCTGCACGTTAAAAAGTTCTGCATTTTACAATTAAACATTACAAAAACATAATTAAGAACTATGAAACAACTCAACCAATTTTTCTCACTTTCTAACTTTCCGTATACGTATGAACACGGAAAGTTGGTTACTGTAACATCTTTGCAGTCATGCACAGGATACGTACAATATCTAAGTAGTGTTCTAGAATAAAACATTTTTATTTTTAGTTAAATATATATAACTTGTTTGTGTAAATTAACACTTACATAATACGTCCTACTTTTTTCAAATTACTGTGACTTTTAATTACATATTTTACATAAATATTATTTAATAAAAAATATCACTTTAAAAAGTATCTTGATTTAGATGAATTTAATTAAGACAATCTCAGTCTAGAATTAAAATGCTAAATATTACAAAATATCACGTTAGTGTCCTGTACTAGTATGTTAATAACTTATGCGTTACTTAATTTGATAGGTACTAATGGCCGTACAGCTCGTTAGATTAGAAAATATTTAAGCTGTGGTATTAATTTCTACTTGAGTATGTTAAATGAATCTTACAACATACGATCGAAAAAGTATTTTTTATATATATACTGCTATTCCTCAACGACTTCTAATCCGACTACAATAATTTTTTTACGAAACAATACAATAAAATTTTAAAGTTCATATTCTAAACCAACCATGTCTGTAGCATTTCTTTGTGTGTCACATTTTTTGTTGAATTATTATAAGCTTAATCAATCATAATCTTCTCCACACACAAACATTGACTGCTTGCGTGCCTTTACGTATAATATATATGTATTATACTTGGTGGATGAACGACGAATAAGTACAAGTGCCTTTTTTGCTTGCCTATCCATCCTATCTTACACGCAGTATTGTAACGAAAATGATTGTTATAGACGCCTGTCTGTCTAAACATATAAAATACATGTTGGTTAAATCGTGATCTTACGGCTTGTAATTGAAAATAATTATTGGCATTTTATTCAAGGTGAAGCTGTGTCCTTATTTAACATCAATGTATGTATATGTTCGCTTCGTGCGTAGGCTCCATGTATAATTTATAATTATGTAATTGATTTTACGAAGTCGTAATAAACGTATCTTAAAAATACCAAAAGTCGAATTGAATAAAGTTTAAAGTTTCATTGTTTTGAAAGCTAGCAGTAAATTAATGAAGAATCAATGCTATCTTGACTCATCATGTTTGCCCACTAATCTACATTTATCTTAACTTGATATTTACGTAACGTTTTATCAAAAGTGGCACATCGATTTATTGACACGCCTCGCCATTATTTCACTTCCTTAACGGGTTCAATACTTTCTCGCATTTTATGTAATTTCATTATCATACAGTTATTAGTTACACGGTAATGTAATCATTGTTCTAACTTCTGAACACAATGAACTCACGCTAACCTACGCGGGTTTCGACATGAACATACTTCATTAGGTTTGCAAAGTAATCCGGTGAGTACTAGCCTAGTAGTTATTTTCTTGTATGCATAATTATTCCTGACTTATTGCTCAAATTGTAGAACGTGGTTTCTCAAGTGAATAGTTTGTTTTTGACCACTGTTAGAATATTGCTACTTAGTAAATTTAATAATTTTCATTAATTATTATTAATTCAAATGCATCGTTAAAGAGGAGTTTGATGTTTAAATAACTTAAGTTCTGCGATGTGCGAATGTATATAATTTGTCAGCAATGTGCAAATTATTGTGCATTGTAAAATAACGCTGCATTAGTCGAGGCGAAAGCGTCAGATGAATTATTCACAGTTTGTTAGGTTTGTTTCACAATTTACAAACCACATCCAAACTACTGGAATTTCCGTTAGAGGTCACCAGTTCCGATATGACACGATGATGTAATAAAAGTACGTACCATAAAAAAACTTTAGAGTACAATATACTATGTACTTATTTTCTAACAAGTACTTTATCTTTTTTTATTTTACAACTTACTATAAAATTAAATAAAAGAGATAAAAAATTAAAAAGCAGACGCAGGTAGTGAGTGTCAACTCGGGTGCCCCATTTATCATAAGTTGACACAAATCCGATCAAATATATAACGGGATTCGATTTTTATTATTAACCCAATCGGATTTTTGGTTATAAATTTCTACCTGTCTAATGCGATTATTACGTAAAATAATATTTTTCCACTTTTATGCTCGTAAACCTTACGCTAGTTACGTAACAGACGCAGTAAACGTCACATAAGCATAGATAAATAATTTGTATGTTAATTTTTTATTTCGTCACTCCTTAGCCCTTTTGGGGTAATCAAATAGTTGTACTGCGTAACTTTTATACATATAGCATGTCAGTCACTTAAATGAGCTTCTCACATTATATTAGGTACTGCGCAACTTCGCTTAGAGTCACAGTCCATCTAATGTAACTGCTCAGTTTGGGTGTGAAGGAGGAAGATTTAATGTGTTCGTCGAGTGGGGTCAGGCGGAATGACCCGTGGGGGCGCGGCGCTTGCCTCAATTAGCTGGCCTACACACGGATCACCAGAATCGAGGCACTGCGCCCGCGCCGCCCGCGTTACGAACCAGCCTCGAGCTGCACTTTCTCCCGTGGACTTATTTTAAAATCGTCTCCAACGCATGATCGACGCCCCATTGTTAACATAGATCATTGCGTAATAATATTTGAGGTGCCGTCAAATTTACAAAAGAGATGGTTTTGTTAATGTGTAATGATGCGTATTCTTTACCGTTGCCATTTAATTGTTAGGCAATAGATGCACGTCTGGTTAACCTATGTACAAAATATTACTTAAGACGACCGCTGATGTTCACGCCTTGTCCATAGTTTAGACTTATTGAAGCTGTCAGTCTGCCGTTCATTGCAATTTATAAGCCTAATAATTCCTTCACTTTGAAATAAATGTTTCAAAAGAAGTTGCAAAATAGTTAATACATAAGTGATTGTAAATTTATGGTGATATAAATAAATTATTTAAATAAATAATAATAATAATAAATAAATAAATAATGGGCTGTAATGTTTTATGGGTCCCATTAATTGTTGAGTTCTCGAATGCAATACAAGTTGGCATCTCATTTGAAAGATTATTAAATTTCATGAGCTTTTTGCTGTCCTTGTTTTAAAATGAATGTTGTCTCTGAGGGCTCGGAGGGTGTGTAAGAAGGTCATTGACCCCGTTCTCCGGCGTGCGGTGAATCGGCCCAGAATGGATTATTTCGAATCACCGCAACAGTCCTACATCATTCCCAATCGGAAATTCCACGCTTGATGTCTTCTTTGGTAACAGCGCTGCTTTCGTTATGATTTATGAGCGGTGCCCTCCGACTTGTAATTATCTGACGTTATTTTGTACGACTACATACATACGTACCATATTCGGGGTTCACGATAACACACTTCTTAGTAATCAAGTAAAGACACAATATTGTACTTCTAAGACTTAAAATCCAAATACAATGATAGATACTAACTATTCTCACACTATTGTTGTATAATTAATTTAACGCATATACTGTATGACATACATAATGTGCGGAAAAAAACATTTAATTTTAATTTTATTCCATCACGATTATTTTTTAATTCCAACACTTTGGAAACTAAATGCATGTCTAATATTTTAAAGAAAGAACTTGAGTTTTGTGTATTTGAAGGGTAATTTCCGGAAAGTTTTTCCGGTGATTATTGTAAACATTAAGGCCACTTTTTAATGAAATAGTAGGTACACCTCTATAAAGGAAAATTTGAATAGAATATATTATGCACACATCGGTTTAATCCAGATGAAGTATAGTCTGAACGTTAGTACTAAGATAGTTCAAGAAACTAACACAGAGTATTCAGTGATTTTGTTTTCTTATTATAAGGTTTTTATTAACTTGCAATGTATGTATGTATGCTTGTATGTTCGGGTGGAACCTTGCAATCGATTTTGAAGCAGATATCTTCAACCGATTTTGCTCTAATTTTGAAAGCATGTGTATACAGCGTGACAATACAATATTATAATGACATGGAGCTGATCTGATGCTGGAGCTGGAAGGTGGCCATAGGAACTCGGTAAAAAATCGTCGCAACATCATCGAGTTTGGACTTGTTTGATTCGTCTCGAGACATTCTAGTAAAAGCTTGTTTTTAAAAAGCTTTTTAATTTAATTTATTTAATTAACTATTAAACTCAACACTTACTACTTTTCCAAGATTTCGAATGTGCTGCTACTCCACTAAAAAAAAATACATAAAATTTAAATGATTTGCAGTATATTAAAAAAAAAAATCATAATCCTCCGTTCCAAAAATACAAAATTTTGTAAGACAAGCATTGTATTTATTATTTCCATAAAAAAGATTTCAACGCGTCCTGATTTCTCTCACCAACGTCCAAAAAATTGTGTGGTACTTAATATTCCGTAACCCGTGCCCTAGTAATAATTTAGCACTTCTATTAACACAATTAACGTCTCTTTTGAACAAACAGTATGCTCCTGTTCTAGTTATCACTTATTCTATTAACGTACTTTGTTATAAACATAAGGTATACACACACTGCCTATTTAGGTCAGTATCAGATAGATACATCTACGTATACACGTATGTATATAATAGTCTAAGGAAAATAACGTAAACGTTATAATTGAGAATGTTGTAGATTAATTATTAATAATTAAAAATAATTGAGTTAAATTGGTATACGACATGCTACAAGAAATTTGTGTCATTCTTAATTGTGATTATGAAATTATAATAATAAAAGTAGTGGAGAGTGTAACACGTAAAGTAATAATGATATTTTTCGATGAAATGATGTGTTATAGTCCATATTCGACTTTATTCTTTTAGTTATTTTTTCTTTTAAAAAGACAACCCCGCACTCCCGCAGGAATAAATTATGTGTCGCGGGTGACTTTACAAACATACATGAAACGGACACAAAGAACACCCAGACCCAGAACAACAATTTGTGGATCACACAAAGTGTTGTCCTACGTGGGATTTGAACCCACGACACTTGGCGAAGTAGGAAACGGCGTGGTGACCGTTAAACCACTAAGCCAAACGTGCAGTCATGATATTTAGACTTAGTTACACCGGTTACAGCAAAAGTTTCGTATGGTTTATTTGACAGATGGTTTGATACAATTTTTATAGAAGATAGAAAGTATCTCAGATAAGCTATTCGAAACTTATCTGTAACCGGTGAAACAGGGTCTTAATATTCATATCTTTATTCTTCTTTATTCCTACTAAAGAGGAAGGTTTACTTGTTGAGAGAGTGACAACAAGAGTACACGTATATGTATAAGTGGCGTATCATCTAATAATTATTTTTTAAATCCAAATAATAAATACGTCACTACCCTGAACGGACGTAGTTATTATTATTTATGTTTTAAACATCAAGGTTTATTTTAAGTACAAACAACAATATACTCATTGTATTAATTCAAACGTCAGTATTCACATGCCAAAGCCTAACAAGAATATATTACTGAACAAAATGAAATATAACACCGTGACGTACTCAATTTGGTTAATAAATAGAACGCACTTTAGTTTCTACCGGTGACCTTTCTTGTACAAAACACTTTTACTGAACAGTTCAAAAGTGAAATGTATGAATTGTTTTCATCGAGGATGAGTATGCACTATAATACTTTATTGAGTCTTAAACAATTGAAGAGACTAAATATTGTTTATGATTGAGATTAGAAACAAAAACAGACGGCCTACTTGATGGTTTAATGGATCCCTTTTAAGATATTATCTTAGCGTAGATGAAAGGCAATATCTGAAACGGGATATTGGCATCCTGCTTGCCCAGCCTCTAAGTAGCCCAATACGCTTATAAGTGTAAAGGCCGGGAAAACTCCTGGCGGGTCGTGACTGTGACGAGACCTGAGTTGGTTCATCACATCAGCCGTAAGAAGTCCACTGCTGATCGTAGGCCGTATTGATTTCCGTTCGACCGGTCAGTAGCGACCTGCATTTAACGAGTCCCTGCGATCTTAACTAGGTCGTCTATCCACCTTGCGGGAGGCCTTCCTACGCTGCGCTTGCCGTCACGTGGTCTACACTCAATAACCTTTCTGTCCCATAGGCCATCGGTTCTCCGAGCTATGTGCCCTGCCCACTGCCACTTCAGCTTGCTGACTCGCTCTGCTTTAGTTTTGGTAATTTAGTTCGTCTACGAATCGCCTCATTTCTGATTCGAACTCGTAAAGAGACCCCAAGCATAGCCCGTTGCATAGCTCGCTGTGTGACTCCGAGCTTCCTTATAAGGCCCATAGTAAGAGATCACGTCTCGGCACCGTAGGTAACACGCACTGATTAAAGATCTTCGTCTTTAAGGACTGTGGTACTTTGGACGAGAAGACACTGCGTAATTTCTGCTGAGTTGGTTATATGTAATTAATATAAAATATACACACAGAGCTCGTCACTTCTAGTGGTAGTACATTTCTAAAACTCACGCTCCACCAGCTGTCTGACTCAACCTATGGCTTTCGATCGGCGTCTATTTGTAAATTATTATTTCGATACGCTCCATTTACTGCGTTCATCTATAACTATTATCATAAAAAAGCTTTAGACATGAATCATAGTTTTTCTCCATGATGGAATAAAGAACATTAAGTGACTGTTCATGCATTTCGTCAAATAACTATAACTGTTTCTAATTTACATTATCTTAGGTCATCGAGATATTACGTACTACGTACTAGAGGAGCCACTCAAAACCAATTGTATGTTCCGTTTATATTTTAATTAAAACTAAAAAGCGCTGCAGCGCAGCCAAACAAATTAGTAGTCTAATCCAACAGTATTAACAAGCAGCGCTCTATCGCATTTGAGCTATAGTTTCCTCGCGAGCGAAATGTCATAAGCGCCGTGATTTTCATGGCGCTTACGCGTTTTGGCCAACGAACTGTTGCAAAGATTTGCTTTAATAGAGTAAGCGCCAAGCACAAAGCAGAACGGATAAATAGCTTTATACCTACGAAATTTTATTAGGAAATTCACACTGAGTAAATAGTACTTCAATAGCTTTGACAGTTTCAGTTTTTTGTAGAATGCATCGAGGTATAAAATATAAAAGCAGTTTTTTTAATTATACTTTAAGTATAATTTTAAGTGTAATTATTACAAAAAAAGTGTTAAGGGTTATTAACGAAGCTATTTTTAACAACATATTATTTTTCCTTATGCAATTAAATACGTTAGATACGTTGTGCATTTAACGTCACTTAATTCTACCTAAATATCACTTCTGTATGTTTTACTCTATAAATACGTATTTAATTTTAAAACAATTATATCTAGTTAATTACTGGTGAAAAGTTATTCCTTTGTTTTTCTCCGTATTCCTTGTATTATTAGTGCAATATCTCAAGACATAAAATGGCATATTTCACGAGTTTTAGAACGTTTTTAAATTTAAACAATCACACGCTAAAGCCACCGCTTCTCCAGAGTGTAGCTAGCAAGCGACTGAAGGAAGTGCGGCGCAAGCGCCGCAATTGCATGGAACACCGCACTTATGAGTGGCGTCTTCTCTATACATTATATCTCGATGTCTTAGGTTGAGTTTTCATACATTAATTTGTTTTCTGCTTTCAATATTGGTGATCACTAGCTCATGCCATTTGTTATGCCCATCATTAGTAACACGACAAATTGATCTCCGTCATGTATAGCGATGCACAATCATAATGTGAGCTCCTCTTTGCACATTACGTTCGAGAGCAAAACGTGACCACCCCGCTCGATGTCGTTGCGATAACCAAGTACTCGCAACTCGTACTTATTCCGGACAAACTTTGCAAGTATGTAGTCCAGTATACATCTTGATAACGCCCCGAATACCATATTCATTATTCACAAATTCCCTTTCAGAATTCTCAAGATGATTGTCTGCAACAGGCATTAATTTTCGCTTTCAAATGTCAATGTTGAAAATTGATTTACAGTCAATTGTATGCTTGAAGTTTATTACAGTATATGATAAAAAGGTTTAATTACAGGTCGACTGCAAATTGTACTTACCGCAGCTGATTTACATGTTTTTTTTACAACTTAAAGTGATAAAAATAAGCCAGTGTTCATCTAATGACAAAATACGAGAATAGTTCATAGTATCTGCGTATAAACACTCGTTTTTTCGTGGTAACTGATATCATTTAATTTTATTTGTTCGTTAACACTGTGTGAGTAGGGTTGCCAGCACTTCACCTGTATGTTGATATGTCTCACGTGAACTCACGTGGTAACACCAAATAAAAGGCATAACGCTACTATTTAACTGGTGGGTCAAAGTAAAACAGAAGGGTAGTTGTATTTCCAGCTTAAATCTACATATATAAAAGAGGAAAGTGACTGACTGACTGACATACCCAGACATCAACGCACAGCCCAACCCGCTGAAGCTAGAATCCTGAAATTTTGCATGTTGGTTCTTTATATAACGTTATTGAGCACTAAGATAGGAATTTTTGAAATTTCACCCCTAAGGGAGTAAATCAGGGGATGAAAGTCTGCGTGAGCGAGTAAAAGGCTAAAAGCTAGTTCTCGATAAATCCCAAAAGTAACTGGTCTCTTGTTTGCTGGTAATTAAATAAGCTTGGTTGTAATTCTCATCGAAATATTTATTTAAAAAACAAGCAATATATTCGGAAACGAGAAAAGAAGCATGAATATTATAAATTCAAATAGATTCATAGAATTAACCTTTGCAACAATAATATCTGCATCTACAGCTAGAACAAATTGTACTCACGACTGTGTGGTACTGCACATCCTTGTTCCGATCAAAGCTTCAGTGAATCACGCCGTGATTGAGTTCCGCGAATTGGTTTGCATACCACATTACCGTTAAAACCTTTATGGTACTAAATTCGCCTCGAGAACCAATGTCAAGTGATAATTCCGATGTAATTATGGCGCCTCTGAAGTTTATACGAAGTAAAATCATTCCTTTGCTAATAATGTCTGCATTTTTGGCTGAAATGAGACTGTTAATGATCTCAAATTGTAAACTTAAAGTTTAAATTTTATTTGTATGTAGGTGTAAAAGCTGTACTTTAAGCTTGAAATGTTTTAATCTATATACTAATATATGTATAAAGCTGATGAGTATGTTTGTTTGTTTGAACGCGCTAATCTCAGGAACTACTGGTCCGATTTGATAAATTCTTTCAGTGTTAGATAGCCCATTTATCGAGGAAGGCTATAGGCTATATATCATCACGCTAAGACCAATAGAAACGGCGTATCAATAAAGAATGTTACAAAAACGGGGGAAATTTATTACGCTGCGGGCAATAGGAGACGTAAACGACCCTGCATGGGTCAGCTAGTTAGAATATAAGATGGTATCCAAGAAACTACTGTGATGGTCATGTCATGTCAGTAAGCTATTTCTGATTTACTTACCATTAACACTTTAAATACTAGAATATACATTTTTGTAACTGTTTTTATTAAAATCTTTATCTTAATTATAAACTTTTATTTTAGATCATTGCATAGCTTACATCTCTTAAACTATTCTGCGGATTTGAATGCAATTTTCCACAACAGATAGTATAATTCAAAGGTTTTTTTTTTTTAATGTTTTTATAAGACAACTCCCGCATTAGGAATAAACATCCTGTGTCGCGGGGGACTTTACAGACATACATGAAACGGACACAATTAACACCCAAACTCAGAACAACAATTTGTGAATCACACAAAGTGTTGTCCCGTGTAGGATTTGAACCCACAACACTTGGCGAATTGGCAAGCGGCATGGCGACCGCCTAAACCTCTAGGCCAACTGTGCAGTCATAGTAAGGTTTGGTTTATATATGTAATACATGAATATTGTAGTAGAAAAAAAAAGAATTTAAAAAGTCTTCCGTGCGAAGCCGGACCGGGTCGCTAGTCTTTAATACATTACTTTATGATTTTTATACGTTATTTAACAGAATTACGTCTTTTACCACCTGCTCTGACTGCGATAAACTGAAATGTAAATTGCATACAGCACATCAAACTAACTGACCGCCATTCATAATTATAGTGTTCTGTAACAAATGGGCCGGTAACAAAACAGTATCCATTTCAATCTTGCATTTACAAGGAAAGTAATTATTATCTGTACATAAGTCAGTACTTCACGTAACAGACAATGTAACAAACAACCAATAGGAATTAGGATGGCTAGCTAATCATTTATCTTGTACGCAGTCTTGTTTCCGAAATGTAAACATTATCTAATTTTAGTTATCAATTGCACGGAGCTATTACATAAGTCCAGATCCAACACACGATGACAGCTTTGAACTGCCTTTGCGCAATATCTTTGCAGCGATATGTTATATAAAGACGATACGCTTGCTTATTAGGTACTATGTGTTTACTTAGAAAAAAAAATACTTTGTTTTATAATAATAAGAGAAACAAGATACAGAGCATACTTTGAATGTACTTTAACTTGTGGCCTTGCAATGATCAGGTGTACAAGGAAGTCGGTTAAAAAGTTGTGTATCTGAATCAACTGCATTGTTAAAATGCTGCGTTATATATTTTTTAAATTCGTTGATACATTGGTTACAAATAGTTAAAGTTATTTTCTGTTTGCATTTTAATACACTACAGCAGAACCTGTAAAATACTAAATTGGAATAAAGATCAATATAAAGTCAACTGAGATCGGCATCGTATTTAACTTGAATTTAAGAATTGTTCGTTTTAAAACACATATCACAAATATGTATTTGTAATGCGTACGTGACTTAATTAGCTATTTCTAAATATTGTTTTACCCACACAGTGACTGCGACCTGATATGCGCACGTCAAAACCGTCCTATGCATAAATTGTTAAATAAAAAATATATGTAGATGAAAACGCCTTTCAAATGTGTCAAGGGCCTTTTCACTTTGTAACATATTAACTCTAGGTCACTTAAAAATATTTAAAAAGTAAAGTACTGTCCACTAAAAACTTAAAACTATTAGATAAGGATATTTAGGCACGGGTGTGTCAGCACGCGCAGGTTATCTCCATTCGGGACAGTTCACTCGTTATCTAAAAACTTACGCTTGAACCCACTTAATCTTAAGTAAATATTTGACTTAGAAAGTGCAGTTCCGTGTAACACGTTCATAGATAACACGCGTGTTTGTGATGCTCTGGAAGAAACTCGCACTTTGAAAAAATAATTTCAAATGAAATACATGTTCATTGAGAAATAAACACGCTATCTCCACCCTTGACACAAGATTTATAATCAGCTTTGGATTTCTATTTTATCTCGAAAACAAAACATTTGTTCAGTATGATTACAAAAAACTTTAATCTCTCCTTAAGTTGTTAGTTTTGTAAAAAAAAAAACCTTAAACGTTAAATAGCTGCTTCAAAAATCTATGGAAGTTATCATGGGTTGAAACGATTCGAGTTTTGTTATTTAAAAAGTTCTTCAAAGCTTCTTTCAATTCTAAGAAATAGATAAGTTATAACAAGGAAATGAATAACATTTTTCAAATATGACTGTGATAGGTGATAATAGTTCATAGTGGCATTTACAAGATCAAAATACAAAAGGTTGTCAGTACTTTGATCACAACAGGTCAAGATTGCAATACTTGGAATGTTATTTTGTACCATGGTACTCTCATACAGAAATACGAATCCTGACAATATAGGATGGTAGTTTGATACATACGACATAATTACGTTGGTACTTGTAAGTTTAACCTGTGTACAAAGATCTTGTAACGGTACCGGTGTCGAGCTGTCCATTCAAATGAAAATCATCTCAATCGCGTCACGTCACTGTTGTGCGCACATTAATATGTTATTATTTACAGTACATGTACGTCACCGAAGTATATTGTATAGTATTAATGGTGCTGTCAATAATGATCCACTGGGTTTTTGTGTCTACTACAATCAGGCTGTAGGCGACAAAAAATACAACATTGATTAGTGATAAAACCCCCGGGGTTTTATCACTAATAGTCTTCATTCAATTAAATGCTTTGTGTTTTTTTGTAATATAATTTTTCTTATAAATATAAAAAATATACTACAACACTTATAAGATTTGTAAAAAAAATACACTACCATCTCTGAGGAAATATGAAGTACGCAACTTCGACCAGTCTAATGATAGTAGCGACGCAAACGTATAATTTAATATCCCACTGAACACGAGTACAAACAAATGGAATGGTTTGATATGATTTTACGAGAAGATTTTTTTTATTGAGTCTTGTCACAAATAAACAGCGTAATCTTATATATAAAATTCTCGTGTCACAATGTTAGTTACCATACTCCTCTGAAACCGCTGGACCGATTTTTATGAAATTTGGTGTGCATATCGGGTAGGTCTGAGAATCGACCAACATCTATTTTTTATGGCAAAACAACGTTTGACGGATCAGCTAGTATATATATATAATTGGGTTTATGTATATTTTTGTACTTATATTTTACAAGGTAATAACCATCACTGCCGCGTAAGATTGGCAATTCATTCACAGAGGTCACGCTGTATGTTAAATAATATTAGTATAAAGATACACTCGTTACTGACGTACACTTTTGCCTTAGGCTATGTGATATAAGCTGGACACAATGACTGGTTATATTCTCACGATCCTTTGTCCTGTTATAATAAGGTAGCTATTGTCGTGGATACGGTTGAGAGACTCGTCGTGAGCACCCTTAGGATTCCGCTGCGACGCGATAAGAATTTAGATTGCTTTCTTCGTTTCAATAGATGATTTAATAACTAATAGTGTATGCTTGAGCGGATATGAGCATAACCCTTGAGGCACTTTATACGACAAACGATGTCATATACCGTGGCACCGCATATCAGTGTCGTTATTAATTAGCTGAGCACGGAATTCACCCTTGAAAGCGATTACTTTAACCTACTTTTCACTGTAACAAGATACAAGAACGTTTGTTCCTTGTTTTTTGGTACGGTCAAATAAAACCGTTTCATAAATGAGATTGAAAAAAGTTTTTAGACTATAGAATTCAAATATTAACTGTAAATTGAAAAATAGATATACATAGATATAAGATTGTCATTTAGGGTTTGTTGTTAGTGCACGGGTGATAATTTATTTTCTCTTTCTTTGATTAGATCGAGCGGTTGGCGCAATACGAGCGGCTTGTAGGTGGAGGATGCGCGCGTCGTCGCGCGGCGCGTCTTTCGGACCTGGAACGCGTGCAGGATCTATTTCCGCACGATTACCTAGCGCTGCACGATGCAGACGCGCCCGCGGCATTGGCCTCGCATCATGCACAGGTAACTTAATCATAATATAAGATACACTTATTAAAGAAATCACTCATTAAATATCACCAAAAAGTGAATAAAACTGGTCCCAATCTGGGTTATCAATGAAAAAAATTCGAGATGCACGCCTCAAGCTACGCATATGGCAAAACTGTTTAACTCCAATGTATTGTATCCTATTAATACGAGATAAAACTGTAATTTTATACTAATTACACATTCAAACATAGTAAATTTTGTAGCCGGTATCGGCAATAATTATGAATTATCACAGCCAAGCATTTTATAACACGTTTATTTCCGCATAACACGCATATATAGCATGACATAATTCTGTTCCAGAAACAAAAGAGCCTACGAAAACGACCGAGCTTGGATATCGGAGGGCCAATCGGTGCTAGCAGCACAAACCTTTCACCTCGAACGTTCATCATGGAAGCACCTGTCCAGCTTAGCCCTCTAGGCACCACCTCCCCACCGCTAGACCGCCATTTATTCCTCTTCAGCGATTTAGTACTCGTTGGAAAATCGAGAGGGACAAACTGCTTCAAATTAAAGGAGAGCGTTAGACTTGCCGAAATATGGATATCGTTGAATGACGGCGATGACACAGGATTTCTATTTGGATGGCCGACTGTCAACGGTGTTGCAAATTATCTTGCCACTTACCCCACACAGGCTGCGAGAGACACTTGGTTTAGGTACGTATATAAGTACTGTTTCGAAACTAATGATAAATCCAAACTGTCACCAATAAGGAGTTCTTCACAATTTTGAATGATTCTGTTACCTAATATTAAAATTTCTTTCTTTGCAGGAAAATTCAAAATGCCTTAACCGCTCAACTGGCTACAGAACCAAAGTCTACAAATATACAAATTTTCTACAAAGATATGACGAGTTCGATTGAATTTGTAAGTATTTACTTGTCTATCAGCGTATCATAGCTTATCATAACACAATAATACTTAGATGATCTATTTATATACACCTTTTGTTAAAAGTAATTACGCTTTTACAGTGTAAGACAGTGTCTGTGAATCCAGACATGAGCGCACGTTGCGTCGTTCGTCAAGCGCTGCACGTTCTCCAGAATGGTAGTACAGAAGCAGAAGATCATGAAGGAGAGGGGGATAATGAGAGTGACGGGAGATGGGGAGCTGTTAATGAATTCAGTCTCTGTGTGAGAATGGGAAGAGATGCACCACCAACACCATTACGTGGCATTGAAAGGCCTCACGCTATACAGGTAAAATAAACTGAATCTGTTATCGCAAACAATTAAATAAAGTTTATTCATGTTAAAGTAAAAGTTTTAAAATTAATTTGTGTGCATAAAAAATTAATTAACTTGTTCATGATTATTACGTCAAAATAGTTTAATTATATAATTACAAATGAATTTATAATTAAATAACTTAATTATGTAATTCTAAATATTTTATATTCAAATTTTGTGGCTAGTCGTATAAAACTTAGTGTGCCACTGAATGTCATGTGATGAATTTAGTTAACTTTTGATTTCGAATTTAGTCACTACTTAGCCTCGGTTTAAAATTAAGATTTCTGTTACAATGAACTCTTCACGCTACATGTGCTTTAGTTGCATTTTTAAACAAAACTGTTTTTATAATTTCAGATGTCTAGAATAAGGCAAACGTTATCAAATGAAGATGGATTTGACTTGGAGCACGTTAATGCGAAAAATAATCCTTGTGGACTGGTATTCGAACTGCGTAAGAAGAACCAAGGATTAAAAAAGTAAGCATATACAAATAAATCCTTCAAAGGTAAAGGGGAATGCAAGTTACATTTTTTACACTTCATTTAATAAAGAATGTGCAGCTTTGTCAGACTGTGAATACGATTTATGTCGGTATAATGCCTGATCTGGCTACAATATAGGATACATCTGACTTGATTGTATATTATGACCATACCATCTACCCACGTGAGACAATATTTTTATTTTCACGTTCTTTTTGTGCACGGCATTAACTTTATATCTTCTTTTCAATTGTGCTGATGAGTTGATGAAATAAGTTTGTTGTTGAGGTGAGTTGTATGAATTAAAATAATAATCGGGAATATAACAGAATAATTTATAAATATAATAGGCACAGTTAGATTGATCTCAAAACTGCCTCGTTAGTCTCGCGGTTGGCGTGTGCGACTGCTGATCATGAGGTCTCGGGTTCGATTCCCGGGTCGGACCAAATGTTTGTATGATCTACAAATATTTCTTTCGGAGTTTGGGTGTTTTCTATGTATAATATGTATGTATTTACAAAAAAAAAGTATATATGTATTTGTATCAATTGTCTAGTACCCATAACACAAGATCTGCTTAGCTTGGGACTAGATGACGTTGTGTGTTAGATGTCCGAAATATTTATTTATGTTCTTTTTATTTAATTTATTATCTATCCTGAAAGGTTACAGAATTTAATATTTCGAAATATTGCCATTAAAGTTTTAGTTCGAGAATAGACTATTTCTGTATACTATCCAAATCCACATAGTGTCCAAATGTGTAATTAAACACAAATTTTAAACTTGACTCAGACCTGAAAATATTATGACTGTTATTGTATTCAGTGTAAGCAGCCTTTAATGTCTTGGCTCTTTCTTCACCAGCGGCAATCCAGGCGGACGTGGTCTACGTCTACTCCGCCGAGGAGGTCGACTATTCGGCGTGGCACTAACGCGCTTGTGTGGCGGCGTCGTGCCACCAGCGCTCATGCTAGCTTTGAGAAGACTGAGAGCGCTCGCGCCTAATACACATGGAGTCTTCCGCAGGAGTGCTAATGCTAAAGCTCTGAGACTATTGAGAGATAAGGTAAGAATATTTGAGATAATGTTTATGTCAATATTCACAAATTATGCAAAATTCTATGTTATAAGGCACTTCACAATGAGAATATCGAATTGTACCCGCATTTTTAATGTCGTGTAACTGTAATGGTCTTTATAAAAAACTTCGTTTTTAGCATTTTAAATAAGCGAGAATCTAATGGAAATACTCAGTACAAGACGGGCTAAGGGACAGATGCCCATACTTGTCAAACCACGATCGCAATGATTAGACCATAATTATGTTGTTTGGTAAACAGAAGAGGTATTAAATTTATTTACAGTAATAGAATAGCAAGGCTAAGAAAAAATAGAAACAGAAGTTTATTTTTCAAAGATGAGTCAAAACTCTGTGTTTTTAATAAGGCCTCATAAGGGGCTCAATTAATCTCAACACCTCCAATTTTTTAAATTAATGCTATGGTTATCTTAACAAGATTTTTTATTAACAGTTGGATACATTGGGGCCATGGGCAGAGGGATGTCCAGAGCTGGAACGAGCACCGGTGCTGCTTTTGGCTGCACTCGTCAAGGAATTTTTCCGGGCTTTACCACAGCCACTACTCGCATCTGAATTATACCCTGCATGGCTACAAGTACTCAGTAAGTATTCTTCCCGATCATGATGATATTCATCATTGAAAAGATATGATTTAAAAGCAATTTTTTCCAACTTTTTTTTGTTACAGCATTATCGCAAAACGAGAAAGTGGCAGCTGTTCGGTCTCTATTGCTGAAGCTACCTAAATCGCACTATACAACGTTGATGTACTTTATCTGCCTCCTTCAAGCTATCGCCAAGAAATCCAGCATAAACCTCATGTGCCCGATGAACTTAGGTGTATGTGTTGGACCAAGTCTTCTTTGGCCCAATACACCCTGTGACAAGGCTCCCAAGGCAGTGCCAATGGTTGTAGAACTCTTAATAATTAAAGCTGAAGCTTTATTTGGACCTCAGATTATAGGTCTTTTGGGCAATGGCAACCCTGAAACCTCAAACGCTTTATTGGATTCGGGAGCTGAAGAAAGCGACAGTTTACATTCTGTTGGTATATCTTTAGACTCTATGGAATTGTCTACGCCACGTAAGGAAAAATTATCACTAAGTCGAGATTCGGGTCTTACACTTTCGGAAGATGATTCGAATAGCAACGGAGGTAATAGTCCTGCACCACGAAATATCCTCCATAGTTTATCGGCCCCAACGTGCAATATGCAGCAGAATTCTAAACTAATGATGCAGTACTCTACCGATAACCATAACGTAAACAGACTTCCTCAGATTGCTCAAAGGCAGAACGTTTATTCCAACAAATCCGATCTTTACAGTACTGTCAACGAAGAATTATATACAACGCCGTATTTAGGAGAGCGCTACGTACATAATTCTATTAACATTGGAATCTCTAACGGTATAGATGAAAGAAATTATGTATCCAAAAAGGCTCTTCAACGTTCAACAGCTGATATATACGAACAAAGTCCTGCGAAATATATAACTGGCTTAGAGCCCCAAAAACCACCGAGAAGTAATGTTTCTAAAGCAGCTCGAACATCGAAAGTTTACAGCATGTTTGCTGAAACTCAAGAAGCAAATAAAAATGAAGCTAATAAAAAATTTAACCGAGCCAAGAGTTCAGACAATCTTTTAGAACCGAAACAAGAAAATATGGACAACAAACGGGACCTGGTTTCTAGTCAAGAAAATATAGTTTACAGCAATATACATGATCTAGCATTGTTCACAGAAAATATTCAGAGACAAAATCAATATCAGACACATTCAGAAACAGTATCTAATACGAACTATGCACGAGTATACACGGGCTGGGAGAAAAAGAGCGCTAATTATAACAATAAGTCGAATAACTGCCCTTCAGAGAGCATTTATGGACTTATGACTAATAGCCAAGGCGAGACCTCGCAAAGCAAAGTAGAAGGAAATATTACACCGGCAGCCACCATTTTTACAAGAAATGACTGGACTCGTCAAGCAGCGAGGACAAAAAGTTTAGAAGTAAGCGAAGAGATAAATTCAAATTCAGAAAAAATGCGCAACGGTAACTACGAAGTTAATGTTACAAATTGTTGCCGAAAACGACGATTTGATCCAGCACATATGTGCACAAAAAGCTGCTCTGTACAGCCAAACTCAAACAGGGAACAGGAAAAGCACATGAACCCGTTACAAAATTCATATTCTTACGTTGAAAATATCCATAGTAACAACACCGAAGAAAACAAGAAATCAAGACTACGTAATTACAATACCAATAAACTCAATCAATCTAAGTCGTTGGCGAACATTATACTTCAAAGTGACTCCAGCAGTAGTGACACGCTGTATCAGCCACAAAATGCTTATAGCAGCAGATCAGCGGAGTCACCAGCAAGTGAAAACTCCTTTGAAAACTGCTACACAACACAATACATTGACCCTCTGTACACGTCAGTGTACAACCGTCGAAGGGACATTTTTCACGACATGAAGTCGACCAACATGTTCCCTTCTGATATTTACAAAGCGACGCCGACAGCCGTTCAACCCGAGTACAATAACTCGGAGAAAGAACACACCAAGAAACCGCCACATATGCCTCCACCAGTCCCACCACGGAAAATCGTGTACCAAAGGGTACTCAAGAAGTTCCAACCAGTGCACGTAAATAAGGATGATAAGAATTTGCGATCTAAATCTGTGCCCAGACTTTACAGGGAGCCATCAAACGGTGCTGATAAAAAGGGGCAAAACAATGTGATCGCTCTGGACGGCTCAGAATCAGATACCGAGTCTGAATCATACGTATAAACGCTGAATAAGCACAAATATAACATTCGTTATTTAAAAGAAAGTATATTTTAAAATAATAATACATATGTGTCAAATTAATTATGATCTGTTTTGAACAAAATTTGTTAGAAACTTAGAATAATCTCTACCTTAGATTTTTAATGTTTTGATCCAGTTTGTGTACTACTTATTAATGTTAAGACGCTATTACTTTTTAGCGACTCGTTAAGGAATATATTGTGAATCCCGCCTTGAAAATGATAATATGTGACCATAACCAGAGTTGTTTTGGTGATGTAATTCCAAAGACGTAAGAATAGTTTCAAACTTAATGGTATTATGTAGATGGACGTATCGATGGGATGTTTATTATTTAGTCCTTAATCATTTGTTTAAGATAGGACGTTTATATGCCAATCATTCGCTAATAACATTAGATATTTGACGTAGTGTACCTAACAATAGATGTTTATAACAATTCTACTGATTGTATGTTAAATACTTTTTAATAGATTGAATAAAACTAAATCAACCACAGAACATATAATTTAAATTATTCTCATTGATTATATAATACTTTTAAATGAAATATAATTTAATATAAAAACTTTAAAACGTTGACTTGGAATATAACACTTATTTTATATTCCTATTTTATATGCCTAACGATGGATATAAAATAAACGGACTTTCATGTGTCATTTATATCTGAATATATAGATATTATTAATTAAAATCTACCTGTGTATATAATGTATGATATATTGTACCTACACTTATATGAAAAGTATATTAAATGGTTTTAATTAACTTGTTTTTTTATTACATAATCTATACTAATATTATAAATAGGTAAAGTTTCTAACTTTGTATGGTTGTAGGGGATAATCTTCGGAAGTACTGATCCGATCCTGTAAATTCTTTCACTAACAGAAAGCGACACTATTTAGGAGTGACATAGACCTAGACATAGAGAGAGTTTTATTATGATTGAACAAAAAATTCAGTTAAAAATAATAGTATTTGTAAATCATGTCGAAGAAAAGTGGGTGGTTAACGCCCAACGAAGTGGGCACGGTTCGGCTAGTAATTTATATTTAAAGCTGCCCTTCTTACTATTTAGTAAGAAGGGCAGCTAGAGAGGAATAATTTTATTCATTGTTTCAGAAATATTTTTATCATATCTCTTAATATTATTATTGAATAACTAGAACTAGAATAATAACTAATTTAATAACTGTTTACCCTCATGATATGTTGCGACATGATAACTTTTGCACCAAAGGGACCCTATGAATCTATTTTTTACCCGACTACGGCGAAACCAAAAGAAGGGGTTTATAGTTTTGGCAGCCTGTGTAGGTTCCACCGTAGTACTTAAACTTCTGATACGATTTTAATGAATCAATCAAGTCAATAGATTCTTAATAATGGCCCGGGTGACATATGTTAAATAAATTTAATCAAAAGTGTTTAAATCTCTCTGAGTGTTGTGGTTTAAACTCTCTTGTTTCAACGTTTAACTGGATGTGCCGATAAAACAATATTCAAAACTCTTTAAAATACATTTTTCTATTTTTCGCAAGAACCACAAAGTCACGAACGAACAGAATTACATTTAAAATGATCGTGTATGACCAGCGCTTAAGCCAAAGTGAAACTGTTTCGCAATGATTCTCTTTCTAGAATCGCTAACGCCTCCATCTCTCAACGTGACTTACCTTTGGGAGACGTCATGCCCATACATTTGTTAGTTTTGAACGTTATTGTTCACGTTTGTAGAATGTCAACTTCGCTGGGCGGATGAATATTAGACATGTGCAAGCTACAGCATATGACGCTCTATCGTCTGTGCTTACTTCGGACGGGAATGTATTGAATGTACATGTACATTTTTAAAACAAACACAATCCTACCACTATAACTTGTGTACACCAGTATTATTTCACATGGTATATAAATATTTCAATATTATTACCTGTATAGAATATTGCAGTTTAGTAATAAAAATAAACTGCAATATTCTATATATATATGCCTGTCTTCTTCTTCGGGCTTAAACCAATGAGCCGATTCAGATAAAATTTGGCATAGAGATACTTCGAGTCCCAGGAAAAGATAAAGAATAGTATTTATCCTTCATATCCTCCATTAACGGGGTAAATAGAAGGGTGGAAGTTTGCATGGTGAATTGATAGCCACTGAACCGATTTAAATGAAAGGGCGTTTTGTTAATGCAGTTGTAACAACTTTATGAGCAGAATCAAGATCTGTTAGCACAGTTCTAAAAATATATTAAATACATGAAAATAATAAGTATGATTCACTTTATAAACGGTATAAATCTCATAACTATTTATAACATATTGCCAGCGATACAGGCTACAGGATCTGCCGTTCTCCTTTGTTATGAAGATAACTCTAGTCGCAGCAAATATTTGAAACAGCTTTTACCTATCCATAAAATAGTCCCATAGTTGAGGGACATTATAAAGTAAAATAATCAGTGTTATGATTTAAGGGTTAAACTGCTGAGTTGATTTTATTTAAATTCTACAGGTGGAACAAAAACCACATATTCGATTGAAAATAATTTAATCTTTTTATAAAAAAATATCATAATATACTCTCATCATCATTATCATCACAGTCATAACTAAAACAAACCTAAACAGCAAATTACCATATAAAACTGGTGATTACTAATTAATTATAAGAAGTAAAAATAATTAATTTATATACAAATCTAATAATCCAAAAAATAGCTTTAGTCATTTTCGAGACAACTATAATACTACCTACTACAATCAAAATCTTAACAGAGTTAATTAATTTTATAAAATATTAATTTCAATTTCACATGAGAAACAATAAATATTTTTGCATTTTATTTTGTACCCTGTACCTAATGTTACACACGTATATCTGCTTGACATTTTTTCATTCACATTAACTACTACAAACTCTTTATATGCTGCAATTGTACCTAATTAAAAGTAAATTCTCTATGCGGTTCTTAAAATCATAACGTTTCAGTAGGTACCCTGCTAGCGATTTACCTAATACCCAACTATATACGCTACATTACACATGTGGACTACTGCTCATAATTATAAATAAATAAATATAAACCGTTCAAAATGTTATCGATTCGAAATTCTTATACGTATTAATTAATTATTAACTAGCTTCATAACTAATTTTAAACATCTTCATGTGTATTTATAATATAATCGATAGAACTTCGTTTTTTGTGTAGGAGTCTAATTTTATTCAGATCGATCTGAATACTTGCTTGGGTCATATGGTAAATCAAAGCAAACCAAACTTTTATGAGGTCACGTTTTAGAGATAAGCAATAGGATAAAACCAAGTCATTGACCAACTATTTATAATAATGCTTTTATCTTTGATACCGTTACTTTAAAAACTTCAATCTTACTGCATTATGTTAATGTAGGTAACGCTCAGATTACAAAAGAAAGCTTTTTTTTTGTAATCTGGGATGTAACGTATTAAAAAAATTACATTATATTTTCTTCATAGTCGCATTAATAAAATAGTGCATTTGTGTTTATTAAAAGATACATTTTTTTGATGACAGTCAGTATTGCCAATTTATCTTAAATGGAATGTTTTAAATTAATACTAAAAACCACAAAAGGAATATCAGTACTTGATTGATAGCATTGGTTGAAATCTATACAATAGTGAAACGTAAATAAACGGTATTCTGTACACTATATGAACCGTTTAAAACATGTAATATGGCGATTTAATACAGACTTAAAACAACTTATAATTAAGAATACCTTAGTCGACGATATTTGTCAGCCGAATTAAGTCGGGATTCACAGCATAAGTTATCATGATAGGACAGTTTATTAAATTAATCCATTCGTGTAATGAATCCTTTCTTGTCTTGTCACGATACCATGCGAGTCCTGCAGCATGGGATGAATTTATTTATGAAGCCATCTTCTATGTCTTAGGTGCAACCGTAACAGTGGTGTCCGTATTATTCTCATCTCTGGTCTCTGGTGGTCTTTTGTCCTCTTCATCTTCGACAGGAGCCACGTAGTTCCATGATTGTGTCACGCCAGTACCGAACAAGATGAAGTAGCACGCTGACGCAATGTACAACGATGCTCCTGTTATGAATACTGGTCGCCACTCCGCGAAACCGTTCTGTAATCACAGATAGAGGAAATTTTATTAAATAGTTAAAAGCATGTGGGAGCCTTTTTGTCTCGTATGGTATTACCTCAAAATTGAATTTCTAATATATTTGTAGCTACTACTTCGAATTACCTTCATGAATAACCAAGGAACTCCATTTGCTCAATGTAGCAATATCCATTTAGCTAACTATTGCATTGCTCCTTGCATTATTAATCTCCAATTTAATAATAATAGAACAGATTTTACTTATCACAAAACAATTTGTTGGAAAATTAAAAAGACTTACCCCATTTTTAGTGAAGTAAGCAGTCACGAGTGGCGTAACAAATCCGGCGGTGTTACCAATTCCATTGGCAATACCATAAAGAGTACCAGCAAAGTTTGGTGCCAAATCCTGACAGTTCACAAGATTGGTAAGTGTGGCAGCTCCATTCGAACCCATGGAGAATGTGATGAGAGCTACAGAAAGGATAGGCGCACAACCAGTGTAACCCAGCGCGATTAGGAGAAGACCTGGCACGACGTGAGAGAACAGACAGAAGAACTTCCTCATGAACGTCGTCGAGACTACGTTTTGTTTCACGATCCTGTAATACAATAATATTTTAACAATAATTAGGTGAACAAAATAAATGAAAAAACCTAACAGAATAGCTAAAAACCATTCATAACAAGTTGAGGTTTTTAATATAACACATACTGGCTGTAAATAAAATAAATGAGGAACATTCTCTTTTTTCCTTAGTGTCCTGTGTAGCTAGCAGATATAAAGAAAATGAGGGGAAAAAGGGGAAATATTGTTAATTTGATGTATGATGTGATGATGTAATGATTTTATCATTTATGGCGAAAATTCTTTTTTCTCTATGCAACGCATTATGGCTTCATTTCTTATTTATTGTACGTACAGGCACTAGGTACTTTATCAGCTTTAATACTATTAGCAAAAATACTGAAAAATAAAATCTCGACTTAAGTTATTGTGTTTCATAAATGTACTTCTACATAGAATAATATATACCCTCTTGCTTTTAGGAAAAAGATAAAATTAAACTTGAAGAAAATTACAAGGTTTGTATAGGTACTATTTATATAAAAAATACAATGTTGGCTCAACGAAACGGAAAATTCCTAGTAACATTTTCTAAACAAACGAAACCGCATAGTAATGTTCTGCCATTGTTGTCCATTAAAGATAAAACCATAGCAAGAAGTATACGAGTATATATATAATCACAATTGCTTCACAATGACATCGTATGTCCTTTGGAATTAAAACATCTTTAAAGATACACAGCATTTTACGGAGTAATGCAGTAAAATAAATAAAATTATTATGTAATCAATCTTAACTTGAGTACTTATGTATAATGACGTAATGTTGTTAACGTATTTGCGGCAATGGTTCTAATCAAGCCTCGTATCGCAGCGTAGTGAAAAACCGATGTGAATAAGTTTTACAACTTAAACAATGGTGTCTAATTTAAATATAATCCGGTTTCGTACCTGTCACCGATGGCTCCGAATATGAGAGAGAATATCATTCTAGCGAGATACGGCAATGAGGACAGTGTTCCGGTAGACGTTAGGTTGAAACCGAGAGCGCTTGACACGAATTTGGGTGCGGCCGTCATCACAAAGTACAAGCCCCAGTTGCTGCCGTAGTGTAATACAACCATAGCGAGGAAGGGGAACGAAGTCAACATTTGTCTGAATGGCGGGACGATCTGAAAGAATACAATTAATATAAAATAAATATAACTACATGCTTGGACGGAGGCGCAAACAGGTTAAGAGCATTACCCACATACCTAATATCTTAAAGCTATTACAGGAACTACTATCATATGAGTTATTGAGTCAACCCAAAAACCCTACTCTGCAGTGCTGTAAAAACGTTCATTTTCGTTATTATCACCGTAATATTAAAACTAATTAAAAGTTATATTTTGTACCTATTCTTCATATTAAATAATCTAATATATTTCAGGCAGTCATTTAGGCACTACAGTCTCTCACTCTGCTAACGGCAAGCCTGTTATATTCGACTTGGCATGATTTGGAATACATGACGCGCCGTTAAAATTTCTTGTCAATATAATATTCAGAAAGTTACGTCTCGACAATATGAACGTAGCAGAAATTGCAATTTAGGCTCAAACAAAGGAGATATTATTATATTTTGTTATAGTGATTCGTATTCAAATAATTAAATGCACTAACGTAGATATCTAACCTTAACATTGCCGTCAAATCCTTCACCGAATGCTAATTAAGATGCAAAATCAATATTTAATAGAGAATCTTATGAAGAATAGCTAAAAGTAAAACCGATTGTTGACCTCAAAACTGATGTATGCTAACTACAAAACTACAGAACTAAAAAAAACATCTTAAAATGGTAATTAACCTCACATTTCTATATACCTCACATCCTTCCTCCTACGCAAAAAACAAAAAAAAACATCTCACGATTTGAATAGTTGAAGTTGTTGAAATAAAAAAATATCACGTAGGTACTTTACATCGAGACCTGATGTAGAGTAAGGTTGTTTTACTTACAAGGTGATATTTTTAGTACAAGTTACAAACTGCATTAAAAAGTTAAATAATAGTCATAAATAAAATACTGTATTTTACAGATTTCAGAAGCGGTTGGGCGGTGGGCGTCATCTCCAGTTCAACTTATGCGATTTTATAAATCAATACCTAGTGTGCAAAAAAACATCTTTCATCTTTGTAGCTGTTTTGGAGCTAAATATCACAAAAAAGTAACTAAGAAAAGAAAGCATCATCGTTAGGTGCTCTCTTTTCTGTATTTTCCTCTGCAGATTTATGTTTGAATTAAAGCCGTCAAACTGGTGAAGTACATATATACACACTATAAGCTGAAGTTAAAGGGTTAAAAAAGCAAAGTTGCATGTGTTCATAGGTTCAACAATTAAGTGCTTACCATCTGAAAGTCATTACTCATTAAGTCACTTTAGCTAGGTAGTTTAGCAAAACCTAAACTGAGTTATGTTAATATCTGAGTTAGGCTGAATATCTATCAGCAGTCTTGACGTGACGTGAGCGAAGAGAGACGTTACACAAATACACACTAACACGAACTATTGAAGTTATTCATAACACACCTCACGGGCGTTAATTTTTATTGGAATCACACGATTGCAATAAAAACATAATTTACCTGACTTAATAACAGACATTAACAATTCATCATGGCAGAAATACATATCAACTTGAAGTTGTTACTTGAAATGATTTAATATAGGTAAAATACATCAAATATGTTTATGTTAATTTACCATAGAAAGATGTTTATTTGTCAGTTTGTATAGAACTTAGTTGACCAACTTACACACTGCCGACCTTGATGGTAAGCGCTTACTATGACACAGAATAACTAATAGTACTAACGTACCTTTGAACCCTCAGAAAAACAGTGACGTCAGAGATACCTTGCTAAATTTGCTTAGAAACTCTGGCATTACTACTTGCTAACAGACAGTGGTACAAACTAATTCATAAAACAATGTTACAAGAACAAGACCGGTCGGTCTGCTTAAATGTACCTATGTACGAGAAATCGGCTCCAAGCTGTCTGCTTTGCTAGTTCATATTTAGTGCTTATAATTTTCTTTAATTTTGAAATAGTTTAGCTTTTCATAGCTCCTACTACTGAAGTGTATGTATATAAAAGATATGATTTTAATTTAAAAACTTTTAGATTGGAACACAATTGACGTAAACTTTTTCAAGTGCCAAATAACTGTTTTAGATCAGTTAACAAAACCAGTAGGTAACTTCCAGTAAATTCCTATAAAAGTAGAAATGTGACATAGTAGAAACAGCGATAGAGATTCGAATACATCAAATTTCAAAACATCGTCCCCGAATTAATTTTTTTCTTTAAAGTTTCTGTGACTACATACTTTTCCATTATTTAAAAAAAATCTATATAAGATACACAAGATTCTGTAAATTACATGCGAGACTACGTCATCACAGCAAGGTCAGATTTCAAATCGAATGCTTAATTAACTCAAACAATAATACAACCTCTATATAGCAATTATAGGCTATGAAAATATTGTGTAGATGGAACAACATAAAAAGTATCCACTATTAAAAATACAAGCAATTTTTAACCGACTTCCAAAAAGGAGGAGGTTCTATGTTCCACTGTATGTTTTTTTTTTATGTATGTTCACCGATTACTCCGTCAGTTGTGGACCGATTTTGAATATTTTTTTTGTATTCGAAAGGGTATTCTTCCGAGGTGGTCCCATTGTCAGCATATCAGGATCTGTTACCTTTTGTCTTCAAACAGATTCTAGGTACCTAGCACACATTATAATACTACTATTTAAATGTATAAAGAATTAGGTATAGGCAATTTATGAAGAACCAGTTTATTTTACGCTTTTAAGTGTTTTTTTCGGTTTTTCTTTTTTTTATAAAAAGTTTTATGTTAGTATAGTGATGGTCAGAACACCTAAATCATTTAATAAAATTGAGATATATCATACATGTCTGCTGTGACTACTGACTAAAGTTAATCACATCGATTTACAAACATATTATTATCCCACCAAAAACATTTTCATGTAAAATGTTGCCCAGACGACTGCATATGGCTTACCCTGTGAAATAGATATGCTATCAGTAGCGAAACAGCCAAGCCATACATTTTTACTAAGATGTGGAGTTTGTGAATTTAGATTACGGTAGATTTAGAGCGTGTAGATTCAGAAGTTTGACTCTATATGAGATCTGATATCTTTTTCACAGGGTAAGCCATATGCAGTCACCTTGGCAACATTTTACATGAAAATGTTTTTGGTGGGATTTCATTTCTTTTTGTAATTTGCTGAAGGCAGTAATTTTTATTGTTTTTTTTTATTGGCGTATTTCTTGTACATCTTTTTTCTTCTTTCGAAAAAGTTCCAAAAATTAAACCTCTAGCACAAAAAATTGTGAAAGTCTCATACAAACTTTCACCCCCTAATTTTGGGTGTTGGGGGGCAAAAGTAATAGGTTTCTGAATTTTTTTGTTGTTTGTATACTAAACTTAGTTTACATACCAAATTTCAGCTTTCTAGCACTTCAGGAAGTACCCTAACAGTTTTGATGATCATCAGTGTGTCGGTGACAAAATCGGTGTTTTTCAGATATCAATAAAATCTAAAGTATCAAAGCTATATATTTTTAAACTTTGTATGTTTAGTTAGTCTATTATTGACATCATATCCTGAAAATTTGAACGATCTGGTATATCGGAAACCAAAGTTATGAGGGTTCTAAAAAACGACGAAACACTTCGGGAAAAGGTAGGTAGTGCCCTTGCGCTTCACTTGGCTCGTCTTGGCGGGGGCACGAACGTGCCCCAAATTTTCACATTTGTCTAACTTAACAAAAATAGGTACTATCTGTAGGCAAACAGTTTTAGAGCTGGAATAAACTAGGAAAGTAATGTTTAAGTATCATTATCTTTTCATTTACTTCTCTCGAATGGTAGAGAATGTTTTTCATTGTTTCTCTAACATGGTCAACTTACTATAGGATACTAACAAAATCTACGGTGGAAAAGCTTCCTTAAGAAAAGAGATAAAATTGCTAGGTTTACGAAATTCGTAAAGATTTCGTAAACATAATAGAGAAAAAGGTGCACAAGATTCAGTATATTACCTTGTTATCCTTGTTCTGCTGAACTTTATCGCCAATTGCCTCAAGAATATATTTCTTCTCGCTTTCAGATATGCGAGGATGTTTTACAGGTGAGTCGTAAACCAAGTACAACCAAAACAAACACCACACGAGGGTAATAGCACCTGAAAAAGAAAGAGATTTAAAATGTAGTTTTACACTTTCTAAACCAAATTTGTCAATAAAAGGGTGGCATAATGTTTAAATAACATCCAAAGGCCAGCAAGCCATGGATAAAGTGATTTGTCGAATATCAATAAGAGAAAACTTTAACTGTGCCAAATATACACCGTTTCCATGATTTTCGTAAAAAGGGATAGATAGCTTTTGCTTCACGTATTTTATTATACAATAGCATCTTCATCCTAGCGTTGCTCTCGGTTGCTTCCAAAGCTAATACTTTGGAGCCCGGGGTCCGCTTTCCTGCTCTGTCTTCTCCACTTTGCCCGGTCTGCGGCATCCCTGGTTGTGTGACCATTAGCATGTCACCCTTTACAAACCAGCACTTCTTGGGTCCACCCATTCTGCCGGGACCCGGCGGAGACGCCATGGCCAGCCATTATTAATATACAATACTAGCTGACCCGACGTACTTCGTACCGCTATATTTACATATCTGTCTCAGCTTCCCACAGGCAGTGTACAGTTGCGGGAAAAAAAATCCCGGTATCTTTTAATTTTTATTGTACACAAACATTGTCCTGCTCATAACGAACACAACAAAAAAAATAATTACCAATTTGGTGCAGTCGATCGGAAATTATGCGCGTACATACATTTCAGTGATTCATTTATATATATATATATATATATATATATATATATATATATATATATATATATATATATATATATATATATATATATATATATATATATATATATAGATATATTATATATAATAAATATATTAAAATGATCGCATCACTTCGGTAGACACTAAAAGATGAATCGGCGAGATCAATTTTGTTAAAGATATAATTTTTTTAACCACTACATTGTGAAACGAAGTGTTTTGTTTTTGAAATGTTGATAACAATTATATTAATTAACATTAGAATTATTATAATTAACAATCAACGATATTGAGTCATAAAATGGTAAACAGGTGCATCTGCATTCCTGTAAATGTTAATCAAATCTCCAAACACGCTACGATACCTTCAAATAAATTTTTTTTTAATAAATAAGGTAATAACTATCTGAAAGCCATCTACAAACACATCACGCTTAAATTAGCTATGTAGAAATCAGCACGAACTGTGAGGAATTTAAATAGAGGCGGGTAATAAGAAAGCCCATTTTGTAACACTAGTATTATCGTTATCGTGATTTTATTAACAAAATAAATAGTCTACAATCCCAACTACCAAGAAGAAAATGATAAAATCAAGTTATATAAACAATAGTGTGGATTAAATTTTTAGTATAGTTTATTCCTCAATATAGTTATTTTATTCTTTTATTCTGACTTCTGAAATTGTCATATTCGACAGATAGGACCTATGGGGGTTTTAATAAACATGAAATTTTTAAGATCTCAAGCTCGAAAACATCATGCGTAATTATGTGTCGTTACGTATAAATTAGTATTTAGCAATGTCACAAGTATAAATGAGTGAGTTTGATAAAAGAGAGTATTTTTTTTGTATGGGCCTGACAAAGTGACTCTACTCTGCCTGATGGAAAGCATAAACAGAATCCAAAAGTGGTGGTAACCACACTCATTGTGAAAGCAGATAATGCAACAATTCAGCATGGTGACCCACACCATGGCAGCCTAGTGAGGCTTATGCATTATCTACAGATTTTTTTCGTAGCTCTGTGAGATATCGCAAGCTTTGGAAATTAACTTGTTAATGATGAATAACTAACAAACGTGCGAGACTACCAACTATAATTATACACAGCTTTTATCCTTATATTTCTGACGATCATATAGCGCCGAATATTTTTCATAATGCATCTCCATGAATTTGAGATATTGAACGACCGTCCTAAAAAATAAACAATATAAATGTGTTAAGCAATTTTAACAGTTAAACTAAAAGTTTATTGGAATTCCACGCAGAATTAATGTTATTTGCGCGGTTTAATTTTTTTAATAACTAGCTTTTGTCCGCGTGTGTGTCGGTTATCGCGGTAATGAGTCCAAATTTCCAAAGATGCCAAATTTCAATAAAATTGTTAACAGACGTACAGACAGAGCTACTTTCGAATCCATAATATTAGTATGGATATACTGATATGTATTTAAAATTATATAAGTATTTTAATCGTCAATCTCTGTCCAAAATATGTTATTTAAGAAAATAGATTCAGATATTTAACATGAAAATGTGTTGTTATGTTCGATACTACGACTTCAGTAAAATGAAATACCACCCCCATCTTGTGGTTAATTTAAATATATACCTATATAATTTAAATAATGCTGTAAATTTTCTTACAAAAATTGTGTCCAAAATGTAAAAATTTCAGTGTTTTCAGTTGCAGGATATTTTTTGTTAGAAAATTAAGTGACTTGCTCACTACTCTGGTCTTGAGTTCAATAACCTAGCACAGAAAAGCGTCACGAAACATACATATGTGCATTTTTAAACAAGTGATGCATCTTAAATTTACTTTCAAACATCACTTACTACGCAAATTGGACTGAGAGCCGGCGCTATGTAGACCTGCTTTAAAGTCCTGTAAGGTATTTAACGTATTTAGGAATAAGATATTTATTTACTGTCTTAAAAATAAACAACGTCATGACAATGAACGAAATAACACCTATTTAAATAAATTCAAATTAATATATAATTAATAATTATATAAATAATTTTCAATATCGAAACTGTTACGACTCTATTCGTAACTTTATTAAATTTCAAGCAAAAGTTGTATGTTATTTTCAACTTATAAACCAATAGATTTATAGTTTAAATTACACAGAACCGTTGCCTTAAGTTTAATAACGTTTATGAATAAGGCCGTTGTGTATCGCTCTTGATATTCGAGTAGGAAATACCATTTATTTACGACTAGCTGACCCACGCAACCTCGTTTGCGTCTCCTATTGCCCGTAGCGTGATAATTTTCCCCCGTTTTTGAAAAATTTTCATTGTTGCTCCGCTCCTATGGGTCGTAGCGTGATGATATATAGCCTTTCGCGATAAATGTACTATCCAACACTGAAAGAATTTTTCAAATCGGACCAGCGGTTCCTGAGATTAGCGCGTTAAAACAAACAAACAAATAAACTCTTCAGCTTTACATAATAGTATAGATAAGTTAGTCAATCTAAAATACAAACGATTAAAAGTGAAACTTTAAAGCTCAAAACAGATGCTAATTACTTCCGTAATTCCGTCATTCACAATAACTCATTGATTTGTGTGTTTCGGGGAAGCACACATGTGAATTCAACCGTTAATCTTACGTAAAAACTACATATCAACAGGGACTTTGTGCACTAAAAACTAGCTGACATAAAATACTTTATTTTGGTACGTATTCTTAAAACAATTGAATTATGCCAATTCAGTAGTAATCGTGACGAAGTCACCTTGCAGAGTGTTACTCTAACTTCTGTGAAGTTTTATCTATTGCATTAGAAGCCGGTGGATGAATAAGCATTCTTACGATTGAAAAACTTTAATATTGTTCTACAGCCTTAAATATCGAAGTCGGTATACAAATTTTGTCTAGAAAACACTACCACTTTAAGATTCTGAAATAAGAACACAGACGCAGCGACCATCAAACAATTTATATAAGGAAGTGCGCACACCAAATTGGTTAACAGATAGTTAACTAACTTAATAACTTCACGACACGTGCAACCAAGATTTGATAGTAAAGGCGAGTACTTACCGGGGACATAAAAAGCGTAATCCCATCCAAAGTTTTCAATCAAAGGTCCTGTTAACGACCAAGTGACGACTGTTCCTATTGCACCGCCTAGCAGCGAGCTCACAAATTTTCCCTTTTCAGCCGGTGGAGCCCAGTGTGCCACTAAAGCGTGCAGTGAAGGAAACAAGACACCCTGCAAAAAATATAATTGTTTTCAAATTTGCTTGCTCTACTCATAAGTTGTATGGATATTGGTGCTAATTCTGAATTTTAAAAACTCTTTAAATTAAACTAAAAATCACTAAAGTGAGTTTTGTCCTGTCAATGAACATTCTAAATGTCAAGAATTTTCCAAAATTGGATATGTAACATGTGGCGACTTCCACATACAGCGCAAAAAGAAAACATATGACAGCGCCATCTACCGAAGATACGTCGAACTACGGAGTAACGAAGTAAAACTAAGAAACTACCGATCCTAAATCACGCAGTGGAAGTTCTCGCGCCAATTAACATTTATACAACATCCCAACATTAACCATTGGGCAGTTGGCCCGCCAGGCATGATCAACTCGCCTAGTCGGTGGATCGTCCCTTTGTGTTGGAGGAACATGACACCCGTTCCTCCACAAACACTTAAAGTAATGCTCTCTAAACACTAAAAAAATTGCAGTAGTTTGGCGATGCAACAGAAGAATTTGCATCATTGCATAACATTTCAGAATTTGTGTTAAAAGTTGTACTTAATTGTAAATATATAAATATGATATTATTGACATGACATCTCATCAACAGCCCTTAATATTCTACTGGCAATCATATACCTTTTCTTTGAAAGTAGGTTTAGGCTTCTATACCACGCTACCCAAACAAGTTGGTATCATCATCATCATCTCCTAGCCTGTATTATTCCCAAGATTTGAGGTCGGCTACTAGTTCAACCGGTTTTACCTGAATATCCGTTTTTACACGAAGCGACTGGCATCGGACCTCCGTAATCCTGAGGGTGAACTGATTTCGATGGTTGAACTAGTTGTCAGTATATTTGAGGGCACTGACTTCCCAATAACGATTGCCATAGATGTTCATGACAACCGGGACCAACGGCTTAACGTGCTCTCCGAGGCACGGGCGGGAAACACCGCCATCTTCCATATTCCGGGCTGCTATTAAGAATTTCTTATAAGGAAAACCCAACAGCAGTCCAACCCGGGAATCGAACCCGAGACCTCTTGGTACAACAAGGTACCAGCAAATTACACTATTAGAACTGAAGGTCAAACTAAGTCTTCATCAAATTTAATTACTAAAAAACAAAAAACTTTATCGAAGTAAACCGATTTAAAAGTTTTGGATTTTATTTGCTTTAATTTTAGGGGATTAAGCGTCTGTGAAAGTCTCTTTATTTATATTAACAACCATTTTTTTGTAAAGTCATAATCTGCAAAGGTGCGTGAATAGCACCAGGATATCTTTGAAAATTATAAGAAAACAGAAGTATTTTTTTTTAATATGTAGCAAAAGAGCAAATGTATCGCCTGATGGTAACCGATTAGTGCCGCCCATGGACACCCGCAACCCCAGAGGTGTCACAAGTGCTTTGCTGGCCTTTAGGGGATGGGTTGGAGGTATGGGCCTCCGGTGTCCTCACTCACTCGGTGAAACATAGCGCAAGCGGTGTTTCACACCGGTTTTCTGTGAGGCCGTGGTATCACTCCGGTCGAGCCGGCCCATTCATGCCAAAGCGTGGCTCTCCCACGGTTTAATAATATTAAACGACATTAAAACAGTGACGTATCATTAACATAATATAACGTCAAAGAAAGACAACAGTACCAGAATTGCAAATGATATGTTATCTTCCAAGTAAAATTCGTTTTATATCCATTTACATTTGTAACAAACTGTGGCGACTTCCACATACAGCGCAACAGAAATATACTACAGCGCCATCTACCAAATTACACTGAACTACGGAGCAACGTACAATATGAGAATAATATGATACAATATAAGAAACTACCAATCCTGAATCACGCAGTGAAAGTTCTCGCGCCAGTTAACATGCATACAACATCCCAACATCAACCGTTGGGCAGTTGGCCCGCCAGGCATGATCACCTCGCCTGGTCGGAGGATCCTCCCTTTGTGTTGGAAGGACATCACACCCGTCCCTCCACAAAACTAACCTTCTTATTTTTCAACTTTAAATTTACAGCAATAAAGTTGCTTCAAATTAAACAAAGTTTTTAAATAAGGGAAAAAGTTTGAAATTAATCTTTTTACATCTGTTTTCTTGCGATGTCTTGTTATAATTACGGAAAATGATTTCTAGTATTCGACTACTGCAACCCACACATTTAGCTTCTACTTCACTCCTGTGAATCTTAGTATCACGTAATATGTAGTATGTAAACTATCTTTACATGTTTTATTGAGACCATTTTTGTTTGGTTTAAGATGGCATGTAACCAAAAAGAATATATAAATAACAATTTCTTTCAATAATTTACTTCATACAAATAGTAAATATACAGAGTATATCAGGAAAAATTATTGAAGGTCAATGTATTTACAATGTAAATTTCACAACCTTGATATAGATGAATGTTCATATAAATCAACTGCTACGTACGTGCCTGCTATGGGCAAGAAGTATTTTTTAAGACATCATCTGCACTAGAAATTAGTCTGACAAACGAAACAACAAACACAAAACTATGCAGATTTAGAATATTTATTTGAAAATCATATAAATTGTGTGTCGTGTGAGAATTCAATCTACGATACTCGATACAACTTCACGCACGCGGTCATTACTTAAATCTGATAATAAAAGCAAAAGAGTTATTATTTAAGAAATGTAATAAATCACCTTGTGTATGATGAGTTATTGTTTAGTAACAATTTGAAATAATTTCTTACAGAATTAACATCGTAATAGTTGGTGTAATTGCAGTTTTAATTCTTAGTAACGAAGTGTGTTTTAAAACATTTTAATTCATATCTTATTAAAAATATATTTTTACTGGAACTTGCGAGAAACTAGTATGATTACAACTAATTACATCAGAGTTGGGGGAAGTTTTATAAGGAAGTAAATATGTTATATTTATCATAAGGCATTGCTCAATATTTAAATATATCAAACGATTTATCACATTCATTTTTTAACTAAACACATGGACAAAGGTTTTATCTAAAATCTAGTGTTAAAATCATATCACCTAATATTTTTTTTGATAAACTAAACAGTTTATAATTTGTGAAAACATAAATCAGAAAAGAAAAAATGAAGAATTATTACAGTATTTTTCTTCGGTGACGTGGTATAATATAAATAATTTTAAAAATAATTGTTTTAATTAGCTACAAAACACTAAATTAGAATTATTTTCTCACATGTGCATTCAACATACACTACCAGGATAGGTATGTTTTATAATGATTGCGATTGGATAATGAACGATAGAAGATTCTTTGAAAAAAAATTTTTGAATAACCACCACAAGTTAAAGTGACTCTGACAAAATTATTTCCAGAATGTTCAACTACACATCTAGAATACCCTGAAACGATGATTCGCACAAGTACATCATTATAATGAATGTAAATATAATTGGAGCTTCCATAAAATATAATGACCGTGGGAACTGTTCGAGGATCTTGTGTCTACGTAGTTTAGAACAATTATAGAAGGAAGTATTTTAGAATAACAATTAAATTTATATATACAATTACCAAATTGTTATACAAATTTGTGTCTTTACTGTAAGTGGCACTTAATCTTTTGAACAGAAACAATCACGTTGTTTGACTACTCAACTAATGGATATCAATAGACAGTAGGACACTACCTATTGTTATTCAAGTACACACCTTTTCATGAAGTCACTACCACACACTCATTCAGAAAAGAGCACAACTAGCCATCATTATCTTTTCTCGAAGTCAGTTTCAACCCTCTAGTTGTGTGCTGTGTACAAATCTAGTAGCTGAATATATCGGTGTTGAATTAGGACTTGGCAATCACATTTCAAATGGTGCATTATCCTTATATGATTATATTGATGCGCGATGGACAACTGATTGAATTGCAAGGTAAAAAGATCTTATACTGACACGGTCACTTCAAACTGTTGTTGGTTCATATTTTTTTAAGGTAGATTACGGTAGGTACTATGCATGGGTTCGGTTTATTAACACAACACACCTATGTTGAGTAGAAATGTATGGTATCATGTAGGAAAATTTGATTCATATATGAAATCAGTAAAGCCTGCCACTAAATTTTGCCTGTTTATCAAAAAAAATAGTAAGTAATACAAATAATTAGCAAAGACGTTTAAAATGATTAATTTAGTAAAATGTTTACTTTCAATGTAGATTTTAACATTTGAGACATGTGTTTTACAACACAAAGCCCCTACCTATGCCACATACTGTAGATAAGAATGGAATGAAGTACACACTTATTAATCACGGAAATCGTAATATTTTCTCTTTATACGAACCCACGTACATTGGTCTAGACTCTAGGGCATGACCGATTCATAAATTACTCTGCGAATACAAAATGTGTTTTATCTACCTCGACTTACCAGTAAACACACTGAATCATTCTGTAACTGAAGAATAAAAAGTACATAAGTGTGATATTTCTATGGTTTATTTATAGTTTTGCAATGTCTATGACGAATTGCCAACTATAGCTAATCATGAATAGTACTGTACAGGTATTGTACAGAATACAATTAAAATTTGACTGTCATAATAAAACTCAATAGGCACTCGGGTTTTACGCAATAAAAAGTGACTTTATTATTTAATTTTACGTTCTTCTGTGATTGTATATTAAATTAATATTTTTGGGTTCAAAAGTCTTAAAATCTTTTGGATCGTTCTTTACAGTCAATTATTTTGTGTCATTGAATCCCATGTGTGAGTGATGACAATAAAAACTTCTTTTCAAGATAATTAGATTATTAAATCTTGTCGATTCGTTTTATTCAAATGTATCATTTTCGTGATCATTTCGATGAAAAAAGTAGGTACAACGGTAGTGAAACATCGTTTTTAGAGTAATAATTAAAAGTGAATGCAGTGATTAGGACATGCAATTTTACTAGTTTTATGTAATTATGTTATAAATTCATGTTATTATTGTAAAATATTGGGTTCATAATCAGATGGAGATTGTACGTTGATGAAGCCTTCTGCATTAAGATGCTTATGACGTCATGCAAAAACCAGTTCTAGTAGAATATTTGTGTTAAGAATGAGGCAGGTTATTATAGTAAGAAATCCATGTTTGATTGACCTTTTAATAACCAAGAATATACCGATATAAGTATAAGATACAGCCGCCTTAGACTTATTTTAGGTCCGATACAATCAAACTATTTGTATGCCATAAGAGAGGTTTAAACTAAACATTCTGAGAACAGGTTTGATATCTGGTATGTAAATAAACATATTTATTGTAAAGCAGGAAAACTTCCTACAAGACACCGAACAATTCATCGCTGCATATCATAATGCTCATATTTTCTGAATATTTTGTATGAAGGACATTACCGCTTTACATAACCATTTACAATAGGATTTTATTATGAAAACATATATGTATTAAGAAGTTAAATGTTAATAAACACCAAAAACAACCTGTTTGTAAATTTTTATTCATATTTTCTAATACGAAATTAATTATACAGCTAAACAAAAAATGCATAGTCATATCCGAAGATTCTGTTTTTGAACTGAAAGTCATATCTGCTTTATTTTGTTTCGCATAATCTATATATATAAAAGTGAAATACCACTCACTTATTAATCACGAAATCTCAGAAACTATAACACCTACAAACTTGATATTTAGCAAGTAGGTTCCTTATAGGGTGTAGACATCCGCTAAGAACGGATTTTACGAAACTCCACCCCTAAGGGGGTAAAACGGGGGTTGGAAGTTTGTATGAAAGTTCTATGTTTTTAAAGTAAGAGACTTGAAATTTAAAATGTATGCTCTATAGACGGTGTGGAGGTGTACTAATAATGTATCTTTAGAAATCAAGCCCCTTTTGGGGTTAAAACAGGGGTTGGTTTTTGAATTTAAGTTTTGTACAGTTGACACATTCGTGTGGAATAGGATTAAGAATACGAAGTGAAAGCCGGTGTGAAATAGTGCTTGCGCTGTGTTTCACCGAGTGAGTGAGGATACCGGAGGCCCATACCTCAACCCCTCCCCCTATCTCCCCCCCCCCTATCCCCCAAAGGCCGGTAACGCACTTGTGACGCCTCTGTTGTGGGTGTCCATGGGCGGCGGTAATCACTTACCATCAGGCGATACGTCTGCTCGTTTGCCGGACTATTCCATAAAAAAAGAAAAAAAACCATGGGCGTCGTAAGAGGCGACTGTAGTATATCAATATACTACGAGTATATTGTCGGCTCTGAGACGCAATGTGCCCGATCACCGTCGCTCACAGTTGACTGAACTGTGTGCAGTGCAACCGCACATGCACTAGAGATGACATAATGATTCCTTCTAATTCATTCACTGATAATACAATGAGTGAGTGAATGAATGAATGGGTTACTAGTGAAGTGATTAAGAATAGACACATACACTACAGGCGACTTAGGAAGCAAACTACACAGTACTACATCACTTCGAAAAGAAGGGAAACTTGATACAAATCAGACTGGACAGACGGGGTACTATAGACCAACTCGTATGGCCAGGGTGATATAGTAGGTAAAATACTCTTTCTACGAGCGAGGCCTATGTATAGCAGTCAACTACTGAAGGGTGTTGATGATGACCATGATGACAGTTCACATAATAACAATCAACAGACAAGTAAAATTTTAACACAATAAAAACCGAATTCAAGGTTCGACTCGATTTCTCTTGGATGCTATAATCAGATCTTAGTGTCCTTATCATAGTACAACCGTTGGGATATCTCCTTTCTATTAAAAAAATAATTATCAAAATCGGACCATAAACGACGAAGTTATCCGCGAACAGACATAAAATAAAAATATATATATATACGGTCGAATTGAGAACCTCCTCCTTTTTTGAAGTCGGTTAAAAAGAAGAACTGTGAAGAACCGAAAAGAGAACGTTACTTCTTTCTTATACTTCTTCTACCCTTCTAGTAAATGCATAAAATATTGAAAAAGAATTATACTTACCGCTAGAAGTCCGCTGATGAATCTCACTGCTACGAGAGCCATGTAGTGGAGTTTAGCCGCTTGAGGACTTAGGATCGTGAGAATACCACTCAGGAACATTGTGATGAACACCAATTTTCTTGGGCCCCAGAACTCTGCTGCCGTACCACCAATCAAGCAAGTGATCGCATAACCCCAAAAGTAGCCGGAGAGAACGTACGCCTGTTGTTGAGTTGTCCATTCGAAGGTGACCACGCCGGCTGGCTGCGTAAACAGAAAAACAAAAGATTAAAGTAACCATTGAAGTAAAATAAATTAACAGAAAAGTACCATATTAGTGCTGATTGGTTTCACTTATTTTTGGCTATTAAAATAATTATCAAAACAAACCATATTTAGAGCGTATTTTAAGTATTCTAATGTTATTTAAAAATAAGTCAAAATAAGTAAAATAAATAAAAGCTACTAGCCGCGAGTTCTAGTGACTAGAAAGTGAAGCTTTTTTGGCACTCTGAATCTCTTATATTAATTCTTTATATGTACTTATTCAAAGTTATCATTTTTCTGGAAACGCTTTCGTTTGTTGCCCGTGGTCTAGCCGCTTAGTTCACAAAGGTGGACTATGGGCAATTATTTTAGTTCATAGTACATCTAGGTGTACCACGGGAAACCATTTTTTTTATAATATGTACAACTGGGAATGGTGGTCCACTCAGGTGGACTACACAGGTGGACCACGGGCAATAAACGGACGCTTTTAGTAAGCTATGATGAGAAATTTAACTACACATGCATATAAATCCCTAGTGCATGTGTAATGTAGTCAATTACTTTTTAAGTTATTACTTTACATTAAAATATAGTTACATTAGCTTAGCCAAAAAAAATACAATGCGTTCACACAGTTTGTATACGCATTCAACAAAAATTAACCAAGTCGATACGGTGAGGTGAGGTCATTGTCCAAGATCAATGGTTTGGTTTGGTTTCGTTTCCACAACATAACACAGTTCAACCCTGTACTTTAAACATATCTTTCTTTTTTATTTATGTAGTACTTAAGAACAACTTTTTTTTTTTCAAAAGACACCTCCCGCATTAGGAATATAAATCCTGTGTCGCGGGGGACTTTACAAACATACATAAACGGACACTGCATCACACATAGTGTTGTCCCATGTGGGATTTGAACCCACAAGTCACAACACTTAGCGCAGTAGAGAGCGGCATGGCGTCCACTTAAACCATTGCCAACTGTGCAGTCATATCTTAGTTACGACTTAGTTTGTAAATAAGTATGAATTCATGTTGTTTACTACTAGGATTTCTAGCTACCGGTCGTGCGTAAGGTAACGGCTTAATATTAGTGTCACCCCCCCGCCCTATCCGACTCGAGAGTGCCGTAAGAGGTTTCTAAGGAAAGAAACTACGCAGGATTGCAAAGAGAATAAAAACTTGTAAGAAACCCTGTACCCTTTTTGAATCCCTTCACTTCAATCCATATGGGTTGATGGTCTGGAAGATAAAGGCTAACATAACACAAATAGAAATCAGAGTAGCGAAATTTATAAACGCACACAATTATTGTAATTGCATGTCGGTTTGCTCAGTACTTACAGTTCAAGATAATTCGATATTTACTGTTTCCGTTCACGCAATATCATTTACTAGCAAATGACTGTTACACATAACATCATTAAGATATTTAACAAGAGAAATAAATGTGGGTTGTTGATTATATTATCTAACATCTGGCTCCGCTATATGTCTATGCCTATCGTAACAGTACGCTAACTTTTTTTTTATGGAACAGGGGCAAACGAGCAGACTTATCGCCTGATAGTAAGCGATTACCGCCGCCCAAGGACACCCGCAACACCAGAGGCGTCACAAGTGCGTTGCCGACCTTTGGGGGATGGGAAGGGGGATAGGGGGAGGGTTATGGGTATGGGCCTTCGGTATCTTCACTCACTCGGTGAAACACAGCGCAAACTATCACTCCAGCCGAGCTGGAGCGTGGCTCTCCCACGATAAGTTAATTTGTACTAAATTAGCACTTCATTAAAAGATAGTCACCTATTTGTGCATGAACCGTTTCAAGAAGAACTGCATTTAGTTTTGAAATCGCAAAACATTTTCGTTTAGAAATAAACTATTTTCAACCTCAACATAACCGTATGTACCTATGTACATAATTCAATCAGTCAGTATGGCCCAAATAAGTGTCTGTAGTAACCTGTGAAACTGTAGTAGAGAAAAACTTTGCTGAACTGTCAAAGCCCTTGACTTTAAAATGGTTTGAACTAAACAGATAATATATAAATATATATATATTAATTGTTGAAAAAAATCATTGTAAACATGTAAGTATATATTTGTAGCGTGCTGATATAAAACAATAAAACATTTTGTTTTGAAATATAAATATAAATGTGGCTAACATCACGAACTGACATTCTACTCGTAAGGACACATTTCGGTATTAGGACAGTCTAAATCAGCTTCAACCATTAAATGGACAAGGCAATATTATTTCAACGGCAAGACTAACTACATTAGTGTGTTCTTCATTTATCATTCATGAAAATAAAACGCTTGAAATGTTGGTTTTAGAGCTAAATTCATCTTTTAATTCGTCGTGGTTATTTCAAATACCAAGAGGTGCTAAGTACCGAGAAATTACTCATTCATTTAATGAATATCTAATTTTACTGTTGCATGTGTCATAAATAAAGTTATACATAAACTAGCAAACTAGTACGACGTCACTGCTTTCAATAAAAGGATATATAGCAGCTGAATAAAGAATATGACGACAAGTAACTTATTTTCTTACAACCGTTTCGTTTACAGTTCTAATAACTACAGAACCACGCTGAAACAAAGAGTACAAATAATCCATTCACCACTCAAATATCAACAAACTTTTAAGTCACCTCCATTTTTGCATAAAGAAGCACATTAGTATTGTTTGAATTTAGTCCATGCAATAAAATGCCGTTACTATAAGATCACACATAGCGGTCACACACAATGTCAATTTAAAATTCAATACAATTTTTTTTCGATGCTCTGACTTACTTTGCCCACGAGTGTAAATATGTAAGCCAAGACATGGTCTGTTATTTATCTACCATTCATTTTAGCTTTAGTTTATCCAGCTTATAACTGTTTATTGTTTAAAAATAGAATAACAACTACCATTAAGTAACTTAAAAACAAAATCAAATTTTAAGAATAACTTCAATAAGTGGAGTGGTAATCATATTTAATTACTAAAGTTAAGCGGTTGTAATAACATACAAAGTATATACTCATAAATACATTATATGTTATACAACTGTGTATACATGTGATTAAAATAAAAACATATTTGGAGAGTGGTTAATCAGTCTTGAGTTTGAGGTAATCCATTACTTTATTAGGATTCCTTGGCGCTCCACTGCACATGGATGTTTATAATTAAAACATCCATGTGTACTGTTGAAAAGTAAATTAACTTATTAAAATATTTAATGACAGACGGCAAAGTGACCTATTTATAAGAAAAAAATTGAAAAACTATGATCCGACTCTACGTATCAACTTTTTATAAAAATTAAATAGCCTAGTCACCCATTATTACGAATCTATGTATACCTTATTAGTTGTTGCCCGCGGGTCTGCCCGCGTATATGTCGGTTATCGCGGCAAATAGTAGCCTAAGTTTTATTCTGATGTATAAGCTATGTTACTGTTTCATCCAAATCCGTTCAGTAGTTTTTGCTTGAAAGAGTAACAAATATCCATCCATCAATACTTAAAAACTTTCACGTTTATAATATTAGTATAGATTCTTTGTAATCGGTTGTGTTTTGGTACATTGGAACATACAAAACAAACATGCATACACAGACTGCAAAAACTTTTGGCATTTCCGCAGTCGGATAAATACCAATCATGTTTAAAGTTAGGTTATAGTTAGGTATTAGTCATTTTAAATGTAATTCGTTTCGTGACAGCAGTTTTAAATAATAAACAACCTCGTTTGGTCACGTGTGCGTCAGTTTTACCTAAATTCATATTAAAAAAGCAATTTAAGCCATCGTATTTGTACAGTACAATTATCTATACTAATATTATAAATTCTAAAGTAACTCTGTCTGTCTTTCTATCGCGATTTCACGGCTAAACCGTTACACTGGTTGTAATTAAAATTGGTATGGAAATACTTTGATTCTTGAGTAAGGACATATGCTACTTTTTACCGCGATTACTGAGATACACCGAGCCGCGGTCAGTAGCTAGTCATTAATAGTTTTAGCAAGTATTCTTTAACTCTTGGTATTAGGTTTTCCAAAGGTAGTAGAGCCACGCTGATTTCAGCACGGATGGGCTGGCTCGACCGGGGCGGTACTACCCTCTCGCAGAAAATCAACGTAAAATGACAGCGTTCATGCTGTCGTGTTTCGTTGGTAAGTGCGAGACCGGAGGCCCAAATAGTCTAGTCAACAAGTTTCATACTTGTTGAATAGACTAAAAGATGTAGAAGCATCACTAGGCCGCCATGGTGTGGGTCACCATACTGCATTGTTGCATTCGCAATGAATATGGTGACCACCACTCTTGGATTCTGCTTATGCTTTCCATCAGGCAGGGTAGAGTCATTGCATGCATGCATTGCAGGCGGGCCATGCATAAAAAAAAAGGTGTACTGTGGTGTTGTGAAGACTGGAATCTTAATCGAAACTTTTAATCGATTTAAAGGTTGATTAAAAAAAACATAAGTTTATATTACCTATAGAAAAGGAAAAGTAATTTATTGCTGAATATTTTCACATCTGTCAAATGAGATAACAAAGTTTTTGTTGTTGTATTCGCGATAAAATTATTTAATGAAGGTTTCGAATAAGGTATTCTTCGATATCTTCGAAACGTCGGCAAATAGATGGCATCGTAACCTTTTAAGTAATTTTATTGCAAACTAGCTTTTACACGCAGCTTCGCTCACGCAGACTTTCATCCCCTGATTTACCCCCTTAGGGGTGGAATTTCAAAAATTCCTTTCTTAGTGCTCACTTACGTTATATAGAGAACCTACATGTTAAATTTCAGGATTCTAGGTTCAGCGGTTTGGGCTGTGCGTTGATCTCTGGGTATGTCAGTCAGTCAGTCACCTTACTCTTTTATATATATAGATAAGTCCCGCTAAATAACTTAAGGATGTTTAAATAAGTATTTATTAAATTAAAGATAAATAAGACTTAAGAACCTCAAATCCCAACTGAAGGTGTTTATCAAAACATTTGAATCATATTATGAGAGTAGCTAAACATTTATTTGCTTCGAAAGTAAATAAACATTCCCAGGAAGTTTCCGATAGAGTTAAAATATTGCTTAATAATTATTATTACCTGTCGCAGTTCTCGCTTGGTGGCTACCGTAGTGTTGTACAACGAAGTGTCATTGGTCACGATGGCCTCGCATTCGCTTTTCACCCTGTGAATAATGAAATCGGTATTGTGTACATAGGTATCAATGTCCGTACTACGCGATTTACGTGTCAATTAAAGAATTTGATATTCTGACGGTTCGGTTAGTATACTCTGTATTACCTAGGATTATTATTTTTAATTCAACACAATACAAGCATTATGTATGGAGCTATTATTTAGTAATTGCATGTTGTTTGGGTTATTTATAACTCTGAAATTGCTGATCGGTATAACTGCAGTCACTTTTGATATTTCTTTCTTTTTGTTTTTTTTTCTTTAGTAATGAATTTTATCAATTTCATCCCAATTGGCAAAATCTAAATTTCTATGTAGTAGTTTAGAATTATTTTCACTAGGTGTAATTATAAAGTATCTGTTACAATACATGATTTACTCAACCATTATCAAGATATATGATGTAAAAAGATTTATTTTATGAAAGCAATGAAAACGCTCTAGACCTATCTCATTAATGATCTAATGTATTAAGGAAAATTAAAAAAATATTGTTTAGCCATCTCAAAATAGTAAACAAAAGCAATACCAGTGAAAGAAATTAATAGCAATTAAATTAATGTTATTGCCAAGAATTAAAACATCAAAATCCTGTTCCTATGAATAAGATCTGTAAACTTAATTTTTAGATGTACCAATAGTTTAGCTAACTAATAGTTACAACTTCGAAGGAAAGAACCTGGTAATAAACACTCGTGGCTATTTTTCAACCGACTTCAAAAAGGAGGAGGTTCTCGATTCGACTGTATTTATTTTTATTTTTTTTATGTTTGTTACCTCGTAACTTTGGACTGGGTGAACCGATTTTGATGATTCTTTTTTTATTTGAAGGCTGGTGCTTTCCGAATGGTCCCATTTAAATTTGGTCCAGATTGAAGTCGGTTTTTTTTTTGTTAAAATTTGTTTGCTTTCAGTTTAAATTATAAGTAACAGAATTAAGAGTGCCGTAAGAAAATGTCTGTACTAGTTGCAGAACCTTTCGTTTTTATACATTTTGTAATAACACTTGTTACTGCAATTAAGATAATGAAATTTGTATTGGAAATAAATAAAACCGTGATCTTTCAATTTTCAAAATGAAAATTCAATTCTTCAATTTCAATTTACATTCATTTTTTAATCAAACTAATACCTGTGTTTAAAAAGAATTGTAAACGTTTGTGTTCAGTGAAACTTAAAACTTTTGTGTCTACATATTATATCACTCTGTCTAAATGTATGATTGTATTACTACTTAATTTGTTAGCAAATAATAGGTACTCCGTTCATCGAATTTAAGCAAAACTTGAATAAAACTCTTTACTAACCTTAACCTAACTTCACTGCACGTTTGGCCTAGTGGTTTAACGGTCACCACGCCGTTTCCTACTTCGCCAAATGTCGTGGGTTCAAATCCCACGTAGGACAACACTTTGTGTGATCCACAAATTGTTGTTCTGAGTCTGGGTGTTCTTTGTGTCCGTTTCATGTATGTTTGTAAAGTCCCCCGCGACTCAGGATTTATTCCTAGTGCGGGAGTTGTCTTTAAAAAAAAAAAAAACCCCTCTGGCCAGCATAGTTTGGAAGGCCTAAAAATCCAATCTCTAACGTAAAATACTTTCTACGTAGAGGTCTATTTAAAGCAATGGGCTGTTGAAGGGCTGTCGATGATGAAATCAATAAATCGTATTTAGTTCTACTAATGTTTATATATACCTACTTATATGTGTGTGCATTATTGTCTAACAAATCAAAACACATGTCTTTCATTACCTTAGCATATAGTTAACGATTAAGCACACGGTAATATTTCTCTGATCGTGAGAACTGCGGGTCACGTGTTGACGCATGCGTGACGAAGTGATGCGTTTTGAATCGTGGATATCACCTTCTCACGTGCAAAACAGCATTTCCAAACCATACTATGTTTATATCATAAAGGCCACAGTCTGAACTACCTTCAGTCGGCCCTGATCAGATAAAAAAATACTGCCGTTTCTCTTCATACGTACATTCGTTTTGGTCGAGGGGACAAATTCATTTCAATACATCCTCTTTACGCAATTAAAACAGTGGATATCCGTTGTGAAGCTAATAATAAATAAATTAATATCAGATTGTAGATATACATTATAGATACGGCTATTGAGAATTGTGTTTCCAAGCAATATGCTCATAAATATTCAGAAATTAAAAGGCCTTTACACACCTTCCCAGAGTCTTAACTACATAATGTACTTTATACGTTATATAAGTAGTTAAATGTATATTTTGATGTAAACATTAAATACTTTTGAACGGATTTAGAATCCTTACAGGCTCAAAATAAGTATGAAACTACTTTAATCATTAAAGTAATATGGAAATCTGTGAATGTCTCAGCTCCCATTGCTAGAAAAGCAAATCGCACTACCTTAACGATCAAAACTAGGAAAAATTAAATACTATTCTCTCATACTCCTACTCTTCAAGGGTAACAAGATTAGATGAGGCTGAGTCGGTTGAATGAAAAGTGTAACTTCGTACTCAATTCAAAAGCAGAATTTGTACGTAAATCGTGGATTTCTTCCAGACCTCCATTGCTATGAAGACAGATACCCTTCAACTGTATGTCACCCACGCACGTCTTACTTTATCGATTTATTGAATCTAACGAGAACCAGATTTATAGACATCCATGACATTGAAACCATTTCTTTTCGACTGACATGAGTTCATTTGAAAGTAGTTATTTTTTCAACAACAATCCGTTTGGCTAGCGTATTATTAGAACAAAGCCTTTTTTCTCAGGAGAGGCTTATCTCTTCTTCATCAGCTTTTAATTGCCATTCACTGCTGAACGAAGGGCCTCCCCCAAAAACGCCAATCATGCGGGTCTTGGGCATTCCGCTGCCGGTCATTTTGCTCAAGTCGTCGGTTCATCATGCCGAAGGGCGCCCTAAAGTACGTTTGCCTAAATGCGGTCTTCACTCTAACACATGCAAGAGATGGTGTTATATTAGTTTCATCGGTTTCACTGGTTTATGTCTGGCATTGGATCATTTAAGCGTGTTGGTGATCATGATCTTTTTGATAAACAATATGTTTGTTTAAAAACATCATCATCACTTGTCACGTGTAAAGTCTACCAGTTAGCGGAGATAAACGGTAAACTGCATCACGGGCGGTACTTCAGTTGTAATACCACAATAATCTTTCTCATCTCACTGATCAAAGTCTTTAGATATGACACGCATATCACATAAAGGATATCATACAGAAGTTGTTAACTGATAAAACAATATTTACCGTGGTAACACAATATACAGTAATAAAACATCAGACAAATCTTTTAATTGTGTTTTAAACTATAAAAGTGTATGTTACCTTACGGAAAAGATGCTATAAAGAAACTGTCATATTTTTTCAAATGACGAAATTGTCTTGTGACTGTGGTAGGAGGCATACAAATTGATACTTTATTTTTTATTTAACAACTCAAAGTGATGATGTGAAAGTGAGTTAAGAATATAGATATAATGCAGATTAGAACGAAAGCAAAGTATAGGGAAAGATTATTGCTATTCAGTTATAAAAGAAATTCCATTGGCTGCGAACTTGTGTGTGCAACACTTTGTATGATGCATTAATAAAATTATACTGAATCTCTGTGTTATGTGTTTCACATCATGTATGTTTCTGAAGTTCCTCACCACTTTAGAAAAAATGGCTGAATACAATAGGTTTGCCGTCTATTACATATGTACTTAAGACTAAAATTATAAATTAACGGCAAGAAATGTGATATAAATGTGTATCAAAAATAAATAAGAATAGGGATCGTTGAGATATTAAACCAAAGTTAAGATAAGTAATAATGTACTACAAAGCCCAGCTATGTCAAACATTATCTACATAAAATGCAGGCGTATAGCCTGTCAAAGCCAGCGGTAAGTTCTTAGACATTTGTATTCGCCTACATTAGGAGAAAGTAATGTTTAAGGTACCTCTGGTCTAAACGTCATGTTAAGTTTTACGGGGCGATTCAATCACGAAATAATATAAATATGTATGTGATATTTAGTTTTATTACGTTATATATGATAATGTTAATTAATGACTACGAGTACGTGAAAATATAAATAGATTTCAAATAAGATATTCTGTCGTTTTCCACCGAATGTGCAAGTCTGCTAATTTAATTTGACTGCACGTTTGGCCTAGTGTTTTAACGGTCACCATGCCGTTTCCTACTTCGCCAAGTGTCGTGGGTTCAAATCCCACGTAGGACTTACACTTTGTGTGATCCACAAATTGTTGTTCTGAGTCTGGGTGTTATTTGTGTCCGTGTCATGTATGTTTGTAAAGTCCCCCGCGACACAGGATTTATTCCTAGTGCGGGAGTTGTCTTTTTAAAAAAAAAAAAAAAAAAAATTGCTTGTAAATTCATATACTGGGATTGCCTTGACTGAAATAATATGAAAGTAACTCTTGGTAGATAGCGTCATCAAATCACCATAGATGCAAATCAGAGAGAATCTTAAACAATTAAAATATTATTGTATCTACACTTTACACGGTAGTAGAGTCACTCTGATTTCAGCACGAACGGACCAGCTCGACGGTGGCGGTACTATCTTGTCTCAGGTGAGTGCGAAACCAGAGGCCCGAATGCAAAAAGCATCTCAATAGGCCGCCATAGAGTAGATCACTATTATATATTTTCGCAATGAGTATGGTTACAACTATTATTGAATTCTGCTCATGTTTGCCATCAGGCAGAGTAGAGCCACTTTAGCAGGCCCATATTTTTTTTATGTTTGGTCCGCCAAAATTACTCTACTCTGCCTGATGGAAAGCATAAGCAGAATCCGAGAGTGGTGGTCACCATACTCACTGCAAACGCAGAAATTGCAGCACGGCGACCCGCACCATGGCGGCCTAGTGATACTTTTGCATCTTTTAGTCTACTCAACAAGAATGGAACTTGTTGACTAGACTATTTGGGTTCGCACTCACCAACGAAACACGACAGCACGAACGCTGTCATTTTACGTTGATTTTCTGTGCGAGGGTAGTACCACCCCGGTCGAGCCGACCCATTCGTGCTGAAATCAGCTTTAATAGGCTAATCTATATATTTAAAAGCGAAATACCACTCACTTATTAATCACGAAATCTCAGAAACTATAACACCTACAAACTTGAAATTTAGTAGGTAGGTTAATTATAGGGTGTAGAAATCCGCTAAGAACGGATTTTACGAAATTCCACCCCTAAGGGGTTAAAACGAGGGTTGGAAGTTTGTATGAAAGTCCTATGTTTTTGAAGTAAGAGACTTAAAATATATGCTCTATAGATGGTGTGGAGGTGTACTAATAATGTATCTTTAGAAATCAACCCCTTTTGGGGTTAAAACGGGGGATCGTAGTTTGGACGCAAACGAGGTTGCGTAGGTCAGCTAGTAATGTATATATAATGTGTTTATTAGTTATCTATCTACAATCTACACTATATATTATCACTAAAAAAGTCTAAATAACTGTGTCATTAGTACTTGTTTGTGTTTATTGCCTCAAAAGTAGCAGTTATCGCTGACCTTCAATTATGTCGGGCAGGATGTTAGAGCAATTGAAAGTGTCTGGTTATTTAGGTAACAGTTTCATATTAGGATTTCATTATATGGATTTTGACCTCAAATATGCGACAGATTAACTTTCAATGTAACAGTAATTTTAAGCGCCTTTACTACTAGTTAATAACCAGTTCAATATTGGTTAAATAACTACTTTTTTAATGTAAAAGGGATAAATGACAGGTCACCTAATTGTTAAGTAACTGCGTCATCAATTGGCGTAAGTGCGTGATGTAGGGAGACCACCTAACTACGCATTGGAAATAATATTGCACAAGTGTGTGCGCAAACACAGGTGCACTCTCTGTTCCCTGACTCTCCCAATCTGATGGTAAGGTTATTCAACACACTCAAAACACTACCTACTCTCTAACGCACAGGGGTTAAGATTCTAACTTCCAAAATCGGGGTCGTTATTAAGTATTCATTAGAAAAACTTAATAACATTTTTTGATCGACCCGAGTATCAAACCTGAGACCTCTTGATCGGCAATACACAAACGCTAACCGTTACACCAACCTTCTTTGAAATGCCTTCTTTTCTTCTGGAAAGCCTCCTTTGGCAAAACTTTAATGCTTCACTTAATTGTGAACCTTATTCTGGGGATTCACTAAGGAACTCGTTGGTCTCGCGGTTGGTGTGTGCGACTGCTGATCATGAGGTCTCGGGTTCGATTCCCGAGTCGGACCAAATGTTTGTATGATCTACAAATATTTGTTTCGGAGTTTGGGTGTTTTCTATGTATAATATGTATGTATTTAGAAAAAAAATATATATATGTATTTGTATCAGTTGTCTAGTACCCATAACACAAGCTCTGCTTAGCTTGGGACTAGATGGCGTTGTGTGTTAGATGTCCGAAATATTTATTTAAATATTTATTTAATATTATCCCTAAGTATAGCAATCCCTAGGGATAATTTTCATGAAAAAAAAAAAAAATAGAATTTCTTCCCTATAATTAAATCCCACGTCTTTAATCAACTGACTTCCATAATGGATGCAAAATGATACAGCTAGTGCACTTGATACTGACTTAAATTAGCATCATAACACGTCCGAACCATTGTGCCTTCACGGTCCACTACCGCTTTAGTGATGGCCGAGTACATATCATACTCTACCTATACTGTATGTGATACAATACAGCAGTACGTCTTACATTAACGTAATAAATACAGACAAAAAACATAACGTTGTGTTGACGAATTAAGAATATGAAAAGTTACCAGCTCTTTTCCTTCTGGGGGCGTAGTAAAAGTCAACTAAGTAAACTATGCAGAACAATGCCACTGCACAGAGAAGGAGTACTTTACACAAGTCTATACCAACATTGGCTGGCTAGACCAGCGAGGTACCGCAGGCCAAAACCTGCTTTCCAAGAAGAACCCTATTTCCAAGCCAATAAGAAGCCTAGGTCCTAACTATTCTTCTGTTTGCATACATTACATTTTAAGATAGATATAAACATATATTTTTTAATGGAATAGGCGGTCAAACGAGCGGCAGTATCGCCTGATGGTAAGCGATTACCGCAGCCCATAGACACCTGCAATACCAGAGGCGTCACAATTGCGTTGTTGGCCTTTGGGGGAAGGGGGTTGTGGTATGGGCCTCCGGTATCCTCACTCACTCGGTGAACACAGTGCAAGCACACCGGTTTTCTGTGAGGCCGTGGTATCGCTCCGGTCGGGCCGGCCCGTTCATGCCGAAGCGTGGCTCTCTCACGGTATAAATCCTAAATGTTTATTTTCATCTTATTTTGCAGTTGTCCTCAAAAGTGTGTTTACATTCATAATCTTCCTAGGCGATACCGGCATTTCACGAGGTCTATCAGATACTGCGCAAGTCACGCGTAGATAACGTATTGGGTTTAAGGACTGCAATAAACATCACTAACAATATTTTTCCTCATTCATTGCATATTAAAAAAAATAAGCCGGTCTAGAATCTATTAACTATGTTACATTTCATGCCAGCCTTGAATTAATTTGAATAGAATAATGAATATTGTCGTTGATGTTTTAAAATGTTTTTTTTCTGCTTATGCCAATGGAATCTTACTTCTTACTAATATTATAAACGCGAAAGTTTGTAAGTATGGATGGATGGATGTTTGTTACTCTTTCACGCAAAGACTACTGAACGGATTTGGATGAAACTTTACAGTAATATTGCTTATACATCAGAATAACACATAGGCTACTATTCGCCGCGATAACCCATATTTACGCAGGCGGAGCCGCGGGCAACAACTAGTATAAAATATAATCAAGAAATAAGCCTGCCTTAGTATTATTAAGATGAAGTGTATGTTTGATGAAATGATATGAAATGTTAGGTTATGTTCCAATAAAATTCGAATTCAAAAAAATATTTTGTGTTGAAATAACGATTTAAGAAAGAAGATTAAGAGGGTGTTATATTATCATGCTAAGAGTAATAAGAGTAGACCATGAATGAAAAATTCTCCAAAAACGGGGTAAATTTAATCCTTTTCAGAGACCGTGACAAAATTGCACGAGTCAGCTATTCAAATATAAATAATGAATTTGAATCTACAGTAGATTTATATCAAACAAACAAACCCCAAGATGAGTCCGTGTAACATTTTAATCTTCACAGAAAAGTTTTCAATTGAGTAAAACTGACTGGCACATTGGAAAATAAGCTCCTAATTTACAAGTGTGTAAGTTACATACTTTCAATGAAAATGCAGGTATAAACTGCTAGATGAAACACATACTATTTAAGATTATTTATAACGTCTTGTATTTTTAAAAGACAACTTCCGCATTAGGAATATATTATCATATCTCGCAGAAGACTTTACAAACATACATGAAACGGACACAAAGAACACTCAGACTCAGAATAACAATTTGTGAATCACACAGTGTAGTCCCATGTAGAATTTGAACCCACAACACTTGGCGAAAAGGCAAGCGGCGTGGCGACCGTTAAAAACACTAGGCCAACCGTGCTATCGAATTATAAGGAATAAATCTGAATATCTATTATATTTAGTACTAAAAAGAATTAGATTGTGTATCTGTCAATAAATCGTTGCGATAATCGCGTTTAATGTGTCTTAGATGTTGTTTCCTTACTTGTGGTAAAATATTTTATGGTACTTTATCAAAGCCAAGAGTGGTTTCTTGGATATGAGTTCTATAAAAATGATTTGTTTATCAGGACGTTTTGAAAAGATAAGTGTTTTTAATACTCGACTATATTGAAAACCACAAAAGATTTTCAGTCATATGAGAACATCAATTTATCATTCTTTATAACGATTCGGAAATTAGCTTATGTGGCAATTCAAAAGGTAGAGACGTCAACAACTGTATTATTCTTAATAACACTAACTGACACGTGCATCTTCGGTGTTCTATGTCTTCAAAAAGGAGTAAATTAACATTTTTAAAACATTTTTAACCGACTTCCAAAAGGAGGAGGTTCTCAATTTCATCGCTTTTTTTTATGTATGGAAATTGATTACTCCGTCAATTGTGGACCGATTTTGAAAATTATTTTTGTATTCGAAAGGGTATGCTCCCCATGTGGTCCCATGGCCACCATATCAGGATCTGATGATGGGACCCCAAGGAAATTGAAGGAAACCCTCAAATTTACGTGAGCGCCTGCAATAAAGTTATGGCAATTGTCTGAATGCTTTCATATTCTGTAAACATCATGTACGAAATATTTATTTATTATTCTATACAGTATGTTGTATGTTACCTTTAGTCGTATTCTTTCAAGTTATTTAGGTGAAATGATGATGAGAGACTTGAGAAAGACTAAAAAGCGAAAAAAAAAGAAAAATTCCTTTAAAAAACCGACTTCAAAAACTGAAAAGTATAAAATAACTTAATTTGTATGTGCTACCTAGGTTTGAAGTCGGTGCCGAGCCAAAATGTAATAGTAGGTACCGCACTCGCCGCGCGTGACCTTGAGCGGGATAGCTGCTCTTCGCGTAGGACAAAACAACCGAAGCGTCGGTGAGGTTGTTGACGTTCGTCTCGAAATATAGCGAGTGTGGTACCTACTATTACATTTGGCTTGGCGCCGAATTCAAACCTATGAATGAATAGGTAGCACATACAAATTAAGTTATTTTATACTTTTCAGTTTTTGAAGTCGGTATTTTTAAACGAAGTTTTTTTTTTCCAAGTTACGACCAATATGAGCCAACTCATATTGGTCGTACCTAGGAAAATAAAAATATTAATTTTGTTGTGTTATTTTTTTTGTTATAAACCTTCTTCAATAAATGAGTTTTTGACACTTTTTTTTACATTTTATAATATTTGTTCCTGAGACTAACACATTCAACCAAACAAAGAAACCCTTCAGTTTTATCATATTAGTTTAACAAAATTATATAAATTCTTATACTCACGATGCAGATGTAGACGTATCAGGTACCATAGCAATAATATTGACACTCATGTTGACTCTCATCATGTAGTTGATCCAACACGCAAAGAACATCATCAGGGCGATGTTGAACCGCGCCGGGACCAAATCTGGAAACAAAAACCCTCTCATTAGCATAGTGTTAAAGCGTTATTGCAAAACAGAGTCAAGGTGTTCGAGGAACAGCCGTTTTCAAAAAATTTATCGAAGGTATTTTCCTTATCGTCTTCATATGTTAATCGATTTGGAAATGTTTAAACAGTAATGTTTGAAGGTTGTACTATATTCAACAGCCTTACTAGTGTATTAATAATATTGATATTCTCTATTGACCGATGCTAATCGTGACTATAATAGGTACATATTTTTTGTGCATTTTGCAAATTTACCCCTATTTGATTTTTATGATACGAAGTTAAACATGTTCATGTATATATATAAAATATAAAAGAGGAAGGTGATTGACTGACTGACTGACATACCCAGAGATCAACGCACAGCCCAAACCGCTGAAGCTAGAATCCTGAAATTTTGCATGTAGGTTCTTTATATAACGTAAGTCAGCACTAAGAAAATCAGGGGGTAAATCAGGGGATGAAAGTCTGCGTGAGCGAAGCCGCGAGTAAAAGCTAGCCGTAGATATATTTATTTTTAGACTTGTAGAAGTAGCTCCATCATACCTAGGTGCTGAACTTATGTCTACCGATAAATATGGTCTATCAATTAAGTATCAAAACAGTAGAGACATTTGTTTCAAATATCGATACGACGAATTAACCTACTATTGTATTTATCAATAGCAATCGAATTTATTCGGAGTAGAGTATTGGCTTTAACAAACAAGGAAATTAACAGTGAAGACTTGATAAACTAGTGCAATGTATTCAACTTTTTCAGTCATCGATCTAAACAAAAATTAAGGTGAGGCGAAAGTGAAGTTTGTTATTGAATAGACGTACTAAGAAATCAATTCACTTTAAGTTTCCGTCTTAATTTCGACACGATGCTAAGTCAAGTTAATGTGGCACATTATAAAAAATGTCGCAACAGTGACAAGGTATTTACTAACAAGGCATTACTGCGTCACATTATTTGATCTTCAAGGTAGTATAGCCCCGCTGATTTCAGCCAGTATTAACCTCGCACAGAAGATCAACCTAAAATGACAGCATTCGTGCTGTCGTGTTTCCTTAGTGAATGCGAGACCGGAGACCCAATGATGCAGAAGCATCACTAGGCCGCCATGGTGTGGGTCACCATGCTGCATTGTTGCATTGTCTGCATTCGCAATGAGTTTGGTGACCACAATTCTTGGATTCTGCTTATGCTTTCCATCAGGCAGAGTAGAGTCATTTTGGCAGGCCCATACACAAAAAAAAATGTTAAACATTTTAGGCAAAACATTTTTCATAAACATACACTAACACTTTTTTTTTGCCAGGGCAAAACACTGTCAGGTTATAGAGTAAGGGTCAACAGGTATAATAATTTATTTTTTTGACTGTTTGACGGCCCTCTTGTCTAGTGATTAGTGAACCTGACTGCTAAACCAGAGGTAGAGGTTTCGATTACCGTCCAGGACAAATCCGTGTGAGGTTAGCACCATCATTTGTTCTGTGAATGAGTGTAACACAACAGAAACCAGGCACCAACAACAGAATGAGCCATTGTATATACACCACATAGTAAAATAACTAAAATAAATATGAATTAACTACTAGTGAGTGCTCATACTATGTAAATATTGAACATAATCTCTTCAAATGCAAAAAAAGGACTTATGTTCAAGTTCGTCTCGTATCTTTTATAACATATGTACTGCTTTCGTGAAACCCAGTACATAGGGTATATAAAACTAATTAAAGTAACTAGCCTTAAGGTCGCAAAACATCGTGTTTTTTATTAGACCGTGGCCTCAAAGCTCATTGACTCAAGATTCATGTTAATGACAACGAAACGACTCAGCCACGATAAGGTTAGTTATAGATGGGTAAATATTCTTTATAACGTTTTGTACACGACTATATGACTAATTTGAAACATGATTGCATTATACGAAATGAAAATTATTTATGGAAAGTTAAGTAAAAAAACGATTTCTTAGGTTACGAAAATGTTACGTAAATCGTGCAAGAACGTAATAAATTAAATAATAAATTATGAATATCATTGCAATTAAAACACTGTTAAGTTTAGAGGAAATCAAATTCAACAAATAGCTATTTTTTCACAGTTAGCATACCATCTCTCAAAACTACAACAAAACACATTTTTTTGTAATAACACTTAGTAAATATATTATGTACTTTTATATTATCTAAAAAAACACAAATATTTTCATTTACTTATGAAAGGTACGCTTACAGAAGGCATTTGAGCATTTTTTTTCCTAAAACTGTAAATTAAAATGGAATGTTTACCAAAAGCGTTTAGGTAAATTAGAGCATATGTATACTCGTATACATGTACATATATAAAAGATAACCAGGTACCAAAGGTAGCACGCTTATTACAGTCTCAGTCATACTTTTGTCATGCGTGTTCAAACAATGGAAACTCATAATCAGTACATACCTCGGGACCCACATCTTAAATAAAAGTTTACAGAACCATGTAACTGAGGGCGGAGTGCGTACACTATTACAACCGTGCTATTGTCATGTTGAGAACTCTTTGTATCGCCATGAATAGCCTAGGTCATTTATCAAATTGATGTGATAGAACACGGTTATTATTCTCTGTGCCTCATTTTACATCAAGCAGCTCATGATGAAAAGCGGAAATTTGTTTGCATTGAACAGAACGCAAACATGGGACGTTTTATAATAGTACTTCAACGACATTTCAAAACAAGATCTGACGCATATAAATGACTCGTAGCGAAGTATAAACTGAGTAGGCGATGCACTTACATTGCAAAGTAAAGCAATCATAGCGAAGTCAGTCTATCGAAGGAAGACCATTCTTTACATGTTAAAGTCTTTCTGTGCCTCGGAGAGAAGCTTAATTTGCCTCACGACATCTATGGCAAACCTTATCATTAGTCCGACAACAGTTTATCCACAGTACTTCAACATCCCCTTGTACTTGGATTACGGAAGTCTGGTGGCAGTTGTTCGAAGAACACGTTTAGCGTTCTTGTCATACAAGACTAAACCACGATCATAGCCTAATTTGAGTAAAAGGTTTGGATGATCATTTAACGTATTAAAGGTCTATCTATGTATTCAACACATTTTGTTTGACAGTCACAAGTATCAAAATTTTTGTATTTGCTAAGAATTGTAACATAGAAACGTATATTTTTGTAATATATTGCCTGCACACCGCACATGTACACAGTTTCAAGTTTTTTTTTCAAGTTTTTACTAGAGAAAGCCCCCTTAAAAATAAACACATATAAATTACCAATGCATGTCCATGCGCTCATATAGTGGTACAGCCGAGTGTTTGAATTGAACAGTAATGCAAATTAGTGACTGATTGGGCTACTTAACCTTGCAAACATTTGCTTAAACCGCTGATTTAATGAGGTGCTGATTTTAGCTTGAGTTAGTTTACGTAACGGAGTGCTCGCGCTACGCTTGTATCCTGGAAGAATCCCAATGTCCGTATATGCGTGTAGCGGTGAAAGTGCAAGAATGCAAGGTCTGCAAAATTGTAGTCGCCGCACTCCACTCGCTGTCTATGCAAGGCGGCGGCGCCGTAGCGGCAGGCGCCAGCCTCTCGCGTTAATTACTGCCCATCCCGTTTTGGCCCCATAACACTTTATTAGCTTTACACTTTTATGTAGGCATTATAACGTGCACATTTAATTATATATGTGTAAGTCCTTAAGCCTTTTACATTTTTAAAATGTAAGCCGATAAGAACTAAAGAAAGTGTCCATGCATTAACATCATAAAATTAATGTATATAAGTAATTAGAAACATTCTTAATACAAAACGCAATTAATATATTCTACTTTTAAAACATGGACATTCAAAAGTCAATGATTTTTTACAATCCTTAACTTTCACTTGTGTTATAACTAGAACAGTTCAAGGTCTTTGAAAGTAAACCAAACAAAATACATTCTCGTATCTTTCGAATCTGGTTATCAAAAACCTAACGGGCATTGGGACGAAAACACTTATCAGTTTCAAAGTGACAGATGTCGAACGCTAAACTTTCGAGTGATTAAATACTCGACATGTTACAGGTACATACACTAACGGTACAGCCTACTTATATTAAAAAGGTTTATGAATCATTTTGCACGTCGCTGTCGCGTCGCTTGCGGTGAGATGCAAAAATTCATCTTCGAACATTCAGACCCGATTGGGTCGTTGTCACCGTCTCTGGTCATTACACTTACTTGGCAGAGAAACGCAGGTATTTAGTTCACCTCGTAGGCACATACATGTTTTTAAATAATGCAGATTAGACTGATATATTTCACACCTCCATATTTATAATTAACTGTGTCACTACAAATCATGCACTGATTAAAATATCAGTCCAATTTCACCATTCAAATGCCGTCTTATAAAACATACCAAATTTATTTTCTTTGTAGGTATATTTGAATTTAATCATCATCTGTCATTTCTTCGAAAGCATAAAGTAATGCCACTTAGAATTTGATAAGATTATTGTAATAATGTCATTCCTCCAGCTGATTTAAACCAGTTTATGACATTGGGTGACCTTTCGTTTTAGCAAGTGTTTAGATAACATGATCTCTTACTTATCTGGAAATGACTTTACGATTTTTTTAACCACTTTGGCTTTTTATATCTTTTTCAAGATCTAGCTCACCATAATCATCTCATTGAAAATTTAAAAAATCTGTGATGTTATTGTCATAAACTGTGTTGCTTATTCCTTTTATATCTGGCCCTGCCAAAATGACTCTACCCTGCCTGATGGAAAGCATAAGCAGAATCCAAGAGTGGTGGTCACCATACTCATAGCGAACACAGACAATGCAACAATACAGAATGGTGACCCATACTATGCGGCCTAATATTATTTTGTCAACACATTCGCGTGGCTAGAGTGGCAACTATTCATGATTACGTATTAAAATGTATTCTCAAATTCAGCAAAACCAATCAATTTACGTCACTAATTAAATCATTTTATTTTTATGTCTCTTTAAATAATACGGAAAGTAACTGACAAGGAATCGCAAATTAAGATTACATTTGTACAGACTGATGGAGAATAACGCATTTACCTGAGACAAGGCAAAATACGTGTATCAATCTTGTTTACGAGCTGACTCTATCGAAGTTTATATTTAAGTTCGAGGCGGCTTCGCTTGTATATGTATTTTTGTTTTTGGTAAAAACTTATTATTCAATAGATTCGTAAATTACTCATGGTTCTTATCAGCTATTTATCTATGAAAGTCCTGTGAAAATCGGTTCCAACCGGAACAAATATACAACTATTTTAAAGTAGATTTTCTTGCATATGTGGCGCATTAATATATAGGTACAGATTCATACAAAAGATACTTAAACTTTTACATCGATTTGATTATTCCAGTAAGAAGCCGAGCGTCAAAGATTTTTTTTTGATTAATCTGTAAAAACTATAACTATATTCCTTTTAAGAGATACAGGCGCAGAAGTTGCTTTGTATTTGTAGTATTAGTAACATATAAATGGATAAAACCGCTTTGACATACCGATAGGACATACAATTCGTATTTTTGTTAGCATATTTTTAAATTAATTTATAGATAAATAAAAAAAAGAGTTTAAAAAGGTTTCTAAACGTATTCATTACTTCTTGTTGAATTTTAAACGGAATTTTTGCAATATTATATTTCAACAGTCTCTGTGTCTATTTTGGTATGCCTCATCTCAGGTTTTTTAGGAACCAAATTGTGTTCTCTCGTTTTATGCATAATATTTTTTAATCTTCATGTGGTTACAAGAGTTTCTCCAACATCTTAGTGTAGCTTAGATAATCTTAATTTCATAAATTAAGTTTATTTATTTTTCTGAGGTTTGAAAATATGCCAATTTTAGTAGAAACGAGAGTTTTATCTTTATTGAACAACTTTCTGACCTTGCGGCGTAGTTTCTCCAGTTCCGGTGCCCACCTGTGATGTTTATTACCTGGCTAAGTAAAGGCATAAGCTCTAGGTGTGGAAAGTTATATAAGTATATTAACAGTTACATATTAAATGTTGTTCAAGTTTTGTTGCTAGTATCGATAGTTATCGTTGTTGTCAATATAGGTTTTGGTCCCGTGGATATTGCATAAATCTAGGGTCTTATCTTTAGGGGAAGGTGAAAGGGAGGTTGTCGAGAGGAGTTCGGGTTTCACCTCACTCTGTAAGAAACAAAGAAAGTACAGCATAACACCGGCTTTATTTTTCTGTGAGGCTGTGGTTTCACGTAGGTCGAATCTGGTCCACAAGTGCCTACGGATAAATTTTGGTTCTGACTAATCGCATTGATAATTAATTTTAGTGTAACTATAGGTACTTAAATATATTATAAAGCTGAAGAGTTTTTAATTTTTTTTTGGTAGAAGAAATATCGAATCCGATTTAAAAAATATTGTCGTGTTAGGTAGACAAGATATCGAAACGCAACCACCAAAAGAAGCGGCGCATTAATTAAATTTTTGTAAAAACGGTGAAAAATGATTCCTTTTGAGAGCTCCCATTGCGTGCGCTGCGTAAATGGTAAGTTTTTCAAAAATAATGCAATCCGTTTCGTACCTCGTCTACCATACTACGAAAATACCGATCAAAAACATCAAGCGGCCAATCATAAGTCGAAACGTACACAGCCAATTTCCATAAAGGTATTGTAGCATAATGTCAATTTTTATATTTTTAACCGACTTCTTACTATTACATTTACGTAAATACATACATATTTAAATTTTAAAACATTTTGTAGACTATTTTATAGATTTCTAGTTTTCACTTTGCAACTGATTCTTAATCTCTATTTTTCTTGCCAGGAGTTTAACTTTGTAAATATGTATATAACATAAGTACAAAACTAATTATGTTTCGTCAGATCAGCTATGACAATTGTTTAACAACCATATGTCCGCGTTGTGATTGTGAAAAATCAACAACAATACCCTTCAACCGTGACAGACAGATAGAATCAATGATTATATGTAGTGGCATAGCCAGATAGGTATATTGAGTGACAATGATTACGAAAATCAGACTTGTAATAAGTGAGCATGCGCAGACAACATTGTATGTTTAATGAAGCATTGATTTCCGAATATGGCTGTTATTAACCGACTTCCAAAAGGAGCTCAATTTCATCGGTATTTTTATTTTTTATGTATGTACACTGATTACTCCGTCAATTGTGGACCAATTTTGAAAATTCCTTTTGTATTCGAAAGGGTATGCTCCCCATGTGGTCCCATTGCCATCATATCCGGATCTGATGATGGAATCCCAAGGAAATCGAAGGACACCCTCAAATTTGTTAGGCACGTACTATGTTTTTCATATATTTTCTAAAGCTATTACAGTATTTACATTTGGTAGTCATCAGTTTATGATGATGAGCTGATGATGGAAGATAAAACTCCTTATAACGGGTACGAATTGGAAGATAAATCTTTAAATGTTATGTGTATGTATGTTACTTTAGTGGTATTCTTTCAAGTTATTTAGGTGAAGTGATGATGAGAGACTTGAGAAAGACTAAAAACCGAAAAATTAAAAAAAAAACTTCGTTTAAAAAAAACGATTTTAAAAACTAAAAAGTATAAAATAACTTAATAAAGATTTAATTAAATACACCTCATATGCAAAGCTTTAATATTGATAAAACACTATTATTTGTATGTGCAACCTATTCATAGGTTTGAAGTCGGTGCCAAGCCAAAATGTAATAGTAGGCTTAGAAAGGAAGTCTTGGTCTAGGTCCTTGTATTCTTATTTTGAATAAACAATATTTATTTTTGTAACTGAAGCTTTTGAAGATATTTTTGACATGGGATTTTACATCTAAAAGGCGACGGTATTTCCTATTTCTTCATCTGGGAAGAAATGCCGAAACAGACCACCAGTATCACAGCAGTAACACACCAGTAAAAGACAGATAATAGGTATAAAGTTTAAGTGTAAAAAAATGGATATTGTTATCTTTCTTAGCTAGAGATTGTTATTTAAAAACAATTGTTCAAAACGAAAACTATAATAAAATAAGATGTATATTTTTATTAAGTCTGCAAAATAACAATTAAGATTCACAACAAATTTCAGTGACGTTTTTATGCATTTTAATTCTTTGTCAACAGAATGTATATTTGCATGGGTTCACTTATCTCACTTGTGACGGAGTAAATCTTACTTCTGTATTCGAGTTTCAATAGCAGAAATTGAATTAGACTAATAGTTAATTAGGATGTATTTAAAAGCTTCTTTAAATCGGATTTTTGTTTTTCTTTTGAGAAAGAAAAATTCAAAAAAAAATTTTTTTTTTTTTTTTTTTTAATTTTAAAATTTCACTGCCTCGTTGGTCTCGCGGTTGTCGTGTGCGACTGCTGATCATGAGGTCTCGGGTTCGATTCCCGGGTCGAACCAAATGTTTGTATGATCTACAAATATTTGTTTCCGGAGTTTGGGTGTTTTCTATGTATAATATGTATGTATTTACAAAAAAAGAAGTATATATGTATTTGTATCAGCTGTCTAGTACCCATAACACAAGCTCTGCTTAGCTTGGGACTAGATGGCGTTGTGTGTTAGATGTCCGAAATATTTATTTATTTATTTATTCTTTTATATTGGATTAATTTGCATTTGGTATTACAGAGATTATCTACAATTTTCTAGGAACATACGAATATCTATACTAATAATAAAAAGCTGAAGAGTTTGTTTGTTTCTTTGAACGAGCTAATCTCAGGAACCGCTGGTCCGATCTGAAAAATTATTTCAGTGTTGGATAGTACATTTATTGAGGAAGGCTACAGGCTATATATATCATCACGCTACGACCAACAGGAGCGGAGCACCAATGAAAAATGTTTAAAAAACGGGGGAATATTATCACGTTACGGGCAATATGAGACGCAAACAAGGTTGCGTGGGTCCGGTAGTATGAATATAAGTGGCTGGAATATTATTTTGTTAACCTAAAAATTCATGATGAAAGAGTAGCAGGGTTAGGTAGCACATAAAACCTCTGCGGTTAGTTTCAGGGGGGAGTGAACTACGTGTTACATTTTAGCACAGTTAAAGAAAGTATGAAATTGTTTTTAGAATACAATGTATAGAAATTTTAAAATAAAAATTGTATGTTAAGGTAGCAATAGTTTTAAATGGAAACAAAACAATATTTTACATGGTTTTAGTCACAGCTTATGACATTTTTTTTTTTTTTTATGGAATAGACCGGCAATCGAGCAGACGTATCGCCTGATGGTAAGCGATTACCGCCGCCCATGGACACCCGCAACACCAGAGGCGTCACAAGTGCGTTACCGGCCTTTGTGGGATGGGGGGGGGGAGATAGGGGGAGGGGTTGGGGTATGGGCCTCCGGTATCCTCACTCACTCGGTGAAACACAGCGCAAGCACTATTTCACACCGGTTTTCTGTGAGGCCGTGGTATCACTCCGGTCGAGCCGGCCCATTCATGCCGAAGCGTGGCTCTCCCACGAGTTTGTAACTGTTTCCATGTAAACGGTTGTTACTTAATTACAGAGAAACAATTGCTACACTCGTATTAAGATTAGAATAACTGCTAATTTTTTCTTTAACCTTAATTTAAAGATATTGAATTTGTTGTCATTGTATTGGCTTTAGTACAAAACATTGGTACAAAACACTATTGCTAGTTTTAATTAAATGTATGATACTTATGTTGACTTCTTTTTAGTAAGCATTTCACTTAGCCACAGTACATCTGTGGCGTCTGATTGTGTCGATCTATGATTTTTTAACTGTAGCTTTAATTTAACGTTCATAAATGTCACTTAGGGCCGGTTTTTCAATCCGCAGTTAAACGGTCTAATAACTAACAAGGGAATAAATGTATCCAGCTCTTTAACAAGCGAATAAACTTTTTGTGTTTTTCAATCGGGAGTAAACAGTCAGATAGTTACTTGATGGTCCTTCACAGCTATGTTCACTGTAATCATGCGCAAGTGAGATGCAGCTATACAGGTAGTCACACGTTAGATAAGGACCAGAAACTTTTAGACAACATTCAAGTTGACTGTTCTTTTTCTATTTCTTTTTGTCTTTTTTATGATTGCCGGTTTGGGATATTTAATTAAATGAAATGAAAGCATTTGATTATAATTATTATTTGTCTATAATAGATGTAGTAAATAATAATTTAGTAAAAAGTCGTTTATGATATTCCTGTAGTAGAGTCCATAACAATGATTAAAGTCAAAATTTATAAAAATGAAATGCCGGGTTTGCGGGTGGTGCATAGTAATTTTTTAAACGGGTGTTTCTACGTTTAATAAATATGTGTTTAAAAGTAAAAAGTATATTTGTATTTATGTCAGTTCTCTGTACCTATTGGTGACGAGCAGATTCCCTAGCGGCAAGTCGCAGAACTAACGTATGACAGATAAAAATACGTATACACGTTAACATTCCACTTTTAAAATACCTACGTAATTTTTACTTCTCCGTAGACGTCTATCAATGAAACAATAACAATGCACTCGCTCTGTACATTAAACTGCTAGGTAGAAGTGTCTGTCATACGTTAGTTCCGCAAACGGCCACTAGGGAAATCTTCTCGTTACCAATAGTACAAGCTCTGTTTTGTTTCGAACTAGATAGCAGTGTGTGAAATAAAAATTCTTCATCTTCTGTATAGTATCTATAACCTATATTTCTCTAATAACCCTTTTTATTTATTTATTTATTTATTTAAAACTTAATGCACATGATGTACAAAGGCGGACTTAATGCCATTAGGCATTCTCTCCCAGTCAACCTTCAGGTGATGTAGAAGTATGATGTGGTAGGTGCAACGACAAAAAACTGAATTCGACAAAAATCATAATATTTAGTACATAATATATACAAATCTACAACTACATTAATCCATACACATAACAGCATAAGCATACACATACATATATTTAATAAGGCATGAATATACACAGACTGGTACTAGCGTTGTGTTTGTACCGCCAACTCCCCCTGAAGGAGTTCCCGTACTTTTCTCTTAAATGTGAGGCGGTTTGTTGTCATCCTGATTTCAGCTGGAAGTGCATTCCAGAGTAGAACTGACTGTACATAGAAGGAAGAATTGATAAAATTGGAGGTGTGGGAAGGGCATAGAAGAAGCAAGTTGTTTGTTGACCGAAGACTCCGGTCGTGGTTAGAACATAAGAAACGGAAGTGTGGAACAAGGTATTCGGGTAATGATGGGGAGTTGAGAAAAGAAAATAGATAAGTCAGAGCTCGCAAACTGCGACGTTGACGAATTGGAAGCCATTGCAACTTGGAACGTAAAGCAGATACATGATCATACTTGCGAAGGTTGAAAACGAATCGAATGCAGTTATTGAGAAGCCGATCTAGTTTATTGAGAAGGTCTGCATTCAGGTCATAATAACACACATCACCATAGTCGATCAAGGGAAAAATTAGGGATTGCATAAGCGTAGCCTTAGTTTTAACGGGAAGGAAGTTTTTTAGGCGATATAAAACGCGGAGACACGAAGTGACTTTTTGGCCGACGTGTGAAATCTGTGCCCGCCAATCGAGGGCAGAGTCCATATATAATCCCAGGTTCTTGACCACTGCACTCAGAGGTATGCTCGTGTTATTGTAGACGATTGGTGGCAGGGTTGCCATATCCAACCTACCCATCATATATTTACTTCCCAAGACAATCACCTGGCATTTGGTTGGATTTACTGACAAACCAAACCTCGCCGACCAACATTTTATAAAGTCCAGGTCTTTGTTGATTTTATCGACTTTTTTACCTCAGAACAAAAAGTCAATCGAGTCAAAAACATCCATAATCTATCAAATATTCAATAACGACAACGTACTTAAACTTTACCACAAATAGGTACAAGAGAAATACACAACGTCAAATCACTATTCTACAGAATAAAAGACTAACTGAGGTTTGAAAGCACAGATAAAGTTATCAGTCAGATTACAGCTTTATTCGTCTGATAACTGATGTCTGACTATTGAAAGACCCAAATTTACGCTAACTGAGGAATAAATGCTATTTGACTGTTTATCTGACTATTGAAAAACCGGCCCTTAGTGTCTTAATTGAATTAATGATTTTGAATTTGAATAAGCAACTACGGCAGAGCCCAAAGGAAGGGTAATAGTTTTCGCTGTCTATGTGTTTGTATTTTGCACCGTAGTGCCTAAACTACTAAACCGATTTTAATGAATGATTAAAATCGGTGTGAATAGATTCGTAATAATAACCTGGGTGACATGCGCTAGATTTAAATAAATAAATATATCGGATATCTAACACACAACGCCATCTAGTTCCAAACTAAGCAGAGCTTGTATTATGGGTACTAGACAGCTGATGAAATAAATCGCTGCTACCCAGATAGACCCTGCGAGGTCTTCGTGGTGCAGTTTTCATCACTGTGTCTGTTAATGTATGTGTATTGGAAATAAAAATTTAAAAAAAACTTTTTTTTTGTAAATACATATTATAAATAGAAAACATCCAAACTCCGAAACAAATATTTGCAGATCATACAAACATTTGATCCGACCAGGGAATCGAACCCGAGACTCCGAGAACAGCAGTCGCATACGCTACCACCACCGAGGCAGCCATAGCTGCTCAGCAGATAAGCGGCTATTACATTACACGTTTTCTCGGGCCCTGTCTCTCGGGTGCCCTGCCTACCAGTTAGGGTGCCGCTTATTACACTACGCTGGAAATCGCGCCCTGTGTGACCTTTACTCAGTTTTAAGGTGAACGTGAATGACTGTGCACGTCTGTCGCTATGGCGCGGACTTCATCGAAACATCAAATAAATAAATACCATCATTTTCTCCAATACTCTTAGTGTACGTATCTATAGTAAATATTTTATTTATTTTATAAATTATGTAATTTAATATTATATATAGTTATAGTGTTTAAGTATTTGTATATAGAGTTTATGTATGTGTTGTATTTATATAAGGACTTATGTATGTAATGCTTTGTAATGCATTTTTAGCTGTTTAAGTACATATGTACTTCATGTGCGTCTACCTCACAAGATATCTACACCACCCAAAGATTGACTGATAGAGAATGCCTTGGGCATTAAGTCCGCCGATGTACAATAGTGCATAAAGTTATAAATAAAAAAATAAAAAATAAAATTCGGACATCTAACACACAACGCCATCTAGTCCCAAGCTAAGCAGAGCTTGTGTGATGGGTACTAGACAAGTGATACAAATTCATATATACTTTTTTTTGTAAATACATCATACATATTATACCAACATAGAAAACACCCAAACTCCGAAACAAATATTTGTAGATCACACAAACATTTGGTCTGACCCGGGAATCGAACCCGAGACCTCATGATCAGCAGTCGCACACGCCAACCGCGAGACCAACGAGGCAGTCTGAAAGTTGCTTTAGCGGTGACTTTGGCACCCACTACCATGAGGTATTCAAAAAGGAAGAAGAGGTGGATGTGGGTGAATATTTGCTCCTTAGAAACTAACTATCAAATATTCAAATACTCGGTGTTTTGGACTCGACAGACCTACGAAACTACAGACCAATTTGACGAACTATTAAGCTTAGTAGCTCCTTTTATAGAAAAAAAAAACTATTTTAAGAGATAGCGTGAGTGCAAAACATAGTACAGTTGTTACTTTACGATTTTTAGCCACTGGAAACTCCTATCAAGATTTAAAATTTAGTTTCTAGATATCTCAACCTCTTCTATCCAAAGACGAACGTGTGAACTCTGCGCTCGCGCCGCAGCGACTGAGCTCCCTGTCTCCCTGTTTCTTATTACACTACCCAATCGGCAGCGCGGCAGGGAGCTAGGGAGATCGGAACCACTCGAGCGCCCTGTTTAGGGACCCTGCCTCCCTGGTTCTTATTACACTGCCCTATCTCTGCGGGCAGGGCCCGAGAAATCGTGTAATGTAATAGCCGCTATAGTAAAATTGTATTAAAAGTTTTTACGTAGTCGGGTATAGTTTTTTTAACATTTTCTAGTTTCAGACTTAAGTATAATAGTAATATTAATCATAATTATGATTTTAATGATTTAAATTACAAATTTTTTGAACTAAAATTAATTTACGTTTACACAAATAAAAATAATGATAATGGTATAATAATCTATTATCTTCATTCATCAGTAAACGTATGAATTTGATGGCAAATTTACAGGTAAAAATTGCAAAAAAGTTGTAACCGTGTGAGTTACGGATTTGAAGCTTAATAGTACATAACCTTTTAACTTAAGAACATCCATAATAATTTAGAAAAGAAACAAGCACACTTTCCCTTAATTTTATTGAAATGTAACGACTAAAGTCAATACCTTATTACGTTCCAAAACACGAAATCGAATATTGATTTGTATCCAAGTCTCATAACACGAATAAACATAATAAGAAATACATAATTTACATCAAGAACAACTTTTACATAAATTACTAAAGAGGTCATCACAATTCATAAAAACCAGTACTCAACATCAACTGTGTACAAGACAAAGTAAACACTGCAAGATTGTGACGGCCACTGGCGTTAATAACATTAAGTACCTCCTTTCGCTTGCTGTACCAACTAAAGGTAACAAACATCATAAATAATACTCTTTTCAGCGCTTCCTTATTTATTAAGGAGGTTTTGATTTCTGATAACTGTTTTAAAATAATACTGGGATAATTAAAGGTTAATGTCAGAGTAATTCTAGCCGTAAGCACATAATTTAATTACGTTTTATTGTTAGCGTGATCTCCGCTGAGCATAGATAAACTGTTTAGTTAAAGAAAAGTTTACTAAATAGATTTAAAGATCTTACCAAATAGTTTAATATGAAATTTCATTTTGTTGTTATGTACACGAAACACGTAAGGAACACAAAACAGCCGCACGGTATATTAGCACGCACGCGCGCCGCGATACGTTGCGAATTGTGGCGAACTGGCGAGCTGCGCGAACGCTTGTCTTTCCACGACTGCCTTCTTTACGGTGGCTATGTTGCCGGTCGATTGCTTTTAGATCCGCACACTGCATTCGAAGGTCTCACTTCACGTGCCACTTCAAAACATCAGATCGTCAATAGACATTAGCGATTTAACACGAAACATAACAAATTCTTATGACGATTTCATAATATTTGGTAAGAATTCAGTTCATATCTTATCAGCTTCAAGTACTATGCGGAGTACATTTACTGTTCGTCAGCAACATCTAAATAAATAATGTAAATACCTACTTCATTCATAGTCAAAACATGTTATAAAATAATATTAAAATTATTTGAAATCGTCTCTTAATGACTCTAAAATCATAAAATGACATAAAATGGCAACAATCTAAAATGAAAATGTACCTTTTGAGAGAAATAAACAATTATTACATTCTAGAATCAAACTCACTTGTACTTATTCCACTATTTTAATTTATCTTTACACCTGACCGGTTTCGCCAGATAAATTAAAATAGTGGAATAAGTACAAGTGAGTTTAATTCTAGAATAGATTGCAACAAGTTCCATCAAGTGCCGACAATCGAGAGTATAAATTATAAACAATTACTATTATTATTTTACATCTTGGGAAGACGTCACATTCAACCCTAGCGCGTTGAAGTCTTCTTCCTCATCTTGTTGGATAATAAATTTATTGTTCCTAAAAACTAAGAGTACGCAAATATAAAGGTTAAAAATTACATATAGTTCTCAAAAGATAGTTATAATCGTATAAACACTTAATTGAAAGAAATTTCAAGATTGTGCCAAATATGATGGGTTTTTAGAAGTGATTTTTCAAGTGGAAATTCAATGAAAAGAAGTTGCTGTGAAATATTTTGCCACAAAAAAAATATTATCATATCTTCGTATTGTATGTGTGTATTTAAATATCATTTCTTATAAACCAATATCAATTAAATTAGCATCGTATTAGCACGGTGACAAAAATATGATGGATGAATGGTACACGATATACTTATAAGTAATATTCGCTCACGAAACTGTCTGTCTGATCAACCTATTCACTTAATCTTATATATAAAAAACAATTACTGCTAAAACTCGAGAACGGCTGGACCGATTTGGGTTTTGAAATATTTGTCGTAGTCCAGGGAAGGTTTAAACAGTGAAAAAAAATCACGTGTACGAAGTAGCGGGGCTGAATTAAATTTTAACAAACCGTACATATTTTATTTTAGGAAAACTTACCAATTTTTTTAAATATTATATTGTAACATCTGCCACAATGGCGAAGAGGTCGTGCGCAAACCCGTAAAGGTTACTCACACTCATTGTTTTTTTTTTGTTGCGGTAGGAAGTATTTGAGTTCCGCGTACCACGCTAGCCACCAGAACCGTCACTAACATATCTTAAAGTATATATCTACTATATCTATTTATTATCTAACATAACCATCAACTATTAAAACATTCAATACATTACCTATAGTGTTTAATAAACTAACTGACCCACGCAACTTCGTCTGCATCTCTTTTCAATCATGCTCGGCTCCCATTACTCTAAGCGTGAAGTTAACTATCATATCTAAGGCACGCCAGCAAAACTCACTTTAAAATAAGACGTGTGGCACTCGAGGACTGCCCCGGTAAAGCTATTGCATAGCATTTTTATCAACGTATGCAATATTTTTTTTTTTTTTTTTTTATTTATGCAGTTTCAGAGAATGGCTCGATTTGACGTCACTATCCAGTTACCACTTTATACCAGTACAATACAAAAAAAACTGTATCTCCGAAAGCCACAAAGACAGACAGATTCGTTGATTAGTCGTTTGGAGCAGCTCTTCTCGATCCATGCGAGCTTCGGGTGTCAGGTTTTATTTTCGTTACGCTACGTTACGGAATTCCTTGATTCGGTCGCCGTCAAAGGCCTCAAAGCCCGCGATAAAATTATGCAATACCTTAAAAACGTGATAATCGGTTAGATAGTTTCGGAGTTCATTGTGAGCAACAACGTGACGCGGGAATTATTTATAATACATATATGGGCAGAACAGGCCGGCTGAACCGCATGGCCATATGTGATATGGCCATACCATGGTCTTACAGAAAAGGTGTTAGGCAATTCTTTTACTGCTTTTCACCGACTGAAAGAGGTTACCAAAGGCTCCGGATATCTTAACAACAGCTGTTCCCATTTCAAGAATAGAGTGACACGCTGCGTAGTTTAGTCAGTTCGATTGTGATACACCACCCGGTGGGGTGATGCCCAGAGGGGTTCTACACATGTAAAAAATGGAATTTATTTAATTTGGTTTAAATTACTTAATACACACATCAAAAGTGTCTAGGGATCAACATATGTGTCTAGGGATCAACATATATTTTTGCAATAACTTTTCTCCTGATTGATATTAATTAAACTTTTCTTTAAGGATTCATCAAATAAAGTGTTTTCGTTTGTCACAGTAACGATAAACCAAGTCACCTTTGCATTAATAAAGAAATTTGTCATTTTCCTAATAAAGGGATTTTTGACATTTGAACCACTAACATTAAAGTTCGAAAAAAAGACTGAAATAACAGTTTTCTTTAAAATTTTATTAGGTAACTTAAACAATTAATAATCCGTGTTTCTACCGCGAACACTAACAACACAAGAATCGGTTTGGCATACTCAAAATGAGTTCATCCAAATCACGCTGTGGAATGGCCGCCCATGTTCGTTGCAACAACAAAAAAAGGTCTTCTTGCGACTGGATACCCTCCATATTCGGCAGAGCTCTTCTCTGTAGCATATCCCATGCATGCTCAATCGGGTTCAAGTCTGGCGACTGAGCAGGCCAGGGCCAAAGCCACATCTCAATCTCAAGAAATCCGCATAAAAATGTTTGATCCCTAGACACTTTTGATGTGTGTAATTTTGCCAATCTCAAATCAGTTACTATTTACAGAAAGAAAAAATTAAAATTATCTACTGTTTAAAAAATAATGAAAACGAGAAACCTGATCAGTAATATAATTAATGAGACCAAACCCGAGTTCACATTAAACTTGTTTTATTTTATGATAGCAAATATACACTTGGTTCATGTTAATCACATTTTTTGATGATTCAAATGATTATCATCAATTCTTTACCAGTTTAAGTAAGACACGCTTCAACAGGCTTCTAGGCTCAGCAGCTTTAGTCAAGTCATGAGGCATTTTCCTTTAAAGAATCTTGTTCTCCTCTTTTTAAACGTTTTTTTTCTTTTCAGGAGGCAGTGTTAGTTATATTATTTATTGAAATATGTAGAAATTGGATGAAATATGAACACAATTGTAGAACTCTTCGGAACACTCATATTGAATAGGCAGTTTATCAGTACATTCTTGCATGAATGTAAATGAAGCTATTTTGTTTATTTTAAATTAGAATATTCGTTGGAATTGTTATCGCCACATTGTCGATTTGAATTAAGTAATACACGACAACTTGCCTACTTAGAATACCTACTTATATTTTAATTAATTATACAACACACAATGCGGATCAGTAACACAAGACTATTGTGTTCTTTAAAATCTAACCAATTTTTTTATGGAATATGGGGCAAATGAGCAGACGTATCACCTGATGGTAAGCGATTACCGCCGCCCATGGACACCCGCGACACCAGGGGCGTCACAAGTACGTTGCCGGTCTTTGGGGGATGGGGGTAGGGTTGGGGTATGGACCTCGGGTTTAATCACTCACTCGGTGAAACACAGCACAAGCGCTATTTCACACCGGTTTTCTGTGAGACCATGATATCAATACGGTCGAGGCATCGTGCCAGCCCTTTATATGAATATCCTATCCTGTTATTAAATTTATATACATAGTTATTTTAAAACAAACAACAAAACTTCATCTTAATTTATTGTTTACATAAACCTTGTAACTGACACTGAAAATATTAGCCTTGAATTAAGTAGGTATACGATGATAAAATAAACTATGCAGGTGATGTAGAGAGATAACGTCTGATAATTTTTGAAAAAGAAAAAATCCACATTTATTTACTGGTAAATATTACGTACTAAACATATCTTTAAAAAGTAGCTGCGCCCCAAGTTTACAACATTAACAGTAGGTAACACCGCGGGGCGAAGCTAATCTAAAATGTAAACAACTTTCAAATGCAGTAGAGCCACGCTGATTTCAGCACGAATAGGCCGGCTCTACCGGGCCGGTACTACCCTCGCACCACCTCGACCAGCGTAAAATAACAGCAATCATGCTGTCGTGTTTTGTTGTTGAGTGCGAGACCGGAGGCCCAATAATGCGGAAGCATCACAAGGCCGCCATAGTGTGGGTCCCTATACTGCATTGTCTGCATTCGTAATAAGTATGGTGACCACCACTCTTGGATTCTGCTTATGCTTTCCATCAGGCAGAGTAGAGTCATTTCGGCAGGGCCATATATAAAAAAAATGAGCCGTCACGGGACGCCTGGCAGATGTGAAAAAGAATTGAATTGCAGTCGTTGCAGAGTTGCGGCCACGGCAAAAATCTCGCCACGCCAAAAATCAGGTTTACCCCTCGCCTATAGGGAACGTGCAGGAACTATAGGTGGCAGCACTAAATTGACGAAAGCGACACTATGCGGACAGTAAAGGAACTTATTAAGCCCGTCATCGTGCTTTCAAATAAGTTAACAAAATTTTCTCTTACATTTTAATATTTTTATACGATAAAAGTTATAGCTTGGGTTCCGGTCTACCAATAATGATCGTCAGCGTGGCCAAAATATGTCAATTCTTATCAGTATTTATTTCTACAGACTTAATTAGCTCGTTGTATTCAACGTTGCTTTCTTTTAAATCTTTGTAATTTTTAACCAATTTTTATGAATTTTTCTTAACCAGTGAAAATTGTAGGAACGTATGACAGATGTTAAGGATTTTCTGATTTTTTGTTGCCAATGAAGTGAGCACTGCCCAATACGTTATTATTATCCTCCACACAGGATATAACGTAACTTAGATAAGAGATCATAACTGCACCCATAATAATTATTGTAACATGTTAGTTATTTCACAATGTAGCAACTACACACATCAAAAGTGTCTAGGGATCAAGCTATTTATGCGGATTTCTTGAGATTGAGATGTGGCTTTGGCCCTGGCCTGCTCAGTCGCCAGACTTGAACCCGATTGAGCATGCATGGGATATGCTACAGAGAAGAGCTCTGCCGAATATGGAGGGTATCCAGTCGCAAGAAGTCCTTTTTTTGTTGTTGCAACGAACATGGGCGGCCATTCCACAGCGTGTTTGGATGAACTCATTTTGAGTATGCCAAACCGATGTTCTTGTGTTGTTAGTGTTCGCGGTAGAAACACGGATTATTAATTGTTTAATTTACCTAATAAAATTTTAAAGAAAACTGTTATTTCAGTCTTTTTTTCGAACTTTAATGTTAGTGGTTCAAATGTCAAAAATCCCTTTATTAGGAAAATGACAAATTTCTTTATTAATGCAAAGGTGACTTGGTTTATCGTTACTGTGACAAACGAAAACACTTTATTTGATGAATCCTTAAAGAAAATTTTAATTAATATCAATCAGGAGAAAATTTATTGCAAAAATATGTGTTGATCCCTAGACACATATGTTGATCCCTAGACACTTTTGATGTGTGTATTATACCCATGTACTGCAATACATATTTGTAAACTGTCAATAAAGTTTTTATTATTAATATTATATTGTTGTATTTCTATATGGAAGTCAATCATTCGGATGTTTGCTGAAAACAGATTGAAAGATTGACTGTGTTAATAACAAAACTTAGTATTTTTTACTACAAATATTATTGATTATTTCTAAATGCTCAAAACTCATGCTTACGTATACTTTTTTACGGCATTTGTCCATTATTTATGTTTTTCACATAACCATGGCACGAGAGCATAATATTATATAGGTACTATTTTTTGACGCTATTTGATTTATTTTTATTTTTTCTAGATGTATAAGTATGAACATCAAAAAATGCAACAATGGATTATGATTAACTAGAATAATAATTTTTACTCACAAAATTAATTCTGTTTACTTCTTATAAATGTCTATGTCAAGTATTAATAGAGTACAAGATTCGGATTCGCGATACCAGTTGGCAGCACCTTCGTTGTGCACGTTCCCTATAGATGTTTCACATCAAAAACCAAAATTACTCATTATACCTAATAATATCTCTGCCAGTGAAAGTCCTATCAAAATCGGTTCAGCTGTTCCAAAAATCACCCGGACTGACAGATTTTTGCTGTAGGAACGTACCGTATACATATATTATGCTTTCTTAATATACATATGCATTTAGTAAAAAGCTGTTAATTAGAAATTTCAAACAGACACTTCAGCTTTATTTATTTGAAGCTCACAAACAATGAGTGAGTTCAAATAAAGTAAAATTACGAGTCTATCACAAAGATCTAAATAACGAGCCATTGCTCTCAAACTCTCAAGTCGTTTGCAATGTTGCACATTCTTTGTTCGTTTATACATCTGAACGGTGAAGTGAACACACACATTCATAAGCCCCAAGACCTGTTCTGGATACGGGACAAGATCCTGGTATAAATTATATCCCGTGTCACAGTTACAAAAAGTCCAATTAACGAATAAATTACATTACACCTTCATGTACACTGATTAAAGGAAATGCCAAATTTATGTTTAAATATCAAAGGGTATTTCTTCATATTAATAAAAGACAACTCCCGCATTAGGAATATACATTCTGTGTCGCGGGGGACTTTACAAACATACATCAGTAATGGACTATTAAAAGATGATGATGATTAGCAATATTGACAGAAAAGGTACAGAGTTTTGAGTAAAAAAAATCCTAACCTTAGTACAAACAACTATAAGTCTGAAAGATCTTACTGATATGATGGATTACTTATTTAGATTTTGTCTGATAAGTAGGACAGCCATGATGAAGCACAAATCGGGTAGGTCACAGTTTTACCAAGACCTCAAAGAAAAAATAACCGTTGTTTTGCTAATCATCATTAACAGCTTTAAACAGTCCACTGCAGGACATAGGTATCTCCACCACTATATCACGGTAACTGTACAGCTTGAGATAGGGTATATTTCAACTTTTCTCTTCAGTCTTGCTATTTTATTATATTCTCAATTGTTATTTCGTTGTCATTTTAAATCATGTGAGAATCAAACCCTTAATTTCAGAAGCGCATTTACATTTACCCGACGCAGAAGCTAGGGAACTGTATCTACCTGCAATTTCGTATCAATACTGTTGAAAGAAATACAAACAATACTCTTTGCTCTGTAGCATGGTGCGTGGCATGGTTCATTAACATTTCGTTTCACTCTTGAAAGTTGTCGCGATTTACAATTTTTTTATTTTTTTTTTATTTAAGTCTTCATGCATAATTGTTGCACAGGCGGACTTAATGCCGTAGGCATTTTCTACCAGTCGACCTTAGGGTGATGCAGAGCCAAGAATGGTAGATGCACAATGTTCAGAAATGTTATATAAAATAATTCCATTATAGTATATCATATTTCCAGAGAGAGAGAGAGCTTACAAATGTAAATTACTTAATGATATTACATTATTACTTATATCATTAGGATATTAGTACACATAATATTTAAGTAATTATATACTCACACATATATACACATATACATACATTATTTTTTATTATTATTATTTAATTATTATATATTATTATATAAATGTATTTTTTATTATTTAATTATGACTTAGTATTTCAGCTGTACCACATTCGCAATAGTTTAAATGAACTGTAGTAAATTAAATTAAACCATAAACTATACTAAATTAAAGTAAATTACATTAAACCACCACGCACCATGCTACAGCGCAAAGAGTATGACTTACGGAGATAACCCGTACTTCGCAAATATGTAGTATGTAATAAGGAAAACATGTTTTATAAGTCATCATAGTACCTATGTATTGGCAGAGACTTGAAGTTCACGTAGGCGGAACCGGCAAGTATAGATCCTAAGATACAACTTCGGAAATGTTACATAATACACAGAATACTTATACACTAATTAACTAAGTATGTACCTACTTTTAAAACCGTTAAGTGAGCATTGTTTCCATAATACATAATTAAAAGTCAAAAATAAATTTATCCTGTTATTTTTTCTCAGACTCTAAATATATTTTAAATTAAAGTTTAATAATTATATTTTATTTATCATTACCAAATTTCAACAACAAAATTACCTATTAGTGTTACTCAGGTTTTATTTAGGTTCAGAATTTTCACGGACTTAGTAACCAAATTAAAATAACGTAATCACTCGATAAAATCGATCAGAGTGCCGTGCAATGAGAGAGGTCTATGTCCAACATGGCAATATTGGCTAAGTCTGATAATGATGATGAGAGCTGTGCTGCCTCACAAACGGGGCGACTCGACCAGTGAGAGAAAAAACCGCACCGACCTTTTGTTCTCCACGTGTTGGCCTTAAGCGTGTTATTAAATACTATATAGCTATGAGTAAGGTGATCACCACTCTTGGATTCTGCTTATGCTTTCCATCAGGCAGAGTAGAGTCATTTTGGCAAGGTCAAACATAAAAAAAAACTAGGCTAAATTCTTAAATGGCGTGTTGACTCTAAATGGGTTTATTTTTCGACTGTTTTAAAGGCAAACGTATTCGCCTCTGAGCATAAGCATTTCCGTTAGTCTAATACTCCTGTTATAACCTATATAGGGCCACTTAAAATAGGTAAAACTCTTAATTAAAATAGTTATCTCAAAGGTATACCTAGGTACTTTTACTGCTACGTTTTTTCTTCGACTATTCGATGTTTTAATAAAAAATATTTAGTTTTGGTTTCCTACTTATTACTTTACTGCAAAATATTGCAAGTTAGGAAGCATTACTTACGAATAGATGTTTTAATTTACACAAATCATACAAAAGTTGCACAAACAACTTTTTTTTATGAAATAGAGGGCAAACGAGCAGTCGTATCGCGGTAAGCGATTACCGCCGCCCATGGACACCCGCAACACCAGTGACGTCACAAGTGCGTTGCCGGCCTTTGGGGGATGGGGATTGGAGGGAGGGGTTGGGATTTGGGCCTCCGGTATCCTCACTCACTCGTTGAAACACAGTACAAGCGCTGTGTCACACCGGTTTTCTGTGAGGCCGAGGTACACTTCGGTCGAGCCGGCCCATTCATGCCTAAGCGTGGCTCTCCCATGCACACTTATGACAATGTAGTTAATCTATGCTTCCATGCCAATATTATAAATACGAAAGTAACTCTCGGTAAAGTCTGTTACGCCTTCACAGCTAAAGCGCTGCACCAATTTCAAAGATATTTGACATTTAGATACTTTGATTCTTGAGAAGACATACCTAGGCTACCCTTTACCGCTATAACAGACATACACGCAGGCGGAACCGCGGACATAGCTAGTAACATCCTACTATCCTTCCTACTAATATTATAAACTCGAAAGCTTGTAAGTATAGATGGATAGATGTCTGTTACTCTTACATCCAAAAACTACTGAACGGATTTGGATGAAACTTTGCAGAAACATAGCTAGCTTTTCCATCAGAATAACACATAGGCGACTATTTGCCGCGATATCCGATATACACGCGGGCGGTGCCGCGGGCAACAACTAGTACCTATATAATATTTGGGTTTGTTGGGTGTTTAAAATGATACTTACATCTGGGTATTTCTGGTATAAATAAAACTACATAATATTAGTACACAGATTTAACTCATTTGCACATAACTAAACATCATGTCATGACTAGTAATCATTTAAATAAACATAATATCAATGTATCTATATTGCTTATTAGATTGTAGGTAGGTACACATATATGTACTAAATAGCTTAAGATCCCACCGCTCGATTCTGCAGGTATCTGTTTTTTGATGAAATTAATTTTAAATGAAAGTTGAGTAAGTATTCAACGGATTAGTGACAGGTTGCCTATAAAAAATTAGCCGCAACTACCTTTAATTAATTATTTTTAAATTAATTTGGAAACATAAATTGCACCCGTGTTTTTTTAATCATTTTTACGTCATTTTAAAGAAAATGATGTAAAGAAAAGAAAAAAATATGGTTGCCAGCTCTCAGTTAGCCGCAACCCTGAGGTTGCCAGGTGTAAACAGGTATATTATTGTTACTTATTTACAGTCATATATTTTTAATACTAATATTAAATAATTGCGGCAAATTTTTTATAGGCAACCTGTCACTAATTCATTGAATACTTCCTCAACTTTCATTTAAAATTAATTTCATCAAAACAACAGAAACATGCAGAATCGAGCGGTGGGATCTCGTACTATAAGGTAAAATCATATTTTACAATAAGTAGTATTATAATAGGAAGATAACACATATTTGCAGGAAAGAAGACAATTTGAACAGCCAGGTTTAACCGGTTTATAAGTAACTAGCTGACCCACGCAACCTCGTTTACGTCTCCTATTGCCCGTATCGTAATAATTTTCCCCCGTTTTTGTAACATTATATATTGGTGCTCTGCTCCTATTGGTCTTAGCGTGATGTTATATAGCCTATAGCCTTCATCGATAAATGTACTATCCAACACTCAAATAATTTTTCAGAGCGGACCAGCGGTTCCTGAGATTAGCGCGTTCAAACAAACAAACTCTTCAGCTTTATAATATTAGTATAGATAAAACAGAGAGTTGCTGGAGACACTGGAGCGGGATCCATGGGGGCGCCCTTACCGCATGGTTAGAGGCAAGATGCGCCCGTGGGCCCCGCCGTTGACCCGGTGTCTTCAGCCAGATCTGCTTGAGGGGGTCGTCGGCACCCTGTTTCCATCGCGGTTGGTGGAACACACTCCGCCACAGATGGCTCCGCCTACGACGCCTGAGGCGCCTAACGTGGATGATGACGACGTGCCTGAGGTCACTTGGGCAGAACTAGCGCTGGCGGTGCAACGGCTGAAAGCTAAAAGCACCGCCCCAGGACCCGATGGCATTCCAGGCCGAGCGTGGGTCCTGGCTCTAGATGATGAGGCGCCGGCTCTCGAGCCCCGACTGAGAGGGTTGTTCAGCGCATGTCTCGAGCAGGGCCAGTTTCCGAAATTGTGGAAGACGGGGAAACTGGTCCTCATCCGAAAGGAGGGGCGCCCGGTGGACTCACCTTCCGCCTACAGGCCCATAGTTTTACTTGACGAGGTGTGCAAGCTCTTTGAAAGAGTGATTGCATGGCGCCTCGTCAAGCATCTCTACAGGGTTGGGCCGGATCTGGCGGACAACCAGTACGGTTTCCGTCAGGGGCGCTCCACCGTGGATGCGATCATGCGCGTGAAGGCCCTGGCGGAGGAAGCAGTTACCCGGGGTGAAGTAGTGTTGGCGGTGTCGTTAGACATCGCCAACACTTTGACCTGGAGTTGCATCAGGGAGGCACTAGTGTATCACCGAGTGCCTCTCTACCTCCGCCGCATAGTCGGGGCATATCTGTCGGAGAGAGCCGTTATCTACCCAAGTAGGACCGGTCTCGGTCGACGTGAGATGTCGTGTGGTGTCCCGCAGGGGTCGGTTTTAGGGCCGCTCCTGTGGAACATTGGCTACGACTGGGTGCTTCGCGGTGCTTTCTTAGATGGTGTCGCCGTCACGTGTTATGCGGATGACACGCTTGTGACGGCGAGTGGCGGGACGCACCGTGAGGCAACCCTAAGGGCCACGGCCGGGGTTGCCCAAGTCGTCGAACGAATCCGGCGGCTGGGTCTCGAGGTGGCTCTGCACAAATCCGAGGCTTTGTTTTTTCACGGGCCTCGGAGCAAGCCACCTGATCGACTCAGCCTCATAGTGGGAGGCACTCGCATCGGCATCGAGCCCTCTATGAGGTATTTGGGGCTCGTACTCGACGGCCGATGGGACTTCGGACACCACTTCCGAAGTCTGGTCCCCAAGCTGGTTGGCGCAGCGCGTGCATTGGCACGGTTGCTGCCAAACATGAGGGGGCCCGATGACTCCTGCAGGAGACTCTACGCGGGGGTTGTGCGGTCCATGGCCCTTTATGGGGCCCCAGTATGGTCAGAGATCCTGAAGGCCAGCAATATCGCGCTATTGCGACGACCGCAACGAGTGCTGGCCATCAGGATCATAAGGGGGTACCGCACAATCTCCTTTGAGGCGGCGAGTCTCCTAGCCGGAACTCCACCATGGGACCTGGAGGCGAGAGCCCTTGCGGCTCTTTACCAGTGGCGCAAGGAGGCGCGGGAGTTGGGTAGAAGTCCAGAGACTCGAGAAATCGACGATCAGAAATCCCAACTCCGCCAGGTCCTCGTGGAGGAATGGAGGGAACGACTTGGGCAACCGAGCGCTGGGCACGCCGTTATTACGGCGGTAAGACCTGTTATGGAGGATTGGCTCGAGAGGCGTCATGGGACCCTCTCATACCGGCTGACGCAGGTGATCACTGGAAAGGGATGTTTCGGAGATCACCTGTGTCTAATCCGCAAGGAGCCAACGCCTGAGTGCCACCACTGCGATGGCCAGACCGTGGACACGGCACTCCACACGCTGGCAGAATGTCCGGCGTGGAGGGAGCCGAGGCGTGATCTCGTGGCGGCCATCGGGGTGGTGGTTCTCTCGCTCGGTAACATGATTGCGGCCATGTTGCGGAGTGAGAGCGCGTGGAACTCCGCCGTCTCTTTCTGCGAGCAAGTAATGCTTGCCAAAGAGACGGCGGAGCGGGACCGGGAGAGGTTTAGAACTCTCCCGGCCCGCCAGGCCCGGGAACGGGCCAGGTACCGCAGGCGACTCAGGCGCCGGAGATCAGAGAACGATCTCCGTCCTCCATAAGCGCAAGCCTGAGGGTGACAGATGAGGCCATCTGTCACCCTAGCAGAAGCAGGCTTGGGTGGCGTCGCGGACGCTGCGGAGCGTGCGCGCCCTTGGGGACAGTAACGGGAACATTGGGATTCCCACACAGGAGGGGGCCATCTATAAACCATAGGTGGCCCGAGGTACGTCGGGGTTCCAGGGTTTTCCTTTCTAGGGCGCACCTGGTTCCCCGGCATCTAGTACCCGAGACGGCGTGCGGTTTTAGTAGGTTCAAGTCCGACATACCACCAGGAGGTGGTATCCGAGGGGATTTCCGCACGGAGAAAAAAAAAAAAAAAAAGTATAGATAAAACAGAAACAGATAGAGCAAAGACATACATAAATATGTTTGATGAAAATAGTTTAACTTGAAATCGAAATGAATGTAGCATGAAAATAGTAAGTAAAGTTTTACCTCAGTAAAACAACACTCCGCACACAATTATATACTCTGTTGTAGTGTATTTTTAACCGACTTCAAAAAAGGAGGTGGTTATCAATTCGACTGTTTTTTTTAAACGTTGTTACCTCATAACTTTCGACTGGGTGAACCGATATTGATGATTCTTTTTTTATGTGAAAGCTGCTGCTTCCCGTGTGGTCCCATTTCAATTTGGTCTAGATTGAAGTCGGTTTTTTTGTTAAAATTTTGTAATTATTTTAAAACTTAGTTTAATAAATAAATAAAATAATGTTAAATGTGTATAGTGTATTCAAACTATTTACAAAACATGGTTATGTAAGATAATTACACTGCCATCTTTTTACTATTATTGACACCTGTCAAAATGACTCGGCCTGATGGAAGGCATGAGTAGAATCCAAGAGTGGTGTTGCCATTTTATCAAAATTCTTAAGTAAGTTAAAGAAAGCTTTGCTCTTTGTTTTGTTATTGTCGGTATACTAGGAGTGTTCAGACTCCACTATGCTGTTCGTCTTGTGTTCCGACATTGTGACCAACATACACAATGTTGGTCACAATGGTTTTAATTAAACTTACTTTAACACATCATACATACAATAAAAAATCGTATTTTTTAGAAATTCCAGAGAAATAATTAAAAGAAACGTGTAATAATATTTGCTAAGAGTACTAGAAAAACCAGAAAATTATTTGTCAAAATTTTAACAAAAACAAAAACTGACTTCAAGGTTCGACTCGATTTATCTTGGATGCCATCATCAGATCTTAGTGTCCTTATCATGGTACCATCGTTGGGAAATCTCCTTTCCATTAAAAAAATAATCATCAAAATCGGTTCATAAACGACGAAGTTATCCGCGAACCCATGTATACGGTCGAATTGAGAACCTCCTCCTTTTTTGAAGTCGGTTAAAAAGGGCTTCCGTAAAGTTTTAAAGCGAGTAGTATGCAATATTGACAGATAAAGACAATGCTTAAAATTGTGTTCAAAAGTTGTGCCTTGGAGATCACAAGAATCAAGATGCACTTGAAATTTTTAAATGAATGTTTTTCATTATGGGACTTTTTACTTTTCCGATACATAGTTTATTTTAACGCGTGAGGCGTGGGGTGCCAAGAGGTGTGTCTAGGTCCTAGAGTAATCATTTTAGTGTATTTATTATAGAGGTATGGTTATTGTACATATTATTTCATTCTTTTTATTCTTATATTATCTGTTTCTTAGCATGTGTTTAGTATTATACTGAATAGTAACAATAATATATAGAATACTTTATTATACACATCATTTTCTATTCTATGATATAGTATGTAATATACTAATAATAAATTAATAGCTTAACATCTATTGCGGGAGAATGGTCCGAGCGGATGGTACTAACCTCGCACAGAAAATCAACGTAAAATGACAGCGTTCGTGCTGTCGTGTTTCGTTGGTGAGTGCGAGACCGGAGGCCCAAATGGTCTAGTTCTAGTCAACAAGTTTCATCCTTGTTGACTAGACTAAAAGATGCAGCAGCATCACTAGGCCGCCATGGTGTGGGTCGCCATACTGCATTGTCTACATTCGCAGTGAGTATGGCGACCAATAATCTTGGATTTTGCTTATGCTTTCCTTCAGGCAGAGTAGAGTCATTTTGGCGGGCCAAACATAAAAAAAACAACAAAGATAAAAGTAGAAAAGATAGATAAAGAATTAAGTTAAGCCGCTTTAGTACTAAATAGGTTTACATTATCTAACTAAAATTAAACTTTTAGACGCTCTAGTGCCGACTAAGCGAGAATATTCTATGACATCGTTGACTTTCTTTCCATTTCTCTTTGCAGCATGTTTTTTATAAGCTTTATACAACATAACCGCTCCATTGACCCACACGGGTACAAAATTTATATCACTTTCGTTAGGACAGTTTTCATCTAAACTGTCGATATCAGGGTCCAGCCTTGAATATGCAGATGCTTCTAGTTTGGGGATACAGTCAACTAACGAGAACCATTTGTAGGTTTCTGGACACAGCAAATCTGATGGGTTGAAGTTGCCTTTATATCTCATCTTGCGACAGGAGTGAATGTAGTAGCCCATGTAGTAGTACTGGATTTGTGGACACAGAGAATGCAAGTGTCTGGTGAATTCAATTTCTCTGAAATAAGATAATAATTTTTAGTTCCCATTAATTAAATAAATATTTTTATACTTTATATACATTTAGAAATAATATATTCAGATTGCCTTTCAAGAAATACCATTTGAATACTGTTAATTTTAAGTAATTAAATTTAAAAAACAGTGTCATGATATACACTGTAATAAGCTTATTCATTTACCTTTAAGATATGGCATTTGTTCATATTTTAATTGGGGCTTATCTCAAGTATAATCAATTGAATAATTTTCTTATTGTAATTATCATACCAAGGACTAAGTTATGTTAGTATACATATAAAAATAAACCTCAATGAAATAACCTTCTTGTTGTAAATTTCTTGAAAATGAGTCTAAATTTAATCATCAAAGAGTACTTAACATTTCTTGTGAAGTATTTCAACTCTATTCTTACCAATTGTATTAATTTAAAAGGCCTTATGAGAGGGACAGGTATTTATTTAATGTCGGCAAAAAAGATTTTTTTTTGGAATAGTGGCAAACGAGCAGACGTATCACCTAATGGTGAGCGATTACCGCCGCCAATAGACACCCGCAACACCAGAGGCGTCACAAGTGCGTTGCCGACCTTTGGGAGATGGGGAGGGATTAGGGTATGGGCCTCCGGTAACCTCAGTCACTCGGTGAAACATAGCGCAAGCAATGTTTCACACCGGTTTTCTGTGAGGCAGTGGTATCACTCCGGTCAAGCCGGCCCATTCATGCCGAAGCATGGCTCTACCACGGTGGTGATGGTTCTAGATAACTCGATATAACTACTGTGTTCGATACCGAATGGTAATAATATGGAGCTGTAATGACAACACTAGGTTCTTGTCAAAGTGTCATAATTTTCAAATGTCACTGACTGACTCGCTGACTGTTAAGCTATTAATTACAAACGGTTGCAAAACGGGGTTTTGCAGCCGTTCGGAACGATAAAAGGGAATTCGTCGACGGCCCTCGTAGGATCTAAGTGTTTGTACCGGGTGTTGAGTAAAGATTCGGGAATCTTCCCCGGCCTTCGTAGGAGTGTGTTTGAATTGTAAAACGGAATCTTGTGTAGTGTACGGAACTGCGTGGACATCGTAACAGGGGCGCCCCTCACCGCATTGGATATCGACGCTGCCTACACAAGGTAATAATGAAATATATGTTACTTAACGAGGTGAAGCGCCTCAGTTGATATTCCTTCACCAGGAGTGATTGTTTTGCAACTTTCGACGGTTATATCTATGGGCCCGTATAGACTAGTACAAGGTTTCCAAACGGGGAACGCAAACGCCTGGTGATTGGACTCAACATATTGAATGTAAACAAATTTACCTTAAAGCTCCATAAGTACCTAGGGTTAGGTTCATATACTGCGGGTCGTAAAAGAAGTACACAGAAGAAACACACTTCGGTAATATATCTATAACACCGACTGCAATTATTTTCCCGTCCAGCCAATACTGTTGGTGAAATGAACCATAGCCACTAGGTGGTCCATTCTCTCTATGCTCCTCCTAGAAAATAGCACAAATTTAATACTAAAAAACATTTTTAATAAAAAAAGATTAAACCTACTACAAAAAACATCAAACGAAAACTCCCTGTCTAGAAACACTAAAAAGCGTAAAATAAACTGGCTTTGATTTGGCTTATTTACTTTAATTTAAATAGTTAACTTAAACATAGCTAGTATCATTCAGGAGCGAGAAGTTCTATAAGATGAAATTAACCGCCGATTTCTGTGTACTCCGGTCGTGTAAGAATCTTCAATAGCGTTGGAAGATCAGATGTAATCGCGACGAGTCACTTCATAGGAATAACAATCATTGCCGTATTTCGTTAATACTCTTCCATTCTCCAAACATATATTATACTAGCGGACCCACGAAATCTCGTTTGTGTCTCCTATTGCCCATAGCGTGATAATTTTCCCCCGTTTTTGAAACATTTTTCATTGGTGCTCCGCTCCTAATGGTCTATGAATGTACTATTCAACACTGAAAATTTTTTCATATCGGACCAGCGGTTCTTGAGATTAGCGCGTTCAAACAAACAAACTCTTCAGCTTTATAATATAAGTATAGATTAGTATAGATATTTTACAATTACTAAGTAAAACAATCATACTTACTAAAAGAGGGCTTTGTACTAGAAAATCTTTAAACTTTGGCTCAGTACATTTATCAGGTTTATCACTATGTATGGTTGTTTGATACTTGACGTACACATCGTGAGTCTCCTTAGCTGTTGCTAACCATTCGGGGCTCGGTGGAGTAGTCCTTACTAATTTTATCTAAAAAAAAAACATACATTATAAGGAAAGCACCAAAGACTGCACGTTTGGCCTAGTGGTTTAACGGTCACCACGCCGTTTCCTACTTCGCCAAGTGTCGTGGGTTCAACTCCCACGTAGGACAACACTTTGTGTGATCCACAAATTGTTGTTCTGAGTCTGGGTGTTCTTTGTGTCCGTTTCATGTATGTTTGTAAAGTCCCCCGCGACACAGGATTTATTCCTAGTGCGGGAGTTGTCTTAAATAAAAAGAAAAAAATATTAATTAAAAAAAATATCAATTAATGCTTATTTTGTTTTATTCATAGAATTATAATACATATTTGCTTGCGTCCAGTAACCAGCCAACTTGCGTAGAGCCTAATGGAAAATGAATCGGGCACAACTTTCAAAAGATTAAAGAAACGTGAGCCTCAAGATCTAATGAAAATGTAGATATAACACTAAATTTGGCCAAATCATTGGATTTGGAAGCAAACAGGCCGCATATAAACTCCAACATATAGTCCAACTAAAATCTAAATGTCAATGTAGAAAGATAAGGGAGTTAAAAATTATTAAAAATAAAAAATCCGTCTGCGTCAATATTTAACAATAAAAACATATAAGTTTTATATATATTCGTAATCAGCGTAAAAAAATCTTTATTTTGATACAACACTCGATGTATTTTGAAAACATATTTTTTTTAATATTACTTTTTGGCGCCAATAATCCTTTTTTTTTAATTTTGATGTACCCAGTGTCACTCTCACGACTAAGACGAATCTATTGACACCACTCACATAAAAATACGACAAGCCATTTAGGCTCTAAGGCGTGCCAAAGAAATATACATACATACATACACTCGAAAAACATAACCCTCCTTTCGCAGTCGGGTAAAAAAAACGTTGAAATAAACAGGGGCATAACAATGTACCTACTGTTCTGAGGTGATTTTAAAGTCATGGTAATCCCATCAATTACACAAACTCACACATTCAAATTAACCATCGTCGGTAACGCTAAGTCCACAAAAAATAAACAATGTTATAAAAAGTAATTGATACAATACCACTAGTTTATGTTTGACATCATCGGGCAACTCGTTTATAAAGTCCTCAATTTGTTTTTCCTTGTTTTTGCACGCATTGTTCACAGGAAGTACGTCAATACCCTTCTCACGTAGTTTTTCAAGCTTCCTCTCAAGCCTCAATTGTTTCGCTTTTTTACACGGTGCTTTAGTAGGGTCCGGGCCGGCATCTGCAAATCATGTCACTCTGTTTTTTACTAATCCATAAATAAAAGTGAACGCCCACACTAGGAATAGATTCCATGTTGCGGGACTCGCAGGGGACTTTGCAAACATTCATGTAACGAACGCAAAAAACACTGAGACACAGAGCAACAATTTGTAAACTACAAATAGTGTTATCCCTTGTGTTGATCGAACACACTACACTCAGCGAAGTAGGCAAGAAGACCGCTTAAGCTACTACGTCATTCGTGGAGTCGAAACAAAACAATGAACAATAACAAATCGGCTTAAAATAGACAAGAAGACACATCATTTGTCAAGACAATGATAAGCTATATTGCAGAAGAAACCTTTTCAATTTCAAGTGCATTATCAAGATAATATATACTGACAACAAACAGTCTGTCTTTATAGCCCAGAAATAATCTATAATACTGAGAAAGTTTATCATTTTATCAAATTAGTTATCTGTATTTGATGCAAGTGAAGAAGCACATTTAGAGAATCTCATAGTAAGATCTGTGAGAGTTAAATGTCTGTGATACATGCATTGAATAATCTAGACATTGTAATACTATTGGCGTCATCACATACATTATCACACAGATACCAGCATTAGACGTTCTCTACATCTAAATCAAGAGCACTTAAGATTACATTGCGCCTGAGAAAGCACTTTTATGAGGGCACAGTGTTAGTATATCTTAGTATATTTCCATAAACCCGATTGTCACACACTAAACCCTCAGATTGTGAGTGCAACACGCGAGTCAAAAGTATTTTGCATGCTCTCAACCTCCAAATTAGAAGAAACGATAGGGTCAGCCTGCATTCAGTACTTATTTGGTAAAAACCAATGAAAACTATACAACAGCTTTTATTGCTATTGCTATAATATTAACTTATTGATGATGCTAATAGAGGCTACTAACTTTATAACTCTCAGTAGTAGACACGAAATTTAGAAAAATAAGCAACTGGAAGAACTCATCATTTTGCCGTGCTCACATATGGACCGCATTATACACATGTCTAGGACTGATCGAGTTTTCTGAACATAACTCTTATAATAATTATTATTTTTACGGGAATTAACGCGTTCACTTATTTCAAGGTATTACATACCTCTGTTTTGCCTGACGTTTCGACTTTCAATCGGAAAGATGGTTTTAAATTATCTACAGCGTGGAATCCAGTGTTAAAAAACATACCACCTCGCTTTTCTGCGCAGTCGGATAAACACCAGAATAGGAACACATCGGTTTGCTTACAGAATAGGGACCCTGTTAGTGTGGTATGTGACGGTACATGGCGAAACAAAAATATCAATAATATCGAAAATTGCGGGTGGATGAAGAACCTTCTACTTCACGGATTCGACGACGGAGGGCGTGCGCCGCTGAGCCAGTCAGCCTGTGACCAAGACCAGTGCTACCTGGTCGAAACGTCAGGCAAAACAGAGGTATGTAATACCTTGAAATAAGTGAACGCGTTAATTCCCGTAAAAATAATAATTATTACATCTTGGAACGTGAAAGTTTAAAAGTTAGTATAACTCTTATAGCCGGTACACACTACAACGATTTTTCGTAGCGATTTAACTGTGCAGTTTGTTTCTGCAGTTTTATCGATGGTGTGGACGAAAATTGGCACAGATTTTTTGGTTGGTGCAAACGATCGGAGGCATGAGCAAAAGTTATTCGATAAATCGTTGTCGATTTAACTACGCAGTTCGTTTGTGCAGTTTTATCGTAGCGTGTGGACGGAAGTTGGTCCAACCAATCGTTCAGTTCGTTCACAGATCTTGCTGTAGGCGGACGCGTCCTGCACGTCGTCAACTCATTTAATAAATTTATGTGAGACTAGCTGAATCCCGCGATGTTACCAGCGGTCACTGTCGTACCGCTGGTAACACCGCGGGGCGAAGCTAATCTAAAAAAAGTAGCCTAAGTTGTTAATTTTTTTTAATATTACAGACACTACAATTTTATTTATTTGTATGTAGTAGGTATGTATATAGAAGTACCTATGACTTTCTTTTAAGAAGCCACTCCTTACACCACACACTATGTGATTTTCTTCTCTTTTTGTACAAATAAATAAACATTTCGGACATCTAACACACAACGCCATCTAGTCTCAAACTAAGCAGAGCTTCTATTATGGGTACTAGACAACTGATACAAATACATACATATATATATATATTTGTAAATAGATACATATTATACATAGAAAACACTCAAACTCCGAAACAAATATTTGCAGATCATACAAACATTTGATCCGACTAGGGCATCGAACCCGAGACCTTCAGCACAGCAGTCGCATACGCTACCACTGCGCCACCAAGGCAGTGAAATTAAGCCATGTTATCGCAAGCGCGTCATCGTCTTCTATCGCGGATGACATGTTTATAGTCTGAGCTTCTGCAGAGAATTGATGATCGATGCAGATATCGTAGACGTGTGGACACTTAATGGACGTACGATAAACTGCACAGACGAACTGTGCTGTCACATCGCTACGATAAATCGTTGTCGTGTATACCGACCATTAGTGGAAATTGGAATACAATTGGAATACTAGTGCAGTAGTCTTACACTAAATGGAATAAATTAAAAATATAAATTAACCTTTTTTATGGTATATAACAACCACATACCTTTTTTTAAATTCTTCTGAACAGCTTGAGATGCCGGTTTCTCCATTTTTATAACATCGCTAGTATTTGGATTCTTATCTAAAAAAATGGAATATTATATTAAGTTTTCAATATTTCTTGTATTTAGGTTGCAATCTAAAATACGAAACATGTTATTCGATTCAAGTGTTGTAAATTTAATATGAATTGATTAAAAATCAGTAAAAACAAATATCAAATGTTTTCAAAATATTGAATTTTATAAGTCTCAAAATAGAAAAATATGGTACTGCTACAGATAAGAATTTTTGCATGGCTACTGAAGAAAACGCTAGTTAAGGAATCCTTGCTAGGATGAAGAGGTACAAAATGCTTTTGACAGGTAAAGTCAGTAAAAAATTTAGACAAACACTGGTAGAACCTTTGAACACAATAATATTATTTAGAATTATGGTTTTTGCATTAGCTCTTCCTTAGAACTTTGCAGCCATACAAGTAAAAGGACAATGGCAGATTTCAATGGGACTTTTGTACCGCATTGTGTACCTCATGGTAGGGATTTGTTTTGTATATTATTTGGCTGATTATATCACCGACAATAACATTTTAAATTTCCAGATTTTTAGAACATTGCGTTAAAAAGTTTTTTTAATTTTGAGATTAGAATGAGATACAAGAATCACAAATGAAAGAGTTGTCCTTGTTGTCAACAAGATGGCGTTAAATCATAATCATTCAGTTACGATTTTCTCAGTCCGTCGATAAAATGTCGCTCTTCTACTAAATATTTATCTATATCTTATATTTAATACATGCTATGTATAAGACAATAATAACATATTGTTTATTATTAAACAATATATTTAATAGTTTTTTAAAATAATATAAACATATCCAGCCACTTATTATAAATCGACGTCAATTAGCAGATTGTTGTTTCCTTTTGAAAATTATTTCTAATGAAGTTGATTGTCCACACCTGTTGCAAAAATTAAAATTTAATGTCCCCCGTAGGTCAGTTAGATATAATCCACCCTTTTCCTTTTCCAACTACAGAAAAAAATCGTTTATCGTTAGAGCGAGCGGCGACTTCAATAGGTTGTGCAAGGGGTAGGTACTGTATTGATCCCTTTAACACGAACATTAATGTTGTTCGCGGTATGCTAAGTTTAAAGTTTTTTTCAATGATGACATTTTTGTGTTTTTTATTATTATTGTTTATTGTGATGGTTTAGTGTGTAGGTTAGTGTTCCAGAACTTTTGTTAAATTATTATGTTGCAATTCGTGAAAACCTGTAATTGGCTTGATGTTGCTTATCAAACTAACTACATTCATTTATGTAGCTGTTGGTTTTCCACACCGAAATAAATAAATAAATAAAATATTTTCGAGAATCTGACACTTTATCTCTACTCTCTCTATATAATCTGACGCCCTCTAGTATTTAAACTAAGTAGACTTTAAGTATCGCACGTTTAGAAACCGCAGGAACGCGTTTTGATAATGCAGTTGTAAGAACTCTTTGACCAGAAGTAAAATTCTTTTAGTACATTTCTAAAAATAATGAGGATAATGCACTTACTAAACAGTATAAATCTCTTAACCATGTATTACATATGGCCAGCGGTACAGAATCAGACATTCTTCTTTCATATATCCTTCTCTATATATATGCCACAAATTGTTTATGCAAAATTTCATGATTTAATTCAATGAAAACTGGAATTAGCTTTTATTTAGCCACACCTAAAGCCTGAGGTAAAACTAAATCCCTATTATTAGTAAAACTAAATACTATTTAGCCTTACGCTGCCCTGGAATTTATGTTCAACACAATGATAAAGAAAAATCATCAAACATATTATTTTAGAAAAATGTGATCTATACATAAATTAAACCAAGAATTGGTTTGTTAACAATATTATTATTGTTAATCATCATCAACTGTAGAAAATATGAATAGACTTATGTCTATTCATATTTTCTACAGTTGTGAACACAATCATAGTGCATAATTATTATTTTTACTAGCTATATTGACAGATAGAATACTTAAAAACCTTTTGTTTATAAATACTTACATATTATACATAGAAAACACCCAAACTCCAAAACATTTTTTTTTATGTGCAAATGAGCAGACGTATCGCCTAATGGTAAGCGACTACCGCCGCTCATGGACACCCGCAACACCGGAGGCGTCACAAGTACATTGCCGGCCTTTTAAGAAGGAGTACGCTCTTGCAGATCTTACAAACATTTAGCACAGCAGTTGCATATGTTACTACTGGCCACCAAGGCACTCAAGCAAATATAAAAATATTGTTCAATATACCTAGCAAGTAGCTATAGATCTATACTTGTAGAAAATATGAATATAGACCCTATTGTTTACAAAACTCTTTTTGGTCAAATTTATGTACAGATACAATTTTTCCTTCTTATTCTTACAAGAAATGATATACTAGCAATACCTTGAGCATCATCACCAGACACATCTAAAGCTTTGCTACTTTTAAAATCCTCCAAGTTGATGTCCTGATGTTCCCTCATACTTTCAACATACTGTTCCCCTCCCTCCTCATATCCTTCACCGAGAACTTCACTACCACTACTGCACGTGGACATCTTTCTTGGTGCTTCAGTACAAGAGTCCTGACCAATCAAAAATTTATTAACCCGCTTTAGGACCTTCTTTTGAGACTTAGTAGCTTTGAATTCTTGAGATCGACATCTGAAAATTTTTCGAATGAAAAGATTTTTTTATTTCTTTCAATATTTTCAATTAAAAATTATGAATTTCATAAACATAATCATTTAAAACCTTTTGCCTCTTAAATTACTTGCCTAGAAGTTTTTTTTTACCATTGGTAACAGTGAGTATCTTTCAGATGAAAGTATTCTTGTCTGTTTTATACCCTTTATACTCATTGGAGTATAACATTTTATTAAATAATAATATAGTAATTTAATAAATATAGTTATGTCTATTTATATTTTTTGTATGACATTGTTCAAGTTCTTTTATAACGTGTTTTGTTAACATTCCTAAGATAAAATAGTTAAAACCAGTAGAATCCGAGCTAGATTGAAAAGAAACAGACAAAGTTGCATGGGAAAGCTAGTATTCTGTATTTTCCTCGTGCATGAAGCTTATATCGATGGATTTGACAAATCAATATCTTTTTCACATGTTGTGCAAATGTAAAAAGTCCTTATTTATTATTTTTTTACAAACTGCATATGAACACTATAATTATGATCTTTTAACAAATTAACTACTCTTAAAATTTACTACATAAGTATTGTTTTGTGTTTGCCTATATGTAAATATTTACATGATTTGAATGATCAAGACTTACAAGAAAATAGTACAAACCTTATAGTATACAAAGGACAGCAGGTTACATCCATAATCGGCTTATAGCAGTATTTTCCTGATCTCCTCCAGCCCCTATCTATCAAATCTTGATAGTCAGTTACAGTTAATGCGTGAGCCCACATTCCTTAAACATATCAGTCATTTAACACGAATAGGAACAGACCATTATGTTCAACAACATTTAAATCCGTTTAGAATTTTCAAATTTCTTACCATGACTAAAATTAGTATCAGGGCTTTTACAATATCCACATTTATAACTTTCATGTTCAGCAAAATATTCCACCAGACTATGCATTATCTTCTGTTATATTACTAACAGTAGATAATTGCTCGATTATTTGTATTAAAAACGTGTGTAATTACTTTCCTGACCACAAAATTCAGCCAGAGATCGAATTGTGTGTGTTGACTGTCAGTTGTGACATTTGTCAGTCGGACAACCCAAGACTTGACATTGACAACCAAACCAGCTAATTTTGAAGTGTTTGAAGCATAGTCTTTTTATACGTTCCTTAAAGCAATAAAATATCTAAGAGCATATAATATACATACAGGGGCAGCTCCATGGGCTCAGGGTAGGGCAGCAGTCTAAAATAATGAAATTTATAAATAAAGAAATATTGCTCAATTGTAAAAAAAAAATCTCCTCCCTTTGCGTCCCACATAAGTAGTTGTTTTGATTTTACCACCCTATTCATTTTTTAATTATTAGTTAGGAAATGACCAGTGCGTCTCTTATAGGCTACAAGTCCTAAGTCATCTTTAAAAATACGCGACATGGTTCTGGGTGCTATCTTCATCTCCCGAGATAAAATCTTTTGCTTTCGGACAGGATTTCTTCGAATTCTTTCCCTTACTGCTTTGATTGCCTTTTTCGTATGAACATTACGTGGATTGAAGGCTAGATCTTTTTTCTGTCACAAACAGAGGAGGTTTCATTGTACCTACCTATCAATAGCCCAGTACATAAGCATTTTACACAAAACATTTAATATATTGACGCGGAAACAAGAAAACACAATGAAAAAATCGTATAAAAATGACAGATTCCAAATTCAAAAGTAATAACTTGTTTATTTTTAAAATTCGGATTCCCAGAGGGGCGTCCGACGGTCGATGCCGTCTTGCGCCCGAGGGCAGTGACCGAAGAGGCAGTGGGCTGTGGCAGCATGTACGAGGACCGAGATGGCTTCTTGAGATGGTGAGTATGGTGACCCATGTCGTGCAGTGTTTCGCAGGGGTCTGTTCTTGGACCACTCCTGTGGAACGTGGGATACGACTGGATCCTTCGAAGTTGTCTCCCGCCCGGGCTAGTCGTAATTTGTTACGCCGATGACACTTTGGTCTCGGCCTGGGTGGCAAACTTCCAAGAGGCTATCTAGGGGTGTTTCTATAGTGGTACATTGGCACATTGAGGCGCTGAGCCTGGGGGTGGCCCTGGATAAGACGGGGGCCCTATTGTGCCATGGTCTGACCCCCAGCGCCTCCATCGTGGACAACTCGGTCCTCGTACCGGTTCGAACCCAGATGAAGCCAGATCCTCGACGGTAGGTGGTTCTTCGGGGCGGAAGTGCTGGCCGAAGTTTATAGGCGGACGACTGACTTCCGGGCGGAGAACGGATTTCACCCTCCACCCGAAGAGATACGCGAGTGGCGCGAAGCCGCTCGTTGCGCGACTATAGCTCACTGCTCGTCCAAAAAACGGGAAACGGGACCCTACTACTACTAAGCACCTGCACTCGCACTAAGCAAAGTGAATACAGGCCTTTACCATAAATAAGAGAAAACATACTATGCTGCAATGAGAGTCCTTTAGTTATTATTTCAGAGAATCGTGTCGTTACTTTTTTTATAAAAAAAGACCACTCCCGCATTAGGAATACTTATCCTGTGTCGCGAGGGACTTTACAAACATACATGAAACGGACACAAAAAACACCCAGACTCAAAACAACAATCTATGAGGCCGTGGTATCACTCTGGTCGAACCGACCCATTCGTGCCGAAGCGTGGCTCTCCCACGGTGAAAACCTATAGAAAGAACCAATAACTTCTCAAACTGTCGTTAAATATACTTTACCATATTGTGATAACACTAAACTCTTGTTCCGAGTCCGAAAACATATTGTTTGTTCACTTGTAAGAAAACAGAGATACTGAATAGGAATGGTTTTTGAATGTAAACAAACACTCTTTAAGGGCGTAATATTTTCAGAATCAAAATCGTCCTTTCCTCCTCTTCGTCCTTCTGTTCGGTCTCATGCGGTGTGCGTCTGCACAAGACAATAGTAGAAAACAGTATCGTCGAGGACCGTTACGTCGAAGTCCAGTTCGGTGTGCGCCCAGCCTTATACTTAATGTCTAATTACTTTCCCGATCAAAGTTAGTAATAACTTTCCTGATTTCGAAGGATAGGTATTCTAACCGTTAAGGAGTTGTACCTTCTATCATCAGCTCATCATCATGAAATTATGACCACCAGACACAAATACCGGAATAGCTTTATAAAATACAATGAACGTGCCTAAAAAAGTTTTGGGCCTGCCAAAATGACTCTACTCTGCCTGATGGAAAGCATAAGCAGAATCCAAGAGTGGTGGTCACCATACTCATTTGTTGTTGTCAGTTGAGGGTTTATCTCGATTTCCTTGGGATCCCATCAGCAGATACTGATATGGTGTCAATAGGACTACCTTGGGAGCATGCACTTCCGAAACACAAAAACAATTTCCAAAATCGGTGCACAATTGACGGAGTAATCGGTGAACATACACAGAGTACTAGTAGTTGACAACGTAGGTACCTATAGTTGACCACTCACACGTATAAACCAATAAAATAAGAATTCGCGGCATATTTTTAAACTGATTCCATATTTTTAAAATACAATACTGCACTATGTGTATCAATGCGCGCCAATTCCAATGTTCCACATTTGCCTTTTTGCATCCTTTTTGCAATATTACGCGGCCGTCATTTTTATGTTGAGTGACGCAGCGTAAACATATTCTTTGATTATTTTTACCAATTTTCATAACAATTACACTATTTAAATGTAAAAAAATAATAGGTACCCATTAACCTTGTTTAGGTAACTATTTTGATATTCTTATTTGTTTTAGGATTACTTAAGGTAACAAGATATTTAAAATATGGTCATCTGGGTCATCTACTAACTGAAAAACTTTAATATTTTTTTGTTTTTTATTATTTAATTTATAACTGTACAAGAAAAACATTGCATACGTTAGATAAAATACTTTATCAGAATTTACAAAGATAAACAGATTGAAATCGGAATAAAATTCTGAGCATGAAAAAAGGAAACTAAGTGACCTTAAGGGGTCATCTACTGATGCTCTTACCTTACATAAAGTATAAGGCAACTTTTGAAAAAATGGGTTTTGGCTCTCGTATTTTTCAAGGGCAAGCAAGTTTCGGTTTCGGTTTCGGCCGAAACTGAGAGCCAGGCCGAAGGTTCGGTTTCTGCTGAAAAACCAGTTTCGGTCGGATACTACATATAACATTAGATGGACAACATGACGAAATGACGCACCGATCTCATTACTTAGGTACATATAATAACGATTTTGTTGAATAAACGTTTTTTTTTCTTAAATATCATAATGTACTTTAAAGATACTGAATAAGTGTCATTCCAATCATAAATTAATTCATATTCCAAAGTCATTCATACTAATTCCAACGTCATTTCTAAAGTTGTGTCTTTATATGCGCATTTTTCTAAGACTTGTTCCACAAGGTAATCTATACCTACTTACATTATAAACGTGAAAGTTTGTAAGTATGGATGGATGTTTGTTACTCTTTCAAGTAAAAACTACTGAATGGATTTGGATTAAACTTTACAGTAATATAGCTCATTAATTAATTAGCATCAGAATAACACATAGGCTACTATTTGCCGCGATAACCGACATATACGCGGGTGGAGCCGCGGGCCACAACTAGTCTTTGATACATACGAGAACTCACATCTTTATTCGCAAAGGAACAAACAGAGCTGTACTAAAATATAAGTTTGTAATACTTCTAATCTACTATCATCTTAGTAAATTCCCCGTATCCCTGAAATGTACCTATTCGATACTGACAGATACGGTTTTCAGGACTATGGATTTATATCACACTGATTTTGTAGGTAGTAGAGCCACGCTGATTTCAGCACGAATGGGCCGGCTCGACCGGGGCGGTACTACCCTCGCACAGAAAATCAACGTAAAATGACAGCGATCGTGCTTTCGTGTTTCGATGGTGAGTGCGAGACCGGAGGCAAATAGTCTAGTCAACTAGTTCCATACTTGTTGACTAGACTAAAAGATGTAGCAGCATCACTAGGCCGCCATGGTGTCGGTCGCCATACTGCATTGTCTGCATTCGCAGTGAGTATGGTGACCACCACTCTTGGATACTGCTTATGCTTTCCATCAGGCAGAGTAGAGTCATTATGGCGGGCCATACATAAAAAAAAAAAACACTGATTAGTGTTAGAAAAAATGTACCTTAGCACTTTGGTTAAGAGTGGAATAATTAATCTACATACATAGTCGCTGTGGGTAACAGAATGTGCCAGACAGATAGATAGTCAGAAAACTCTTTATTTGCACACAGTATTACAGAGTAACAAGAGAGTACACACAATGCTAGATATATAATGTACAAAGGGCGGCTTTTTTGCCAAAAGCAATCTCTTCCAGGCAACCTCAGATGGAACAGAGAACCTTAGAGAGAACCTTTGTACGAAAGAATATCTGGGATCCGGAGAAACAAGCTGTGTGAATTGTAAGGAGATCTGCCGCCCTAGCCAAATTGCATTCTACAAACGTAACGTATGTATGGTAATGATATTTCTCAATAATGTGGTCAAAGCATATGATTCATTGTTTCACATGTCATGATTCACACAATAATACAAGAGAATGGAGTCTTTAGCGACTGTAGAAAGAGAATCGATGCGAAACATTTGCAACTTGGCTAAGGGCGTGTGCAGATTGTACCCTACTTTAATTGCTTTATAGTAATAGGGTAGAGTTCATAAAGGATCATAGATTCTTGTTTGCGATTTTACTAAATACAGAAAGCAGAATGTTTACATGAGTAGTAAACAATGTAATCTAAGTACCTAAGTGTTATCACTGACTATACTCTTTGCGCTGTAGCATGGTGCGTGGCATGGCATTCAGTAACATTTCGTTTCACTCTTGAAAGTTGCCGCGATTTACAAATTATTACTTAGTATTTCAGCTGTACCACATTCGCAATATATTAAATCATTAATGGCTTTTAAAATTAAATTTAATTAAATTAAATTAAACCATAAACTATAGTAAATTAAACCACACAATAAAACACACGCACCATGCTACAGCGCAAAGACACAGAATAACTAATAGTACTTACGTACAGAAGTGTCACTGTCGAGCAAAAGTTAAGTTTAGGCATAAAAAAATTTCAACTCTGCCACCTCGCAAGCGAAATTAAATCTTGTCGTGTGACCTGAGTGTTCAATTTCGTTAAACACCGCTCGATTTACAGCAAGAGCCCAGGGTGCCCACTTGCTGTCGATTAGGTAAATATTAAAATAAATAATAAAGATAACACCTTTAGTAACAAAGTAAGTAAAAACGTTTTAACAAACATGATAATCTTGTCTACTACTGGTCCTGTCCTGTCCTACCTGTCGTACTAGGTACCTATTTGATTTTTTATTTACTTTATATATTTTTATTTTATTTATTTACTACACAGAGAAAAACAAACTGAATTAGAATCTTTGTCCCCCAAAACCTGGTTAATGGTTTGACTGGGAGATCGAGTCTCCGTACAATTATGAACTTGTAAAATAGTATTATTAAAGAAAACTAACAATTTGGAAAACAAAACTTACAACTATGGAATTTAGAAATTATTTTTAAACTGTTAAAGGTAGGTACAAAAATTAATTATGTGTATTGAATCTAATGAATACTTTTTTAGTTTCTTTCTAAAAGTATTTTAATTTGGTTCCTCCCTGATGTCCGTCAGCAGACGACATTAGATTGTAAGGATTTTTAGAGTTTTGTCACCATAATAATTATGCGTTCTTTGCACAATTACCTAATTGCCGTCACTAAGCGAGAATTTTTTGTAATGTATTAATACATGTCTGTCTTTAACATATTTTTAAACAACTAATTAAATAATTTTATTGCTAAGTAACTACTAACATAATAGTTAGTTCGTTTTGTAGTCATTTTCACCACAGTAAGTACACGTAATATTCAACTTGTTTACGCACGACGCGACGCGGCTAGCGTGCGCGCCGAGCACCGAGTGGCAACAATTGCCTAGTAGTCCTTCCCGGGAGGCACTCGGCGGAACATAACTAAACTGAGAAGTGAAACCCCCCTGGCAAAGAGTATAGTGGTATTATTAAAATAAATTAAATACTTACCTACATAAAAGAAACAAATATTTCGGACGTCTAACACGCAACGCCATGTAGCTTCAAACTAAGCAGAGCTTATACTATGACAGCTAGATTGACTGAAAGAATATTTATATATATTTTTAACCGACTTCAAAAAAGGAGAAGGTTATCAATTCGACTGTTTTTTTTATGTTTGTTACCTCATAACTTTGGACTGGATGTACCGATTTTGATGATTCTTTTTTTATTTGAAAGCTGGTGCTTCCTGTGTGGTCCCATTTCAATTTGGTTCAGTTCTTGCTGTCGGTTCTTTTTTTGTTAAAATTTGTGATTATTGTAAATATAATACATAGGAAAAGATCCAAAGACCGAGAATTTTTTTTTGTTGATCATTCAAACATTTTGTCCAACCCGGGAATCGAACATGAGACGTCAAGCACAGCAGTCGCATACGCTAAAACTACGCCAAGAGGGAAAAAGAAAGAGTGTGTCTAAGAACCATAACTACAAATTATAATAAAATAACTTAAAGGAAAGTATCAAATATTTTTAATAGATATATCAATGTACTGTTGTTGTTGGTGACATTCTTACTGAAGATCTGTCTTCTTCAATCTCTATTATATCGGACATTGTTTTTGTTGGCTGAATTGTGTCATTGTGACGAGGTCTAAAAAGGCAAATTAAAGTATCATTTCTTTATATAATTATTAATTACTCATAAAATGTTTTAGACATTAAATTCATCAAACCTACTTAACGCTTCTTGTAAAATTCCATGGCTGAACTTGCGTTTCACCCAGTATCAAGAATATACAACCGCTCACTAATAATACAGTACCGTGAAAGCACCAAATATGTTTCCAAACATAAGGTAAATTCTAAAAAATAAAATACATTTAAGTTGTAAGATAAATATATACATAGCCTGTCAAAATCATAACCTCCTTTGGTCGGGTGAAAAATAGATTTATCTTTAAAAAACATGTGTTTGTATCAGTTACCTTATATCTCTCTGTTACTTGACCAACACAAAGAGATATTATAATACCTGACGTGTTTCCAATAATCTTAATGACCGTATTAATTGAATTCATGAACGTCGGTGTCAGTTCCTGGAACACAATGTTTTATACGTTAGATAAACAAAACGATTTTATAAGTTTGATAAGAATTCTTGACTTTCTTTGTCTCAATCAAATACGCAAAACATTGTAGAAACAAGAAAAAGTAAAATTTATTATTTATAGGGACAAAATCACAAACATTTTTTCCATAGAACTAGTGATCGCTCAGTGGTCAAAATTGGACCATAATTCATTTAGTTTTGTATTTTATTTTTTATTGCTTTAAGAAAGCTTTCTGCACTCCTTCATATAAGCTTTAAATGTGTCAATTTTCAAGAAACGTATCTATACTAATATTATAAAGCTGAAGAGTTTGTTTGTTTGTTTGAACGCGCTAATCTCAGGAACCGCTGGTCCGATTTGAAAAATTATATCAGTGTTGGATAGTACATTTATCGAGGATTCTCTACGCTATATATCATCACGCTACGACACCTAGGAGCGGAGCACCAATGAAAAATGTTTCAAAAACGGGAGAAAATTATCACGCTACGGGCAACAGGAGACGCAAACGAGGTTGCGTGGGTCAGCTAGTTGCAATATAAACCTGCAATGTCGCAATATAAAGAGCAAATAGCATCACACTTTAAAAGGAGAAATGGGTAATAACATCTAATGAGTTAAAACAATATTAACCGTTTTTTTTGTAAAGTTCCTAATTTAACGGTAGATTCAACTACGCTGACAAGGCAGGTTTATCTGACACAAGTTCCTGATCCTGACTAAAATTAAAACATAGGTACCAGCTCAGATTACAATTATTAAAAATCTGAATCTTGGACTTAATTTCCCATTCGCGTTGTGCTTTTGAACAGGAAAATAATTAAAATAAATCTTTATTTGAAAATAATAACACTTTTACCCAGTACAATTGAAAAGAGAACGATAATATACCAAGAAATAATAAAACTGTGTCGCTAAAATCAATATGACCGTTATTAGATAGTAAAAATATATATACGTAATGTATACTTAAATTAATTGTATTTTTTTCCGAAAGAAATAGGTACATAGAAATGACATTTGCTTTTTAATATATTTGTCTCCAAACCAAAAAGTAAAAGAAAGAAACATACATGACAAAGATCCAATGTAAGATCCATTCCAGCTGCCGTTAGCGATACTGCTACACTTATAAGTATAGGTCCCGGTATTATGGGTAGCAACCATGTTATACCAAGTATTAAACCAGGGATCACGTGTGCTAAAAAAAAACAGCAATGTATACTTTGACCTTCATATAAATCAAGGATACCATTATCAATTTGGAATTCGAGCTATGTATAATGTAAGACTTATATTTTTATCTATATAATTACAGGCAGCCATTTGCACCCGCATCATTGATATTGTAACTCTCATAAATAAACATTTTTCCTATACACGATACTTCATCTAGTATTTACATTACGTACGAGTACTTATTTTAAATAAATTTCAGATTGTATTCACGACTAAGAAGTCGTGAATTTAAACAGATGGTTTTTCACTACGCTACGCAATACGTTGAATGCATTCCAGCAACGTTAGCTCTTAGGGATTGTTGCAATGCAGCAAGCATTTACTGCAAGATACAGATGACACGTGTTGCAGGTATGTTATTATTTTAACACGTGTCAAATTTAAACAGAGTTTTTCCTACCATGTTCCAGGTTGTTTTCTTCAAATCTCATTTGAGTCAATTCTTAATAAAAGTATTGAAAACGGTTTAAAAAAAATGTCATTCAAGAGCTAGGATACTTATTCTACCATACAAATTGCATCTAAGTGGGAGAGCCACGCTTCGGCAAGCATGGGCCGGCTCGACCGAAGTAATACCACGGCCTCACAGAAAACCGGTGTGAAACAGCTCTTGCGCTGTGTTTCGCCGAGTGAGTGAGGAAACCGGAGGCCCATACCCAAACCCTTCCCCCCCATCCTCCAAAGGCCGGCAACACACTTGTGACGCCTCTGGTGTTGCGGGTGTCCATGGGCGACGGTAATCGCTTACATCCGACGATACGTCATACGTCTGCTCGTTTGCCCCCTATTCCATAAAAAAAAAGTTGTAATTCGAAAGCATACAGATAGATATGCCTCCGTTTCTGTACGTTCGTACAGATTTATGTATATCGATCATCTGTAATATATAGGTATTTATTTCTGATATACCTTTTATTTGGTAAAAGATTCAAATAATAAAAAAGTACAATGATGTTCGCGATTATAAACTAACAACGATGTCTTCGTTGTTAGTTTATATTACGTTAGATATTATTTATAACTTACACACAATGATTAAGTGTTTTCTAATATTTGTAATCCTGTGTGCACCTGTTCTTTGTTTATAGTAATGAAAAACGTGAATGAGTAGCGTTCCCAGCACTAATCGGAAGAAAAATGGTATTGAAGTAAGTGCTGATGCCTGTAACATATAAGCCAAGTTAAGTTAGAGGCTCGATCATGTATAGTTTCGAGCAGATTTCTATGAGTAACAGTAAGTAATCTGAGTGAATTCACACGGATAGCACTTTGCACAATTTGTTACTCTTAGGTTTAAATAATTAGTTTTTAAGAAAAATATTACTACAATAACGTATTAGATATAGTCTGTAAGGATATTGTTCTATACCAAATCGTCTATTTGGTGTACGCTCTCGAAATGTCCCCTCTGGTTATAGTAATATATGCTCTGAGGTAAATGTAATTTGTGGGTCACCTAGATGTCAATCTAGGTTATGTCAATGTCGGAAAATATGTAACACGTGCGGGCGTATCTTATGGCGGGCCGGCCCAAAAGTTAATTGTTAAGGTCCTCCCAGAGCTGTTCGGTGATCATAGTGATTCGCTTTGGGAGTGTTGGTTTGACTGTTTGATAGTTGTATGCCTGCGGGGGCTTATCAATACAGTAAAATTGTGAATTGAAGCTTCGGTGTGAAATCGTTCGGCCACCGCCTTTGATAAGCTGTAATATAATACCAAGAGTGCTTGACTCGTTAACGGAACCTGGTGTAATTGTACAAGGATCTGCGCAGTGGACTTTTTATAGGGGCTCCCCTAACCACTTCGGATGTCGACAAGCATACATCAATTGTCTAGCTTATATCTGATGGGCCCGTATAGACTAGTAACAAGGGTTCCTTACTTCAAGGAACGAAGCGCCTGGTGATTGGACTAAATAGATATTGTAAGTAAGTAATAAATAAATAAAAAAGTCAGGAATAACATAGGTATATTCATAATGTAGAGACCTACAGTAATCCGCGTATATTCAGGTAACTAATCTTACAAAAGACAGACATGAAGCTGTTACCTGTTTATTGAAAATTCACCTAATTTTTTTTAACCTACCTACCAACTACTTCTTACTGGATTGTTTAAACATTAAACAATATTATTATTTAATATAGTAATAGTACTAACGCTATAAATATTGTATCGTGCAACCTTCGAATAATATAGAGGTCCGTGTATGCACAGAGAAATAATCATCCAAGAATAACCAAAGTTCAGAACACAAAGAGCCCAGAAAGGCACTGATCTCAATATCAAGTTCCAAGGCGTGTGTGAATTCGTCAACTGAAAAACAAAAAGGTACTTACTAAGATCTGGTTTTCACAGAAACATGATACTTTAAAAGTTTACGTAAGTACTTACTTTGATACTAAATATAGTACTGATAGCGTTTATTAAATAAGTTAATTCCTTTTCTGATATACATGGATGTTTTCTAGGTAAGTCCGTGACGGTAAGACACCAAACAACTGCCCACAGTATCTGCAAGCCACCAGCTAAGTAGAAACCCACTGGCCAACGTGAGTAGTATTGTATTGCGGCACATATAAGGAACGTGAAGAAAGTTCCCATAGTGAAGCCTAATTACAAAAATACATAGAATTAACGCTAGGTTTCTAAGAATTAATTATAGACTAACGTTTTGCTGGACACGTTCCTATGTAATGGCTTTAGACTGTCTACTGATGTAACATTTATACAATCTTACGGAAAACGTTTGGTAATATTTTAGAGTTATATAGCATTTAGTATATAACATACTTAAATCGAAAATTTTTCGTTAAAGCTAATGTATACCTAACACGAAAGATAATTGACATGAATGAAAGTATTTCATTTCATTCATTAAATCTCACAAATAATCACAAATTTTAACAAAAAAAAAACAACCATAAGACCTGGACCAAATTGAAATGAGACCACACGGGAAGCACCAGCTTTCAAATAAAAAAAGAATCATCAAAATCGGTTTACCCATTTTCACCGGACACCCAGTCGAAAGTTATGAAGTAACAAACATTTAAAAAAACAGTCGAATTGATAACCTCCTCCTTTTTTGAAGTCGGTTAAAAAATAAAAGTCAAGACAAATGTTCTAAAAGCTAAATCTAAAGCTAATAAAACCCGAAAAATTTATTACATCCAACTATAGATATACACTCTCCACAGACCTCAGACAGCCCATTACAAAAATGTAAGAATTTATTTAATATCTGTCAAAACATATTTTTATTATAACTTCAACGCGTCTATATTGTGATGATTAAAATAGTATAATTCACTCTTCACTTCTTAAGTTTCCACATTAAGAAGTTTTTCTTCAAATTTAATAAATAAATAAAATACCAACGCAGCTCCTAAATGAAGCTCTGCGGTTGGAAAAACAATTGAATTGGGGGATCTATTTTTTTTTTCATTTAGCTCCTTATATCCAACAATGTTAAAAATATAATAGTTAAGTAAATAAAGTTACGCAATACAAGGAACTCATAAAACGAACGTATTCACTTATTGTCAGATTAATTAGCATTGTTTATCTTTTAACGACCACAACTTATTATTATTACTTGTATTTGCCCACTGGTCGAAATTCCATGATTACAACTGCAGTATGTTTATACTAGCTATAGTACCTATAGGACAACCGGGTAGACAAGTTAACCGATGAGATCAGCCCTCTTAGTCAAGATGCAATTATGCTTCACGTCAATTCTCTTTCTACAATCGCTAACGCCTTTATTCACTTTTATCAGATCACCCAGTAGATTGAGCCTTTAGTACCTATTCCTACTCATCCGGAGAAATCCATCAAAGTATTTTTTTAATACACTGGTATTAAAAAAATAAAAAATTTGAAACTAGAAATAATCGCAGAAAACTGTTTCTGCGATTATTTCTAGTTTCAAATCTAGTCTATCTCTGTATCTCTTCATTTTTTTTTTTCATTTTTGTATCCACTTACTACGACTACCCACTACGATACTACTACTGCAAAAACTACCATTAGAGAAGTAAGTAACTAGTTTTTTTAGTACAAAATCGTAATGTACAGTGAATGGAGAACAGGCGTCATTAACCGCTAACGATCCGACAGCACACTATCGCTAAAGGTGAGAATTCCCTTAAAGGAAAAGCGACATGCTCACAGGTTCACAGACCGAATCAATAACATCATGGAGATCAACAGACATGGAGTAAAAGATATTAAATATAACTACAAAAGAAAATATACTTTAATATATTTTAATTATCCTTATATTATAACATCATTATATATTACATTGCAACTTTACTATAATCGGTAATTAAACCTACACTTTGCACTACTTATTCGTTGAAATATTTGTAAACACTTACCACAATAAGCCCACATAAAAAGGTTTCTCTCTATAGGTGGTACCCAATTAGTCAATACTTGTACCATATTTGGTTGCATTGCTCCCTGGTTTAAAATAGAGAAATGTAAAATTTACGGTTATACTCGTATATATGAGCCTGCCAAAATGACTCTACACTTTCTGACGAAAAGAGTAGAGTTTTGAGCAGAGACGATTCTGAGCAAAATCCAAGAGTAGCGGTCACCATACTCATTACTATAGAATATATTTTCAAAAAAGTTAGGGAAAATAAATATACTCGTACGAATCCGGGGCAGGCCGATAGTAAATTATAAAGAACGTGTTCACAGTACAATAAGTTCCAAATTATAGGAACATAAAAAAAACCGTAAAACAATCATAGTTTTTCAGTATTGTAAAAGTGTGAAATACTAACTGCACAGAAGCCTTTGACCACGCGAACTAAGAAGAGGAGCCAAAAGTTGTAATAAGCAGAAGCCGGAGTGAGGCAACACAATACACCTGAAATTATTCCAGAAATTGCGACAACCCATTTAGGACCCAATCTGTAAGTAAAATCATAATGTCTATGGCATACCTTACAAAGTCGAAATGAAGATTATACTAGATTTTAGTCTTTAATTGGGTTAATTGAATTTAGAATCTATTTTAAATATATGTATACAAAAAAAACAAGAACCACAGTACTGAATAATATATATGTAATATTATAAATGCGAAAGTTTGTGAAAAGCTGAACGGATCTGAAATTTTTGCACAGAAATAGATTACGATCTAGCTAATAGGCCACTTTTTACACCAAAAAATCTAGTGTTTCCGTAAGAGGAGCATAAAACAGCTACAATTGCGGCCAACACTAGACCGAATGCGTCTGTGCTCACTAGTATTTCTCATAGGTAGTATTGTTTGTAAATACTAGTATTAGATATATTAACTGATACTAACCTATCTCCAAGAGAGTGAAATATGGGAAAACAAACGCAATATCCAATATGATATGCACAAAACAATCTCCCCATTTTCATGCTATCCCAACTGATTAGGTCGATCATCTGAAAAATCGACAGCCGTAACAACATTATGCCGTTTAGTTTACATTGCAATGCGCATAAGTACTTTTAAGTGATCCCACCAAAAACATTTTCATGCAAAATGTTGCCAAGACGACTGCATATGGCTTGACCCTATGAAAAGATATCAGATCTCATGTAGAGCCAAGCTTCTGAATCTACACGGCCTAATTCCTAACTCTATCAACCCTAACTTCACGAACTCTACATCTCAGTATAAATGTATGGTTTCGCCGTTTCGGTTGTCGTGACAGTAGGTCACAAAGGCGAAACGAACGCCTTTTGTGTTTGCAAATATCTAGTTTCTGAAAGTGTTATGCGAATATTTAGTTTCTGAAGTAACGAAACAGCCAAGCCATACAATTTTACTGAGATGTAGAGTTCGTGAAGTTAGGGTTAATAGAGTTAGGGCGTAGATTCAGAAGCTTGGGTCTACATCAGGTCTGATTTCTTTTTCACAGGGCAAGCCATATGCAGTCATCTTAGCAACATTTTACATGAAAATGTTTTTGGTGGGATTTAATTTCTTTTTGTAAGTTGCATAAGGCAATCTTTTAGTGTTTTTTTTGGAGTGTATTTCTTGCACATCTTCTTTCATTTTTCGAAAAAGTACCATAATCATTCCTTTTGCTAATGAGGTGAAGAAACCTCCACTCTCATTACACACAATATGTGAACTCGATAAAAGCAAATATAGCTAACATGGATTCATTTACATATAGAGATATCCTAGTTATATTAAGCTACAATTATAAATAAGTAAACTTACCCCAGTTCCACCTCTATAATAATACTTTATAGCCTCACTCAGATTAATTTTCTGCTGCAAATACTCTCTCTTCTCTATCTGAGCCATGTCAACAATGTGTACACTTAGGTTATAACGGACAACGTACATCAAAAAATACCCCAGAAATATCATTATTCCCACCTATAGGCGAAATAAATCATTTATTAGAAGAAAAGGTTATTATTTTTCTGTTATATACAGAAACAAACATTTAAAGACGGTCAATACAACTTACTATTGCACGAATCTTAATTTCAAACATTACCAGGCCTAAATAACAATGACAAACACAGGACTAGTCATAGCCACCTTGAATTCGATTTATATTAGTGTGTTATTGTATAATTAATCAGAATCAAATCTAAAAATATTTGTCTAACTAGCAACTCGCATGACTCATGAAACTGCAAATTCCATTATGTAATGCACTTTTAAAGTTCTATAGATTTAGAGGGTTATTACTTTGGGTAGGATACCCCAACGGCAATTTTTTTCCAACTTTAAAGAAATGCAGTTGCACATTAACAATAACCTTTATCACTCGGCTATATCACACGCTAGTACCGACCCTACGACCGTTGAACTAGTAAACGACCCTAGATATTGTTGGGAATAATAAAAGGTGGGAAGTGGGAAGATGAAGATGACTCGGCTGTAAAAAATCCTAGTCTATCTTATGAACTGTACTAAGTTTAGATTCCAGCACACATCACAAAGAATAAAAAATCAATCAATTTTAAAACCGCTTTATTCAAAAATCTCACTAAAGCAATCATCCCTGATATGATTCTTTTGAAAGAGATTTTTAAAAGCGGGGTGACTTTAACACAATGGTTGCAAATAAACATCTCCGGTAGCACAGCTCATAGGCTCTGTGTGGTACCATTTACCATCCAGCATGTTAGCCATTATAGTTAAGTAATATATTATAAGAATATTACTTTTTATAAACTCTTTAGGAGATGTAGAGAAAGAAAGCGATCGAGAGCGAAGGTACTTTTTACTGTGCGGTTCTTCGCACACCAGAATAGCGTAGGCGGCTGTTTCATACTCTTTGACTCCCAAGACAACTTCTTTATAGAGGGTTATCAGGTGGATTAATAGTAAGTGGTGTCGATTAAGGCACTATGCTCTATGTCACGATAGTTTTAACTGTCACAATGTCAAGTTGGTTATGGGACTAATCCCGCCCACACGCCCACCACTGTAACTCCTGTACACCAGGATCAACAGCGGTGACCCACGAAAACACCGAGTTATGACACTCGGGAAGTCCCAGGAAAAATTTAACTGTCTTGGAACCCGCAACGAAATTAATCAGAAGAAAACTGGAGGAGTTGGAAATATAATAAGTCCACTTCCCTCCTTAGCAAAGCGGGAGACAAAATGGAGTCAAAATAGGCAGACGCCTTTTTCAAACCGGGAAGCACCACGGATAAAAAATATTATGGGTCCTAAGTGAGCTATATTTGATTTCTATAGTATGTATGGCAGAATCGCTTAAACGCACGGAAATTCACCGCAGTTGACACAAGATCCCCATAATATACTACCCCAGACGTCATTTGTAAGCTATTTAGCATCATGTTACGTTCATTGTACCAAAGACTACATTCCCAGAGGATATGATGAGCCGACTGTTCACAGCTAGAATCAGGTGTTGAGCATTGACAAAATGGTGAATCGACTAATTTAAATGAGTATAGTTTGCTCTTAAAGTTACCGTGGCCTGTAAGAAATTGAGCGACACAGTGATCTACCTCGAGCCATGTCCTTGACAACCTTTCGCGAACAGATGGAAAGAACTGGTAGAGGTGGCGCCCCTTAGATGATTCGTCCCATCGTTTCTGCCATTCATCCAAGAGGTCGTTATAGACCTTTATAGAGTTTTGTTGAAACAATCTTATGATTTTACCGCGGTCTCGTATGCCCAAAAAATCGCATTCCATGTTTTGTAGTGTGGAATAGTACATGGCTGCACGTCTTTGCACCTCGAGATCGACCGGAAGAACACCTGCCAACACCGGTAAAGCCTCAGTGCTAACCGTCCTATATGCCTTGCACAAGAAAATCAATGCAGGTCGTTGGCCTTGTAACAGTTTGCGACGGACAGCACCTACAGTCGCCCTATCTGCCCATACAGGAGCACCATAGCAAATAGAACCCAAATAAGTAGCTCCATATATGATCTTTAGTGTATTATATGACAGACCCCATGTCGCAGTTGATATCCTCGTCAGTGCAAAGAAACTCTTTTTAGACTTTTCATTAACTGTTCTAATATGTTCAATAAATGAAAAATTTCTTTCTAAAACCAATCCCAAATAACAAACCGAGGTTTTATTTTTAATAGTAACATTTTCAAATTTAATACACGGCGGTGATTTGAGGTTACCTTTCAGAAGTAGCTGGAAGGTTTTGTTTGGTGCAAACGTCAACCGATTACGCCCACCCCACCGAGATATTAAGTCCAAACATTCACTGGCCAGCCTCTCAAGCCCCGTTCTAGTATCCGACTCTATCAATAACAAACAATAAAATCAATAACAAAGTCAAGTTGGTTAATAGTTTAATACTAAACAGTTTGCAAGATAACCGTAGTGAGATCTTGAGCACCAATTGAAACTGTCTCCTGCCAGGAACGTTGACCCGGCAACCTATATGTATATGTTACATGTGGACGATGTGATAGAACTTTTTTAATATTACGCTACGCTTTAGTTCTATTGTTACTTTTCAATATAACCCATCTTAAGGAAATTTAAGTAGCTATGTATATGTTACATGTGGACGATGTGATAGAACTTTTTTAATATTACGCTACGCTTTAGTTTTATTGTTACTTTTCAATATAACCCATCTTAAGGAAATTTAAGTAGCTACTTACCAATATCGCAGAAGACTCGGAACATATTGTAAGATAACTATTTAGTAATATTCAGCTATATTTAATAGCCGACTTCAAAAAGGAGGAGGTTCTCAATTTCATCGGTTTTTTTTTAATGTATGTACACTGATTACCCCGTCAATTGTGGACCGATGTTGAAAATTCTTTTTGTATTCGAAAGGGTATGCTCCCCATGTGGTCCCATTGCCACCATATCTGATCTGATTATGGAATCCCAAGGAAATCGAAGGAAACCCTCAAATTTGTTAGGCACGTACTATGTTTTTCATATATTTTCTAGAGCTATTACAGTATTTACATTTGGTAGTCATCAGTTCATGATGATGAGCTGATGATGGAAGATAAAACTCCTTAACGGTTAGGAGTTGGAAGATCAATATTTAAATGTCATGTGTATGTATGTTACCTTTAGTCGTATTCTTTTAAGTTATTTAGGTGAAATGATGATGAGAGACTTGAAAAAGACTAAGGTACTTACTATTACATTTGGCTTGGCACCGATTTCATACCTATGAATAGGTAGCACATACAAATTAATTTGTTTTATACTTTTTGGTTTTTTAGCTTTATTTATTTTGTTAAATCAAAATGGTGATAAGACCATATCGCTTAAATAGACAGATTGGTAAGCCTAAGCTATAGCTGAGGGCCATTAAGAGTATCTTTATGCTTTTAAATACAGCAGTACCTTAAGTCGAACTGAAAGTTGTCGAAAATTATTATTACTTTTCACTCACAATTTAAATCATTTAACGTTACCATAGCCAAGTAAATAAAGCTACGATTCTTATTGTTTTGTTCACAAAGCACTAGCTACTATTCAAATAGAAACGCAAACCAATAAAAAAAATAAAAACTAAAACCCAACCACGACAAAAAACGACGATGAAAATGTATGAAACAAGTTTGAAAATCCGTAGTCACACGTTAGATAGAAACGTACCATAACACTTTAACAACGCGTGATTAGTGACTACGGATTTTCAAACTTGTTTCATACTTTTTCAGCGTCGTTCTTTGTCGTAGTTGGGTTTTCGTTTTTACTTTTTTTTATTTAAAAGGTTTTGGTGCTGTTATAATGTAAATTTCTTTGCAAAGTATATTTTAAATACCACAGAAACGTAAAAAAAAAACGGAAAAAGTCACGAATAAATGCTAATAATTATGTATATGTTTTAAATGTACAAGTAACGCCCTTTACAATGATACCAAACACGGCATATTTATCTCAAGTTTTTTTAACACAATACTTTATGACCGCTAGAGGGCGCCACATTAGATTCACTGACACGTCATATAGCGGATGATCAAGACACTTCTAACGATACCTCATTTGTCCAGATTTAATCAGTAGTTGAGGAGCTATGAGGAACAGATGAACACACATATGTACATACATAGCCTGTCAAAATCATAACCCTCCTTTGGCTTTGCCATAGTCGGGTAAAAAGTGATCGCCATTTACTTTTAATCAAGAACCTCTGTCAGACAAAGGGGGTTTCCTTTTCGAGGAGTGAAACTATGTCATCGGCCCGCAAAGTATGTATGTTTGACGTCAATTACATACGTGAGTTTACCCCGCTATCTATAACAAACGTGCAAATCAGATAAATGCTGTGACTTCCAAGAAAACACGTTTTAAGTACGAAAGACTAACACTGGTTAATGAAGTTAAATATTTATCTATGTATGTAACTGGTTCATTGGGTGTAATTGACATTTGTTTCTAATTTGGCGGAAGATCTACTTGTGATGTACCCTATTTAACTTGGACTTATAGACTGACGATATGGTGAAGGTTGCGAGAAGCCGTTGGATGCGGGCATTATAGGACCGGTTGTTGTGGCGAACCTTACGGAGGCCTATCTCAGGGGACGTATTTCGGCATGATTGATGTCATAAATACCAAAAATATTTTTTTTATTAACAGTAATTACAACATAAAGGACTTAGAGGCAGAATAACCTTTTATATAGCAATGGAAACTTCCCAGTCTGGCACCCGCATAATTGAGTAAAATCACCGCCATACGACATACACAACTATTTAATAAAACGACTGTCGACTTTAAATATGGTCACGTTTATTTTGTGATTAACAAGTTTTTAAATTAAAACAATCCAATTTTAATATCGTCTATACATATTTCATTAAAAGAAAGCTAACCAACTTATTTATCTAAATAAAATGGTATTATATTAAGCAGATTGATATTATCACTCAAATATGAGCGCAACACGAAAGAAACTTACTATTTTTAAAATATTTTTATATTTGTAGTTCGAGACACGCTTAAGTCTTTGGCTGTCAATTGTGTTAATACTCCACTAGTTTTAGCTTATTTAAAAGTGTGCAAATTAAAGGTTTAAATTTAAACAATTTTTAGGAAATAATGCGCAAGGAATGAAATCAAATGACTAACAAACAAAATCCAATGGAATAATGGGTGGTGATATCTTAAGGTCATCGTCCTACAATAGGAACGGTTAAAAACCAGTAAGTTGCTACGCATAAGCAAAAATACTGCTAAATGAGTTCAGTATACGCGACAAAACCGGTGTGTGAATGATTTCACCCTGTTATTGCTCTATAAATAAATATAATACCACTGGGCTAACCAGATCATCTTAAAATTTTAATATCAATACAATTTAATCACAGCATTCTTCGTCCCATCACAATATAAAAATATACAATTTTGAAAAAACAATCAATATAGTCGATTCTCCTTTAAACAGGATATATATTTGTGTATCCGTAGACCTCAATAACTAAAATTCTATCACAATAATAAGTTAATTACAATATAATATGCTTAAAATAAGCGTTTCTATTACCATGTAGGTATCCTTTACCTAATGTCGTAAAGGTGCATTGAACCGTCGTTATAGTTCCATAATAAGGACTGGGTAATTATAGTATTAGATGTTTTGTCCAAAACTTAGTTTACCGTCTTTACGTAATTAGCTATGACAGAACAAAAAATCATACGGCAAGTCAAACCACCTTTTATAAAAGCAACTCCATCAGTGGAAATTCGCTTTTGTTGAACAGCATTTCTTTCTACTATCTTACAGTAAGTACTCATTAATATCTATTCAGCTTTTTAAAGATATAATACAGGTGAGTAAACTCCATTATCACATTTTTGTATAATATCTTTAACAGATATATAACATCGAGCTAATGTCGATTGTAACTACATAACGGGTTATAGATAGGTCATATGTGACACTATAACAACGAGTCACATTTACGTGGTAACATTAAGTGGCGTCTCTTTTATTTCTTTAGCTTCACCATTCTTTATTTTCGAATTACTGAGTTCCTTAAGATCTCCATTAGTTCTTTCTTCCTTCCCATCTTTATCGTCAGGTGCAAAGTTCCAAGATTGAATATTACCAGTACCGAAGATTATGAAAAATATAGCCGATATTATGTAAACTGATGCACCGAGGAAAAATACTGGACGCCAACTTTCGAAACTATTCTGTAAACGAAAAAACTTGGCTATTATACATGTTATCACATGGGCGTATAAATGCAAAAAGATGTGTTTATTTTGATAGAAGTTTAAGACAGTTTTATGACCACATTAGGTCTCCATTAGGTCATAATTTGTTTATAGTGGATCAATTTGTTTGGTATATATTTAATACTTACTATATATATATATTATATATATAGAATATATATATATATATATATATATAGAATACTTACTCCCGAGCTAGTGAAATATGCTGTGATCATAGGTGTAAAGAATCCTGCCGTGCTTCCCACACAGTTTGCTATTCCATACAAAGTGCCTGCATAATTAGGGGCCAAGTCTTGATGGTTCTGTAAATTAGTCAGAGTAGCTGCGCCGTTGAAGCCCATGGACATCGTGATCAGAGATACTGATAATGCTGTAGAACATCCGGCATAAACCAATAAAACTAGTAAAATGCCAGGAAGAATATGCGAGAAGATAGAAAAGAATTTTCTTATAAATGTCGTCGACATAAGTTTTCTGGCCAGTATGAAATCTCCAACAACACCAAATATTGTGGCCAAAAATAATCTGGCTAAGTATGGTAGCGCTGATATTACTCCAGCTGCTGACAATTCGAATCCCAACACACTTGAAACGAATTTAGGTCCAACCGTCATTATAAAATATAATCCCCAAAGGTTGCCGTAATGAAGGATGATCATAGCCAGAAACGGTAATGATGTCAGAATACTCTTGAACGGTGGTAACCCCTGAAATAAACATATGGAATTGGTTAAACCATTCTTCCTGATCAAAAAAATAGCGTACAGCAAATATTTCAGTTACAATTAACATATTAGTGCGAGCCAAATATAAGTGGTTTAGGGAGAGTCCATTTTCATATCTTTATAGATGACGTAATCTAGGTTTGGGTTTTAATTCTAAGTATTAAGTAATATGATATATTATATTCTTAACAATAAACAAATTCAATGTATGCTCTACCAAATATGTATTGTACTCGTATATGCTCATCAATTATCATGTATACCAAATTACCAACATGTCAAACCAATGACATAAATTCCAAAAATGACACAGTACTGTGAAACAAATCTTGTTATAATCATTTTGTGACTCTTAAAATATTTACCCACCTTCGAATTGTTGACCTTATCTCCCAATGCTTCTAAAATATACTTCTTTTCGGATTCGGAAATTCTTGGGTGTTCTGATGGTGTATCTGCTACTAGATACCACCAAAACCCACACCAAACTACAGTTAAGACACTGGGGACGTAAAATGCTGATGCCCATCCGAATTTTTCCATAAGGGGTCCAGTAAGGGACCACGTGACTACCGTACCCAGTGTTCCTCCCATCATAGCACTTACGAACTTGCCCTTTTCAGCCGGCGGTGCCCACCGGGCTACTAGCACATGGAGTGCGGGGTATATAAAACCCTGAAAAACAAATAAGAACGAAACTATTAGACCTATAATGTTATAACGTGGTAAGTAGATGTATTCTGTGAACCGCTTTAGGATTTTTACACAAAAAAAAAAAAAGCTTTTAGTATTACATATTCTCTTATATATAAAAAGCGGCCAAGTGCGAGTCGGACTCGCCCATGAAGGGTTCCGCAGCAGCAAGTAACATAATATAATTTTTATTTTATATTTTAACATTTGTGTTTATTGAATGAAAGGTAAATTGCAGTTCACGATTTATGACGTATTAAAAAAAACTACTTACTAGATTTCGTTCAAACTAATTTTCGTTGGAGGTTTGCATGGTAATGTACGTCATATATTTTTTTTAGATTCATCATTGTCTTATTTTAGAAGTTAGAGGGGGGGGACACACATTTTACCATTTTGGAAGTGTCTCTCGCGCAAAATATTCAGTTTAGAAAAAAATAATGTTAGAAAGCTCAATATCATTTTTGAAGACCTATCTATAGATAGGGCACGTATGGGTTGGATGAAAAAAATTTTTTTGAGTTTCAGTTCTAAGTATGGGGACCCCCAAAATTAATTGTTTTTTTCTATTTTTGTGTGAAAATCTTAATGCGGTTCACAGAATACATCTACCTACCAAGTTTCAACATTAAAGGTCTTATAGTTTCAGATTAAAGTGGCTGTGACATACGGACGGACAGACAGACAGACAGATATGACGAATCTATAAGGGTTCCGTTTTTTGCTTGGCACGGAACCCTAAAAATGAATTGCTGTTCGTTTGTCTGGCTAAAACTCGAGAACCGCCGGGCCGATTTAGCTGATTGAGTTTTTGAAATGTTTGTCGTAGTTCAGGGAAGGTTTAAACGGTGAGAAAATATGGAAAAATTGCGAGGAAGGTAATAAAAACAACAATTTCTTTTTGCCCAAATAACTGTTCTACCAACTTTCCTGACAAACTTTTGTCTGTCAAATTGAATCACTCATTACATTAAGGGTTTTAAATAGACACCATACATTATTACACGAATCAAATTAAGGGTTTTAAATAGACACCACATATTATTTATATATTATTATCGCGTATTTTAATATTATTATTTTGATGGTTGTTATTGTTGGTTCATTCCTAAATGAAATTTTTGTCATTGTATTGACATATTTTGATGGTTGTTACCAGTGGCGTAGCTAGGCGTGGGCGACGTGGGCCCTCGCCCATGGCCTCACACTTAGAAGGGCCTCGCGAGGACTCTTTGAATGCGATGTCACCAGATTTAAAATTTCCATTAATTTTTTAATTAATTAAAAACCTAAAAAATATTGGCCACACTCGTCACATACTGGCAACACAGCTTGGCTTTGTAAAGCTTTTCTTTACTCACATACTTTATACAAAACAGCAAAGATGATAATAATTTTGGAAAAAAGGGAGGATTTGTAAAATACGCAATTCGGCGGGGTGTCACACGCGGTTGTAAATGTACAACAATAACCGCGGGTCGCACCGCGAGACTCAGCTAGTATGTTTGTTGTACCTATGTTTGTTTGGGTGGATTCTGCAACTCAAATTTGAAGCAGATATCTTCAACCGATTGTGTTGAAATTTTGCAAGCAAAATATGTATATAGCGTGACAATGCGATATTACTTACAATGTTAGGGAGCTGATCTGATGCTGGAGCCGGAAGGTGGTCATAGGAACTCAGTAATGGAACGGCGCAACACCATCGGGTTTGGAATCGTTTGATTCATCTTGACGAGTAGGTACTTTATGTTATGATAGTATCCAGGGTCTGATGATGAATCCGGAAGGCGGTTATTATAGGAACTCTATAATGAAACGACGCAACCCCATCGAGTTTCGAATCATTTGATTCGTCTTGACGAGTACTGTATGTTTTGATAGTATCCAGGGTCTGATGATGAAACAGGAAGGTGGTTATAGGAATTATATTATGAAACGACGCAACACCATCGAGTTTCAGCCTCCCGAACAAGCCGGTTTCCGTAAAGGCTATAGTACCATAGACCACATTCATACGCTGCGGCAAATTATACAGAAGAACGATGAGTATAATTTGCCACTATGCTTAGCGTTCGTGGACTTAGAAAGCCTTCAATTCGATCGAGACTTGGGCAGTGCTGCAGTCTCTTCAGAGATGCCACATTGACTATCGGTATATCAAAGTGCTGAAGTGCTTGTATAAAAACGCCACCATGTCGGTCCGAGTACAGGACCAGAGCACAGAGGCTATTCCTTTGCGGAGGGGAGTTAGGCAGGGTGATGTCATCTCGCCTAAACTCCTTACCAATGCAACGGAAGACGCCTTCAAGTTACTGGATTGGAAAGGATTCGGTATCAATATTAATGGCGAATGCAGCACTCACCTTCGGTTTGCCGACGACGTCGTAGTCATGGCAAAGACTTTAGAGGAGCTCAGCACGATGCTCGGAGGTCTGAATAGAGTGTCCCAGCGGGTGGGCCTTAAGAAGAGCATGGACAAGACGAAAGTCATGTCAAATGTCCATGTTTCGCCCACCTCCGTATTACTGGGAGGATCGGCTCTCGAAGTTTTTGATGACTATGTCTATCTGGGACGAACGGTCCAACTAGGCAAATCCAACTTCGAGAAAGAGGTCAATCGACGAATCCAACTCGGCGCTGATTTCGGGAAATTACGCGGCGTTTTCTCGTCCAAAATACCACAGTCCTTAAAGACCAAGGTTTAATCAGTGCGTGTTACCAGTGATGACCTACGGTGCCGAGATGTGGTCTCTTACTATGGGCTTCATAAGTAAGCTCGGGGTCACACAGCGAGCTATGGAACGGCTATGCTTGAGGTCTCTCTACGAGATCGAATCAGAAATGAGGAGATCCGTAGACGAACTAAAGTTACCGACATAGCAGAGCGAGTCAGAAAGCTGAAGTGGCAGTGGACAGGGTACATTGTTCGGAGAACCGATGTGGCAGAAAGGTTCTTGAGAGGAGACCACGTGACGGCAAACGCAGCGTAGGAAGACCTCTCGCAAAGTGGACGGACGACCTAGTTAAGTTATAATTTGGCACCTTTTCATCACTGTGCTCGGAATAAAAATGACTTTTTTTTTCTCCATACTTAAGTGACCCACCCTAGTAGGCATGTCGTATCGACGCATGTTTGGTAAGATAAATTTAGGTATTAGGTAGATCTTGGGAGCGAAAGAAGGGGCCTCGCTGATGTGACTTCGCCCACGTCTATGTAAGTCCACGTTACGCCACTGGTTGTCACTGTTTAGAATGCAAATAAAAAAGTATTGTTTGTGCCATATCCATAGAGGTCATATCACAAACAAAATAAGATAACACTGTTAATAAAATCAAAACGCTGTTTTGTTGGAACGCGAAAAAAATGATTGATGTCAATCGTCTGTAGAACGTTAGACGAAAGGTTATAAACACAGACAATTTTTTGCACTAAGGCATATAAAGTATCTGTCATTCTAGTACCGTTATTATAAATCTTCTATCAATTAGTCTGTCTGTGTGTGAGAATTTTATTTACTATTATTGTTTGAAAATGCCAAATGTTCAAAGATGAACTGACATAGGTCGTCGAAGTCAATCACATATGCGACGAGCTACCTTACGTGCAATCTGCCTTAGAATGCCTCGTTGGTCTCGCGGTTGGCGTGTGCGACTGCTGATCATGAGGTCTCGGGTTCGATTCCCGGGTCGGACCAAATGTTTGTATGATCTACAAATATTTGTTTCGGAGTTTGGGTGTTTTCTATGTATAATATGTATGTATTTACAACAAAAAAAGTATATATGTATTTGTATCAGTTGTCTAGTACCCATAACACAAGCTCTGCTTAGCTTGGGACTAGACGGCGTTGTGTGTTAGATGTCCGAAATATTTATTATATTTATTTATTATTCATTTATCCGGATGACCAGCAAGAGACGGATGATGATAACATTAGTATTGCTATGGCAGAATTGCGTTCGGGCACACCAACACACAATAACAGCGAGCACGACGCAATGAAATCGAGCGGTACCGCAGAAACAGTGCTTCTGTGAACCTGGAACGAGTAGCATTCCAGTGGTGGAAATCGCAGATTGTAGAATCCGCAAGTAGATTATTGTGCCGACAAATCCGTGATAATTGGGGAAATGACAATTATTTGTCAATATTAAAAGCGTTAAAATACAACGGTGAATCTACTGGATTATGTTGTGCTGGTGGTAAAGTAAAATTGCCACAGTTGGTTCCACCACCAGATCCATTACGCTCTTTACTTTCTGGGGTGGAAAATGACTCTAAACATTTCTTGGCCAATATCCAAAAATATAACAATTGCTTTTCTCGATGTGCTTCGTCGGTTTTTTAAACCCTCATAGCTTTAGTTTCGGATATACCAGATAGTTCAAATTCTCAGGATATGGTGTCAATAATAGACTAATTAAACATACAAAGTTTCAATTGCATAGCTACGATACTTTAGATTTTATTGATACCTAAAATACACCGATTTCGTCACTGACACACTGATGATCATCAAAACTGTTAGGGTACTTCCTGAAGTGCTAGAGAACTGAAATTTGGTGTGTAAACTAAGTTTAACAAGCAATAAAAAAATCATAAACCTATTACTTTTGCTCCCCAACCCCCAAAATTGGGGGGTGGTATTTTGTATGAGACTCTCAGTAATTTTTATGCTAGATGTTAAAATTTAGGTATACGGACTTTTTCGAAAGAAGAAAGAAGATGTACTTACAAGAAATATATGCCAAAAAAAGAAAAAAATAAGCAATTAAAAATATTGCCATAAGCTACTTACAAAAAGAAATGAAATCCTATCAACAACATTTTCACGTAAAATGTTGCCAAGACGACTGTATATGGCTTACCTTGTGAAAAAGATATCAGATCTCATGTAGAGATAAGCTTCTGAATCTACTAGCCCTACCAACCCTAACTTCACAAACTCTACATCTCAGTAAAAATGTATGGCTTGGCTGCAAATATTTGCAAAACACATTACTTCAGAAACTAGATATTTGCGAACAAAAAAAGCGTTCGTTTCGCCTTTGTAACATTAGCGGAACGACAAAGTCATACATTTTTACGGAGATGTAGAGTTTGTGGAGTTAGGGCGTGCAGATTCAGAAGCTTGGCTCTACATGAGATCTGTTTTTTTTTTTTGATGGTATAGTTGGCAAACGAGCAGACGTACACCTGATGGTAAGCGATACCGCCGTCCATAGACACCCGCAGCACCAGAGGCGTCACAAGTGCGTTCCCAACCTTTGGGGGATGGGGAAAGGGATGTAGGGAGGGGTTGGGGTATGGGCCTCCGGTATCCTCACACTCGGTTTTCTGTGAGGCCGTGATATCACTCCGGTCGAGCCGGCCCATTCATGCCGAAGCGTGGCTCTCCCAAGGATAAGACCTTTTTACAGGGTAAGCCATATGCAGTCGTCTTGGCAACATTTTACGTGAAATGTTTTTGGTGGGATAGATAATTCTTTTTGATAAAATTGAAATTTGTATTTGTATCACAAATAATAATTTAACAAGATAATTGCAAATACAAGGACAAATTTGTTACGGACTGGGAGCACTGTTGCCACTGCCAGATGTGGACCATCACTTTTTACTACCATTCAAGATACGGAAGTTGAAAGGCGAATATTGTTTTTGTCCGTGGCGGGAAGCTGAGACAGATATGTAAATATGGCGGTACGAAGTTCGCCGGGTCAGCTAGTATTATATACATATATATTATATTACATATAAGGTAATTGACCCAGTCCTCGATATTGTCCCAAAAGTTGATAATTTTTTACTTAACTCGTCATAATAAGAATTATTCCACACGTATCAATAACACGTTATTTAAATATACTAGTAGATGGACTTATTGTATTTCCAACTCCTCCAGTTTTCTTCTGATTAATTTCGTTGCGGGTTCCAAGACAGTTAAATTTTTCCTGGGACTTCCCGAGTGTCATAACTCGGTGTGTTCGTGGGTCACCGCTGTTGATCCTGGTGTACAGGAGTTACAGTGGTGGGCGTGTGGGCGGGATTAGTCCCATACTAGTAGATACATCTCTTATTCAAACCCGGCATTGCTTTCTTTGCTATTGGCTGTCAAACATTGAAATTTTTGTTTTGTTTACAATAGTGTCCACTCGTGTTCGCCGCTCAGTGTTTATGTTAACGAATTCATTATGGACCTTACTTGTTTAGAACTGAGTTATTCATAGCTGAAGCTCTTAGAGTGGTAAGTATTTATAGTAACTTATTTGGAATTGCATATGTTAAGTAAATATGTTGTTTTTTTACAGTTTTTATAATAATTAAACGAAATATAAGGGTATCAAATACTAGGACAAAAATCATTTGATTTCCAGTACTTGATACAGATATCATCTACTGGGTATATTTTTGTCCGCTCGATTTGATCGATTTTTTATAATATTCTGATAAGCATAATGTTGAAGTTAAGATCGCATCAAATAAAGCTTTTCTAAGTAACTTCTACCCAGTCGTTGATAGGGGTCATCAACTATTGGTACAAACACTATCAAATACTGGTATTAAAGTATTATTTTATTGTGTAGGTACTTATTGATTGATAAAAAAGTTAAAAATGACTCCTATAGGTGCAGTGATCACGTCAGAAAAATGGCAAGAGTACCATGAAAATATTGAGAAAAAAAAACTTGACTAACTTGAATAAAAACAGAAAAGGGCTAAAGAACGAAAAAGGTAAAAACAAGGAAAAGAAGAAACTAACAAGAACAAGAACGCCGTGCAAAAAAGACTGGAGGAAACAAAGAGTCCTATAAAAAAGTCACAAAGGTTTTGTTTGGTTTAAGCAGCGAATCTGAATGTGAAACATGGAAACTTTCTGGTGGTAGCACAGATGATCTAAATAGCGATAATAGTGATGATTATAATATTTTTTATTTATTTAGCCATTGCTTAATAAGCAGAAAGATCTAAATAAGAAGAAAAAAAATTTGTATTAAAAAAATAATAAAAAATAATATTTTTTTTATTTTTATAGTATGTGATTTTAAGAAGATTTGCAAATTATTTTCTACAATGACTGTGATTTTTATTAGTTTATTTTAGCTTTTTGTAAAGAGTATGACTTGTCAAGTACTGGTGCACTGTTTGTCAAGAAAAAAACTATATTAAATAAAAAAAAGTAAAAACTAAAACCCAACTACGACAAAAAACGACGCTGAAAAAGTATGAAACAAGTTTTACTTTTTTTTTATTTAAATGTTTTGGTGCATTATTAATACATAATATGATACCAAACACGGCATATTTATCTCAAATTTATTTTTTAATTCGTTACTTTATGTCGGCTAGAGGGCGCCACATTAGATTCAGCGATACGTCATATAGCCTATAACCAGCAGACGATCAAGACGCTTCTAACGATACCTCATTTGTCGGCAGCGTGTCAAGCCAAGTTCAAGCAAAGGAACTGGCTAGCCAGCGCCGAGTGTAATATTACACGAACCACTTGGTACCAATTTTGAGCCTTCTATAACTCAAAACATCTTTAACGTAAACACTTAAAACTACGCGTGTTTAATTATATCCACAAGTACATCTAGAAGCCCAAATTTGATGAAGCTAGCTCAAACGGGTATAAAGATATGAAGGTCAAAAAGTCGTAAAGTTTAGCACTGACTGACATATATATAGTACCTAAACCTAACCTACTTCCAGATGACCTAGAAAGATGAAATTTGGAATCCAGCTCGGTAATTGCTTGTAAGCGTAGGAAAAAATCTAAAAATAAAAAAAAGTTAAAAAATAGGGGGGCTAAGTCAAATCTAACCTACTTTAAGATCTCACATTTTTAAATGACAACAATTGTTATAGTTATCCAATAAAGCAAAGAAATAGAGTTTAATACTTGTTCATATGATAAATATATTTAATTTTGTTCCTAAAAATACATATTTGGATTTTACATAGAACTTGGCACTCATTTAGATCTCCATTATTTTTGCGACGAAGCCCACGGCCAAGCATAATTTTTTTATTGAACTTGGCTCTCCTTTTTTACATTTATGTTTTTGGTGGGTAATGTAATTACAATTTAAGTCTGTATTGTATAAATACTATAGGAATAATGAGAATTAAAGTATCGTATTTTATTTTTTATACGACTACGGCAAAGCCAAAAGGAAGGGTAATATTTTTCACATTCTATGTTTTTTTTTTGTTTGTTTGTTTCACCGTAGCGCACCTAAACTACTAGATAGATAATCCCGGGAGAGCCACGCTTCGGCATGAATGGGCCGGCTCGACCGGAGTGATACCACGGCCTCACAGAAAACCGGTGTGAAATAGTGCTTGCGCTGTGTTTCACCGAGTGAGTGAGGATACCGGAGGCGGAGGAGGATACCATACCCCAACCCCCCTCCCCCTATCTATAACGCAGAAGTACGACAAAACTAACTATTAACCTTGCAATTTTTATTATTTCTTTTAAGATAGTTGAAGTAAAAATTGCTTGCCTCAATCTTTAGAAAGCTAATTACCGTAGTAAAGAATAATAAACCAAGTACGAGTTAAATTTACATGAAAGGGGGTTCCATATTTTGAAAACTCGTATCTTATACAAGGTATAATATTCGTGAGGGATACATGGTTTATTCAATAAGGAGTACAAACTATTATTCACAGAAAGTAATACTAAATATTATATTAAAGTTGCGCAATCTGTGTTTGCGTCAAATAAAATAATATGCGCCCTAATTGTTAACTCAATCAGACAAATCGATTTGGTCCTAACAGACAGACAGTTAAAAGTGCAAATCAGACAAATTGATTTGGTCCTAACAGACAGACAGTTAAAAGTGCCATAAGGATTCCTTTTTTATTCCTCCTGAAGAAACACCAAGCTGGCGTTGGTAATCTCGCTTCGGTATAACGGTCACTAAGTGCATTAATTTAATAAATCATTAATAATTTTATGAATCTCTAAATTACTAAAAGAAAAATAGGCAATTTTGACTTACCCCGGCAAATCCTAAGAAGAATCTTATTACTACTAAAGCTATATAATCCAGTTTAGCAGCTAAAGGACTAAGGGCTGTAAGTATGGCACTGACGAAGGATGTAACTAAAACGACGTAGCGAGGCCCCCAGCGTTCGGCTGCCATTCCACCTGCTAATGAGGTCAGAGGATAGCACCAAAAATAGGAGCCCAGGATCAAAGCCTGCTGTTCCGCAGTCCAATTGAAAGATGCTCCGCCTGGAACCTAAACAAGAAAATACCATAATTGTAACATTAGACTTTCATAAGTTTAATAACAATTATATTAAGTGGATTTTATTAATAAAATTCATTTGTGAATTTTTATTACTGCGGTAAATAAATCGTAACATATTTTAATGGATAAAATTAGTTATATAAAATTGATTACATCACTCAAAAAATACACTTGTAGTGAAGTTTTATGCAGCCAAATAATTTATAACTGATAGGAAATCAAAATAATTTTTGTTATATTGTAGTTAAATTTTAAATTTTCCTACATCTGAAACACAAAGCTATCTAGCTTCAAACTAAGTAGAGCATGTACTGTAAAAACTAGATATTTATACCTATATATTATATACTTTTTTTTGTAAATGCATAATTATACATAGAAACTCCGAAACAAATATCATACAAATATTTGTTCCGACTCGAGAATCGAACCCGAGATCTCATGCACAGCATTTTAATATATATAACGCTGCATATACCTTTATTGGTGATGCGTGGACTTCGGCACCATCGTGATGAGGCAGAGTCTCATTGCTTACAATGTCATCCTTGGGTCCACACTGAGACTGTGATCTGGTAACAACATAACACATTAATTACGCTAGTAAGTTGCGTGACTGATGATAATCTTACACATAAAAAAATATAGTGAGGAAATCTTTATTAGAATAAAAGCCCTCGTTGAAGCAAGGACAGGTTTAATAAATTATGCTCTTTAATTCGTTGTAACACAACACGGAAATCAACACTGCATCGAACCCTGTTGACTACGAGTATTCATAAAATGAGGTTTTTGAATCAAATAATTCGATTGATCGATCGATCGAATAAATCGAACAATATTTGACAATAATTGTCACAATCAAAATATTGCGTGTCACTTGTTGGAAACATTGAAATCTAAGCTCACGTTAAGTTTTGTTCTAAAAGTCCCTTCAAAATATGTTCAGCTAGCTGTTTCAGAGATTAGTCGGAACACACTGACAGCCAAAACATTTTTAAAATATTTTTTTGATGTTTACGTCCAGTAACATTTAGTGAAAAGCTGTTAAATTGAAATTACAAACATACACTTAAATTTTATGTATTTTAGAGATAATATGCAACCGACATTAAAATTCCGAAATCTGCAAAGTTGTATTAATTACTGCCGAGTTGTGAATAAGAAAAAAGTTCACAATAATTACAAATTTTAACAAAAAAAAAACCGACTTCAATCTGGACCAAATTCCGCCACCACCAAATTCCATCTGGTGATTCCAAATGGGACCATTCGGGAAGCACCAGCTTTCAAATAAAAAAAGAATCATCAAAATCGGTTCACCCAGTCCAAAGTTATGAGGTAACAAACATTAAAAATAAAATAAAATAAAATAAAAAACAGTCGAATTGAGAACCTCCTCATTTTTGAAGTCGGTTGAAAATACATATTACTAAAGAAAGTGCGCGCAACGCGCGATCATGCTAAGACACACTCGTAAAGCGAGAGGGTCGTCTTCTATTTACAGAAAGTACGTGTATTCATTAGACCTCCACAAAATATTTTTGTTAACAAAATTCCGGTAAAAACTTAAAATACGACGACATCGTTACACACGATCGTAAAGAGTTATCGATTTCAAAAGATTTATATTTGTCTTCTAAGGGTTTTTTTTTATCAAAAGAGCAAAATCCTTCCACAGTATTATGTTTCTATAATTGAAATATAGTTATTATAATTTGATTATAAAGAATTTGTTTGAATTTGTGAATTTGAATAAATTTTAGATTGGAACTTCTAACGGCTCATAACCAGCGTTTATTGAATAACGTTATTTCTCTCCCTTGAAAGGAGTTTTTCGCTTACTATACAGGATTTTTTCAAGTTTTCCGTCTTTTGCTAGTGCTATATCCTGCGCATTTTCGTCCCTCAGTCGGCTTTACGACACCCATGGTACTCTGTATTTTTACACCGTCACCAGACAAATCTTAATTTCATATGTTAATGTTAAATGTTTTTCCTACTCTACTCTGCAACTTGCTGCAAAAACTGTAATACTGGATAAAAGGTTTCATAAAAGCAGTTGTCATCAAAACTTACGATGAATTGTGTGGTAATTGAGGAACCATAGCAATGAGGTTAAGGCTTATATTGACTCGGAGCATGTATACCACCCAGCAACTTGTGAACAGCATCACCCACAAATTGAAGCGCACGGGAATTACATCTGAAAATAAGAGAACCATTTGTATTTGGTCTACATAAGAAAGAGGGTAAGGTTGATTTTCGATTGTAGGTATTGGTATTATCCTGAAGATAGGTTACGTGATTATAAAATTGTTCTTGATATTATGACTAGCTACTTGAATATCTAGAGCTATGCATAATCCCTTCTAATAGCTTTCTTTTGAGACGGTATACTGCGTGTAGTGTCACGTCTTGAATGTAATTTTTTGATTCTGTAAAAAGGCCACTAGAAACACGTAGTTTGGAAACGTGTCTGCTAAACAACAAAAATAAAAGTATTACATATTGAGTATGATGAAAAAAAAATGTTAATTCCATAAATTGTTGAATAAGATGTGTAACAACAAAAGAACATGTTAAATATTATTTTATTATTAAATATACCGCCTATTCCATTTCATTAAAATTAATTATTCGTAGCTCGTGGCAACATTGCCATAAAGTGTAAACGAAACATATTTAAATTCATGTGATTCATCGCTTCATATGTTTAAAATAATTGTGCTCTTAAGAGTAGGTATATCTCTATAATGTGTTTTACTATTTCGCAAAAAAACTGTTGTTTTTGTGAAATAGTAATGTCTTTTAAGATATTCAGTTAACAGTTAAACGATAAAACATGGAAGAGTAGCTGCTCATAAATTCTTTCGTATTTTTAATGATGCAATGACCTATGAGACAGTCCAGTCACCTGTGATACAGTTCTTAAACATAACACCAAATATCAGTAGTACTCGTAGTAGTAGCTTTTCTCAAACGCTTTCCAATGTATCGCGGAAAACCTGTATTGCTACAGCGCATGAGCAAAATTCAGATTCAAGTTCATCAGATTATATATTATGCCAATACGTCAACAGAAACATTTATTTCTACAAGTAGGTTATCTCTAAACACATTGCTATTCGTTCATTTACTTAAAGTCATAGCCCCCCTGAATTTAAACATCATTTTTTATTGAATCAATCCATCGTCTTTAACTGTTCATGTTATTTAATATATGATACTAACATATCAACATAGTAGCTCTCCTCTCTGTTATTAGTTTCATAGTAGCTATCTGCTGCATTTGCATGTTCAAATATAATAAGTAAATCTATAAAAGTGGATATAAGTTGTTCAAAATGTATCATTATAAATTACTTTTCCATCAAATAATTAAGCATACTTGTCAGTTGTCACCCGCAAAATACACTAAAATACATCATATGATAGTATCAATGCCTTGGCAACGGTAAATCGTCAAACGAAACACAAAATAGGTTTTATATATTTGTTTAAAAATAATAATGAAACTTGAGCCTTATTAGCCTAAACTTTATGGCTCAAAAAGGTTTATGTTAATTATACCCATTCAATTATAAATTTTAGTTGCATATGCAACTTTGATGGTATTTCTTTTGGAAGTGGCCTTCCACTCTTCCCCCATTAGCAAAGTTGACATTCTACAAACCAAAACGCTACTAGAAAACTAATCAAATATAAGGTCATGACGTCATCTCGACGTTAAATTATTAAAAGACAATAGATGCGTTAGCGATTGTAGAAAGAGTAACTGTAAATAAAATAACACTTATATTTTGGCTAGACCCTCTGGACTAGATAAATCGTTAGGAAATTGATTAGGTAGATGACATCATGATGATGTCTACAAACTAATCAATTTCTTTATCATTTCTATTTTTTCTTAAATCTGATTTATAAACTTACAATTTGAATTTGAAAATTATCAAAAAAATGTTAGTAATAAATTTGAATGCCCAAATTATAAAAAAATCCCATAGTAAAGCAATTTAGGATCTTAGGTAATGCAATTTTTATAGTATGACTTACAGATGATACACAATATATGTCCTTACCACTGAATATAATATTTTCCACGTAACCTAAGAATAGATGACAAGGTCTTATAAACTTGACATGTGGCACAATTGCATTGACACGTGTCAACTATGACCATAATTAAATAGCGTAACATTTGAGTCTAACTTGATCTTTCAAATTCGCACCACGGCATACTTGATTTATTTATTTACACATCATGCACGTTGAATGCTTTGGCAAACTTTACGGTACGTAAATTGAAGTCAATCATAAAATTATTTATAATGTTATAATATAATTGATAAAAATTTGAAAACATTTCCAAGTTGGTGTTATTGCTTTTGTGAACAAGAAATGCTCTTAAAACTTTATTAACTTGACGATGACATCTATGAAGCTAAAACTATTAGTTTATTTTGTAACTGTGTCTATAGATCTATATGCAACTTTATTAGTGTTTCCATTCCATCAAGCATTAGAATACAGACCATATACTGTGCCCATTTTTGGAATTTAAAAAAATCCTTAAACAGTTTTTCGAGAACTCTATCTTTGCGTAGTATAAAATGATGTCACTTCCGCAGTCTGTTCGCTTAAATATTTTTAACTATTCAACGAATTTTAATGCAATTCCAACAATAGATAAGGTGATATAAGAGGAAGGTTTATATGTGCAATACATGCATATCATAGTATAGGAAATCTGAGAATTTCAATATTTCGCCTGCTTCTATTTTCAATCATGCTTCGCTTCGCTTCGCTTCCAATAAATCAGGAGCGGATCCAGGTTTTTTTTGGGGGGGGCACAACTGACGGAGGGGCAAAAAAATCAACTAACAACAAAAAAAAACAAGTTCAAGTATGCATAGCAAGGTTTATGAAGATGTCAATAAAAAATTAAATGTTTGATAAAGACAGTTTTCTTTTACGTTTCCTGCTAAAGATGTCCAACACTTGATTAGCGTCCATTTGTGCCGCAACGTCTTGATGGATATGCATTAAAGCCAACCCATTCAAACGTTCTTCTGTCATCCTGTTGCGAAGATATGACTTTAATCGGCGTAAGGTGGAGAAAGATCGCTCGGCAGTGCTAGTAGTCACTGGAAATGTGCACAACAATTGACAAAGAATTCTAATATTTGGCAGCAACGTTGCTCTTTTGTAAGCATGTGCTGGAGATACTGGGATTTTTTCTCTCATCTGTTTCCAAATTGTTAGCTCTCCTTTCAAAGCTAAAAAACAGGGGAGGTCTTCTTTGTATACTTCAGCGCCTTGCAAAACATCCTCTACATCTTTGTCGCTGAAATTATGGGACAGCAACTTTTGTAACTGTCCAATTCTTTGCATGGGAGCGCTAGAGCGCTAAAACACACATTAAAAAAAGTAAACGTGAAAATCGGTTAGATAATTTCGGATTTCATCTTGAGCAACAACCTTAACACGAGACTTATATCAATATAATATTAAATTTACCTATAGTTAGTAAACATAGTAGAACCAGGAAATCAATTTGAAAAATATTATATAATTATTTCCTACGTAGTTTAGTGTCCCGTGAAATGTTAGATGAATATTACATGGATCACCCGACCACATCTAATAAGCGATCACATTTTATATATCTGCTTAGACGCACAACATAATGACACAAGTAGAATAAATTCTGCGCAATAGACAAATAGATTTGTTTATTTAAACTTAAAGCCGTTTTTTATTCAAAAAAGTGCTTACAGTTTTATTACTTCTAAATGAAAAACAAACACTTAACTATTATAATGTATCTCTAAGCATCATGCAACTTAATTAACTAATGTTGATGTGATTTTGTTTAAACAGTGTTTATCATCGTCAACAGCCTTTAAAGTCCACTACTGGACATAACCTCTACTTAGACCTCTGTTTGTGTAGATAATAGTCTATATAACTCTCATAACAATGCTCATACTAAACGAGTGCGTATGTGTCTCGAATATAATAATTTAGGTAGACACTCGAGGATCTTCACATTTTTCAGGATTCCTTCAAAGTATTTAAACGAAAGATAATGCAGAGCATCTGGTTATCTCTCGTGAATTATTTATTTATATATTTTTAATTTTATTTTTACTCTTGTCAGATATTTTGTTAAATTCGCATTAAGCAGATTTTATGTTCAAATTCTTTTTATTTATTCTATACAATCAATGTTGTGTACATTTATAATAGATATACATTTTTTTTTGTTATAAGCTTTAAATCTAAACCGATTTTGTATATGTATATTGTTGATGTTCCTTAAAATAATAAACAACTAATGCTTCAAAAATGTACTAGATCTTCGATAAAATCTTTTGTTTTAGCTCAGGATATCTTCGGATTATTTCCTTCACTTCATTGATTATAATAATAAGACAATTAGATATTTTTCTTTTATAAACAAAGAATATTTTACTATGCCTATTAATACCTCGATATACAAATATTCGACTAATATCAAATCAAGCGAAAGGAGAGTATGAACCAAAGCTTTGTTTGTTTAATGCTGTACCTATGCACTTCGGTTTTCATTTTCACACTAGTCTATACATTTTTCCTTGCACTACATTGTTTTAAAATTGTATTACACTTGCTAGGATTGTTGCTACAATGATTACTGTATATTTATATGAATATAACAGGATCCGTTATTCAAAGTAGTAATATCCTTTTTTTATTGTAACTGTTGGGCACGTTAGAGCTCTTGTGTGTGTGTGTGTGTGTGTGTGTGTGTGTGTGTGTGTGTGTGTGTGTGTGTGTGTGTGTGTGTGTGTGTGTGTGTGTGTGTGTGTGTGTGTGTGCGGATGGACGTTCAGGTTAAAGAATGTTGATATTTTACACTTCTGTTTTACATCCATCTTTTTCAAAGACTTTCAATAGTACGTTCACGTTAAGAAAATAGTGACACATTGATCAAGCCCCGCCCCTTGACCAATCAGGAACGAAAGCCTTAAAGGTACTCCTTTAAGGCTTTCGTTCCTGTATATATAACTACAGCTAGTACACTATAAGGAGAGACGTTTTTTATAAGGATAGACATTGTTGAGAATGTTTATTTGTTAGTTACAGTAGCTTGTTCTATAAACTTTTTGCATAACATACCATACCTTACCATATGAAAAGTTACTGGCTAATATTGTAATTTTAGGAATCTGTTCATCTAAAAGTCATAATAAGTCAAAAAAATATTTTAAGATTGAATCATTTGATGTGACTGACGCTTATTCATTTAAGATGAACAAAAGGATATGTGTACTAATTTAAATATATTCAGCTGGTTCAAAAATACTTTATTCCAATCTTTACAGGAACGGATTTTTAAATTTAAAAAAACAACCGAATTCAATACGTCTACACCTGTGCATTATGATGAACTTTAATCAATTATTTGTACTTCCCTCAATATGTCACCCTCAAGGTTGATCTCAAATAAAGAAGAATTCCACTCTTCCTTGAACGACAAGGCGCTCTATGGATGGATCGCCACGCCGAGAAACATGTCCGAAGAACGTAAGGATGCGAGATTGTACAGTTGAGAACAGACGCTGCTTGAAACCGAGTTCTTGAAGTATCGAGACGTTCGTGCGAAATTCGGTCCACGAAACCCCAAGCATTCTTCTCCAGTACCACATTTCCAGAGCGTCTATTTTATGCCTTTCCACATCTCGCAAAGTCCAAGTTTCAGCCGCGTATAGAAATATGGGGAATATAAGCGTCTTTACGAGCCTGATCTTCGTGGCTTTGGTAATGTTCCTATTCCTCCATATTTTCCGCATCTTGTCCATCGCCGCTCTTGTGATGCCCATACGTCGTTTGATCTCATCGATGCAAAAGCCACTGTTTGAAATTAGAGCCCCAAGATAAATATAAGATAGGACCACGTTGCAATTCGCAATTCGGGTCACTTCAGGCGAATTATTTCCGGCACGGTCTACAATCATCACCTTGGTCTTGCTGCGATTAATTTTAAGTCCAAACCCATGACTAACCCATTCCATTCGCGACAGAAGCTCCTCCAAGTGTTGCGCACTGGTTGCAAATAATGTGGTATCATCCGCGTATCATAGGTTTGCAATCTTGTGTCCACCAATTGTTACACCGTCCGTCCAGTCTTCCAAAGTGATGCGCATTATTAGCTCCGTGTAGGTGTTAAATAAGAGCGGTGATATTATGCATCCCTCACATCCCTGACGTACTCCGGCACTAGGACGGAAGTCATCTGAAAATAGACCATCTGTGCGTACTGAGGCAGTTCCATCCTTATAAAGCCGTCTTAAAAGGTGTACAAGATGTTTTGGTAGGCCCATATCTAGCAAGGTCTTCCATAATACCGGCTATTTCACCGAGTCGAATTCTTTGGAGAAATCAACAAAGCAAAGAAATACGGGCTTATTAAATTCTCTTGACTTCTCGATGATCTGGCGTACGATGAGAATTTGTTCCCGAGTACCCCTACCCTTCACAAAACCGACTTGTTCTGGAGCGATTTCCTTAGACAAATAGGCTTTCAGTCGCTCGTTGAGAACGTGTAACATTACTTTGCTAGCGTGAGATATGAGAGCAATGAGACGGTAGTTGTTACACTTCTTCGTCAAACCCTTCTCGTGCAGGGGTGTAAATACGGTATGTGTCCATTCCGATGGCCAAACTCCCGTCTGCCACACCTTGTTGCAGATAAGATGAAACATCTGGTCACCACGTTGTCCTAAGGCTTTAATTGTTTCTATAGGGATTGCATCCCTACCAGTTGCTTTTTTGCTTTTTAGGTGTTTTATGGCAGCTCTAACCAGGGATCGGAAAACCCATGCATAACGGTATTCGTTATAAACGGTTACCGAATCAATCTGTAACCGTTTCAAAGGGTTACTCATCGATTCGGTTAACAGATTATATATGTTATTGTTTTAACCCAAACAATAAGGGTTAACCCAAATTAAAGGGTTTATGTTTTTGAAATTGTTAACCCAAATGATAGATGTTAACCCAAGATTTCGGTTATTTTACGAAGTGACGCGATTCGAAAATTAATCAATTTTACTTGATCTCTTGTGAAAAAAAATTAACTTGTTATCCCCTTTTCCCATTCCACGCAAATAATAAACGTCACCGACGACTTACGTTGATTTTCTGTGCGAGGGTAGTACCGCCCCGGTCGAGCCGGCCCATTCGTGCTGAAATCAGCGTGGCTCTACTACCTATAGATTTACATATCTGTCTCAGCTTCCCACAGACAGTGTACAGTTGTGGACAAAAAAAAAGACTTTTCCCGTTATCTTTTACTTTTTTTCTTTCTATTAAATAAAGAATGAATGAAATCGGACTATGTGTTATTGAATTACAACTAAGTACATATCTTGACTTTCATCCCCTCGCTCCAGGAAACCGTGCTGAATTTCGGGATAAACAGTATCCTATGTCCTACCTCGTAGTATAGTACTAAAATCATGGTAAGTTTCATTTGAATTCGTTCAGTAGTTTCGGCGTGATGCGCGGCCAAGATACAGACAGACAGACAGACGGACAGACAGACAGACAAAAATGAAAAAAATTACAGTTTTGGCCTCAGTATCGATAATAGAGAGCCCTCCAAAAAAAAATTTCAAAATATCTTTAATGTACAGAATTGGACCTGTTACATTTTTATTATAAGAATAGATTAATTCTGATAAAAACTGGCCAAGTCAAATCAAACCTACTTCAAGATCTCACATTTTTAAATAACAACAATTGTTATAGGTATCCAATAAAGCAAAGAAATAGAGTTTAAAACTTGTTCATAATGTTATTTTGTTCCTTTAATAATAATAATATAATAAATATTTCGGACATCTAACACACAACGCCATCTAGTCCCAAGCTAAGCAGAGCTTGTGTTATGGGTACTAGACAACTGATACAAATACATATATATTTTTTTTTTTGTAAATACATACAGATTATACATAGAAAACACCCAAACTCCGAAACAAATATTTGTAGATCATACAAACATTTGGTCCGACCCGGGAATCGAACTCGAGACCTCATGATCAGCAGTCGCACACGCCAACCGCGAGACCAACGAGGCAGTCAAAATATACATATATACATTTTTGGATCTTGCATAGAACTTGGCACTCATTTAGATCTCCGTTCTTTTTGCGGCGAAGCCCACAGCCAAGCATAATTTTTATATTGAACTTGGCTCTCCTTTTTAACATTTATGTTTTTGGTGGGATAGTCATTAAGTCTCATATAAGATATCAGAATAGGAACTCGGTATTTTATTATTTAAGCGTAATTTGCTTAAAAACAATTACGGAAGTTATATTCAGGAAAATAATGAGAATTAGAATGACTCATAAAATAAAATATTAAAGAAATAATTAGTTAAAAATATACCTACACTACAAATACTGTTTGTGTATTAAAAGGTTATTTACTACATTATGAAGTTAATTATAGAAGACATACTTACGTCTATATTATATAATATACTAGCTAAGTCCCGTGGTGTTACCCGCGGTTATTGTCATACAGGTTGGTCTCAAGGTTGTTACTTTTGATTAAATTAATTAAAATAACAAGATAAAACCTGAGTGTTTTGATCTATTCATTTTTACTTGAAATCAAGTTTAAAAACACTTAAAATTCCACTACAACCCCGGTATAGATAACGATCTATTTAAAAGAAAGATTTTCTTAGGCAAATCAGATGAAAATTTAAGCAGGCTTATTTTTTAAAACCTTATCTAGTACTAGCCGAGTCCCGCGGTGTTACCCGTGGGGCGGAGCCAGTCTAAAAAAAGTAGCCTAAGTTACTCCCTATATCATTAGCTACATATCAGTGAAAGTCCCGTCAAAATCAGTCCAGCTGTTCCCGAGATTACCCGGAACTGTGCCGAGTATACCTAAATATGCATTTAGTAAAAATCGTTTATTTTAATTTTACAATTATTTATTTGTATAGATAGGATAACCTATAATAGGAATCTCAATTATTATCACGAAGGATAGCCCGTGCTATGGTCCTGTGTATAAGGATCCTAAGTGTAGCTTTTCATGACATTACAAAATACAAAAATAAACTATAACCGCAAAATAGTTTTATTTACTTAAACATTTTAATTAAAACCGTGGCTGCAAATTATAATGTTTTGACACTAACGAAAAACGTGTATTTTAAAATGTTAAAGATAAATCTTATTTGAGTGACGCTAATAATTGTTTTTCCACACTTCTTCTAATATGATCACTGTTCTCTGGGTTTCTTAGATGCCTTTTAATTAATTCTTCTTCGAAAAATAAATACCTACTGCTGGAATTATGCTTAGCACTCAAGATCAACAGGGTTACAGGCACAGTATCAAAATGAATTCATAAGTATACAAAAAAGTCACATTGGGAAACAAATATTTTGACTTCTATTACTAGGAGTAATAGAAATCAAAACATTTGTTTCTCAAAGTTATAAACATTCCTCAATATTCATAATGAACAACTAATAATTAATTTATTTTAATTTTATCATGTAAAGGTTTGAACTCATGGCTATATTATTCGTAAAGTCCTCCGTGACGCAAGATATTTCTAGTGCGGGAGTTGTCTATGAAAAAAAATATTTGATCGCTTTCGTTACATATTCACGACACGGTAGAAAAAACAACACATCGTGTTATTATACTTGTGTCAACTTTGATGTCTTGTTAACTTGTATTTGTACAACCTTCAACCGGGTTTGCGGTTTGAACTGAGGCCAACTGCGCATTTTATTTTAGATAGGTACAGATTCTAGATTCAAATTGTAATTTTACAATGAAGGTGCTACCTCATTGAAGTCGCAGAAACAATTCAACTCCACCATATGCCACCCCAGCCAAGTTAACATTCGGGACGTGGCGTCGACAGCGTAAATGACATCATCGCAACGCTGTCACGTGGGCAAAATCAAATGTAAGGCAATAATAATATAATAAATAAATATTTTCGGACATCTAACACACAACGCCATCTAGTCCCAAGCTAAGCAGAGCTTGTGTTATGGGTACTAGACAACTGATACAAATACATGAATACTTTTTTTTTTGTAAATACATACACATTATACGTAGAAAACACCCAAACTCCGAAACAAATATTTGTAGATCATACAAACACTTGCTCCGACCCGGACCACATCGACGGAATCGAACCCGAGACCTCATAATCTGCAGTCGTACACGCCAACCGCGAGACCAACGAGGCAGTTACAACGATACAAGAGAATAGAGACGTAAGCGATTGTAGAAAGAGATTCGACGTGAAACACTTGCATCTTGGCTCTTCTATGTCACATGCCACACGCAAAGAGAAGCTAAAATAGAACCTCCGCTACAACTCTCACAAGTCCCTGTACTCAGTACATATAAATGTAATAATAAAAGTTTCCATCACTTAACTGTTTCCGCAAAAAAAACAAAGGTATTGTACAAAATTGTACATAATTTAAGTCTTTATTCTCATTTGTGAAAACGTGACAACGTTGAACATTAACTACATGATCAACAACCTTTAAAACACTAGCTATTACGTCAATATTAATACTATTAATTCAATATTTGCATCTTTACTTTTTCCTTCAGTAGATTTTTTACATCAACAGGACTAACTAGTACTAAACCATACTTGAGCCCATGTTATGTTGTGTTAATCTTCATTATCTTGTTCACTTAGTCGTTAAAAATAATTATACATTGAAAACTGAGAGAACAATTATCACATAAAAACTATAAATCACATCACATCAGTCTTTTAATACTCGTATTAACACAGCAATATTTTATAGACCTAAATTATTCAAACAATTTAAATTATATTTGGCAGATAGAAAATAATTTACTCAAAATTGATGGGCAGTTTTAAAAATAAAGCACGACAATTGAAAAAATCTAACTACACCGTAAACATAGTCATTAATATTATACCAATCGACAATAACAAAAATTCAATGTGAAGGCTTAAATTTAACGTTATTGTACCCACTATAAAACGATTACAGCTAATTTCAAGAGAATAAACCAACACGACAAATCACACTGCCGTGATTAAACAGGTAGGTGTATACCTACCTGTTAAAATGTATATTTCAAATTATCCATAAATAGTGTAAGGCATATTATGCTAAAAACATTTACACTGAAAAACTGATGTTTCACAAACCTCGAAAGAATTTTTTGTCAATTTTAAGGAGACAACAATAACTCCACCTCGTCGGTTCCATGATACAATTTGCATTCAAGACCCTTAGCTAAGATGCAAGTGTTTTGTGTGCTAATATTCGCACCCACATTCGCAAACAAATAAAGATTGATTGATTGATTGAATATTTTGTTTTGACAAGGTGTCGTTGAGAAACGTATAGTCGTTTGACTGCTAGCTATAAACTACGCTACTTTTCGTCAGTATCGTACAAGTATCGACAACTTATACGATACTGACGGAAAGTAGCATAGTTTATAGCAAAGTTAGTGCGTATTGGGTGTGTTTACTTGGAACTACGTGCCTTTTTTCTGCTTCAACAAGAACAAGGCGGTGCGTTATCTACCTTTTTCTATTTGATCTGAAAATAAAAGTATCATCTCAAAAATAATAGGCAACTCACAAATGCATGAAAGTTTCATACATTTGTTAGTTTCCTATTAAGATTCACGTTTTTCTGATTATAGAAATACTTAATAACAGCTCGGAGTTTGGAAGTTGGGGTCTGAACTAGCGAAGCTACTCTAAAAAAATCCAGCCTGTCCAGCCGTTCCAGAGTTAGAATAGAATAGAATAGAATATACTTTATTGTACACCAATTATAAATTGTTACACTTAAATTCAGGAAGATGTGTACAATAGGCGGCCTTATTGCCAAAAGCAATCTCTTCCAGGCAACCTTTGGATGGATATACAGGGTGAATTTTTGAGACGGGACAGTAAGGGCAGGTACCTTAACCGTTATAGTTACAGGAAAACGCTTTTAGGAGACTATCCATAAATTTTTAAGATATTCTGAACTGCATTTACAGATTTTGGAAAAAATGTACAGTTAGCAAGAAAATGGTAATTTTAAACAAAAACTTTTTTTGATGGCAATCGATCCTATTTCTAATAAGGATCAAAAGTCTCTACTGTACCGACTGAGGTTTGAGTACTAGAAATGTCAGAAATCGCAAAACACTTTTCCCATACATTACGGAAAAAGAGTTAAACCTCTAAATTAGCCTAACCTCTAAATTAGCCTAACTCTTTATTATGGGTAGATCCGCCATAATCCGTATTTACATTTCATTCATTTTCATTTTTTACATTTCGATTCTCTTTTAACTGTTGGTGCGGTGTGATGTCAAACCGACTGGTAATGGTGGAATTTTATGAAGGTACTCTTAATTCTGCCGTGTATAACGACGTCATTTTAGAGAATCTCCAAAACCAGTTGGATGAATGGCTCCTGTCAGAATTGCGAAAAGTTTATTTTCAGCAAGATGGCGCTCCGCCACACAACAGCCGCCTTACGCGTTCCAGTTTGAATAGGCAGTTCGGGTCACAGTGGATAGGTACACATGGTCAAATTAAGTGGCCACCTCGCAGCCCCGATCTAGCCTTTCGATTTTTTTCTGTGGGGCTACCTAAAAAACGAAGTATAAAAAAGAAGCTGGAGCAGGAGCTGAAAGATGCATTTAGAAGGATTTTAAATCATATCCATCCAAGAAAATTATCGGCTGCAACTAACTCAGTACAAAAACGAGTGAATTTATGTTTCGTGAAAACGGCGGACATTTTAAGCAATTAATTATTAGATCATCTAAATGTAAGTTATGTTTGTCTGTGTCTAAAATACATATTAAAATGATTTATTTAATTATTATTTGATTTGGTTCTAATGTTGTAGAAGATTAACGATGCAACTATGATGATTGTCTACTTAGGTAGGCGCTTTTGCTTATAAGAACAGCCACGAGGCCAGCTTGACAAAAACTGTAATTATCTTATGCCCCCTGTATTTCCGTACAAATGTATGGTATTTTTCTGACATTTCTAGTACTCAAACCTTAGTCAGTCCAGTAGAGACTTTCGATCCTTATAAGAAACAGGATCGATTGACATCAAAAAAAGTTTTTGTTTAAAATGACCATTTTCTTGCTGACTGTACATTTTTTACAAAATCTGTAAATGCAGTTCACAAAATCCTAAAAATATATGGATAGTCTCCTAAAAGCGTACTCCTGTAATTATAAAGGTTAAGGTACCTGCCCTTACTGTCCCGTCTCAAAAATTCACCCTGTATTGTCCGGAGAAAGAAATAAACGAAATAAAGGGTAGTGTAGGTGTTTTAAAGGTTTTTTTTTATTTATTCTATCAGCCTATTGCCGTCCACTACTGAACGAAGGCCTCCCCCAAAGAGCGCCAACCATCCCGGTCTTGGGCAGTCCGCATCCATCCGCCGCCAGCCACTTTCCTCAAGTCGTCGGTCCATCGTGCCGCAGGGCGCCCTACACTGCGTTTGCCCAATCGTGGTCTCCACTCTAGCACTTGTCGGCTCCAGCGACCATCAGTCCGCCTGGAGACATGACCGGCCCACTTCCACTTCGGCGTGCTGATCCTGCGTGCGATATCGGTTACTCCAGTTCTCTTTCGAATTGTCTCATTACGAATTTTATCGACAAGAGAAACACCCAGCATCGCACGCTCCATCGCACGCTGAGCTACTTTGAACTTGTGGACCAGTCCGACGGTGAGTGTCCACGTCTCGGCTCCATATGTCATTACGGGCAGGACGCACTGATTGAAAACCTTGGTTTTCAGTGATTGCGGGATCGACGACTCGAAGATATGACGAAGCTTCCCATATGCCGCCCAGCCCAGACGGATTCTTCTATTGGCCTCCCGATCGAAGTTGTGTCGGCCGAGTTGAATAGTTTGGCCAAGATAAACATATTCCCGCACAACCTCGATAATAACGCCATTAACGGCTACGGGACTCGGAGGTACATGCATATTATGCATTATTTTGGTCTTGTCAATATTCATCCGGAGTCCCACTCGTCTCGAAGAATCGTCCAAACTGTTCAGCATTACTTCGATATCATGCAGAGACTCCGCCAGAATCACAATGTCGTCTGCAAATCGCAAGTGTGAGACGTATTGACCGTTGACATTGATTCCCCGTCCATTCCAATCGAGTGTTTTGAAGACATCTTCCAATGCATTGGTAAACAGTTTCGGAGAAATTATATCTCCTTGTCTAACCCCACGATGCAATGGAATTGGTCTTGTACTCTGTTCTTGTACTTGGACGGTCATCGTTGCGGCTTCGTACAAACATCTCAGCACTTGGATATATCGGCAGTCGACTAGGCACCTTTGCATAGATTCCAGGACAGCCCAGGTCTCGATGGTGTCGAAGGCTTTTTCGTAGTCCACATACGCTAGGCAGAGAGGCTGGTTGTATTCCTCTGTCTTTTGAATAATTTGCCTTAATGTGTGTATGTGGTCCACAGTGCTGAAGCCCCTTCGAAACCCAGCCTGCTCCACGGGCTGGAAGTCATCAAATTTTTGAGCAAGACGATTTGTAATGACCCTCGAAAACAACTTGTACACATGACTCAGGAGTGATATTGGGCGGTAGTTCTTCAGTAGGCTTTTATCTCCTTTTTTGAAGAATAATACTACCACACTCCTGCTCCATGCCCCCGGAGTAGTGCCAGTGTGAATGAAGGAGTTAAATAACTTTGAGAGCTCTACTAATATGGGAGTTCCTCCGGCTTTTAGGAGCTCGATTGTAACTCCGTCTTCACCCGGAGCTTTGTTGTTGCTAAGTTGTTCGAGCGCCATTACAATCTCGTCCAGATCGATATCAGGAAGCTCGTCTGTGAGGTGGCGTGTTAATCTGGCACGCGAGTCATCCGCGCTGTGGATTTCGGGTGGGCGGGTTCGTGAGGTGTATAGGTCCTCATAAAATCTCTCGACTTCAGCGAGAATCTCTGTTTTAGAGGTGACGGTGGTGCCTTGTGCTGTTTGGAGCTTGGACAGGTGACAACAGGAAGCCTTAGGCTTGGCAAAGACTTTTGAGCCTCTATTTCGAACAATCGCGTCCTCGATCGTTCGCGTATTCGCTTGGCGAATATCTCGTCTTACCAGCCTCTTTATTTGCCTATTTAGTACCTGTCGCTCAGATGGTGTGGCGTTTACTGTTTCTCGTCTTTTCTTCATAAGATTCAGGGTCTCGCTGGTGAGCTTCGAATTGCGTCCAGGGCTCTTCGGTCGAAATTGATTGTAACCCACCTCGCGGATAACACGCACCAGGCTATTGGTGGCGTCGTCTACGTCCTGCACGGTTTCCAACATAGCGAATCGATTTCGGAGTTCCAATTGGAAGTTTTCACATCCAGCCTCGATCTGGGGCAGAGATGGCCTAAGAGACGACTTCATAAGGCGCGCCCGTTCTGTTTTAATCGATAAATTCAGGGTGCCTCTTACGAGTCGATGATCGCTACCGGTATTAAACCTGTTGATCACAGAGACATCCCTGAAAATATGACGCTTGTTTGTGATGATGAAGTCGATCTCGTTCTTTGTCACATTATCGGGGTTTCGCCATGTCCACTTCCTTTGGGGCTTCTTCTGGAAAAAAGTATTCATCAAAAAGAGCTCCTGTGCCTCGAGGAAGTTCACCAGCATTTGCCCCCGGAGGTTTCTAACTCCGTAGCCAAACGGTCCTAATCTGGATTCGCCATACTCTTGTACTCCCGTTTTCGCATTGAAGTCGCCCATAACAACCGTGTGGGAAGTGTTGGTATGAGACAGAGCCTTGACTATGTCCTCGTACATGGCTTCGACCTCGTCGTCTGCATGTGACGTCGTGGGAGCGTACACTTGTACAACTGTCAAGGAGTACCTTTTGGATAATTTTAAGACAAGGTACGCTACCCTTGACGAAACACTGCCAACTTCCTCCACGTTGCTCCTGAGCGATTTATGGATCATAAAACCGACGCCACCTTGGGGTGGTTGGTCTCCTTCTCGGAAGTAGAGAAGGTAGCCGGAATCTAGGGCTATTGTATCCTCCCCCTGTCTTCGGACTTCTGATAGCCCCAGAATATTCCAATTTAAACGGCTCACCTCCGCTTCCAATTCTGCTAGGCGATCGTCCAGCCGCAGAGTGCGTCCATTGTACGTCGCCAAAAACAGTTGCCGGTGGTACCCTACCGTAACCCGGGGTTTCCTAGCACCCCCTGTCGCACCGTTACCGTGGCCGGTACCGTGGCCAGGAATAGTACGAATACCGGGAACTGCGGGCCATGCTGTGTGGTTGCAAATCATGTGGGGGGAAAATGCCATAGTCACCACGCTTGGCAAGCGGGTTGGTGACCGCAGTAGCGAGAATCATTATCTGGTGGCGCTGCTGCCCGTCAACAGTACTGAATTTAGTGGTTCTCGCAGTTGTGTGGTTATACCGCCATGAGTCGGTCGCCAGAGCCTCGTTGGTTATTTAGCAGGGTGTACCACGTGCAGGTGAGGTTGACGTTACGGGGCCTAAGATGGTGGTGGCCCCGCTTACCCCCTTTAAAGGTATGATGGTGTTAAATAAAAAAATATATACATAAACATACATATATATAGACATACATGCATACATATATACAATATATATTCATAAATATACAGCATTTGGTCATGTACAGCCACTAAGAGTAAAGATTACTTATGACTTATGTATCTAGGTAGTGATCCTTAACCATATTTTTAAATGCCGTCAGTGTTTGGGCACGTCTAATGGATATCGGTAAGGAGTTCCATAATCTGACAGCCTGTACCGTAAAAGATTTGTCATAGAATGTGGTAGTATGGCTAGGTACCATTAGCTCCAAAGTTTCCGACGACCTTAAGGATCTCAGATGTGTGTCACCGAGGAATACAAAACGTTCCTTTAAGTAAGGTGGAGTAAAGGGATTGAATAAAATACTATAAAGTATAGAAAGAATATGAGTATTCCGTCGAAGTCGAATTGGGAGCCACTTGAGCAATTTGCGAAATTCAGACACATGATCATATTTACGTAACCAAATATAAATCTAATACAGAAGTTTTGAAGGCGCTCAAGTTTATCAAGCTGCTCCTCAGTGATATCGAGATAACTGACATCAGCGTAATCGAGTATAGGAGCAGGGTTCTGCTAGCGCAATTTCAGTGACTGTGGGTAAAAAGTTGCGAAGTCTTCGCAGTGAACCCGCCGATGCAAACACTTTTCTACTGACTTCGCGTATTTGGGGACCCCAAGACAACGTATTATCGAACAGAATTCCTAGGCTCCTGACGCACGTACTGATGGGCAGTACAACGTCGTTAAATTTAATGTCTGTTAATCAGACCAGTCGATCTTTGCGTGCATTCTGGAACTGCCTACAATAACAATTTTAGTCTGAGATGGATTAACAATTAGACCATACTGGCTGCTCCATTTACACACCCGCTCCAAATCGGAGTTCATAATTGCAAAAGCTTCCGACAATTTATTAAATGGTGCTTGCGTATAGATTTGAAGATCATCTGCGTAAAGGTGGTAGGATGAGAGTAAGGTTTTAGAAATAGAATTTATAAAAATTGTGAAGAGTAAAGGAGATAAAACGCCACCCTGCGGTACTCCAGCAGACGTATTACACCACGAAGAAAATGATTCGTCAATGCGCACACGTTGCCTTCACAGGTAACTGCGAAACCAATCAACCACCGTTGGAGATATGTTAATAGAGTGTCAAATGCCCAGCAAGATATCGAAGTCTACTGTATTAAACGCATTGCTGAAGTCCAGTAGGGACAGTATAGTAAGTTTTCCGTGCTTCATACCCAGCCTGATATCGTCAGTGACATTGACCAGCGCGGTTACCGTGCTGTGGCCTGTACGGAAGCCCGATTGATAAGGATTGAGGAGCTGGTTCTTCATTAGGTAAGAAGTTAGTTGTGAGTGGACGAGGCGTTCTAAGACATTTGACATAAAGGACATTACGGAAATAGGACGATAGTCGGAGAAGGATGTAGGATTGGATTTTTCGGGTATAGGGATGTGCATCTTTCCAAGTATCGGGAAAAACACTATTAGCGAGGGAGTGATCTAAAATGTGACATAAAATGGGAATGATTTCGTCGATAATAGGTTGGATCATGTTACGACTAACGCAGTCACTTCCAACAGCTTTGGAAGTTATGGACATTATACACTTCTTAACATCACAAGCAGTAATTTGATGAAAAATTAACGGGGAAAAGTCAAGAGTTGGAAGTGATGAAAGATATTGTAAGGTATTATCTTTACAGGTTTGACTGTAATGAGACGAGATTAGCCAGAACAAACAGACAGAATGATATTTTGGTATATTAAAATATAAATCTACGAGATTGCTACCATGTACCTTTTTGTTTGTGAGTATCCGATATTTCGGCGCTGTTGCAAGCGCCATGATCACGGAGTAACTGATTTTGGTATATGTACCGTGTATACTCGTACATACATATGCATTTAGTAAAAAGCGGTTATTTTAATATTTGAAAAAGACACTCCAATTTTATATTTATTTGTATAGATAATTCTCATGTCGCCTTGTTGCCCTCGATGAACTCCTAATCTTTTCATGTTTTTTATATGTGTCTTTTGCTGGCGTGCCTAAAATAGGATAGTTAACATCACGCTTAGATCAATAGGAGCCTATCATGATTAAAAAGAGACGTGGACGAATATACGTGGGATCAACTTGAGTATTCATATTTCTAACACTATATTTGATCAGTTTTTGTTTAGATAGTGCAGTAAGCTTTTATAGTAACCTGTAATTGTTGTAATTTTTTTCTTTTCCATAGCATTGAACGATAAATTCCGAATGATTCACTACCAAGGTTGTTTGAGTCAAATCAGTTCGATTCAACGTCATAGTATGTTGTACAATAACATCAATTACACACATGGCTGCTTTTCATTTCAATGTTATGCTAAAGTATTGTCATTGACTTTCAGTAGAAGCACAGTTCTGTATGTATGTGTGGTTCCGTATGTAAGTGTTTAGCAAACTGTTACACTAACTACATAATGCACGATTGAATAGAAAAATGTCAAGTAAAAAGTTCTCGTGTTGGAAAATTACATGTTACACAAAATGTTTATTGAGTTTACAGTAATTTTAATTTGTTGGCATCATTGACAAGTGCAAGACTGTTTCGTGGACCCAAGGTTTCATACAAAGAATGATTAAAATAATATATGATAGATCTTCCCAACTTAGCTAAACTCTATATCTATATATATAAATATAGTTTTTCGTCACACTCGGATTTTCAAGCATAAAATACAACTTTGTAATCTCAAAAAACACATGTTTTAGAGGACATAACAATAAATTGACGACTTTCAGATTTTGTCCTCTTCTCGGAAAATTCTGCGATTCTAGGTCAATGAGAAGTACTCTTATACATTTTGATTCACCATTTAAAGCATTTGACTTAAATGTGTATATGTTTTAACATTTCACAATAGGTCTTAAGTGACAGACTGACGAACGGACATTGATAATTAAATAAAAAGAATACTTTAGTGTTAATTCAATTAGCTAAAGAGAATTAATTTCATGTTTCCCTTTATCCCTTCTTTTTCTTCAGTAACTGTAAACGGATATAACTCTTAAAATAAATTAATAAACACCTCACTCGAAGCGTAATTTTCTGATTTAATACTTATTTATTACATAAATTATGGTGTTGTGTACCTATATCGAAACTTGTAATAATTGTATCTACCGTTTCGAATCTTCTCTTCTTGTTTTTAGTATGTTATAACTTACGAGTTTGCCAGAAATGGTTAAAAAACAGCTGGAGTTTCCGACTAAGATTTTTATACTACAATGACTCCAGTATCTCCAACCAGGAGCGGAAGAAAAATTCAGAAAGAAGTCTAAAATTCGACTGTTGAGAAACGGGGCTCGCTTTGAATGGGTTTGAATGAGGTAATGCAAATCTCATACATTACATATAAAATATTTTAAGGAAAGATGGTGAAATGTACCAGTTTTAATATTATCAATTAAATTTCTATTATTTATCTTATTTGAGACGCGACTTCGCTCATCATCATCAACAACCCATAACATCCCACTGCTGTGCTCGGGTCTCCTCTCAGAAGAGGGTTAAGGCTATACGTCATGTATCTCGACTTCGCTTGCCCAACTATATTATAATATTTAATTACTTGGTATAAAATTGCACTTTTCATTACCCCTTGATTGTACAATTTGAGATGAACGAAAACTCCAGAAAGGCATAAAAATTGAATGTATACAGTTAAATATATACGAAAAATATATTTAACGTATAATTAGACATTCTATTTATTATCAAAACGGTCCTCTATACTTAATTCTTTATATAAATAATGATAATTTAATATTTTTGATTTATTTTTTTGTAATATTTTTGTAATTAACGAATAGTTAATTTAATAAATAGAAAAATAAAAATAATTTAAAATTCAGAAAACAGCACGTATTTATTTTTAACCCCCGACGCAAAAAGAGGGGTGTTATAAGTTTGACGTGTCTGTCTGTCTGTCTGTGGCACCGTAGCTCGCGAACGGATGAAGCGATTTCAATTTAGTTTTTTTTTGTATGAAAGGTGAGTTACGTGCGAGAGTTCTTAGACATGTTTTATGAAAATCGGTTGAGTTGTTTAAAAGTTATGGGGGTGAAAGTGGGGAAGAATAACAGAATGTCTGCAAAAATATAATTGGCGTATGATACTTGATTAAGTGCTTGAGTAGGGGGTTTTTAAAATTTTGAATTTAATATTATTAATATTAGGATTACATAATTTATCAGGTTTACCTATATAAATTAATTAAATATTAGTAATTCAGAAAACTGGTTCCACAGACAAAAAATAATAAATTCGTTTTATCAACTAAATTTTAATATAAAAATCCCACAAATAAAATAAAATAGCCTTTGTTCTACTACCAATTACATAACTTATTTTTTATTACTTACTTAATACTTTCCATTGCTTCCTGTCCCTGGCTGTTCTCATCCAGTCTGCTCCAACTCTCTGTGCGAGAATGTCTCTCCATCTTGTTCTTTGCCGTCCCCTCCTCCTCGCTTCCTATATGCGCCACCACTCCACTACTTTTTTATTCCATCTATTATTTTCCATTCTACATACATGACCAGCCCAGTTCCATGTTGGACATGGAACGGAATCATCGACATCAAACGGATTATTTTTGTAATTGTTCTAAATTTTTTATTACTAATTTTGTCTAATAATTTTATGTCTAAAATACTCCTTTCCAGTTTTATCTGACAGATTGCTAGTTTTTCCTCCTCTTTCCTTTTTAGGGACCAAGTTTGGCATCCGTAGGATATATTGGGGCAGAATTACTATTTTATAAATCTTTTTCTTAATTTCTATCTTTACGTATCTGTTTTTTATAATTTCCTTTAATCACCAATGCTTTTGCCATGCTATTGAAATTCTTCTGTTTACTTCAGTTGCGGTGCAACTTCGAAACGATATTGAATGTTCTAAGTAGACACATTCCTTCACATACTAGATCTTATTACCATCTATTACGAGTATAATATCAATGGTTGCGCTATTTGACAGAATCTTAGTCTTCGAGGCATTCAAAGACAAACCAACCTCTGTGCTCTCTTTTGATAAACTATCTGTCACAAATCTCAAGTGGGTTGCATTGTTTGCAAAAAGTACTATGTACGTACCTTAGGTGGTTCAAGAACTCTCCTCCTATTTTAAGCGATAGAGGGTCTCTTTGTCTGATTTAATTTTCTTTCCGAAGAACTCTGGACCTTCTTTTTCTGATCTCACTTTTGCTCTACGTTTCGAGTTTATGCTATGAAGCAGTTTAACATACTTTTTGTTTACACCTTGTTGCTGTTAAAAATCTCATATATACCCCATAAATCTTAATTTACAAAATAAGGAAATCTAACAATACACACAACAAATAATTTGATAGTCATTGGAGAAGATTTAAATGCGTTGTGCGTATTACCATCTTAATTTAAAATGTAATGTTCTCGTGGGTTTTTACTTGTATGTTTTAGCTTTAAAACATACTTTGACCATTTTTACGTCAAATACTTAGTATTTCTAAATGTATGTAATATATAAGTAGTTAGCTGATATGAATATGCAGTGTTAATTCCCACAGATAACAATATTTATGCTAAATAAATAATAGACTGTTTTTATTATATGACTCATTCAATAAAAAGGAGTCATGAGAAGATTTACCATTAATATTTTAGATATGCAATTTCCTAACTTGTAAGTTATTTTCCTTCGAGCTCTTTTAAAAAAAAATAAGGCTAGTTCGTCTTTGAATGTACTACGATACGGTTGAACTTCGATTTTTTACCCGAAACGATTGCCAGCAGACCTCCACAACCCATGTATTAGGAGAAATAGAAATTCTGTAAATAGACTGTTGTCGGACTTTTAAGAGCTCCAGCTAATACTGAAAATGTTCCTATGGCCACCGGGACCGAAAGCTTAACGTGTACTTTGAATGACGGAGAGATCTCAATATGTTAAGAATTTATCCTGTGGCTTTACTTTTCAATGTTTAACACAACTTCCCAACTTAGCTAAACTCTATATCTATATATATAAATATAGTTTTTCGTCACACTCGGATTTTCAAGCATAAAATACAACTTTGTAATCTCAAAAAACACATGTTTTAGAGGACATAACAATAAATTGACGACTTTCAGATTTTGTCCTCTTCTCGGAAAATTCTGCGATTCTAGGTCAATGAGAAGTACTCTTATACATTTTGATTCACCATTTAAAGCATTTGACTTAAATGTGTATATGTTTTAACATTTCACAATAGGTCTTAAGTGACAGACTGACGAACGGACATTGATAATTAAATAAAAAGAATACTTTAGTGTTAATTCAATTAGCTAAAGAGAATTAATTTCATGTTTCCCTTTATCCCTTCTTTTTCTTCAGTAACTGTAAACGGATATAACTCTTAAAATAAATTAATAAACACCTCACTCGAAGCGTAATTTTCTGATTTAATACTTATTTATTACATAAATTATGGTGTTGTGTACCTATATCGAAACTTGTAATAATTGTATCTACCGTTTCGAATCTTCTCTTCTTGTTTTTAGTATGTTATAACTTACGAGTTTGCCAGAAATGGTTAAAAAACAGCTGGAGTTTCCGACTAAGATTTTTATACTACAATGACTCCAGTATCTCCAACCAGGAGCGGAAGAAAAATTCAGAAAGAAGTCTAAAATTCGACTGTTGAGAAACGGGGCTCGCTTTGAATGGGTTTGAATGAGGTAATGCAAATCTCATACATTACATATAAAATATTTTAAGGAAAGATGGTGAAATGTACCAGTTTTAATATTATCAATTAAATTTCTATTATTTATCTTATTTGAGACGCGACTTCGCTCATCATCATCAACAACCCATAACATCCCACTGCTGTGCTCGGGTCTCCTCTCAGAAGAGGGTTAAGGCTATACGTCATGTATCTCGACTTCGCTTGCCCAACTATATTATAATATTTAATTACTTGGTATAAAATTGCACTTTTCATTACCCCTTGATTGTACAATTTGAGATGAACGAAAACTCCAGAAAGGCATAAAAATTGAATGTATACAGTTAAATATATACGAAAAATATATTTAACGTATAATTAGACATTCTATTTATTATCAAAACGGTCCTCTATACTTAATTCTTTATATAAATAATGATAATTTAATATTTTTGATTTATTTTTTTGTAATATTTTTGTAATTAACGAATAGTTAATTTAATAAATAGAAAAATAAAAATAATTTAAAATTCAGAAAACAGCACGTATTTATTTTTAACCCCCGACGCAAAAAGAGGGGTGTTATAAGTTTGACGTGTCTGTCTGTCTGTCTGTGGCACCGTAGCTCGCGAACGGATGAAGCGATTTCAATTTAGTTTTTTTTTGTATGAAAGGTGAGTTACGTGCGAGAGTTCTTAGACATGTTTTATGAAAATCGGTTGAGTTGTTTAAAAGTTATGGGGGTGAAAGTGGGGAAGAATAACAGAATGTCTGCAAAAATATAATTGGCGTATGATACTTGATTAAGTGCTTGAGTAGGGGGTTTTTAAAATTTTGAATTTAATATTATTAATATTAGGATTACATAATTTATCAGGTTTACCTATATAAATTAATTAAATATTAGTAATTCAGAAAACTGGTTCCACAGACAAAAAATAATAAATTCGTTTTATCAACTAAATTTTAATATAAAAATCCCACAAATAAAATAAAATAGCCTTTGTTCTACTACCAATTACATAACTTATTTTTTATTACTTACTTAATACTTTCCATTGCTTCCTGTCCCTGGCTGTTCTCATCCAGTCTGCTCCAACTCTCTGTGCGAGAATGTCTCTCCATCTTGTTCTTTGCCGTCCCCTCCTCCTCGCTTCCTATATGCGCCACCACTCCACTACTTTTTTATTCCATCTATTATTTTCCATTCTACATACATGACCAGCCCAGTTCCATGTTGGACATGGAACGGAATCATCGACATCAAACGGATTATTTTTGTAATTGTTCTAAATTTTTTATTACTAATTTTGTCTAATAATTTTATGTCTAAAATACTCCTTTCCAGTTTTATCTGACAGATTGCTAGTTTTTCCTCCTCTTTCCTTTTTAGGGACCAAGTTTGGCATCCGTAGGATATATTGGGGCAGAATTACTATTTTATAAATCTTTTTCTTAATTTCTATCTTTACGTATCTGTTTTTTATAATTTCCTTTAATCACCAATGCTTTTGCCATGCTATTGAAATTCTTCTGTTTACTTCAGTTGCGGTGCAACTTCGAAACGATATTGAATGTTCTAAGTAGACACATTCCTTCACATACTAGATCTTATTACCATCTATTACGAGTATAATATCAATGGTTGCGCTATTTGACAGAATCTTAGTCTTCGAGGCATTCAAAGACAAACCAACCTCTGTGCTCTCTTTTGATAAACTATCTGTCACAAATCTCAAGTGGGTTGCATTGTTTGCAAAAAGTACTATGTACGTACCTTAGGTGGTTCAAGAACTCTCCTCCTATTTTAAGCGATAGAGGGTCTCTTTGTCTGATTTAATTTTCTTTCCGAAGAACTCTGGACCTTCTTTTTCTGATCTCACTTTTGCTCTACGTTTCGAGTTTATGCTATGAAGCAGTTTAACATACTTTTTGTTTACACCTTGTTGCTGTTAAAAATCTCATATATACCCCATAAATCTTAATTTACAAAATAAGGAAATCTAACAATACACACAACAAATAATTTGATAGTCATTGGAGAAGATTTAAATGCGTTGTGCGTATTACCATCTTAATTTAAAATGTAATGTTCTCGTGGGTTTTTACTTGTATGTTTTAGCTTTAAAACATACTTTGACCATTTTTACGTCAAATACTTAGTATTTCTAAATGTATGTAATATATAAGTAGTTAGCTGATATGAATATGCAGTGTTAATTCCCACAGATAACAATATTTATGCTAAATAAATAATAGACTGTTTTTATTATATGACTCATTCAATAAAAAGGAGTCATGAGAAGATTTACCATTAATATTTTAGATATGCAATTTCCTAACTTGTAAGTTATTTTCCTTCGAGCTCTTTTAAAAAAAAATAAGGCTAGTTCGTCTTTGAATGTACTACGATACGGTTGAACTTCGATTTTTTACCCGAAACGATTGCCAGCAGACCTCCACAACCCATGTATTAGGAGAAATAGAAATTCTGTAAATAGACTGTTGTCGGACTTTTAAGAGCTCCAGCTAATACTGAAAATGTTCCTATGGCCACCGGGACCGAAAGCTTAACGTGTACTTTGAATGACGGAGAGATCTCAATATGTTAAGAATTTATCCTGTGGCTTTACTTTTCAATGTTTAACACAACTTGTAAGTTTGTAACCGCGGATATCTGCAGTATTTTCGGACTGATACCTACTACATACCTTCTAGAAAAGAGCGTACCCCATTCTCAAGGGCCAGTAATCCACTTATGACTCACAAGTTACAGACGTTCAAGGGCGGTAGCAGTCACTTTCCATCAGGCAATCCGTCTGCTCAAGTGCCTGCTCTGTTACAAAAAAGCCTACTCGATTACCACTTAGCCACAAGCCTATAAAAACATATTATTATTACCGGTTCAGCAACAAAATATGATGATTTGACATCTTACAGATAACATCGACCATTTTTCTAAAGCAGAGTGTATTATGAAGGTGAACGAGTTTAAATATTGAAAAAATATAATGAACCAATCTCATAAATTAAATCAAAGAACTGCCTGTTATATTCCATTGTACGACAATCGTACCTACAGCACATCATCATCATTATCAACAGCCTTTAGTTGCCCACTGCTGGACAAAGATTTCTCCTCAGAAAGGTGGTTTTTGTCTGTTATATAACGCTGTTCTTAAAACAGCAATGCATCTATGTTAAACAAGATGAAAATGAGTCACGATCATCCGCATTAAGAAAACGTTTAAAAATATGTTAAACGTACAATTAATTCAATAATAATTACCACAATTACACTCTCTTATTTTTAAACTTCATAAATTGTTGGTTTAAATATAATTGTTTACTACGTCTCGACTTATGTACAACAGGGACACTGGGCTTGACCAAACGCATCCTTATTAAGTCATTTACAAATTTTAAATCTTCATTGTAGTTTGCAATATTAACTATAGGCACTAGCTTTAAATGTTTCATAACATTACGTTAGATTTAAAATCTCTTGAAGTCGTCACTTGACCTCTAACATTGAAAAAGTTAAGTGGATTAATGTATAAAAGTCAGTTTAATAATGCAAGATATTATGTATACATCTAACTTGAAACATAAAAACTTATGTAAACCGATGTAAACTATAACAACCTAGTAGCGGAATAGTGCCTACATAAAATGACCGAGAAAATATTTGCATTGGTATGCAAACAATAAACCGATTTTTCAACAATATAACAAAAACAAATCAAAAAGTTCCTTCGAATCGAGATAAAAATCCTATAAAATCACGTCCATGCTGCTGCGCCGGCGCAGTTCAACGAGAACGTTCGGTCCGCAGAGCGAATTTTTTATCGTCTACGTCCTTTCCTTAGCATCAACATCGCCGTGTATTTGATAACACTGAGGTAACGGTCAGTCCCACAAGTCCAGTTGTTGACATAACTAGCATGTCGGTCGATACGAATGAATCGATCCAATTTCACAAACATCATTCTTTCATGTCTTCAATATTCCACAAATTCATTTGATTATCATGCTATTGTATTGTGAATTGTAAATTAAAATATATTTCCTTCTATTTTATTGCCACATCAACGTTACCAAATGTTATTTGTCATATACATATTTTACCGACTACAAAAAAGGAAGAAGTTTTCAGTCTTTCAGGAAATTTTACTCAATTTTTATCTGTCATCATTATCAAACTCATTTTTCATGTCTCTTGAAAGGTCTCGTTGTAAATTGAGTCAAAATCTGATAATGGAATCGATTAGAAACTTTTTGATTCCTATAATGAAGTCAAACTTGTAGAGTTTGGATATTTTTCATAGTAGGTAACATTTACTTATCGAAAGAAAAAAGAAGTCAGACCACTTCCTATTCTTAATAAATTACTATTGTTTTACTTCTTAATGACGATAATTTTCAAGCAATTTAGGCTCGTTAAAACCGTACACATTTCAGAAAGCCCGAAATTTTTAAACAAAATTATTTTGCAAAAAGTATCAAGTGTGTGTCGAAACAATGAAAGGCAAAGGTTGCACTGGTCATAAAAACTAAACAAAAAAGTTCAAAACACTCGAAGTTGGACCAGATATTCTACTCCAAGAAATAAAAATTCTGATGTTAGGTAATTATCAACACAAACCAACCGAAATTCGCCAAACCCGATACCTATAAATAAACATTAAAAACTAAATAAATACTTATTTAAGTAAATCGACGAACAAGAAAACGAATGAAATCAGCATATTGGTTTTCCTTAGGTATGTTTACTTACATAAATTATCACATCCATGTAGTTTACGAGAGATAACTCGATATTTGGCTTTACTCAACCTAGGGGCAGATGAAACAGAGGCTTCATATACCGGTTTTATATCTATCCGGTTTACCTTTATCAACTGTGATCTAAACTAGAAAAATCTGATTTCTCATATAACTATAAGCGTCGTTCTTACTTTCATGTCTAAAATTATGTCCAAATCATCTTATAACAAGCTTTTATTTAGTTTCACCTGCCCCGATGTTTGTCTGTAATCAAATCTTGCAAGTTAAATTTGATCCACTTCCAGATTTCCGACTGAGCTGAAATTTGAAATATACCTTGAGTTCTGATGACAATGCAATTATTAATTATAATCGGTATTATTATAAATCTAAAATGGCCGCCGTAACAAAATGGCGTCGTACATATTTCTGAACAACCCACCCAATATGCGTATCAAATGAAAGGGCTTAAAGTATTTTCGGCCGTGGGAAATTAGGCTTGGGCTTGCCGTCCGCCGGCTGGCTAGCTGATTTTGCATTCTGCTTTAGCTGATTTTCTACTGCTGGTTGGACCGCCATTACGGCTGCTATCCCCTAGTTAAAAAAGGGTTAGGTGCTCATAGCCCAGTTGCACTCGGTGATTAGAAGCAATAACCGAGGGTAAGCAACGACGGCGTGGTCAGTCCCTTGATTAGTGACCGCTGGTGGCATCATACCATGAGCGTCTCCGTGATTCGGAGGTCGCGTTAAGCAGTCGGTCCCGGTTGTTATCATAGGATAACAGTCGTGCCACCCCCGTCGATGGCCTACGCGGTCGGGGACGACGGGGGTAGAGAGGACGATGTGCCGCCCGTTAGGGAATCGGAGGTTGGGGCGGCTGCTCTTCGGATTCGTTCCAAGAACACCGCCCCCGGGCCGGACGGGATACCTGCCCGAGTGATGGCCCGAGCCCTCGACCATATGTCGGACCGCCTCAGGGAGGTGTTGGACGCTAGCCTGGCGTCCGGACGCTTTCCTGAGTGCTGGAAATGCGGGAAGCTGGTCCTGTTGAGGAAGCCGCGACGGCCTGCCGATTCGGTCGCGGCCTATAGGCCCATCGTGTTGCTGGACGAGGCGGGTAAACTTTTTGAGAGGATACTCTCTGCCCGCATCGTCCGGCACCTTTGCAAGATGGGCCCGACCTGTCGGACGCCCAATTCGGATTTCATTACGCCGATGACACATTGGTCACGGCCCGGGGAGCGAACTCCCAAGAGGCGGCGTGCCTGGCCACCAGGGGAGTTTCTCTGGTGGTCGGGCGCATCGAGGCGCTGGGCTTACGGGTGGCCCTGGACAAGACGGAGGCCCTATTGTTCCATGGGCCCCGTCGTGGTCCACCCGCCGGCGCCTAGATAGATAGAGGTCAACTCGGTCCTCGTACCGGTTCGGGCCCAGATGAGGTATCTGGGCCTGATACTCGACGGTAGGTGGCTCTTCGACGAGCACTTCTGACAGCTTGGTCCGAAGCTGGTCGACGCTGCCTCCGCCCTTGGGCGACTTTTGCCCAACTTGGGTGGAGCCAGCGTCGCAACGCGACTCCTATACACGGGGGTTGTCCGGTCGATGGCACTGTATGGTGCACCGGTGTGGGTGGCGGCTCTGACTGCCCTAAATAAGGCCCGCCTCTGGCGGCCTCAGAGGGTATTGGCAGTCAGAGCCATACGTGGATACGCGGACCGACTGACGCAGGTCCTTTCCGAGAACGGTTGCTTCGGGAAGTACCTGCACTCGGTCGCTAGGAGGGAATTGAGTCCCGCCTGCCACCATTGCGACTGCAGTGAGGACTCGGCCCAGCATACGCTGGCGATTTGCCCCGCTTGGGCGTCGCAGCGCCGGGCCCTCACTGCAGTCATCGGAGGAGATCTCTCGCTACCGGTCGTCATACGCTCCATGGCCGGTAGCGATAACAGTTTTACCGCGGTCGCAACCTTCTGCGAAGATGTCATCTCGCAGAAGGAGGCGGCGGAGAAGGCCCGGTAGGATGATATCCACTCGGACCCAATCCGCCGCCGGCGAACCGGGTGGCGGAGGCGCGCCTATCAGCGCCTCATGCCGCCCTGAGTGTGGCCGCGGATGGTCGGAACGGGCTTTCCCCTCCATCCGCTCTAGTGGCCACCCGCGAAGGGCGACGTACGCGTGTGCCGTGCGTCGCCTAAATAGACAGTTTTTACCAGCAGACGGTGCCCGCTTCAGTGCGGGCAAGCGCTGGGAGGGGTCCGGATGTGTTAATAACTGCAGTTCCCGGACTCCTCCCTTCAGGTGACGGTCCGAGGGGATTTCCACACGTTAAAAAAAAAAAAAAAAAAAAGGATAACAGTCGTGAAGCTTAGTTGGAGGCCTTTGGACGGCTTAAAAACATCCAACGGCAAGATTACGTAGCCACAACGTTGTCTTGCCAGTCCCCAACCCGCACTTAGCCAGCGTAAGGATGTATGGCCTTAACCCTCTCCTGAGAGCCCAGCCCAGCAGTGGGGCATTACGGGTTCTTGATGATTGATGATGATAGTGTCGTTAACCCTATTTATCTCATGTGTGTATTAAAGCCGACTAATGGAGCAAACTAAACAAGGGAACAGCACTGCAAAGAGACGGAAAACTTAATGCAATTCTTATATCATCCCGTCTGGCTATCGTGATTTAGTAGAGCAAAACCTCCTTTCTAACCGATGATGTCCAGCAAAAGATTATTTAGGCGGTTGATGGTGATAATAACATGTAGAGCAGAGTGGTCTACATTTACGTCGCATTCGTTACTTGTCTAGATTACCAAATAGCTGTCAAAGTAGAGCAAGTGGACTCTCATCGTAAGCTGTACATACATGTTTATTTCCCTACCTGGTCAATTATGCTATGTAGGCTTAATAAAATGCAAAGAACTCTATAACTTCTTTACCGTTTTTGACGTAAGTCTCAGCAAAAAAGTGATCTTTAATTTGATCTTAAAAAAATGCAGTAGAATATTTGAAGGAAAATTTAGCAAAAATTCCATGTCAGTAGGTCTAACCTAAAAATCAACTACAGTAAGATGTAAAGCTTAATGGTTGTAAGGCATTTTCAATTCAGAAAATGCGTCTCGGTAAATAAAAAACTATCGGCCATGCTATGCGAACAGTTCTGCGATAAAAAAGATTAATCACTTTCGGAAGTCAAAGAAATTAAAAACAATTGTTAGAAGTGCACTGTTCTAATATGCCAAAGTTATAATTTGAATGCTAGTTTAAAGTATAAAAACTTGCGATTTAAGGTTTTCTAAATTATGGTTATGCACATAGGTTTCACTCTTACAGAGAAATACTAGTACAACAGATTCTCATCCCTAATTCACAGATATATTATACACCTATGTAGCGACTGGTACATACAATGAAACAATTACACAGTTCAATTCCATGTAGCGAAGACACACTAAGGTACGGAGTAGTATCTACTTACTATTCCTGTATCGCGCAAGGAAAGTTCTCGCGACGATTAGTATATACTTATAGACAACTTCTCAACCTGAACATTGGCCGCCACATGTAGCATATTTTTTGTCTGCGATTCATTGAATTTGTTAAAGTAATCAAAGTTCTCAAGTCAGCACAAATAAAACAGACAGTCATTTGATGCTTAGATTTTAATCAAGTTGTACATGTCATCGGTAAATCGGAGTCTGTAGAGTAGTTTCTATTGAGCTAGAATCATAAAATTATAGAAAAAGTATGATCGCACGGAAAAAGAAAATTTTCCAATCAACTAAGATTTCCCCTTTCGTTAACATTGGACAATCTCTGGGCATTAATGCCACGGGTTTTTCATGCTTATGTAAATTTTTTTAATGCAAGAATTTGACTCAATGCTAACCAAGCTGCAGATAGAGCCTATGCTGTGTTTCAAATAAATTATCCTCTATTTGTTATTACATCACTAAAACTATATGTTTATTAATGATATTTACCACTTTTTCACCGATCATATATATCATCTATTATACACATATAACTATCGGGTCACATTGTTGTTCAAGATGAACTCCGAAACTATCTTATTTATTTTCACGTTTTTTTGAAGTGAAAACTTCTTTAGGCGCCATGAGTGCTTTTTGAGTGAAAAAACATCATGGAACTCGCGTCATCATCAATCATCACCGAACTCTTTCCATGAGCTATATTTATTCCTTTTTTTATAGCGCATTCTATTTAAAGAGCAAAGAGGTTTTATTTCAGGTGAGCTTAAACAACTGTTTGTTTATAATTTTGAGTTTTCTAAGTTATTGATTGGTACAAACATTTTCTAAAAAAAACAGTTTAATATTGCTTTATTTTAAACTAGTTTTTGCCTGCGGCTCCGCCCGCGTGTATATCAGTTGTCGTGGCAATTAGTAGCCTATGTGTTATTCTAATGTATAACTTATATTACTGTAAAGTTTCATCCAAATCCGTTCAGTAGTTTTTGCGTGAAAGAGTAACAAACATCCATCCATTCATCCATACTTACAAACTTTCGCGTTTATAATATTAGTAGGATACCAACTTTTATAAATGCTTGTATGAGTTTGGAAGTCCATGAACCTACCATGAACGTGTCAATTAGATTAGTTGTTTTGTCAAAGAATCGCTCACTTTATCCAATTACATTTTTTTTCATGTATTGGCCTGCTAAACTGACTCTACTCTGTCTGATGGAAAGCATAAGCGGAATCCAAGAGTGATGGTCACCATACTCATTGCGAATGCAGACAATGCAACAATGCAGTATATGCTAGTGATGCTTCTGCATCATTGGGCCTCCGGTCTAGCACTCACCAACGAAACACGACACCACGAATGCTGTCATTTTACGTTATCTTCTATGCGAGGGTAGTACCGGCCCGGTCGAGCCAGCCCGATTGTGCTGAAATCAGCGTGGCTCTACTACCTCTGAAACGAACTTATATCAAAATTCATTTAAATTGGTTCAGCGGTAAAGTCGTGAAAGCCAGATAGAGTTACTTTCGTATTAATGATATTTAGTATGGATGAATTCCTCATCATGGTGGCGATGATTATGGTGTTTATAGTTGATACAAATCGCATGATAATGCTATGAATTCGGTAGATACACAATTTTCCTGTTAATTTTTTTGTTCAAGTTGCTTAGAGCAGCATAAAATTCATTTGAATTTATTAGAACTAAACGAATAAAAAACACAAAAAGAAGTATTGAAAAAATTTATTTTGACAGTTTGGCGATCCCCACGCACACGTGAGCACGTGGCAAATAAATTAAACATAATATATTTTTTGCTAAACTTGTTAAACATGTTCTATATGTACTTAATAATATAAAGCTAAATGTTTTAGTGAGTTTGTTAGTTTTAATGTAGGACGCAATCTTCGAGATCATTAACTAGTTTACAAATATATAAATTTGACCAACAATGCATGAAGTTTTTGATGTGTTTTTAATTATTTTATTTGCTTCAACTTTGTAACTCGGTTAGAACATAATTTATTACAAAAACAATAGGATTACCTTTTAGTAAAATCGACCTAGCAACGGTAACTGAAGGCGGTGGTTTTCGACGACTCAGTAGATAAACATTATCGAATTTTCAAAACTATAAACAAACATTCAAAATTCTTAATCTAAGAAGTCGGTTAAAAACACGGATGATGCCAGGGGACTAACTATGAATGATGCGAAACGAATCTGGTAACCAATAGTTCTGTGAATTTAAAAAAACACGTAGTCATTCGTTGCGTTCAATTTCAATAAAAAATCTACATAAGTTTTTTGGATAACATAGGTGATGTTTTGCTAGTCATGCGAGGGCCAACTAGAAATAGAACGCTGACATAAGAAAAACTTGCTAGAAAGCAGGATCAATGTATTCCCTGGCAAGTTAAAACTTGTTCAGACGCCAGGAGTTGTTTTGTTAAAAATAAATGATGATCCATATTTAGAGCTGCGATAACGTTCACTTAACGCTGCGAACTTGGGATTCGAAAACCTGATTTGAAGTTAAATATGTATTTCTATCATATTTTAAAAAAATAGCAGATATTTGTTAGGTTACGTTAGTTCGTAAAAGCATTTAGTCTTTATGGACAGTAATTAAAAGATGATTTTAAGACATTGGTCATTGACTTGTACATTTAATAAACCATTATGCATATCTAATAATAATTAATTCATGATATCCTGTCCTTAGTATCTCATTAAACTTCAGTGTTGCTAAGTATTTTAAAATTAGAAATATTATTAGTTGTTACCCGACTACGGCAAAGCCAAAGGAGGGTTATGATTTCACAGGCTATGTATGTATGTATGTATGTAAGTATGTATGTATGTTCATCTGTTCCCTCATAGCTCCTTAACTACTTATTAAAACTGGACAAATGAAGTATCGTTAGAAGCGTCTTGATCATCCGCTGGTTATAGGCTATATGACGTATCACTGAATCTAATGTGGCGCCCTCTAGCCGACATAAGGTACTGTATTAAAAAATAAATTTGAGATAAATATGTCGTGTTTCGTATCATTGGAAAGGGCATTACTTGTACATTTCAAAAATATATATATTATTAGCATTTTCTCGTGACTTTGTCCGTATTTATTCGATAATTCTGATATTTCTGTGGTATATATTTAAAATATACTTTGCAAGGAAATTAATATTATAGAGACATTTTAAATAAAAAGAAGTAAAAACTAAAACTCAACTACGACAAAATACGACGCTGAAAAAGTATGAAACAAGTTTCAAAAGCCGTAGTCACGCGTTGTTAAAGTGTTATGGACTATAGTACATTACTAAGTTTCAAAAGCTGTAGTCCGTGTAGTTTAATGTACCATAGTCCATAACACTTTAACAACGCGTGACTACGGCTTTTGAAACTTAGTAATGTACCATAGTCCATAACACTTTAACAACGCGTGACTACGGCTTTTGAAACTTGTTTCATACTTTTTCAGCGTCGTTTTTTGTCGTAGTTGGGTTTTAGTTTTTACTTTTTTTTCGGTTTATAATGATGCAAAATTAAAAAAAAAAAAACAGTCATATCTGACTAATTGCTAAAATTATTGAATAAATTTTAATGGTTATGAGTCATTGTTGTATTTATTTTAAAAGTTATACACAGAAACATCTAGATACACATTCTGCCTAAAAGTGTTTTTGAAAAGTGGAACGCATTGCAATGTATGTTGTTCAATGTTAACAATGTTTGTTACACTATACACGGAAATTATATTCCAATGTTTGTTTTACCAATTTGACTTCGCTTACAGTGTAGTCATCACAGAAAATATAAGGCGTTACAATTGTGGGATAATCTCATTGTTATCAAATAAAACTTTTATCAAATAAAACTCATTGTTAAAAGAATTGGCTACCAACAATCCATGCACGAAGGCCTGACTGCCTGAGCTACCTGAGTTAGTGGATCATTGCAACTCCCAGTATGAAATACTAACAACACAGGGCAGCGTAGCTGAGTCCTCTTTGAAAAGAAATATTTTTAAAATGAAATAACTGAATTCATATTTTCGTATTACTTCGTCCAAAGAAAAGAAACACGTTAATAATAATAAATAATAAATATTTGGACATCTAACACACAACGCCATCTAGTCCCAAGCTAAGCAGAGCTTGTGTTATGGGTACTAGACAACTGATACAAATACATATATACTTTTTTTTTTGTAAATACATACATATTATACATAGAAAACACCCAAACTCCGAAACAAATATTTGTAGATCATACAAACATTTGGTCCGACCCGGGAATCGAACCCGAGACCTCATGATCAGCAGTCGCACACGCCAACCGCGAGACCAACGAGGCAGTCTAAACGTTCATGACGTTTCACGTACATGAATAACCACAAGCTGTGACCATCGATGGAGTTAATGTCATCATCATCAGCCCGTTGCAGTTTACTGCTGGACATAGGCCTCTCCCAAGGAACACCACAGAGCCCGGTATGTTGCTTCCTGCATCTAGTCGCTGCCAGCCCTCTTACGTAAGTCGTCCCGTCATCTGGCTAGAGGGCGTCCCACACTACGTTTGCCAAGACGCGGTCTCCACCCTAAAACACGCTTAGGTACTCCAGCGGTTGCCTGTTCTGCGACAAATGTGACCAGCCCATTGCCACTTCATTTCACCAACTATCAGAACTAACGTAATTCGAATCAATCGGTGGTGCAGTGGTAACTTATGCGACTGGTGTGCTTGAGGACTCGGGTTCGATTCCGGGTCGAACCAAATGCTTGTATGAACTGCAAATATTTGTTTCGGAGTTTGGAAGTTTTCTAAGTTCCTAAAATATGTATGCATTTACAAAAACCAAGGTTTATAAGGATTCTATCAGTCAATCTAACTAACATAGTATTAAGCTCTTCTTAATTTAAAGCTAGATGGCGTTGTTTCAGATGTCAATACTAAATTTTAAAGTGAGATGTCGATAAATAATTTAAAAAATAATAAGTGGCATTGTGGATTTTTCTAAATGGTTATATTATACGGAATGACTTATTGCAGTTTCAATGTCTGCATGAGATATTCCATTATTATTACAACGATAATAGAGAAAATTGAACACAGGAACACTCGTCACACTCAAGTTGCTACAAAGCTGCTTTGCCATAAATAGGCCATAAAATTAATGTATTAGTACCTACCTCCGACGCAATCTGTGCTATTATATAATATGCTATAATATTTTAATTTAATGAAAATTTAATCTCCTTATTGAACTGCAAAAGATACCTACACACAAGTACGCACCACAGTGCTACTGAATGTTCTTTCTTGTTCCACTAAGTACCACCAGTATTATCGATACTGTAAGAAAACCACGGTAGTCTGACTGAAACGTGATATCGATTTCGATGGTTTTGAATCGAAATTCGATGATAGCAACAAGTTCGGAATAGTATAAATCCTAGTTGTTACTGAAAAATATTAGGAGTAATGAATCATCAAGTGTTTTAGCACACTTAAAAATAAATTATTCAAATAAATTTTAGCTCCGATTTTTTAATCTACATTAGTCAGAGACTTGAAGACGTTCGAATCCATTCTAATTTTTAAGTAGATACTAATTACAATTATTAAAAAACATCTATGTCAAAAAACTAAACACATTTCAAAGACTTAAGCCGGGTCTCCTGCGACACTGTTTAATGTTTTTAAACACCAAACGTCAAATATTTATCAAAATATGGGCATAGCCTAACTGTTTTGTTAATTTTAACAAGCAAACATGTTATCCAAAGCGGACTGAAAACATCCCAGCGTATACTTCTCGTATAATGAAACTGAACTGAACTAACATTAATACTTATATTATTCATATATATACTATAAAAGTAAGTAAGTAAGTGTACTATAAGTCATTTTGTCGAGTAGATAAAAGATTTTTGCTTTTCGTGTAATCGTGTTGATGTTCGTTTAAAAGTCCGTCTCCTGCGACTTTTCGCTAACATGTTTAGTTAACAAGTTTTGTTAATTTGTTTTGTTAATTTTAGCCGCAGGAGACACGCCTTTATAAAAGGTATTCATTTAAGTGTGGGATGTTTTTACTTAAAGTGGCGGATAGGTATTTATTTATTTTTTGTAAAAATAAACGTGTTCCATAAAATAACCTCAATTAATTTAAAGTATTCAATAGATTATTGAAAAGTATAATTGTAAATCTTTACAACAGAATGGAATCGTGATAGTCAAAGGTTCTTGCCAAATAGACAAACAGCGTAAGGTATTTTATAGGTACCTTAACTCTCTAAACCAACCGTCTCATCGCGAACGGATATAAAATGCTAATAAACATTTTTAATTATTATTTCCTTAAGCACACTCCTTGTGGCCTTGTCTAGAATAATCCGTCCGTAAAAATCTTATACATACTAGACTTCTAAAAAACATATGGTAAGGACCCAAAACATTTGAGAGTAAAATTTTGTAAACATTATAAAGATTTTACCGTGAGAGAGCCACGCTTCACCCGCCGTCACAGAAAACCAGTGTGATACAGCGCTTGCGCTGTGTTTCACCGAGTGAGTGAGGATACCGGAGACTCATACTCCAACCCCTCCCCCATCCCCCTCCTCATCCCCCAAAGGCCGGCAACGCACTCGTGACGCCTTTAGTGTTGTGGGTGTCCATGGGCGGCGGTAATCGGTTACCATCAGGTGATACGCCTGCTCGTTTGCCCCCTATTGCATAAAAAAAAGATACAGATCAGAAATTTCTTCTATTTATCTTTACTCCTCCTAAATTTTATTCAAAACTACTTTCCTCTTTTTAATCTACAAAAAATATATATACAGTAAGTGATTTCCCAACCGCAATAAAAATCTTCTTAATTGTAATTTAAACTAATTACCATACGTAGATAACTGAAAGTCGTCGACTATCAACATCGCATATGACCCCACTGAACGTTTTATTTACATTTAATTCATTTAGAAAGCATTAAAACTTATAACAAACTCATTATTCCATATCCGGAGGAGTGTATTTATTACCTATTTAATAGTTTGTGAGAAATTTGACGTCGTAAAACTGTGGTCTCGACGACTCTGTGATTCCATATTCAGAATATATACATAAGGTACCTTAGAAGTAATGTCAGTGAAATTCAAAATCCTGTAAAATTCGCCTACAGGACCTTATTTAAATATATTTGTTAATTTGCTCACGTGCACAACACGAATACAATTTGTTACGCAAAAGATTTCACTTATGTATTGAATACGGATATGAAGGTACTCAAACACGTATTGTACCGTAGACTAGCACATGTATTTTATTATTGCAGGTTTTGTAAGACAATAGCGTGGTGTGTTTCAAACTTTATAACAAACTATAATGCTTAGAGTGGAACGAACTATTATACTAATTGTTTAATCTACCTGAAGTCATTATTTGCTACCCAAGTGTCTTAGCCGACGCTTACAACTCATCAAATGTATCAAAATTAATTAAGCCACGCACGGGCACTTTAATTCAAAAATATTTGCAAAAAAACAAGATACGGGAAACTGGAATATTTGCGTACTATTTTGTTATGTGAACATTTTATAAATGTGACGGCATTCTTAAAATAATAAATTAACTATAACATTCAATTTAAATCGTTTATTGCACCATCATCATTCCAATGAGGCCCAATTGATGCAGAAGCATCACTAGGCCGCCATGGTGTGGGTCACCATGCTGCATTATTGCATTGTCCGCATTAGCAATGAGTATGGTGACCACCACTCTTGGATTCTGCTTATGCTTTCCAGAGTAGAGTCATTATAACAGGCAAAACATAAAAAAAACATTTCAAAAGTTTAGTTATAAATTTATATAAATGTTTTTTTTTTTTTTGATACTGAGTAATACATCCTTTGCTATTACTTAGGTAGATAGTAAACCTGTTTAATGTATAAAATTATCGAGGAATCCCCCAAATTTACATAAAACAAGACATCGTATTACTGATGAAATTTTCGCACTTTCAGCAAATAAACAAAACTATAACAGGAAGTCAGTGTGCAGATTAAGGATTGAGTGTATCTTAGCAATAATGTGTACTGTTTCACAAAGCAAGCTAGCCTTAGTTAATCATACGACCGTAATCGTCATGAGAGCAGAACGTCCACAAATAATAAGATCATATTGCGCCATTTTTAAGAGTATGAATTATTTTTAGTAAGTAGGCAACTATTTAGGTATACATCTAACAAGATCTAGCATTTTATGTAAATGGGGTTGTACAATACATTTCATTTGTAATAAACTCATTAAAACACATGTTGCTTTTTAGGGATTCTTAATATTTCTTAGAAGCTTTGTGACTGATTAGTGATTACTGATGTACTCCTAGACGATTTCGTCCAATCTCAACGGGGATCAGCAAACTACGCAGGAGATATTATAGTGCATAAGTGTATGCGCAAATAAAGGTCTCTCTATACTCTCCCATACTCCGATGGGACCGGAGAGTTCAAACGCAGGAACGTGTCAATCTTTGGGAAAATTAACAACTATAAGAATCTACATCATAATCATCTTTTATTAATAACTAGTTGTTGCCCGCGGCTCCGCCCGCGTATATGTCAGTTATCGCGGCAAATAGTAGCCTATGTGTTATTCTGATGTATAAGCTATATTACTGTAAAGTTTCACCCAAATTGGTCGACTCGTTTGAGCGTGAAGAAGTAACATACACACAAACTTTCGCCTTTTTTTACTAGTGTGATTAGATAATATTTTATAGCATCGTAGACGATGTGATACTCATCTTCAGAGTTAAAAGTATACATAAGCGAGTTTAGTATACGCGTTCGTATATGCGTTTGGCGTGATTTTACTCGTCCAAGAAATGGTAGTTAAGTATATATTTTTTTTTTTATTTAATAAGGGGCAAACGAGCAGACGTTTCACCTGATGGTAAGTGATTACCGCCGCCCATGGACACCTGCAACACCAGAGGCGTCACAAGTGCGTTGCCGGCCTTTTAAGACGGAGTACGCTCTTTTGTTGAAGGTTTAAAGGTCGTATTGGTCCGGGAATACCGCAGGTGACAATTCATTCCACAGTTTTGTTGTGCGAGGCAGAAAGCTCCTATAGAACCGCACAGCTGTAGACTGCCAGCCATCTAATTGATGGGGATGAAACTGCTGTCGCGTAGGACGATGGCGGAAAGAGGCGGCAGGAATCAGCCCGAACAATTCCTCGGAGCACTCCCCATAGTAAATGTGGTAGAAGATGTAAAGCGAAGCCACATCTCTACGCAGCGCCAAAGAGACCAACCGAATTGAAGATTCCTGGCAGTCGACGATTCGAGTCGCTCTCCGTTGAATGCGGTCCAGAGGGAGGAGCTGGTATTGGGGTGCCCCCACCCAAAGATGAGGACAGTATTCCATATGTGGCCGAACCTACGCCTTATAAAGCAGAAAGCGGTGGGCCGGAGTGAAATACTGTCTCGATCTGTTGAGCACGCCAAGCTTCTTCGAGGCCAATTTGGCCTTATCCTCCAAATGGCCACGGAACTGGACTTCGCTCAATATCACCAAGTATTCCAATGTTGACTGAGGCAGATAGGGGAGTGTCTTCAAACCGAGGGCATACGACCCACGGCAGTTTTTTAGCGGTGAACGCGCAAATTTGTGTCTTTGTGGGGTTAAAGTGGACTAAATTGAGTCTACCCCAATCTGAGACTTTTTTTAAAGCGGTCTCAATTTGGGACACAAGTTTGTTTCGACTCTCAATGACGTTTCCCCGAGAAATATTAGCGCGGCCGGTGTAGAGAGCATCGACTGTACTGTCATCCGCATAGCAATGAATGCCGCTAGTTTGCAGCATATCATTGATATGTAGGGAGAACAGAGTAGGCGATAGCACACAGCCTTGCGGGACACCAGCATTCACAGGTATAGAGTCAGAGCATTCACCGTCGACTACGACCTTTATGCTTCTACCTGCTAAAAAGCTGGTGACCCATTCGCATAGTTTCTCGGGAAGGCCATAGAAAAGGAGCTTCGAAAGAAGCGCTTTGTGCCAGACTCGATCGAAGGCCTTCGCAATGTCCAAACTAACTGCCAAGGCTTCCCCCTTAGTCTCAATCGCCTGTGCCCAGCGATGTGTCAGGTACGCCAGAAGATCACCAGCTGATCGACCCTTACGTAAACCGTATTGCTGGTCGCTAAGCAGATGATAATCTTCTAGGTACCGCAGGAGTTGCTGATTGATGATGGACTCCATTATTTTCGAGAAGAGGGAAGTTATAGCTATCGGCCTGTAGTTAGATAGATTTGAGCGGTCGCCTTTTTTAGGGATCGGGTGGACCAATGCTGCCTTCCATGATGTCGGGACTACGCCAGAAGAGTAGGAGAGCCGAAAAAGACGCGTTAAGACCGGTGCCAACTCTGGAGCGCACATCTTCAACACAATAGGAGGGATTACATCCGGGCCACTCGACCTATGGATATCAAGGGATAAAAGTGCTAAGCGCACTGAGCATTGGTGGAACTGGATTTCCAGCATATAGCTCTCGCTCCGCGGTATGGTAGGTGGCTCTTGTTCCCCGTCATCCAAGGTCGAGTTGGACGCAAAGTGTTTTGCCAGAAGGTCGGCTTTCTCCTTTGCGTCATAGGTCAACGGATTATCTCCTATGTGCAGAGGTGGAAAGGATGGCTTACAAAAGTTGCCTTCGATAGCCTTGGCAAGAGACCAGAATGCCCGAGTTCCCGAAGGAAGACGCTCAAGCCTCTCGCCAATTCTAGCGATGTGCTCCAACTTCGCCCTTGCAATGTCTCTTTTGAGGGACCTGGAGGCAAAGTTGTACACCTTTTTCAGAGCGCTGGTATTTTGATCCCGTAGCGCCACCGCGGCAGCCCAGGCTTGGTAAGCCTCCTGCTTTATGCGAGAAGCTTTCTGGAAGATGGACCAAACCAGGGCCGATATTTCTTATTTGTGTGTATTTTCTACATCTTATAGGTACACATCAAATTAGTTATCTCCTCTTCTTGTAGAATGATTAACTTTTGCCCGGTTGCTACAAATTTTCTTGGTCTATCCAAGATCTTGGAGTTTCAGGAACGGTACCTGGATGTTCGAAACCCCCTGCACACTAAATTTCATGAAAATCGTTGGAGCCGTTTTCGAGATTCAGATTATATATACTAGAATTACTCGATTAAAGGTATTAAATAGATTCCAAATAATAAACCTAACAAAATTTAAATACTTTTCAAAGCCTTTGAAAAGTGTGAGCTTTATCGTGGGACAGCTACGCTTCGGCATGAATGAGTGATACCACGGCCTCACAGAATACCGGTATTTCACCGAGTGAGTGAGGATACCGGAGACCTTTTTTTACGTGTGGTGTAAACCCTCACGGGCCGTCACCCCACCGGGGTTTGCGGAGGGGCGGTGTGTCGGAATCTTAATTACCGCCGCCCATGGACAAATGCAACACTAGAGGCGTCACAAGTGCGTTGCCGGCCTTTGGGGGATGGGGGAGATAGGGGAAGGGGTTGGGGTATGGGCCTCCGGTATCCTCACTCACTCAGTGAAACACAGCGCAGGCACTTTTTCACACCACTACGGTGTCTGCTCATAAAATGTGTACAATATATTTCGGTCTTTATTGAATAGTCTCATATATTCGACGGAAAGTAAATAATGTAAAGTATGTGCAATAAAACTATTTTATGAGTATTATAAAGTCTAGTGAAGTATGCGGTTAGATTACATTCGCATTAAACTATGAAAATTTAATTATTTTCTATTTTATTCCCGGAAAAATAAAGGAAGAGAAATGAAATGATCATTAATGTAAAGCGTTGATAATCTATCTGTCTCATTTGGACAGAAGGCTGACATGGCAAAAGCATATATATGCCTTCTGTCCTCTGGTGACGCCTCTGGTGTTGCGGGTGTCCATGGGCGGCGGTAATCACTTACCATCAGGCGATACGTCTGATCGCTTGACCCTATACCATAAAAAACGTCCACTGCATTGACATTGACCCCCACCCCCAAGTTTCATCACATCAACCGGTCCTGTGCTGCTCGCAAAAAAGGAAAGAACAAATAATTAAATTCAATTATTTCTGTTATCATAAATAAATATGTAGGTAACATCTAAACCAAAACAAAGTTACCAATTCTTACGCTGAAAGTAATGCGAACTGTGATGTAAAAACACGTTTTTACGCATTACCTTTCTTGTTATTGCATTAAAACTTCTTTGCTTTAATTAATGTGTTGAATTATATCGAAGGAAGCAGATATATAACACTTTTATTGTTTAATGAACGGTCAAGCAATAACATCATATTGTTTTCTGAATTATGTTCAGAGGCTTCTGTCGGTACAAAATACAGAAGAATGCTCGATTCTTTTGTATTCGTTTATTATTCGGGTCTGCTAAAATGACTCCACTCAGGATGATGGAAAGCTTAAGTAGAATCCAAGAGTGGTCCAAGAGTTATGTGTATTAGATAGAACCCTAATTTATTTTGCTTTGGTTCTATGAAATTTTACTGCAGTTGTTTTTAGATTGCATACTCTAATAAGGGAGCAAATTACGCTGGACTACCGCACTGCAAAGAGAAAGAAAACTTATAACAAACCCTATAACAACCCATCTGGCCAATGTAACTAAACTAAACCTAATTTCTAAATAGAGACCAAAGTACAATCGATGATGATGATGGTTATAACCACGCATATAACATCTAGATATTGAGTTAATATTATAGTCATCTGTTGATGGCAACACGAGTGTGATGATAGGATATTGCCAAAACGAGATCCTCACTTTCAAGGCACGTATTTTACGAAAAACTGTTAAAGCAGTATAAATTTGCAAATATCATACAATATGCAATTTGTACCGAGTAATCTTATTCGCATTCATAGCCCGGTTGCACTTAGTGATTAGAAACGATGGCGCGGTCAGTACCTGGATGGGTGACTGCTGGTGGCATAATACCATGAGCGTCTCTGTGATTCGGAACTCACGTTAAGCAGTCGGTCCCAGTTGTTATCATAGGATAACAGTCTTGAAGCATAGTTGGAGGCCTTTAGGCGGCTTAAAAGCATCCAACGGCAAGATTACGTAGCCACAACGTTGTCTTGCCAGTGCCCAACCCGCACTCGGCCAGCCTGGGGACGTATGGCCTTAACCTGAGAGGAGACCCGAGCCCAACATTGGGACATAACGGGTTGATGATGAATCTTATTGGATTCTAGCATAATATTATCCATTCCTGGGTTGGACCACTAACTGCAAACACTTACACCGAATAATGCACTGTTCCTACAGGTTCCTACATCCACAGCTTGATCTCTATGTCCAGCAGTATATAGTCCACTGCTGGACATAGAGATCTCGCCTTACTAACGATGTTTTTACGCGAGGAGTAGGTACTTACCTTACTTAGTTACGTACTCAAAAAAGTTGTAGTCAATGTTAAGTTCACAACACATTTGTATTTAATTAAACCATCTAACACTGAGAATAATCATTTTTCAACTACATTTCAGTTTTAAATTCTCATGGACATAGGTATATAATATACGAATACTGAATTATAAATTTAAAGAAACATCTAATAATAATATTTGAAGAACTGTTTTTTTCTAGTTTCATTCAATGCAAACTGAAAAAGTAAATATTCAAATAAGATATTATAAACAAAAGGGATTCAGGTCATTATTACTTTATTTTAAAATATATATTATTCATTCAAAGTCATGGTTAACGCAGCATGAAATCAAATAAAACTATCGTGTGACTATAAAAAGTAACTGGTTATGTTGTAAGTGAAATATAAAAAAAAACATTTAAATTCTATCAGTTCTTTTGGAAAAATAAATTGAGACTGCCTGCCTTGTTTTTTGTTTGAATAGGTAAAATTTGTTCTTGTAATAGGTTTGGTACGTACGTAGATAAGTTACGAACTACAAAAATAACATATTACTGAACTATCAACTTTACACATAATCTCTAGAAAAAAGTTAATGAGATGACCTGTCATTCAAACAGCGGAACAGTTAGGTACATTATTAAATTATTATTTTTGTCAGACAGGAATACGAAGGAAATTTAAAAATGATATCAATTTATAAAACAATTTTTTCGATATACTTTTCGAATTAAGTTCAAGTGTTTACCGCATGAATTTCACAATATTCATAAAATGTTTTAAATCGTTAAATTTAAAAATATTCTTGAAAGTACTCACCGAAAATTTTGATAAATATCACTGCCATTTTTATTTAATAATGTCTAACGTTAATAACAGTTAATTAATCACAAATTATAGTCACTTTATTAAACGTGCATGTTATATCGACGCACAGTTGGTGACAGTTGAGGCGTGTGTGGTAGACAGATCGCGTCGACTGCGGACTGCGGAATAAACAAATCGCAAACAGTGAAGCGACAGTAACCGCGAGCACGGACGTTGTTTCATCAACAACCACTGAGGAGGCTTTGAATCACACTATCGCTACACTTCCGCTGAGACAAACAATGCAAATTACGTGCCCAACGTTCTACTTCTGTGCCTATTGCCGTTGGTAGTTGCCCTTATATCCTCATCTGCTATATGACACTTTGTAGTGAAATTCCAAAATAAAAGATTAAGGTGTGCTTGCACATCGACTTGAAGAAAATGGTTGGCAACGGATGGATGCGGACTGCCTAGGACCGGGATGGTTGGCGTTTTTTGAGGGAGGCCTTCGTTCATCAGTGGACGGCAATAGGCTGAGAGATGAGGTGGTCCCTGTTGTGGCGGATTAAGAATACCAAGGATCATCACCCCTATTGAACCCATGGGTGCCAAAAGAGGTGACTAAGGGCCTACGCAGGACAAGACTGCAAGGAGAAAGAATACTTGAAACAAATTCTATACCAACCCGTCTGGCCAGCGTGGTTTAGTGAGCCAAAACCTCCTTTCTAAGGAGAGTTATGTTTTTCGAGTGTATGTATATATACACACATCAAAAGTGTCTAGGGATCAAGCATTTTTATGCGGATTTCTTGAGATTGAGATGTGGCTTTGGCCCTGGCCTGCTCAGTCGCCAGACTTGAACCCGATTGAGCATGCATGGGATATGCTACAGAGAAGAGCTCTGCCGAATATGGAGGGTATCCAGTCGCAAGAAGACCTTTTTTTGTTGTTGCAACGAACATGGGCGGCCATTCCACAGCGTGATTTGGATGAACTCATTTTGAGTATGCCAAACCGATTCTTGTGTTGTTAGTGTTCGCGGTAGAAACACGGATTATTAATTGTTTAAGTTACCTAATAAAATTTTAAAGAAAACTGTTATTTCAGTCTTTTTTTCGAACTTTAATGTTAGTGGTTCAAATGTCAAAAATCCCTTTATTAGGAAAATGGCAAATTTCTTTATTAATGCAAAGGTGACTTGGTTTATCGTTACTGTGACCAACGAAAACACTTTATTTGATGAATCCTTAAAGAAAATTTTAATTAATATCAATCAGGAGAAAAGTTATTGCAAAAATATATGTTGATCCCTAGACACATATGTTGATCCCTAGACACTTTTGATGTGTGTATATTCCTTTGGCCCTAGAGCCTAAACGGCTTGTCGTATTTTTTAGATGAAAAATATATATTTGAAATAAACAGAACATGTATAAGGTTCTAACTGACAAAAACATTATTCCTGCATACATATTCAATATGATATTATTAAAAAGGATTCACTATGCTTCAAGTATGCTTGAAAGTAAACACGCTGAGGCGCTTCGATGGTCACACTATATGTAGTTTTATGACCCTTACACCAAATATGATAAGGACTATATTGGCTACACAAAATTTTCATAATAATAATCTGTTACTTATAATAAAACGAGATCAGCAGGAATTTTCGGAGACTTCACCAGTTTAGTGAGTAGTGTCAATAAATTCGTCTTAGTCGTGAGAGTGACGTACATCAAAGTACATCAAAATTTAAAAAAAAAAGCATTTTTTGGCGTCAAAAAGTTATAAAAAAACATGTTTTCAAAATACATCGAGTGTGGTATCAAAATAAAGATTTTTAACGGTGATTACGAATATTATGAAACTTTTATGTTTTATTTATAAAAACTGAATTTAATAAAGATGACAAATATTGACGCAGTCGGGTTTTTTATTTTTAATAATTTTACCTTTTTGTATGGATTGCTTTTTCCTTATTAGGTATTAAGAATGCGTACTTTCTCCCTGCGGCGATGCAAATATTTATAAATTTTCCACACACATTTTGTAAACATTCGTTCCACTCCTTAACAAGCGTCTTTTGTAACGGTTAAATGTAAACTAACAGCGTATTTGGACGACGAAAGTTACTTTCTGTACTAAGTCTTAAAGTTCTTTTTATTCTTTAAGGAAACTGTGAAAAATCATTGCACAGTTTCACAGTTAGACTCATGTAACATCTCAATAATGTTATTAGAAGACGCATAAAATGATACCTACGTTACGTACTTAAGATGTTATATTAGTTTCTTTTTTTCAAAATTGATCAAAGTAGCGTGCAATGGGAGAGACCCATTATACGGCAGTGGAACTTTGACCGAGTGTCTGATTACTTTACTGTTACACAATCTTTAGTAAATCCCGTACCAAATAAGATAAAGATTCTGTTTATTTTAGTGCACTATTTTAATATTATAACTCAATTGCTGACCCACGCAACCTCGTATAAGTCTCCTATTTCCTTGCGTAATATTTTTCCCCGTTTCTGTGACATTCTTCATTGGTGCTCCGCTCCTATTGGTCTTAGCGTGATGATAAATAGCCTATAGCCTTCCTCGATAAATGTACTATCCAACACTGAAAGAATTTTTCAAATCGGACCAGCGGTTCCTGAGATTAGCGCGTTCAAACAAAGAAACAAACTCTTCAGTTTTATAATATTAGTATAGAAAGTATAGATAATTTAACATTAGGTCCAGGATGCAGCGTTGTACAGTATTTAAGCTGTAATGACATTACATGCATTGCTCACTGAATCCAAAGATCGTTAACTTAGCATATTAACATCAAAAATATGTATGATCTTCAATTTGGGTTTTAAAGTTGCAACGGTACCTTTGAACGTCCCAATCAGGCATAGCGGTTCTACCGAAGGGTTCACCGTCCTGCAGTTGTTTTGTTTTTTCTGAATTACCTTATTAGTCACATGCAGTATCGGTAATATGTAAAAAAAGTTTAAGTTCATTAGATGTTCTGTTTTTTTTTCATTTATTTCATTTAACATGTCGAGATCGGCTTCAGGAATAAAATGTATGTCCTTGAATTTAATTTATTTTTCACTTCGAGAATATTTCTTGAAATATTAATATTTTTTGTGTTTTAATCATATATATAAAATTCTCGTGTCACTCTGAAACGGCTGGACCGATTTTTATGAAATTTGGTGTGCATATCGGGTAGGTCTGAGAATCGACCTACATCAATTTTTTATATCCCAATTTTTTTTTATGGCAAAACAATGTTTGCCGGATCAGCTAGTGACTGTATAAGTGCTAAATTTAAAAACACTGTTTTTGTGTTTCATTTTACGACACTGACGAAATTAGTCTTTCGTACGTTGCCTACTTATGGGGGATAGAGAAGGGGTTGGGGGGAGGGGTTGGGGTATGAGCCTCCTGTATCCTCACTCACTCGGTGAAACACGGCGCAAGCACTGTTCCACACCGGTTTTCTGTGAGGCCGTGGTATCACTCCGGTCGAGCAGGCCCATGCATGCCGAAGCGGAAGCGTAGCTCTTCCACAGTAAGTGGGAGAGCCATAGGAGAGGGGGATAGTAATTGAAGGCGAATAGCTCTTTAATCCTGGGGTTCCCAAACTGTGCACCGCGGCGCCCTGGGGCGCCGCAAGTCGGCCTTCTATCATTATCCGATTATCTTATCTTATCTTATCTTATCACGATGGCTTTCACGTGGAAATGTTTTATTTCGTGTGTCCGAATTACACGAAGAAATTAGATTTTTTTACAGCAAAAACGTCATGAAAACGCCAAATACTTTGCTCTTTTTTTATGTATGGCCCTGACAAAATGACTCTACTCTATCTGATGGAAAGTATAAGCAGAATCCAAGAGTGGTGGTCACCATACTCATTGCGAATGCAGACAATACAACAATGCAGCATGGTGACCCACACTATGGCGGCCTAGTGATACGATACTTCTGCATCATCAAAACTAAATAAATTGAATCTGTCGTTGCAAGGCAACAAGACCTACATTCTAAAACTATCGGAAGAGATTGCGGCATTTAGAAAGAAACTGCTGTTGTGGATAAAAAAAATGAATGAAGGAGACGATCAAGATTGCTTCCCGCAATTGCATAAATATGCAACATCTAATGAACTGGTTATCTCATGATGGCCCTTTTCACGAAACATCTTTGACTTTCAAAGCTCAACGAATGGTTTTCGAAATTCTTTGCAGATGATGATATCGAAAAATTCACGTGGATCCTTTTCACGCACAAGCTCCGTCAGAATTCATATCAGAAGATTATTATAACAAGATTCATCAAATCCGATTTGGTGGAGTATTGGTTCTTGATTCAAAAGCTTTAAGAATTTTCATCCCCTTTGCAACGTCACATTTGTGTGAAGCTGGATTTTCAGCAGTAGCCGTAATCAAGAAGAAATAGGTATCGCTCAAGAATTAATGTGGAGCACGAAATAAGAGTGGCAGTCACAAACCTTATTCCCCACTTCGAAAAACTGTGCGGAGAACACTAGGCTCACCCGTCACCTTGATTTGTCTGCTATTATTGAGAAACTATTGTATTTTAGTTTTGTTTCTATCGTAGATTTTTTATTTTAATTCTGAATGTTTATAAATACGAGTATAATAAATAACTCAGACCCACAGACCTATTTCTTAGCGTTCCATGGATTCACCGTGCGGGTGCCGGGTCCATCCTGTGATAGATGGGGGCAACACATGGGACTTCGACAGTGCCTGGGAATTGCGACCCAGGTTTAGGTTTAAGGAGCACTCCTAACGACGCGTCAACGCTCACCTCCACTGTCCGCCGTGTTGCCCCCTCTACCTAACCATATTTGAAATGAGCCTAGCAATGCCGCTTTGGATATTCGTTCAAGAAAAGAGCTTACTGAAGCTCTTGGCAATCCAAGGTCTTTTAGCAGGTTATAGAGGGATTTGGCTGGTATACCCCTCGCACCCACTTCCACGGCATACAGCGCAACGACATAACCATTTTTAGTTATTTCGTTGGTTAAGTCAAAGTACTATTGTTTCTTTTTAAAGCGTGGTCTTTAGGGATGTTCGTTTCCCACGGCACCGTGAGTTCTACTAGTACTACACGCTTAATTGACATTGCATAAAGAAATATGTCTAGTCTGGACGCCGAGGCACAGATATCCTCCGGTATTCTGTAGTGATTTTCATACGTGTCCACTAATAATGTCCAGTCACTGGCGGTATTTATAATTGAGTACGGCTTTTGTGTGAGTGAACTCTTTTTTGTTGAGCCTTCTTTTACAAACGCGATGTTAGTTTTTATGTTTGTTGTTATACTTGTTATTCCTTTTTTCGCTCTCGCCAGTGATAAACTCATAGCTTCGCGTATGATGTGTAATACCGTAATACCCTATCATGGTGACGTGAATAATGACCCCGGTCTAATAGCGCCTTACAACCTGTCAGTTACCTGTCTTACTGTGGATGTTTTAATTGTAATGCCTATCAACCTATAATAACTACTATTGCCGGTACCTTCCTAGTTCTTTTGATTGTATCTATTTCAAATAGCTAGGTAGGGTAGTGCACAGGTGTGTGTTCGTTTAATTATGACACGTATTATGTGACTGACTTTGTTTTATAAATGGAATATTTTTACACTGCTATTGTATTAGACAAACGAGACTGTCCATTGAGTATTGTTTTGTAGCTCGACCATCATCATCAACCTATTGCAGTCCAACTGCTGGACATGGGCCCCTCCCATTACACGCCACTCTGATCAAGCACTACGATTTCAAAAGAGAATGTTAGTTATTTTATTAACTGACTTCAAAAAAGGAGGAGGTTCTCAATTCGAACGTATACCTATATATTTTTAATGTGTATTCGTGGATAGCTTCGTTTTTTATGAACCGATTTTGATGATTCTTTTTTTAATGGAAAGGAGATATCTCAACGGTGGTATCATGATAGTGTCCTAAGATCTGATGATGGCATCGAAGAGAAATCGATCGATTTGGTCGTTCTTGACTTATCTCTCTTGGTTTTTTATTTTGTTAAAATTTTACTTGTTTCAGGTCGCTTTTATCATATGGAATGTCATGAAAGTAGCGAAAGACATGTTCATTGAAATTTAACGTACCTAGGTATTTATTAAACATACACAATTTTAATAACGAAATAAGTGATGTCTGAAAGAGACAAAACCATTTTACATTTAAAAAATTAAACCATGCTATAAAATAGCGACAGAAGTAGATACATCAATTGTTTTATTTCAGTATTAGGTATGTACCTGTTATGTTTATTTGTGACTCTAAATTTAATCATAAGTTCAATAGCTCAACTTTAATTCAGGCGTCAAGTGAATAATGTACCTACCGTCATTATCATTAGTATCAACTCCTCTCACTTTGATTGAAAGACAATAATATTAGTTTAAAGTAAAATACTGAAAGTTCATTAAGTTGAAAAATTTTGAAAAGAACCTTTTGTTTTGGTCGTACAGCTCTGTATAGTAAACTGAAGACTTGATTGAAACTTTTAAGTTATTGCATAGCTTTTATCGCGGGCTTTGGGATCTTTGTGCAGAAATTCCGTAAGGGGCCGTCCATTAATCACGTGAGTCTTGAGAGGGGGGGAGGGGATTTAGTAAAAATCACTAAATATCACAAGGGGGGAGAGGGGGTGTAGTAAGAAATCACGTGTATTTCTTTTTTATATTGTTCCGAGAGAAATTCTCTGTGTAGTGTAGGTACTATGTACTACTTAGTACAACTTTTGTTTCTCGCATGATTACACCATTCCATTAATATTACTTTAATTCAAGTCAAAAACAATCTGCAACCTTTCTGTCTAAAAGTTTTTATCATGGTTCTTAATTTCAGAATAAAATTAGATTATACCAATGACACAATATACTATAGACCGCCCCTCCCTTGGCCAATATTGTACGCCGTAAAAAGCTAGAAAAGTTCAACTAAATCTAGATGGCGCTCAAAATAAGCTCTAAAAAGCAGTTTAACAAAGTTTAACAGTATTTTATTGATGTGCTTCAATCCTAGTAACTATATTATTATTTTTCAAATATAAAACTTGCTTTGTATTGCTTGCTTTAAAAAAATGATTTTCAATTGCATAACTAAAAGTTATCACCTATGTTTAGGAGATGTCGTTGCAATCGATTTAAATAAACTTGAAAATGATGACCTATTTACTACGCTAGATGTCATATTTATAAGTTATTTGGTTGAATCAGAGAAACAATGCACTCATGAATGGCAACATTGCAAAAATCGTTCATATCTTCCAGTAGTTAATACGGAACGGCAACGTCGCTTGAGCCGCGTACTCAGTTCAAAAATTTTAATTAATATGAATGTTTATTTTAACCGACTTCAAAAAAAGAAGGTAGTTATCTATTCGACTGTATTTTTATTTTTAACCGACTTCCAAAAAGGAGGAGGTTCTATGTTCCACTGTTTGTTTTTTATGTATGTTCACCGATTACTGCGTCAAATGTGGACTGATTTTGAAAATTCTTTTTGTATTCGAAAGGGTATGCTCCCGAGGTGGTCTCATTGTCACCATATCAGGATCTGATCATGGGATCCCAGGGAAATCGAGGGAAACCCTCATTTTTTTAGGCACATATTATGTTTTCGTATATTTTCTGAAGTTAACCCGGTATTTGCGTCTGGTAGTCATCATTTTATGATGATGAGCTGATGGTGTAAGGTACAACTCCTTAACGGTTAGGAGTTGGAGGATAAATCTTTAAATATCATATGTATGTATGTTACCTTTAGTCGTATTCTTTCAAATTATTTAGGTAAGCTGATGATCGAAGGTACAACTCCTCAACGGTTAGGAGTTGGAGGATAATTCTTTCAATTTCATACGTATCTATAGACCTTTAGTCGTATACTTTCAAGTTATTTAGGTGAGCTGATGATAGAAGGTTAAACTCTTCAACAGTTAGGGATAAGATGATGATTTTAATATTACACGTACGTATATACCTTAAGTTGTATTCTTTCAGTTATTTATATGAATCGTTTTATTGAGTAGACATCCACTAAGGAAGGTATTTTGGAATTTCTACCCCTAAGGGGGTGAAATACGGGTTGAAAGTGTGGACGAAAGTCCGTCATTTTTAAGTTAGAAACATGAAACTTTAACTTTGGGCTACTGATTAAAAATGAGTAGATACGTATTTAACCGTTACTGGATATTATTTAACTTGGCTACGCGCGACGCGACGTAATATGACCCATGCCCCTGGTAATACCACGGCCTCACAGAAAACCGATGTGAAAAAGTGCTTGTGCTGTGTTTCACCGAGTGAGTGAGGATACCGGAGGCTCATACCCCAACCCCATCCCACTCCACTATGCCCCAAAGGCCGGTAACGCATTTGTCAAATTATTTTAGAAATAATCAAACTTTACAAAATATACTATAAAACAATATATTATTTTGTGTAAATAAATGCAAAAAGTCAACACAAGGTATTCCCAAGCGGTCACCCATCCAATTACTAACCACGCCCGATGTGGCTTAACTTCGGTGATCGGACGAGAACCGGTGCATTCAACACATTATACATATATACATTATATTTAACGTTGAGTATCCAGCACTATGACGTCAACTCAATGTTAAGTGTCGCTACAAGTTTTGGCGCGAAAAGCGCGAGGGAACTTCGTTCCAAAAACATTTCTTATGATTGTTTTATTAATAACTAGGTTTCGCCTGCGACTTCGTTCGCCCGCGACTTCGTTCGCCCGCGACTTCGTTTCGCATTTAATAAAAAGTATCCTATGTTACTTCTAATACCTCTACAAGAATATGTGTTTCATGATGATCAGATTGATCAGCTAAGTAGTTTTCGCCGGAAAGCGTAACAAAGGAACTTACGTTCGCATTTTTAACATTAGGATTATTTATAAGACACAAACCGAAAGAAAATGCTTAATTACACCTTTTTGTCATCTACAGTTGTTAATTAATATGTGCAAGCAATTCTCGACATTATCAACTCGTAATTATCAAATTTTTTATTTGCATACATTCACGATCAACAACATTTATAAACGCCAAAAACTGTTTTTAGACATGTGTCATTAAGGACGGGAATTGCAACTGCAACATGCAACTGTATTTTATTAATTCATCAATTTTTATTTTGTTTTTTGAATCCATTAAAAAAATAAAATGTCAGTCCTTAGTTCCTTACCTATGTCAATTGAGAAACATACATACAAAGTTTAAAGTGAATCCATTGAAAATAAAAAAAGTTTCAAACAATTAATAAAAAAAAAGATTGTAAAGAGAAAAGCGGTTTTTTTTAAATTAAAAACAGACATTTCAATTTTATTTATTTGTGTAGATCTCTCTGACGATAAAATATTACATAAATTATGTAGGTACTAAGATAATTAATTATTTAAAAAACGACATCTAGTGGTACATTTCGCAATAATACAATGACAATAAACTTGACAGTTGACTGTTGGGTTCGTATTGGTGTTGGGGGTCAGAAAATATCGTTGTAATTCACGATTTGATGCACTTAGTGACATCTAGGGAACATTAAGCTTACTATAAATTCGCGTACAGGTCTCGCCTAGTAGAGTGTTGGTCTAGTATATATTTCGTCAGTGATTATACTAACCTGTACTTAAAGATAATATTCTAAAATTTTACTAATAATACACGTGATTTTAGGGAGGGGGGGGGTAATCTTAAACCTCACCACGTATCACCAAGGGGGAGAGGGGGTCAAAAAATGCTAAAAAAAAACGTCACGTGATAAATGGATGGCCCCTAACGTAACAAAAACGCCTAAAGCCACGGGTCTCCGCCGAAGAAAACTTGTCAATTTTTGTTTTGTCAACACGTGTTGGCTTGGTGACAAAAGTTTCTGTAAAACTGAATCTCCACCGAACAAAAATTGGTAACTTTTGTGTTGTCAACCTTACGCGCCTTAACACCCGAAGCTCGCACGAGCTGCTTCGAAATCTGTCGCATGTCGGAGACAGACAAAACAGTCTGGTTTTATAGGTATATAGGTATCTATCATATCTTTATAATGCAACACTCACCGCAAGTGCGCCCCGTAAGTATACATGTTCAAAGAAAAAAAAATACTGCATGAATAAAAATGGGTCAGCGCCATCTGTTAAAGCTGTTTCGCAACTACGAGGTACACTAACGCCCTCTATTATTTAAATACTTTTGAACAATAGTAAATGAGAAACTGGCAAAATAAAATTAATTATAATTGCATAAGTTGATAAAAGGGTATTTCTCAAGTAACTCATTATTCAGTTGACTTCGGTGGCTGTTTTTTTTTTCTATATTTCAATATACTAGTAAGAAATTCAAATACTATATTTTATTTGAAAAATATCTGTACTGGAGGCACTCAGGCTGAGGCCGCACTACGGTTTTTTCCAGCCAGCGGTTAAACCGCAAAACCGCCCGAAGCGCACACACTACGGTAAAACCGCGAACAGTGTTGCCAACAGATAAACTAGCTCTCCAAATTGAACTTTTAAAACCACCAGAAAACCAAATCGAAATGAAATGACAGATCTGAGATAATTACTGAGCTTATAATAAAGCATCTTCAACAGCATGATCTTTTAACTAAATGTGTTGCATTTTCTGGAGATAATTGTTACGAACTTCGGTGGAATAGAGCGCCATGGAACCAACAATGTTTTATAATTCCATAAGTTCAAACAAAATTTGAATTCGAAAATAGTTGGTGGGTGATGCTCTGCGCACATTATTAATAACGCACTGCAGCACGCATGTGATTGACTGCCAGTAGATGTTGATTCGACAACATCAAAAAAATAGTGTTAGCCACTTAAACAAGCCGACCCCAAATAAAATTGGGAATAATAAAGGCAATAAAGGCTACAGTCTAAAAAGTTCTTAAAGAACTCTCTGACACAGCCGAGGTTGAGTATGAACAGCTGCTCTATCATTCAAAGACGCGTTGGCGTAATCTGTTTCCAGCTATCGAGTAAGTCCTGAATGTGGATTATTTCAAAAGCTTAAAAAGCCCCCTGATCTGTTTTTTTTTTAAATCGGAGGCATACCTGTTTTTCATGCATTCAATTATGCACATCATTTACTCAAAAATAAAAGCATTAGAAAAAAATATAATTCAGTCTTTAAAACCAGAAGGATACCTACTTGCAACCATTTCAAAAAGCTTGGATGATCGAAATAGAGAAAGTTTCTTGCCATTGAATTCAGCCCAGCCGTTCTCGAGTTTTAGCGAGACAAACGAACAGCAATTAATTTTTATATAATAAGAAGATAAGACTTAAAAACTTAGAGCTTGAATACTGGAATGATATCATATGAGTTTCAACTTAAAGATATTTTTGTCAAATTAGTCTGGTTTAAAGAAAAAGGTTGTGAAAAGTATACTACTGTTTGAAAAGCATTTTCACAACTGTGAGATTTTACTTTTCTATCACTGATTTCATAAAAAGAAGAAGAAAATAAATAAAAGAACTATTTCGACTAATTGAACTATGTATCCTTTTTATTTCGACTAAATAAAATAAAAAAATATAAAAGTGTTCGGATTATAACCGCAAATATCCGGGGATTTAACGCTTGTTGTCCTAGTTTCTAAATTTTTTAGATGGCAGCCCTATCTCTAGGTCAATGCTTATTATTGAGAATTTATTTAAGAATTTCTTAAAAGTTTTATGACAATCCTAAAACTGTAGAATACAACATTACAGATTTATGGCGGCATAATACGAGTATGGCCCTCAGTTCAGTAACGTCTCTACGGAGGAATCTGCAAGAATGCAATTATCTGAACTGGACTTCGCTCGATATGTCGACACCAAGTATTCCAATTTTGGCAGAGGCAGATAGGGGAGTGTATTAAAAAAAACTTATTTGTGTAACCTAAAAGCATTCTTTCCTCATTGCCTAAAAGTAACCAAGAGATGAAAAATCAACTGAAACGTTACTAAAGTAACGTTCTGGCAACACTGGACAGAACCGCCCGCGGTTGTCGCGGCCTTAAGTAAAAAACCACCAGTGCGGCCGCTTCCATTCATTTCCTTTTGTCACAAAATCAGGCGGTTAAAAACCGCGGCGGTTTAGTCGTAGTGCGGCCTCGGCTATTGGATGAACGGTTACGAAGAATTTTTTTTTTAAATGGCGTCCACCGAAATCAACTTTATTTTCACCGAAATCAAAAATGTTAATTATGTTTTCAAATTATTTACATGGTAGGTCTATATTTAAAAAAATGTATTTTATTATAAATTCAGGTAAGCAAAACTAATACCGTTGGGACTTCTGATATATATGACAATAAAACAATTATTTTTTTAATTACACGTTGTATAGTACGTTAGACTTACTACAATCAACTTTGGCATGAAGCTTAAAATAGTTAAGTGTATAGTTCCTACTTCTTCATTTCTTAAATCAAAAAGGTGGGGCCTTTACATTTCTCTGTAATTCATACAAGATCTATAAATAACATAAATATTCAAGCCGTATTTAAGTCTACGTATAGGTAATAACTTTGCTATCTGGCTTTTTATTAGTCTCTAGAGCCGGTTTAGCAGTCCAATGTCTATAACGACCTCATGGATAGTAAAAAAAACTTTATTTTTCTCACAGGAAGGTGCAAATTGGTTACATGAGATCCAGGTACACAAACTAAAGTTTCCAAAAAATTCCTTAGTGAGAGCTGGAGTCCATACTAGGCTCGAAGCCTGTATTACGGATAAAAGGCAAACACGATGGGACGAATCATCTAAGGGGCGCTGCCTTTACCAGTTCTTTCCATCGATTCGCGAACGGTTGTCGAGGGAATGGCTCGAGGGTGGATCACTGTGTCGCTCAATTTCTCACAGGCCAAGGTAACTGATAGAGCAAACTACACTCTTTTAAATCAGTCGATTCACCTTTGTCACACATTGTGGCAACGCTCAACACCTGATTCCAGCAGTTAACAGTGAGCTCATCATGTCTTCTGGGAATGTAATTTTTGGTACAATGAACGTAACATAATGCTATTTAAGCTTACAATTAACATCTGGGACGGTATACTATGTCGATCTTGTGTTAACTTCGATGAATTTCCGTGCGTTTAGGCTATTCTACCATACATACTATAGTAATCGAATAAAGCTCACTTAGGACCCATAATTTTCTTATCCGTGGTACTTCCCGGTTTGAAAAAGGTGTCTGCTTATTTTGATTTCATTTTGTCTATCTCTTTACTAAATAGGGAACTGGGCTTTTTTATTTCCAAGTCCTCCGGTTTTCTTCTGATTAGTTTCGTTGCGGGTTCCAAGACAGCTTATTTTCCCTGGGACTTGCCGAGTGTCATAACTCGGTGTGTTCGTGGGTCACTACTGTTGATCCTGGTGTACAGGAGTTACAGTGGTGGGTGTGAGGGCGGGATTGGTCCCATTAGCCTTTAGAGTCAAAGGCAACTCCCTATCAGTCATAAGAGCTAGCAACTCCAGTCTGTGAGTTTGAAGCAAAACTGGCATCACTAGATGGACACAATGATACTGACAATTCTCGATAAATCTTAATACGTTGTGTTAAAGAAGATGAAATGATTGACTGACTCTATAGTAATAAATCACTGAAGGAACTTGATTGAGTGCTAAGCCGAGTCCTTGCTATCGGTAGCATTCATTGGCGTTGTTATAAAAGTTTCAGTTGCAATTGTGAAGTTATCAAAGGATCATCATTTGTATCGACTACTTCTGGTATGACTATTGAATCTTCCTTCTTCTTACTTGAAGGCATTTCAACTCTGAGCCTTTTTTCGATTATGTTTGTCCGAAGATATTCTACTCCTCTCTCTATGTATGAATTGTTAACGACAAATTAATTCACTAACAGGCTTTCCTTCATTCTTCCTTTCATAATAACGCTTCCTGTCTTTTTCCTTGTGTATTGCGTAAAGTTCTGGATGACTCTTGATTCGGGCTTTCCGACGTTTTAGCCAATCTTTTCTTAGCCAAGTGACCTTCCTTAGAATCTGATATAATGACAATACTAGAACAAGATAAATATTTTATGATTTACGGTCCTAAAAAGTTAGTAGAAGGTGGACACATTTAGTAGAAGGTAGACATATTGCCACGGAAAACACCGAATTCAATGCCACTGAAATCAAAATACACACATCAAAAGTGTCTAGTGATCAACATTTGTGGCTAGGGATCAACATATATTTTTGCAATAACTTTTCTCCTGATTGATATTAATTAAAATTTTCTTTAAGGATTCATCAAATAAAGTGTTTTCGTTTGTCACAGTAACGATAAACCAAGTCACCTTTGCATTAATAAAGAAATTTGCCATTTTCCTAATAAAGGGATTTTTGACATTTGAACCACTAACATTAAAGTTCGAAAAAAAGACTGAAATAACAGTTTTCTTTAAAATTTTATTAGGTAACTTAAACAATTAATAATCCGTGTTTCTACCGCGAACACTAACAACACAAGAATCGGTTTGGCATACTCAAAATGAGTTCATTCAAATCACGCTGTGGAATGGCCGCCCATGTTCGTTGCAACAACAAAAAAAGGTCTTCTTGCGACTGGATACTCTCCATATTCGGCAGAGCTCTTCTCTGTAGCATATCCCATGCATGCTCAATCGGGTTCAAGTCTGGCGACTGAGCAGGCCAGGGCCAAAGCCACATCTCAATCTCAAGAAATCCGCATAAAAATGCTTGATCCCTAGACACTTTTGATGTGTGTATTAAGGTATTTTGTAAATAACTTAAAAAATAATTTAAAATGCTAATATTTACATTTTGTACTAAAATCTATGACATGTAATTTATTCTATTTTTATATTTTAAATATGATAGAAGTATGATACATGAAAAAAAGGGTTCACCGAAATCAATTTTTTAGTATACTAACTTAACTACTACTACTAACGAATAAAACTTAGTTTATAATAAATTTAATATATTAGAAAACATATTAAAAATGGGTTGTCTAAAAAACACTACAATCCCGCACCACAAAAATAAATCGTTTGCGATTTTTTCCGCAATGCGCGAGATTTGATACCTCTTCAGACGGTACAAAATTTACATACGATTTCGCATCTGCGATTTAAAATCGCAAACGATTTATTTTCGTAGTGCGCGGATTGTAGTGTTTTTCTATTGTTCTCAGATTTGCGATATTATTTAGCACCGATTTTTAATCGTAGTGCGCGCTTAGCCTATGCGCGCAATGCGATTTTTATTCGTTGCGATTTTTAAATGCGAAATAATATCGCAAACGACAATAGTTCCTACGCGCACTACGATTTATTTTCGCTTGCGGAATAGCGGAGGCAAAATATAGTTATGGTCTAAGATCTGACCCAAGAACAACCTTCACCGAGCTGATAATAGAATAAAACTTAGTTTATAATAAATTTAGTATATTAGGAAACATATTAAAAATGGGTGGTCTAAAAAACACTACAATCCGCGCACCACAAAAATAAATCGTTTGCGATTTTTTCCGCAATGCGCGAGATTTGATACCTTTTCAGACGGTACAAATATTACATACGATTTCGCATCTGCGATTTTAAATCGCAAACGGTTTATTTTCGTAGTGCGCGGATTGTAGTGTTTTTCTATTGTTCACAGATTTGCGATATTATTTCGCACCGATTTTTTATCGTAGTGCGCGCTTAGCCTAAGATAGTCCCACACATTTTATACACCGCAGTTTAATATGATTTCAAATTAGACAGGACCTGAAACATAATAAATCTACGAAGCTGTTTAAACTGCGTCGAGGTTGTTGTGCGTTAATTTAATGTACTGCTGCATTCAAATATGTATTTTTTTAAACACTAAAGATCTATAATTACACCCAGACCTGTGTTATCAATGCTACATCTAAATAAGTTAATGTTGCACTGTACCTACTTGATATTTTGCCACTTTGATAAAAAAAGAATGAGACATTTTGGTAGAATTCAAAGCTTTAATTCATGGCGTAAATAATTAATTTTAGTAGAATCCCTTCAGCTGATACTTTTGACAGTTACCGTCAATTATTGTTGACTTGCAAGTTGATAAAATTACTTTGGTCCCACTTTTTTAACTTTTCAGTAGATACGAACTATACGAAGTTATTATCAGATTACCGGTCCGTTATTAATAGTAGTTCAAAGTTCTGTTCGAAATTCAGATAATACGAGATACGAATTATTTATTAGCAATTAAAGGTGACGTTGTAATATCATAAATTTAATTTATTATATATTATACTTTTGTTTGATAAAGGTAAGCTTGTGTACAATTTATTTAATAGTTATTCATGGTATAACTTTTTAATTGTGCGCTAAACACAACCAGTTATTTTTTTGACGTAGTTTCTGATCGCTATTCCAAAGTTTACTTTTGTTGTTGTGCGTTTCTAAATTATTTTTTTACCAACCGAACCATTTCAGCTAAATTATTGTTATAATCACAAAATGTTGTTAGGTCGGATTAGTCAACTTGTTTTGAGACGGTCAATTCACGTAACACCGAGATTAGCAATGGGTATCGATGGAAATACAATTTTAGCAGAAAGTTTAAAAAAACAGGTATGTTCCTTTACCTACTTTGTCTTTTTTTTTCGTTTTTCTTAAGGTCATGTAAAAGAAGTCTGTTAAAAACAGATATTAAATGCAATGTAATAAATAAATAATGTAATAAATAAAATTGTAGTGATCTCTAAATATCAGTTTTCTAGTAAGTAGGTAAATGTGTGTACCCATATGTTTATTAAATGTATTAACTAATTAATTTACTAAATGTGTGTACCCATACAGGTACTCAGATCAAAATCTCAACTTAAAATTTACATCTATTTGCTTTGCCTGAACTTTAAAATAGCTCATGTTACAAAAAGTTACTCAGGTTCAGGTCACTTTTATTTTGAAAAAGAATGATCAATACACCCTAAATTAAACAAACATGTAAGTTATTAATGTATATTGGCAAGTTTAACTAAATAAATAAAAAAAGTAGCCTGAGTTACTCCTTATATCATCAGCTATCTGCCAGTGAGAGACCCATCAAAATCACTCCAGCGTTTCCAGAGAACAAACAGACAGACATAATTTATATAAATTGCTTTTTTGACATAAGTACTGTATCTATTTTCACAAAATAATTGCATTAAGCAAAAAGGTGGTAATTTGAAATTACAAAAAAACTTCTATTTTATTTATCAAATACTGCTATCTGATTATCTCAATCCAAAGGTTATTTGGTAGAGATACATCTTGGCAATGAGACTGGTGTCTATGTAGTTATAAATAAATATTTCGTCCATCTAACACACAATGCCATCTAGTCCCAAGCTAAGCAGAGCTTGTGTTATGGGTACTAGACAACTGATACCAATACATATACACCTTTTTTTTAAAAGTATTATACATATATGTACATAGAAAACACCCAAACTTCGATACTAATATTTGTAGATCATACAAACATTTGGTCCGACCCGGGATCGAACCCGAGACCTCATGACCAGCAGTCCCACACGCCAACCGCGAGACCAACGAGGCAGTCAAAGTTATGGATTAAGAACATCGAATGTTACCACCCCTATCAATCTGGTGGCTGTAAGAGCCGACTAAAGGACCTAATTATCTATACAAATAAATAAAATCGAAGTGTCTGTTTATAACCACTTTTTACTAAATTCATATGTAAATTATGTATACACAGTACATATACCAAAATAACATTTTTACAATTTTTGTCAGTCTGTCTGTCTGTTTGTTCCGGCTAATCTCTGGAACGGCTGGACCGATTTTGACGGGACTCTCACTGATAGGTAGCTGAAGATATAAGGAGTTACTCAGGCTACTTTTTTTTAGACTACCTTCGCCCCGCGGCTTTGCCCATGGTTATTGTCGTACCGCCGGTAGCACCGCGGGGTTCAGCTAGTATATCATATGAATACCGTTTTCTATTACTTTTAAGATAATTAAAACAAATGCTAACCATTTAACAAAAAAAATTTTCAAAACTTTAAATTTGCAGACCTGTGTTATTAATGCTACATACAATTTAAGTGGTTCAGCTAGTTTAGGATGTAAGAGAACTAAAAGTTTAAACAAATAGTCTGTACAGTCGGCATTGGATAGTGGACCAAAAGGTCTTTTCTAAGGAAAAGCCTCTATGTCCAACAGTGTACTATTGAAGGCTGTTGATGATGATGAATAAGACTTCATCCATCCATTGAGTACTTACTTACTTTTCATTATTTAAATGTGTCTTTATTGCAGGGGGTAGAATATGTATTTGGAATAGTTGGTATACCTGTGATTGAGACTGCACTGGCGTTCCAAATAGCTGGTCTAAAATATGTTGGTATGCGCAATGAGCAAGCGGCTTGCTATGCAGCACAGGCAGTTGGATACCTCACAGGTTAACTTATCTATACATTAATATGTGATGCAAAAACTTTGTACCCCTTTTTACGGAAATTATCCAACGGAGAAGTATGAAATTTGGCACAGTTAAATTAAATATAAAGCATGAGTGCAGAAAGTTAAAAAATAAATGAATTATGGTTGAATTTCGACCACTGGGTGACCACTAGCTATATCTAATTGTATCCTAAAATATGTTTGAGACAAGAGAAATAGCAATCTATTTCTAGAAGGTCTGATCTTGAAAATGGGTTTGGTGTGTCATCCTAGCTGTTGAATTCAATTGTTTCCCGACTTTAAGTACTTTAACATCCCTAAATATCTTTGTATCTATATAAAGAATTTCGTACTGTGTTCTTGAAGTAAATATGTATTGTATTTAGTTTTGTCCTGTTCTTTTCTATATCTATTCTTTCTATATCTAAATGTGTTACATACGTTACTTTCATATGTGCCTTTGTATTACATTATTATCCATCGTATTAGGTAGTATGGTTACAGATTATTTTTATTAATAACTAGCTGACCCACGCAACCTCGTTTGCGTCTCCTATTGCCCGTAGCGTGATAAATTTTCCCCCGTTTTTTAAACATTCTTCATTGGTGCTCCGCTCCTATTGGTCTTAGCGTGATGATATATAGCCTTCCTCGATAAATATACTATCCATCACTGAAATAATTTTTCAAATCGGACCAGCGGTTCCTGAGATTAGCGCGTTCAAACAAACAAACTCTTCAGCTTTATAAATTAGTATAGATAAGTACTATATTTCTAACTAGAATCGGGAAACCTAAACGTTTCAAATCTTTTAAAATGTGACTAGTCCACTTCAATTTAAAACTTGAACAGAACAAATCAACTATATGCAATGGGTGGTAGATGACTACCATATTAGTGATGATGATGTACTTCTAAGCCGATAGCAGAAGTCAATCTCAACGGAGACCAGAAACTTACAGAAGATATTATAGTGCACAAGTCTGTGCGCACGCACAGGTGCACTCTCTGTTTCCTCACTCTCATAATAAGATGGGCCTCTCATTATCTGACACGATCGGGGAGAGATCAAGCGCTGGACCGACGGCTTCAATGCTCTCCATTAATATAATCAGACGTTGCTATTTAAAACAGTTCTATACCGTTATTAATAAGACTTGATAATTACTTACTAATACGGAGTAAGATTATAATGGGCTTACCGTTTATAAAGTATTAGCAGCATGGTCAAAGATAACATAATTACCTTATCTTCGGCTTTATGATTAATATTATCGTACTCGTTATGCTACTGACCATCGAATCTGTTGTCTTGCTTAGTAGTAGTACGAGTAGATTGTGTCTATTATTGACTATGATTGACTGACCCTGTTGTTATATTATAGACTACTTAATTTTCTTCATTAAGTCCATGTCATCAACGTAGTTATTAAAGATTAATTTTTCTACTGGATAAATTTTAAACTAAATCTGAATGATATAATAATACCTCTATTTATTCCATAAACGTTTTTGAGCATAAAGTATCTTAAAACTATTGTGCACAGGATATTTCTCATTTAATAATTGCTTACTGGATTTTAAGCATTTCTTCAGAAATGCTTAATAACAGCTCGGAGTTTGGAAGTTGGGGTCTTCCCTTCGGTCCTGCGCCTGATCTCTTCCCGATCGTGTCGGAAAACCCTCCAATCGGAGCATGAAAGTGAGGGAACAGAGAGACCAAACAAACCTATGTTTGCGCACGTACTTGTGCACTATAAAATCTCCTGCTTAGTTGGTTGGTCTCCGTTGAAACTAGCCGCCGTGGCCGAAATCGGCTAGGACAACATCAATCAACTAGATATTTTGTTATCTCTGTTCTTTACTAAATATCTGTGCATATAACAACCATTATCCATTACCAAAGAAATGGAAATACCTTTCTTATATATATGTCTTTGTTACTTCTTTACAGGCAAACCAGGAGTATGTCTTGCAGTATCTGGCCCGGGTCTACTCCACTGCATTGGAGGCATGGCCAATGCGCAGGTTAACTGTTGGCCCCTTGTAGTCATCGCGGGCTCCTGTCCACAGGACCATGAAGGCATCGGAGGCTTCCAAGAATGGCCACAGGTAACACCTTGATCTTTTACAGAATTAAAGTGGTGGATCCTTTACATTATTTATGAAATAATGCGTAGGCTGAAAAACCATTCCTCTGAATTAATTAGTTCTGTAAATATTTAAGAGAACCGAAGCATATGATTAGAGATAAGTACTATCCAAAGAGATAAGAAACATCCTTTTAGGTAGAGCATAATAATCGAATATAAAACTCAAGGACCAGAAGATTTTCTCACAATATTTTTGCTTTTATTTCTAACTTACTATGACGTTCTAGAAAATTAAAAAGCAAACGAAAAAATAACTATATTTTATATTACTTGTGGTTTTTAATAACTATGTCGGAAATATCACAGTAAAAAAAAACAAAAAAATTACGTCAGTTTCATTGTATGAAAATATTATTGTATTTTAATTCTTGTATAAGAAATACAAGCAGTATTACTTGTACAATAAGACTAAATAGTGTCTGTTACCTTTGCGTTTAATATTTAAAAACACATAAATTATTTATTGTTCTACCTACTAGCTATTCAACGCCTAATACTTGTAGGTATATATCCATAAACGTATTGTTTTTATGACTAAATAATGAGACAGGTCTTAATTCAATGAGTATAAAAATAATTAAAAGGTCTACCGTAAAGTAATGTCAAGACTTATTAGACTTGTGGTCTTAGACTTATTCTTATTATACTCACTAATATTAGGAAACTGTTATTAGTCCTAAAACGTCACAAACCTGCGTGCACGTGTTTATACAGATTTTATTTTAAAAAAATGAGCTAAGATAAGACAGTTATGATATAATAATATGTAATCTAAGAGTATAGTAGTACAAATAACTTGTAATATCTAAATATTATCTGTTATCTGTACAATATCAAACGAATTAGAAGATATGGAAGGTGCCGCAGTACACAGAACAGCGATTACATTTGGTAGGTACTAATTATAGCATTTTATGTTAATTTAATACTATTTTACATTATTTGGAGGACTCGTAGCTAACTCGTCACAGTCAGTCTTGCTACATAACTTCGCTATCTAGACGTACTTAGAAGATAAAAAATATATAAAGCTGAAGAGTTTGTTTGTTTGAACGCGCTAATGTCAGGAACCAATGGTCCGATTTGAAAAAATATTTCAGTGTTGGATAGTACATTTACCGAGGAAGGCTATATGTCATCACGCTACTGGTTTTTGATATACATCACGCTATTGGTGCTCCGCTCCTATTGGTCGTAACCAATAGGAGCGGAGCACTAATGAAGAATATTACAATTATGGGGTTTTTTTTACGCTACAGGCAACAGGAGACGTAAACGTCGTTGCGTGGGTCAGCTAGTATAAACATATAATAGTTTGGCCAGGAATTTTATAGCCAACGCATCCGCGATATATTATTTAATATATTAAATCTTATAAATAAAATTCTTGTGACACAATGTTAGTTACCATACTCCTCTGAAACGGCTGGACCGATTTTTATGAAATTTGGTGTGCATATCGGGTAGGTCTGAGAATCGACCAACATCTATTTTTTTTACCCCATTTTTTTTTATGGCAAAACAACGTTTTCCGGGTCTGCTAGTTTGATATAAAATAGTTTTCATCTAATAAACAAATGAATGAAGGTCGTTCCTAATCGTATCCTCCACTATAAATATGTTGAATTGTATGCACTACTTATAACATGACTGAATGGTTTTAAATTATGCGAACGGAGTTATATGAAATTTGGCACGGTTTAAGTTTGTATTACAGAGGTGAGGAGGGCAGAAAGCACCATTGAGCGTCCACTTGTAATATAAATTGGTTCTACTTAAAAGAAGCTATTTATATTTTAATTTGTGTAAATTACTCTTAAATAAGAAAATATGTTGGGAAATAAATGTGAGTATTTATCAAATCGACGTCACATTCAACAAATTGTGACAAGTTTAAAGCCAAAGTTCGAGAATATTTCAAGAAACAGCTACCATAAATATTCGTTATGACCTCGTCACCTCAGATATTATTGTTTTTATTTTTATGATGTATGTACATCACATAATTATGAATTTATGTCTATGTATTTTAAATAGCATTATTATTATTTATAAGCTACTGTTTTTTTTTTTTCTTTATTCATATCATACTAATACACCTGCCTTGTCCCTTACTGAACCAATTCAAGTTTGACTGGTAGAAAATGCCATGTGGCATTAAGTCCGCCTCGTGAAATGGTAGGAAATGCAGGAAGTATAAATAAATAAATATAATATTCTACTAAAACCTATCTATTCTCTTACAATTATTCTGAATAAGTTTTTAGAATCTGTTTTAATTTTAAGGTATATCTTCCTTAACTGATCGTATCGTTATTTATTAATCACTGTTGAAACATATAAGTTCGAACTACTTTGTGTTCCCCAGGTGGAGTCCAGCCGACTATACTGTAAGTATGCAGTTCGCCCTCCTTCACCGAGACTCATCCCTCTGCATGTTGAAAAGGCTATCCGTCTCGCCTCTTCAGGAAGACCTGGAGTGGCCTACATTGATATGCCTGGAACTTTGCTAATGGTAATTTATTAAGAAAAGTTTGAATGAATCAAAAATAATCAAGTTGGCACAAAATTGAAAATAACCGCTTGGCAAAAGATTTTATAACAGCATTCCTGTCAGTTTCCTTTTCTGACTTTACAAACTAAGCAGAAATCTTCACCACTAGTGCTATTGAAGATTTTGATTTATTCATAAAGAGACACTCTTAAAAATGTAATGAATAATTAGCTTACAATCAAATATTTTGATGACAATGTACGATGTGTATAAAAGCAAATTCTTTGCATAGTATGAAATGAAGTCGATTCCACAGTCTGCTCGCTTAGATCTTTTAAAATAGGTACTCAACGGATTTTAACGCAGGTTTCCGCAATAGATAAAGTAATTCAATAAGAAGGTGTAAGTTTATAGATGCATATTTTAGTAGGGAAAATCCGAACGAAAATAAGATAATTATAATAAATAAGTTTAAAAAAAACTGGTTAAAGATAAGTCGAGTTTAAAGGAGTCAGTTACACAAGCGAATAAATAAAAGCGTGTTAAAAATATACTATCAGGGTTTTTACCATACTTACAGGCTGAAGCAGAAGAAGATCAAGTTCCAATGAACTATTACAATGCCGAGCCCGTTCGTCTGGCACACCCCGACCCGGCGCTAGTGGAGCAGGCAGCGAGCGTGCTGGCCAAGGCGGAGAGGCCGCTCATCATCGTCGGCAAAGGAGCTGCCTATGCCCGTGCTGAGGATGCTATCTGCAAGCTGGTCCATGACACTAAGATCCCATTCTTACCTACTCCCATGGGTAAGTCGTACACTCAGATATATTGAAATATTCAAAATGAATATTTAATATGTAAAACAAAAACTTTGTACCACCTTTTACGAAAATTATGCGAAGTTTATATGGAGATGGTGTGCAGAAAGTAAAAAGAAACAAAATTAAATTAATTATGCTCGAATTTCAATTTGACTGCACGGTTGTCCTAGTGGTTTAATCGGTCGCCATACAGCTTTCTACTGCGCCAAGTATTGTGGGCTCAAACCCACACGGGACAACACTTTGTGTGATCCACAAGTTGTTGTTCTGAGTCTGGTTGTTTTTTGTGTCCGTTTCGTGTATGTTTGTAAAGTCCCCCGCGACACAGGATGTATAATCCTAATGCGGGAGTTTTCTTTAAAAAAAATCTACCACGGGGCGACCACTGGCATAATAAATGTGAGATAGTAATTTAAAAAATGTACAAAATAGTTTCTTGGTCAAATTTTTATTTCATTCCTTCATATGGACTTCTGTAAATCTTCTTTTCTCTTCTTTTGAATTTCTGTTATTGCTTATCCATAATCTTCGATCAATAATGTACATAACATTATAGGCATGTTGGTTTACGGTTTTGTGTGAAGGATTAACAAACTCTTTCGGTGTTTTAACGAGACAGAAGATGACAATAATAATATAGGTATTGTTCTTTACGTCCAGATGAACCTTATTAATATAGCCGTAACAACCAAATTATTTTTGTTACACAGGCAAAGGTGTTGTCCCTGACGAGTCTGAGTTCTGCGTCTCGACAGCGCGTACACAAGCGCTACTGAAAGCTGACGTCATCCTACTTCTGGGTGCTCGTCTCAACTGGATGTTACACTTCGGACAAACGCCCAGGTTCGCGCCCGATGTCAAAGTTATACAGGTGTGACTTATGTTGATTTAACGACCATGACGACCGGACCAAAGATTTAAATATACATGAATATTCCACACACGTTAACTATGGAGAGCAATATTTTAAAAAAAGACATGATATTCTGGTAAACAAAGTGGAATAAACCGATATTCTATGTGTTTTTCTGCAGATACCTCTATAGAGTAGTTGCATACTCTATCAGATAACTCACATTGACTAATTTGTATGTAGAAGTATCTAGGTGGAAACTAATAAATTATTTTATTTATTTATTTAATTCGAAACAATTTACAACTTTGAACTTATTAACGGTTTCCGCACTAATAGACTGAGATCCCAGTCACGCCAGAATTTCATTTTAGGAAAGATGAAATTTTAGGATCGGTAGTCTAATATATACTCAGAAAGGAATGGATACTCACTAAGCTGAAAGTGGGGCCGTTTTACAGTAAGCAGGTTTCAGAGTTGGAAAAAAACCATGCTAACTTACGTCATTTTAGAAAGCCTGAATTTTATATAATATCGTTAAGCATAATATTTTAAAATATATTTCAACTAGCCAGACACGATCTGACGAGCATTCAAGCTCGCCAGACTCGTTTAAAGTTTATAGGAACTAACGCCTTGGCTATATTTATGGCAGACATACGCGTCATGTTTATTGCTAGCTATATAAGTTAGCGTAGGCGTTCATACTTCTCAACGATATAGAAAAACTTACAACACATTAATTCGGAGTAGCCAGGAATTGTAAGAGATAGAAATCCACGCGTCAAAGTGCATCTCACCTGTCCTTATGCGCTTAAATAATGCTCTAATGCTCTTGCGCTTCCTAGCACAACAGATCTTTTTACCCGACTACGGCAAAGCCAAAGGAGGGTTATGATTTTGACAGGCTATGTATGTATGTATGTTCATCTGTTCCCTCACAGCTCCTTAATCACTTATTAGAACTAGACAAATGAGGTATCGGTAGAAGCGTCTTGATCGTCCCCTGGTTTTAGGCTATATGACGTGTCACTGAATCTAATGTGGCGCCCTCTAGCCAACATAAAGTACTGTATTAAAAAAATAATTTGAGATAACATATGCCGTGTTTGGTAACATTCGAAAGGGCGTTATTTGTACATTTCAAATATATATATATATTATTAGCATTTTCTCGTGACTTTGTCCGTATTTATTCGATAATTGTGAAATTTCTATGGTACCTATTTAAAATATACTTTGCAAATAAATTAATATTATAGAGGCACCAAAACATTTTAAATAAAAAAAAAGTAAAAACTAAAAAAGTCGTTTGTTGTCGTAGTTGGATTTTAGTTTTTATAACGAGTCTTCTTCGGTTGATGTCTATTTTGCCCGACAGATTTGTGTGGCTCATTGGGAAATATTTTAGAACAGTTCTGAGTTAGTGTGTTGTAACTTTTTAGTCTATATTGTTGAGAAGTATGAACGCCTACGCTAACTTATGTGGCAATACACATGACGCGTATGTCTTTCCTAAAATGACGTAAGTCTGGGCTGACTGGGATCTTGTATTATAAGGTTGTAGCTTACATAATTCATTCATTAATAATAATAATTTGTTTTTTATTCAGCTTCACATTTATAAAAATAATTGGAAGAATTTTAGTTCGAATTAAGTATGGTTCGGGGTTAAAACATTTTCAAAAGGCATCCAAAATATGTTACATGCGTCTCTCATTCAATTTAAGCGTAAGATTCAAATCATAATTGAAATCCCTTGGCATAAATATCTAACAAGAAAAACTTCTTATCTTAATCACATTCTAAACAACATTGGAGTCTGGCTGGTTCTATCAGTTTCATTCGACATTAACATTTTTATTGTGTATTTCTAGGTGGACATTTCTCCTGAAGAATTCCACAACAGCATCAAGTCTGAGGTAGCTGTCCACTCGGACATTAAGCCGTTCACCGAAGCTCTTGCCCAAAAACTTGCTGAGAAAAAGGTCGCACTCCAACCTAATAACAACAGCTGGTGGCAAGCATTGAAGCAAAAACAGAAGGCTAACACTGAATTCGTTCAGGTATGTATACTTTATTTTATGATTTTTTAGCCTAAAATCCAGCGCATCCAAAAGGTCCTTCCAGATATTATTAATAACAATATATTCAATAGGAATGAAATTTACACTTACTTATACTATGCTTATCATTAAAACTTATCTATTGTTTAGCGACCTTGACAGCTAAGCAGTAAGTTGTGAATTCGATACCAACCAAGGACAAATTACGTATGATGAGCATGATCGTTCTGTGTTTGGGTACGATTATCTATAGAATGTTTGTATTTAGGAATGCTTTTCAGAAATCTCTAGCTCTCACTATCAGCATAGGCTCTATCTAATAATAACATTTATTGCACAAAAACTAAAAAATACAATAATTGTTCAACTTAGTTTAAGTTATAAATCGAACATGAGATAGCGTCCGTTGGCAAACTAGGTACAAACCTGTATTTCGGCTTACGTCGCCATTCCCCACTAGAATTTCAACTTAACTAGTATTTATTATAAAAAAGGTATATTTCTAAAATAAGAAAAACAAAATGAAAAGTATGAAGTGAACCTCTCTTTGTGTGTAAACGGATGTATGTGTGCTTGGGAGCGAGTGTACACGTGTGTGTTCATGTGCGTGTGTGTTTGAGAGGATGTGTTCTGATTCGGATCTGTTAGAGGTGAGAATTCATAGGAGAGTAATATAGTTATTATTATTTATACAATATATATCTAGTTTAGTATCAGACTACCATCTGTGAGACGTGTAAAGTTTTAAAGAAAAATTACCTCTATTACATAGGCCTTTAAATAGACCGTTAATTAATCAAAGTATTTTATGTTCCATTAGGCGCAATCAAACGATAAGTCTGTACCTCTTAACTACTACGCGGTATTTAAGACGGTTCAGGCGAATATTCCCAAGGACTCTATCATTGTGAGCGAAGGAGCTAACACTATGGACATCGGACGAGGTATGTTGCTGAACAACAAGCCTCGGCATAGACTAGATGCTGGCACTTTTGGTACTATGGGGGTAAGTTATCATCTGTGCTAATCTGGTAGGTAGATTTTTCTTTTACAAAATTTTAAATATATACGCCCACCGCATGATTTCTACATCACCTGAAAGTCGACTGAGAGAGAATGCCTTACGGCATTAAGTCTGCCTTTGAACAAGGTGTGCAATAAGTTCTATATAAATAAAATGTACTTGTATAAATAAATGTAATTTTAAACGTTTACGTCTATTAAAAAAAACATCAAAAATACTACTTACAATTTTTATTAAACAATATTTTTTTATCAAACGAAATTTAGACACATTTCATAATCCCAAAAAGTAGCAATCTTTGAAAAGATTCTAATTTTTTGTTTTAATAGCTCGGAGTATGTAGAAAAGGTGTTGAATATTGTTATATTCAATTATTCTGAAAGTGTTCACTACAGTCCATGTAAATAACCAATATGTTTACATTGTCTTAGCACTTACTTATTTTAATTGCCTCGGTGGCGCAGTGGTAGCTTAGGCAACCGCTGTGCTTGAGGTCTCAGGTTCGATTTCCGGGTCGGAACGTCGAATGTTTGTGTGATCTGCAAATATGAGTTTGAGTGTTTTCTATGTATAATATGAATGTGTTTACAAAATAAATAGTATATGTATTTATATCAGTTGTCTGATACCCATAATACAAGTTCTGCTTAGTTTGGGACTAGATGGCGTTGTGTGCTAGATGTCCGAAATATTTATTTATTTATTATGAAGTGCTAGCGGCCCTAATTAATCGGTTATGTCTAGGTTGGCCCTGGTTTCGCAATTGCGGCAGCGATGTGGTGTCGTGATTACGCTCCTGAGAAACGCGTCATCTGCGTTGAAGGAGATTCAGCCTTTGGATTCTCTGGTACGTAAATCTAAAGCCGAGTCTCTACCGAACAAAAGTTGGGAACTTTTGTGTTGTCAATACGTATTGGTGACAAAAGTTGTTGTAATTTCCCAGTGTTTGCAACAAAAATTGTCAACAAATGTTGGGAACTGTGTTTCTGTTTTTGGCACGATTCTTGCAGATACTTATTGGCTCTGTGGAGACGCTTATTTGGATTGTTTTTCAAATTGTTGGCGACTCGGTGTAGACACAATGGAAATAAAATTTAGCGATTTTTTGAAGAGTTGCCAACAGTTGGAAACACTGAAATTGTCATCAATTTCGGTGGAGATGCGCCTTAACAAATTATGTGTCTTCGTATTGCTGCAATTTTCATACTAATAAATAACCATACTTCCATACTAATAATATTGTAAATTCTAAAGTAACTCTCTGTCTGTTACACTTTCACGCCTAAACTGCTGCACCAATTTTAATGAAATTTGGCATCGAAATACTTTGATTCTTTTATAAGTACAGTCTAAAACCAGATAACTGCCTCGGTGGCGCAGTGGTAGCGTATGCGACTGCTGTGCTTGAGGTCTCGGGTTCGACTCTCGGGTCGGACCAAATGTTTGTATAATCCACAAATATTTGTAGTTTATACAAACTACAAATGTATAAAAGAAGCTGTAACAATACCTATTAGTTTCAATTTTATCCTAATTATTATATTATTACTAATATCTACCAATGTCAGACATTAACGGAAATTAACTTATTTATTGTTTACTCAAACATTTTATTTAGGTAACTATATTTTTAACACGCTTTTATTATTATTTTATTTAACAGGAATGGAAATTGAAACAATGTTCCGGTACAAGCTACCCGTTATAATAGTCATAGTAAACAACAATGGTATCTACAGTGGCTTTAACAAAGAAGTTATGCAAGACCTGCAATCTGGCGGCGATATTACTCAATGGTAAATTATTCCAATCGATTAGATTTCCATGGAATATAATTCTCATATATTCTTGAAACCCTCAAGAAAATTCTTGAATCCCTCTTTGATACAAAGAAGTATGATATAAAAATGGGGTACAAGAATTTGGCATTCACTTTAAGTTTATAAGTACTTATACTCTTTGCGCTGTAGCATGGTGTGTGGTGGTTAATTTTTTTTATTTTTTTTTTTATTTTTTTTTATGGAATAGACCGGCAAACGAGCAGACGTATCGCCTGATGGTAAGCGATTACCGCCGCCCATGGACACCCGCAACACCAGAGGCGTCACAAGTGCGTTACCGGCCTTTGAGGGATATAGGGGGGAGATGGGGGAGGGGTTGGGGTATGGGCCTCCGGTATCCTCACTCACTCGGTGAAACACAGCGCAAGCACTATTTCACACCGGTTTTCTGTGAGGCCGTGGTATCACTCCGGTCGAGCCGGCCCATTCATGCCGAAGCGTGGCTCTCCCACGGTTAAAAAAAAAATTAATTTTCTTTGATTTACTACAGTTTATGGTTTAATTTACTACAGTTATTAATGATTTAATATATTGCGAATGTGGTACAGCTAAAATACTAAGTCAAAATTTGTAAATCGTGGCAACTTTCAAGAGTGAAACGAAATGTTACTGAACCTTGCCACGCACCATGCTACAGCGCAAAGAGTATAGTAACTAGTGCACTAGTCGATAATTAATAAACAATGTGCTATAAACTTAGAAACCCGCTACTATAACTGTCTAGTATATAATTGACTTGAGATTTTACAAAAGTCTCAACAACACCGCTTCAAGTTATACCGGTCATTGACATAAAAAAAGTATACAAAACGACCGAAATTCGACCGCCAAACGATCTCTGTATTATTGGAAATAAAGTATGTCCATTACAAAAAAAAATGATATCGTAATATAAATGTTTCAGTAAAGTGTCTCCCTCTTGTGTCAAATAACATCATTTAATTTATCATCTTTTACAGCACACCACCTACGGCATTGAGTGTTGAAGTCAGATATGAGAAAATGATGGAAATATTTGGTGAGAGTGGACATCTCTGCCGCACAGTGGAAGAAATTGAGGCTGCCGTCAAAAAAGCATTAACAGTCACAGACAAACCTAGCATCATTAACATATTGATTGACCCACAATCCAACAGGAAACCACAGACCTTCAATTGGTTAACTGAATCAAAACTGTAATAACGGCACCTATTTTTTCAACTGTTTTTAAGTATTCTATAGAATTTAAGTGAACAAAGTTCTATACTTAGTTTTCATTTGTTCAACATTGACCTTGGCATATGTATACGTATGTGTTAACGTGTATGAATACAATACAAATGATGTTCTTCTAGCCGACTGCACCAGCCATCTACGCAGGAGATATTATAGCGCACAAGTGTGTGCGCAGGTGCACTCTCTGTTCCCTCTTCTTCATAATCCGATAGGACGGTTAATTGACACGATCGGTGAGAGATCAGGCGCAGGATCGACAGCTTTTCGTGTTGTACACTACAAATATTATGTACTTAAATAGAATGGTAGTTACTTTTTCTTTGTTCCACATTACCAAACAAAAAATGAAAATCAAAACGTTTTAAGATATTTCATCTCGTAAACCTGTGATGTTATATTTTAATGTTACTGTAAATTACTACTAGCTTATACCCGTGGCTCCGCCTGCGTGTATGTCTATCGTATATGTATCAGTCAAGAATCGAAATTATATCCACAGACAGACAGAATAAGTGTGCGTGTGAACTGAGGGACCATAGTGATATTTTTGTTTGAAATTTTTATAAGATTTAGTAGTAGGCTCAAAACAATTGTAGAACAAATATGAGAATTTGTAAAAAGATATGTTAAAAACTACAGCCCTTTAAGTGTGGTCCCTCAATCCTCACATACCATCAGCCAGATCTCGGCAAGTATGTAAAAAAATAAGATATTGTGACTGCAGACATTTAGTAGAGAATTTGTAAAGATATATACTAAATAACTGAGCACAAATCATCAACGATTAAAAAAATACAATGACTATACTGTGGTCCCTCAGTCCACACACGAAAGATTTTGTTATACTGAATATTATCACATCAACGGAATAAAATCTTTATTTTCTTACATAATGTTTTAGAACAAGTCTTATAGCAATTTGTAAAAAATAAATTTAAAAAAATTATCGACGCACTTTGAAGATATTTATAATTAAAGCTGGTCCCTCAATCCTCACGTTCTCAAACATACTTGCATGTCTAGTAGCTAGCAGCAATTTCAAACAAAAATATCACTATGGTCCCTCAGTTCACACGCACACCAGAATAATATTAGTATGGATACAGTGCAATAAGTTCATGTAAAGGATGAATGAAACAAATCGAAGAATGCCGTACGATCGCCCGTTGTACTACTATTGTTTTTTACAACTTACATTGTTACTTTGTTCCCCATTCATTCTATGCTATCTATATAAAGAGTGCCTTTTATTACCTCTCTGTATAACTGTACTCAATGTACCTTTCTAGTGTCGTGCTAATTCATTGTTGAACATGAGACTGTTAAACTGTGCTATTGGAATTAGCAACTAGGTGATGGGAGACTTAGTGTACCTAATTATAAGCTCAAACCATTTCATTTGTTCGAAAAAGTAAAGGATGACTTTATTTTATTTACATTGAGGCTCAAAGGACTTATCTTTTAATAAAAATCAGAAAATAAAAAAAAAGCTCTCAAAAAGTAATTGAAATAGTTATATAAGTTATTTATAAATAACTAATAAATATTAATTAATTATAGTCATCATAATTAAATCTTATCTGGTCTAGTTGAAGACCTGTTACAAATACAGACTTAAGGGAACAAAACTTAGTTTGAAGTACTTACCTGATTCAATTTTATAGTTGAAATACGTTAATAATATTTATATCTAAAAAAATGCATTTCAGTAATCTACTTTCAGTAAATGACAAAGGAGGTTAGGTGTTTCTATTGTTATCCATGAATACCAACTAGTAGAGTTCTTCAAGATTTCAAGGAAATATTTATAAGCATTTAAGTATGATTTGAATCATTTTTAAATTGCATTTAATATTATTTTTGGATATATATTTAGGAAAATAAAACAAATTGAAATTTGATATTGTCTGTAATTGAGTCATACTTATTTATGGTCACATTGTTGTTTGTATATAATGAACTTAAAAATATATATAATAAATTTATATTTTAAACTAAATCCCTGTATTTTCATTTAACTCCTGGAGGCAAATGAATCTGTTGTCTTGGTTGTCCAAAGCAACATAATATGAGCAGTTATAATAAACATCTTCACATTTTGCTGAGGCAGCCAATCAAAAAGTTCTCTATCACAGTTTGTGCTGGAAAAAAGAAATATTTAAAAATAGACAAATAAATAATTACTACTTATAAGATAATAATAACTGAATAATTTTAAATAGATAAAAAAATATTTAGGGTCAGAATAAAAAAATATTTACTATGGAGTGATGTTAAAGTTACAAGTAGAGATTATGACAATTTCTTTTTATCATTTTTATCTAACATAATTCTTATAAGATAATTACCAAGTTTGCAGTTATTGGTAGTAGTCAAGGTGTAAGCATCTTGGTTATAATCATTGGTAAGGGTGAGATCAGCTCCCCTGATCAGGAGCTCATTGCAGGTATATGGGAAGTCAGCTGCTGCAGCATACATTAATGCTGTGCTACCAGACTAAAAAAAAATATGAAAGTAATTAGTAAAATTAAATAGGTTATTGATTGTTCACAAGGTCACTATAACTAGATTACTTTTTCTTTGTCTATATTTACACAACAATGAATTAGAAATAAAAAACATTAACAAGACTTACATCATCTTGTATGTCTGCATCAGCTCCTTCATTCAAAAGAAACTTCACAACCTCATGGTGCCCACCAGCTGCTGCCAGGTGTAGTGCCGTCTCTCCTTCAGGGCCCCGCATGTTAACATTGGCACCACACCTAGACATAGCAACAATTTATTTTATTTTGTTAATATACTATAGCCTGTTGTATTGTATGTAGGGACACATAAACACTATACACAAATAAACATAGTACCTATAGAGTGTCAATTTAATATTACCAATGAAAGACAAAGAACAAAGGAGAAGGAGGCTCTATAAATGTTGGGAATAGACATACCATACTAAGTCTTGGCAACTGTTTAACTGTCCGTAGCTGGCTGCCCAGTGCAGAGCTGTAAGACCATGCTCATCAGTGATGTCAACATACTGCTCCAGTTTCACGTCGTCACGAGTTATTTCACCGCGGCCAGCCTTAGCGTGTAAACTACTATCTGGCTGGGGTAACTCCGGGACTCGCGCCTGCGTATTACCTACAAGAGCAACCTTGAGCGTTTACTTACCTACTTCAAACTCACAAAGAAATTTGTAGAAATCGATACTATTCGACCTAGTAAAATTCAGTCAAATATACTAAAATAACGTACCTCTTTGTAAATTTGTTAACGCAGTACACTGAACTGGTTTATAAGGCGTAAATGCACTTTTTCTTATGCCGTTAAAATTAGGCGCCCAACGTTGATATCCGCCACTACCACTTTTGCTACTATCTTGACTTCCCGAGTCAAATTCGTACTTATAACTATCAACATTTTCCTGCTTTTCCTGTTTGATATCAAAATTTTTGCCCTCGTTTTTGACAGATACAGCTTCTTCCATTTTCCGATTGTTTTTTTGTGCAATCAACAACAAACTTTATTTGTCACTAAAATTGTAAATAACCATAGACACTAGACCATCTAGCTAGACTCTAGACCATAGACTCTAGACAGCATGAGATGGATCAGATGGAACTCAAAGTTGCCAAACATAAAAAAAAAACAAATTTTATCTACAGCATCTGATTAATCAAGATCACAGCTAATAAGAGCCCGTGAACCCCAGACTTTCGTTATTTTATAAAAGCTGAAAGTTTGTCCATCCAAGCATGATCTGAGTAGAGAGAGAGTCTGAGTTTGATTAGAGTCTGTCTCTCTCACGCAAGCTACTCCGATCACGCTTTCCGCCTGTTCAGATTCCCTTCCTTATGCCGCATTTACATGCGTGGCACGCCTCGACAACCCTCCACATACACACGCGTGTAAATGGGCTGTTTGGCTAGGGTTGCGTGAACGTGCGTGAGGTTGTGATAGCTTGTTGCCGACCCGAGTCGGTGTCGGTTTTTGAACACAGATCAAAGGAAGCGTGCGCTTGCCACTCGCGACGCGTTTACACGTTGGCGCGAGGTTGGTGCCGATCAGTGCAGTGTTGCCGGGTCTTGTCAGAAGTTTACCTGAATTATTTAAAAAAGTTGAATTACTTATATTATTGAGTAAAAAGAAACCTTCCATATTTCAAATACCAAAAAAAATGTAACTTTGATGTTGTAGGGTGAAATATCGATTCTCTGAATCGATCAGGTGCTATATTTTTATTCAGAACTAAAAAAAATCCTTTACGCAAAAAATTTGTGTGAAGGTAGTTGGAATTTCCATAGAACCTTAGAGGCGCATAGCAAGAAGGCATATTTTTGATGACGGAACTAGAGATGCTAACTTGTGTGATGTGAAAATGAGTTCAGACGAAAGGTGGTTTTGTCGTTAGATATAATCATTATAGAAATTCGTGAGCATTTTTAGTAACTACAGAGTTTAACGGATAAGTTAGCTTTTTATAACGCCGGCTAGATTATTAAATCCAGACGACACTAAATATAATCTACACGACGCATCTGTCGAAATTGACAAGCAGGAGTTCAAGCTGGAACGACTGTAACGTGATATATATACTCTTTGGTCCATGGTAGATGTAATATTATTTTGTTATCTATTTCCTACTTGACTCGGCTGTGTTTTTGGTCTGTTTCTTCTGATTTATGAACCATTGTCCATTTCCATTATGCACCATTTTCTTCTTATGTAACTATAGCAACGTAACTTTAAATTTTTCTTAATTTATCTATACATCCATACAAATAAATAAAATTGAAATGTCTGTTTGTAATATTAAAACAATCGCTTTTTACTAAATGCATATGTATGTGTATACATACATATATTATGCATTTAGTAAAATACATATGTATGCATTTTATATGTACGGTATATGTACCGTATACCGTGTATACGGTACATATACTAAAATATTATTTTTTTACAATTCCTGTTACATTGTCTGTCTGTCAGTCGGTCTGTCTGTCTGTTTGTTCCGGGTTATCTCTGGAACGGCTGCACTGATTTTGACGGGACTTTCACTGGCAGATAGCTGATAATCTAAGGAGTAACTTAGGCTACTTTTTTTAGACCAGCTTTGTCCCGCGGTGTAACTCGCGGTACGACAAAAATCGCGGGTAACACCGCGGGGTTGAGCGAGTACCTAAGCATTTTTGAAATAATTTAAAAATAAAACTGTAATACTTACCTATCATAATGTAGTACCTAATAAATATTAATACCTAAACTGAAATAAAAGTATCTTGTGATTGTTAATGCTTTTTTTGCATTTAGTTGTTTCCTCGCTGAGGTGGAATGAAAAGTTACTTGTTGCACTCGAGTGCAAAGATTTTTCACCTCGTGCTCTTTTGATTCCCTCGCTGACGCTCAGGATTCTAATTTTTTAATCACTCGCTACACTCGTTATTCAATTTTAGATTCCTTCGCTTGCTCGGTCATCAAAATTGAGCACGCGGTTAAAAAGCAAGGTTGCACTCTTGTATAACAAATAACTATTGCTCTTCGATAACTGAGTGCAAAAGCCGTTTTTATCCACTAGAGGTTTTTTTTAGGCCCTGCCAATATGACTCTAATCTGCCCGATGGAAAGCATGCAGAATCCAAGAGTGGTGGTCACCATACTCACTGCGAACGCAGGCAATGCAGCATGATGACCCACACCATGGCGGGCTAGTGATGCTTCTGCATCATTGGGCCTCCGATCTCGCACTCATCAACGACAGCACGAACGCAGTCATTTCACAGTGATCTTCTGTGCGAGGGTAGTACCGCCCCGGTCGAGCCGGCCCGTTCTTGCTAAAATCAGCGTGGCTCTACTACCTATTAGTAGTAGAGCCAGCTATTAGAAGCTTGCGTGAAATAGACAGACGGTAACCAAACTCAGTCTCTCTCTCTCTACTCCGATCACGCTTTCCGCCCGTTCAGATGCCTCTTCAGATATATATGTTCTAAGGTTCACCTGGTTGAAAGTATTGAGGAAACAAACAAAAAAAAAACCTTGTGGCAACACTGTGCACTAGAGCACTGCGTACAACGTACAACTACAAACAGCATAATGCGCATCTATCTTGGTATCTGTGGAGCACCTGCCGGACGCCGGTCATGATTTTGATTTGCACCATATTGTTTATTTGTTTTGTTTTGATATTTACATCGCGTGTCGCTATGAGTGCATAGTCAAACGAAGAAACGATGACCTTTCTCCTTTTTCTTATTGAATGTGCCCGATAATATCCCTATCGTAACACACATCATCGTTGTCTCAACTAGACAACAATGAGAGTTTTATGATTTGTTGATATCCATACGTATACTTTCAAAGCCGCACTGAAATGAAAAAATCAAGCGAGCGAGTATCGCTGAACGAGTTTATCTTTGAATTGAAAGCTCTTGTCGATCAGCGACAAAACTAGTAAAGCAAGTCGTCGCTGGCAGTGTGAACATTCAGAGAGCAACTATTAATATATGCATCTCTTTCGTTTACACGGAATGTATATTTATTGTACGTTTCTTGAGCGAGAAAATCGCCGATGGTTGCCAAGGCTAGACAAGCCCTAAGCGTTCACAAATCTCGCTTGGCATTTGGAAGTCATTTACACGCTAGCGTTTTTCGCTTTCATGTGGTTACTTTTTTATCCGGGACCAAATTAGGGGTTTGTAAAACATTACGAAAATACGAAAAAAAAGGTATAATAATAATTATAATAAATAATCTGGACATTTCACACATACACCATCTAGTCCCAAGTTAAGAAGAGCTTGAGTTATGGGTATTAGACAACCGATATAAATCCAAATTTAATTTTTGTAAATACATAGGTACATATTATACTTAGAAACCACCCAAACTCCGAAACAAATATTTGCAGATTATACAAACATGTGTTACGACCCAGGAATCGAACCCTCAAGCACAGCAGTCGCATACACTACCACTGCGCCATCGAGAGATTTTAGGCTGAAAACATTTTCAAATTAATTATTTGCCGTGGTAGAGGACACCTTAATGTAACTTTCGTCAACTAGCCAACTCTACGATAGACGGACGGACAGATAGACATCGGAGGCTCAGTCCCGTATTCACCCTCTGGGTACGGAACACTAAAATTAATGCTTTAGCCTCATACCTATTCCTTGATACCCAACTTCAAATTTCATTTAATTTTATATTGTAATAAATTGTTTGTTTTAACTAATTTTTAAATCCTCTCTTCGTTCGACCAGCCACTCATTTTGAAGACAGAACTAGACGTGCATTCATCGCGAGATCACAGATCTGTGTACTAAGCGTAGCGCGCGGCGCGCGCGCCATCGTATAAACACGTCGCAAGTGGCGAGCGCACGCTTCCTTTGATCTGTGTTCAAAAACCGACACCGACTCGGGTCGGCAACAAGCTATCACAACCTCACGCAAGCCAAGACAAACAGCCCGTTTACACGCTTGTGTATGTGGAGGGTTGTCGAGGCGTGGCACGCGTGTAAACGCACCTCACAACCTCACGCAACCCAAGCCAAACAGCCCGTTTTCACGCTTTTAACCGACTTCAAATGAAATTGAGAACCTTCTCCTTTTGGAAGTCGTTTAAAAAAGGAGGAGGTTCTCAATTCGACTGTTTTTTTTTATGTTTGTTACCTCATGACTTTTGACTGGGTGAACCGATTTTGATAATTCTTTTTTTTTATTTGAAAGCTGGTGCTTCCCGAATGGTCCCATTCAAATTTGGTCCAGATTGAAGTCGGTTTTTTTTTGTTAAAATTTGTAGGTAATTATTACATTGTTTTTCATTTTGAAATACAATACTTCCATACAATAATTTTCATTCGTCATCCTCTCTTACAAAATTTAATATTTATAAAAATATTTTTGTTATTTGTTATTAGTAAACTTAACTAGATATTTATAAAAATTAACTTATTGTTATTAACTAGTAGCATGTGTAAAGATTTGATAATTAAGGTATTCGATACTAATCTTATTGTAATTTAACTTGACAGAAATGAAATTATTGGCCCACTGATGCTATGTATGACACATGCTGATCGCAATGTATACGAAACAACTAGTAATACGTATTTGTTTCGGAGTTTGGGTGTTTTCTATGTATAATATGTATTTACAAAAAAAATGTATACATGGATTTATATCAGTTGTCTAATACACAACACAAGCTCTGCTTAGTTGAGAGTAGATGGTCTTGTGTGTTAGATATCCAAAATATTTATTTATTATTGGAACGAAGTTCCTTATGGGGCGTTGCGGGGGGTTACCCTAGCCGGTAAAAAGCGTCCGTAACGTAAGATGGACGCCTCGGTGTCACAATGGTAGCGTATGCGAATGCTGTGCTTGAGATCTCGGGTTCGAATTCCGGGTCGAATTATGTATATTTTTATGTTCTGCAAATATTAGTTTTTTCGGAGTTTGGATGTTTTCTATGTATAATAGTAGGTATGTGTTTACAAAAAAAAATGTCCGAAATATTTATTTTTGAGTAAATTAAAAAAATTGTATAGCGCAATAATCTGTAAGTTGTATGTAACAAGTACGGAGTAACTCTAGACAGAACTCGCTTCAGTAGAGATTACTAGGTAGCAGCACAAGTCACAAGTTTAGTTTATTTTTATCGATAAAAAATCATAATAAAAAATGTATAGCGCCATCTGCAATTATTTATTTAATAGTAGTAGCCCGCGGCTTCGGTCGCATATATATCAGTTATCGCGGCAAATAGTAGCCTATGTGTTATTCTGATGTATAAGCTATATACTGTAAAGTTTCATCCAAATTCGTTCAGTAGTTTTTCCATCCAACCATACTTACAAACTTTCGCGCTTATAATATTCTCGCTCTAAAGACAGGAACCTCCTGACTATACGTGCCGTGTCTAGGAGGACTACCACAGAACACATATACTCCTAGCGGAGAAGAAGTACAACTTCATACAAAAAAAATGCTAACACGATGCCACTGAAAACTTTCGTGGTGCTAATCAAGCGCGACAAATTTAAACGTATTACACCAAATAATAAATATAGGTATATGTCGCAGGTATATTGTGATATTATAATAAAAGGGTAGATTGTCAATCGACTTCATTTAACTAGTGGTTAAATTAGGTTATTTTTATTATTTCTTTTAAAACAAAAAATAACGCTCACCTAACCTTACAATGTCATTAAAACAAGGTTGTTAAATTGTAAGAAACGAAGTCGATTAAGAATCTACCGTTTTATTCTAATATCACTAGTAAAATTGTAATGTTATAGCTTTGACAATATACCTGCCACATTTTGTATGCATATTGACAAAATAAACAACTTGAACCCTAATAAATAAAACGACATTTTAGACATGATATAATATTTTTCTTTTTTAATTATTTTTAAATATTTATTTACATAAACGGCCCATACATTGACGGGAGAGGAAATCTGTGGAAAGTAAATGAGGGTTCTTCTTTCGAGGTAATGCCGCATTTTGCGCATTTAATGGTATTTCATCCCACCATAGTCACAAATTACAAGCACCTAAAGCGTCAATATCGCACTCAAAATGAATCTTTATACCGAATTAAACATCAGTTCGCACACACATCCAAAAACACAAAAAGCGTCAATTTCGCACTGTCGTCTCTACCTCATAAAATATTACTGGCAGCTTATGGCACACACAGCACTAAACTTTAACAAACGAAAAAGAATAGGATATGCAGAAACTCCAGATTAATTAAACTTGAAAAATAAATAGCTGAACTTTTATGAGCTGTCAAAACAGACAAGTCGCCATCTTTAACAACATGAAACGTCATTTTACCAAAAAACATTCGATCTCTTTTTGTTGTATGGCGCTGTCTCAAGTTTCTAATAAGTCCGCCGTTGGCATTGGCTTACTAGAGAGCTGACCACCCCTGAGGACTACCTTCTGCATCTTGCTTGCCTGCCTTGATCCAACCGTCAATTTTTTTTTTTTTTTTTTTTTTTACGTGAGGAAATCCCCTCGGACCGTCACCCCACCGGGGCTTGCGGCGGGGCGGTGTGTCGGACTCGAACCGACTAAAAAACCACACGGTGTGCCACTCTGCGCCTATGAAGGGAGGAATCCGGGAACTGCAGTTATTAACACGTCCGGACCCCTCCCAGCGCTTGCCCGCACTGAAGCGGGCACCGTCTGCTGTTAAAAACTCTCAATTTAGGTGACGTACGGCTGATCCAACCGTCCAACGTGAACCTCTTAAGGTGTTGGTCGAGGCTCTTGGCTATCAATCCGTGAACAGGTACAACTACCGGAACAATGATCACTGATCACCGAATCTACATTCCAAATATCGACAATCTCGTGAGTATTTCATTTGTTTTTCTTTTCAACTTTCACGAGCTTCTCTTCTCGTCATGAGGAACGGCGATGTCAACAAACATTGCGCGGCGCTTTAATCGATCTATCACCACAATATCAAGCTGATTGGCCACAATAGTCCTGTCTGTGATGATAGATCGATCCCAATATAACGTAGCACGACCATTCTCGAGAACTGGGTCGGGTTCATACCTGTAGTATGGCACCTCTAAATTCACAAGGTTGTATTTAAGGGCAAGCTGTTTATGTACGATCCTGGCTACTTGGTTGTGACTGTGCAAATATTCACCGTTAGCAAGACGAGAACAACCAGAAATAATATGCCTAATAGATTCCCCGGGATGGTGACATGTCCGACAGATATCAACCGTACCATATTTCAGGATATACTTACGATATTTAATTGTCATGATAACTTTGTCCATTTATTATTATTATTATCTTAATTATGTACCTACCTATGATCCACAACAAAGATATATTCAATTGAATATAAGATACTTAGTGGCTGAGTGATCGCAGTTATAGTAATTAAAATTATTATTTTTTAAACTGCTAGAAAAACCCACCAGCCACTAAAACCAATATTTCGCCACTAAATGAAGGAGTCAAAGTATTCAAACTACCAGTTTGAGTGGAAAATCCACTAAGTTGGCAGCACTGGGGCAACGTGTGAGTGCATGCGAGCGCTTGTAGTTTGTGAGCGACTGCCAAGTCATCGCACGCGTGTAAATGTAGCACGAGCGTTTGTGAAGAATTGTAGTTTGTGAGCGCCTGCCAAGTCCTCGCACGCATGTAAACGTAGCATTAGATATATTTATATATGACAATTTAAACTGTCAAATGTCAAATTTTGTTTTGAAAATTTGAATTTCAATTTGAAAATAGTTTGTGTAATTATTTGAAGTACATCCAATGCTAATGTACTATTAATTCCTATCTTAAAAGTAAAGACAAGTGCCGATTAAACTATTTACAACAGATAAAATGAATCAAATGCAGCAAGACCTACAAAATGAACTAACGACCACCAACCAACTGTTAAGATTAATGTAAGTTAAATTTTGCTCGTTAAGATCACCTTTTAATCAATTGTAAATGTTAACAGCGGATATTGAAACAATTCTAGTATTTCATATAATATTTTTTTGCAGATCGATGGAGTTAGAAGAAATTAAACATATAACAAACAATGGGGGAGAACTCGAATCTCATATGAAGCAGGTAATTACAAAAACATTTTTGAAAAGGGTTTTTACTTAACTGAACCTAGTCACTCAGTATATAATACGTTTTAACTGACCTTACTTTATCTATCCTGTACAAGCGAGTTAAAAGGCCCTTAAATTATTGAGTAATAGCAAATTATTTTAATGTCTTAATATTGAATTGGATAGTGTACAGTATTATACAGTGGATATGTATATTGTAGAATATGATATTCTAAAAGTAGTTACCACAATTAAGTTATTTATTAATTGTATGAAAAAAAGGCAAGAAAATATTATGTGCTAAAACATGAATGCAAAAATTTTGTTTCAGAATGCATCTCTAATAAAAACACTGGCTAATCTCCAACAAGTAGATGTGGAGAAATTACCTTCATTCACTCGGAAACTGATAGACATTACAATGCAGTCAAACCAAGATGTCTCTTATGAGCAACACAACACCTTCAGAAATGACTCTGAACTCTCTTCCATAGGACCTAATAATAGTAATGCATCAGCAGAATCCGGCAAAAAGAAGAGGTTATGAGTTTGGCTATTTTTTCTTAGTTACCTAGTAACTTATAAACCAATTTTTTTTTTCTTTAAAAATACTGGCCATTTTATCCTCTTGATGTTTGAAAAAAAAATTGCACCTGAAGGTTGCAAATTAAAGTATAGAGAATGCAGTGTATTAGATTTCATCTCTGTTGGCATATTATCAGTCCAAATTTAATTATAATTGTAACTTTTGTTTTTCTTTTAAGAATATATCATATTTAAATGCTTACAGCAGAGGTAATTTATATCCAAGTAGTATTAGGTCTCCTATGTTATTTGATAAATACAGTACAGATTGACACTGATAGACTGCCTCAGTGGTGTAGTCATAGTATAATGGGTTTGATACCCAAGACCGAGACGGCCAAATGTTTTTAAGATGTATATATTGTTAGGTAGTTTGGGTATTAAATGCTATGAAATATATTTAGCTTTAATTCCGCGAGACAAATATCCAGGTCTGAAAGCAAGGCACAAATCCCACCGTCATGCATACTCACATGCACATATGGGTATCATGCATATGTGCACATACAAAACAAGTGAGAAATAATTAGCATGCCATGCAACCAAACCTATACTCGACACGTGTTTGGAGAGGCAACGTTTACACCCAGGAGAAATAAATGACCTACTTAACCTCACACGTATTTGCATGGAAGGAAATTACTTTAGATTCAATAACGAATACTACCGCCAAAAAGAGGGTCTAGCAATGGGATCACCTTTAAGTCCATTAATGGCGGAAATATTTATGGACTACTTCGAATGTAAATATGTGATATTTTCGTAAATAGTCTAACATATTGGTGTATTTTCGTTATGCTTTAAGGCTATTTTATGAATATTTTGATAAAATTTGTGATTTACAACGGCTTCTAATGTACGCATCTATCCCTTTCACACTCACGGGCGATGCTCATAAGAGAAAACAAGACAAGCATAGTGCTAGCGAACAAAGTCAGTAGCATAATGATGGAGTCGCCTTTACAATTATTTTTTTAGGTTAATTAAAGATTTATGTTTTCCAAAATTTATATAAACCAAATGCATCTAGTGTGGTGTGTTCCTACCATTTTTGTGAAGATGATATGTACAAAACAGAAAAAGAATTCAGGAGAATAAAAAAGACAACCTAACCAACTTTACAGGTAGGTATTATAATCTACTAAGAATATTTAACCGACTTTAAAAAGGGAGGTTATTAATTCGATCTGCATGTATTTATTTTTGTCAAAATTGCAAACAGTTTATAAATGTTGGTCTATAGCTATACCAGATTCTAAACGTGATTACCAAAATTTAAAATTATATGTATGTCCGTTCGTAAATATCTGAAAAACATTTAAGTTGGAATATAAAATATATTTGATGATTACAGTTTAGGTATAGTCCAACTTATGGAACAGTGCAATATAATATGTATAAATACAGGCACGTCACGTAGGTATAGAAGGTCTAATATCTCAGTGGAATATTCAATATTAAATTAATACTTATCATAATTTATAATAAAATTCTATTCAAACTTTTAGCTATCAGAATCAAAAGAAGAAATAAAAATTGTGTGAAGAATTAATTATTTGTTGGTCCATCCAACTACCGTATTGTTTTTAAATCGAAAAGCAACTCCATTTTGTCCATGTTCCAAATAGAAGCGATAAGACGCGAACACACTATTTAATGTCAGTGGAATGTAACTCTCGTTATTCTTTGTACTATTATGTGCTTTATTGTAATACGTTAAGTTTAATTTTTCAATACACTTGTTTTTGGGCATGTGTTGTTTTATTTCTGATTTTTGAAAGAGTCATAAAATTTTATTGTCCTATCCTGTCATCAGACTAAAGGTAATATGTAGTGAATTTAATATGGATTTATTTCCGTCCGTACGTCAATGGCTTAAAGTTAACATTAGGTTAAACTGTATGCCAGTTCAGAACTTTTTTGCTATATCTCAAGTGGTATACATGTACCTAAGTACGTATAGAAGTGTGGACAGTATTTTGTTTAGTTTTGTATGGAACTGTGCATCTATATTTGATCGAAGAAGTTACCCAATAAAATTTTAAAGAAAATTGTTATTTCAGTCTTTTTTTCGAACTTTAATGTTAGTGGTTCAAATGTCAAAAGTCCCTTTATTAGGAAAATGGCAAATTTCTTTATTAATGCAAAGGTGACTTGGTTTATCGTTACTGTGACAAACGAAAACACTTTATTTGATGAATCCTTAAAGAAAATTTTAATTAATATCAATCAGGAGAAAAGTTATTGCAAAAATATATGTTGATCCCTAGACACTTTTGATGTGTGTAGATGTTGTGTTTTTAAATATCCAAAATATAAAATTTATTTTTAGAAAGAATTAAAATTGGAGTGTCTGTTTGTAACATTAAAATAACCGCTTTTTACTCAATGCATACGTATTTATACACGATACATATACTAAAATGTTTTTTTTACAATTTTTGTCTGTTTGTTCTGGCTAATCTCTGGAATGGCTGGACCGATTTAGACGGGACTTTCACTGGCAGATAGCTGATGATATAAGGAGTAACTTAGGCTACTTTTTTAGACTAGCTTTGCTCCGCGGCGTTACCCGCGGTACAATAACCGCGGGTAACGCCGCGGAGCAAAGCTAGTATCCCATATATCCGAAATATAGTCCCTCAATAAATAACTTTTAAAAATAAAAATAGGGTATGCATTTGTATTTACATATAATTTAACTGTAATCTTAATTAAAATAAAACAATAAATAAAGTTGTATACATAAATCCTTTATTTCTTTGTGACTCAATACTTTTACATCACAATTAACTTAGTTAAGTATAAAATCTTTGTTAACACAGTAACATACAATAGGCAACATATTGTAAATTTTGAGCTTTAGATATTTGCAGTAGGCTAGTTACAAATTCACTTTAATATCCTATTTGTATAAATTTTAATTTACTTAGAAGAATAATAAAGCATAACAGTTATTTAGTATAATCTTAAAAATAGTAACAGATTCAGGGTTTTAGAGTTTTGAATTACCTATCTAGTAGTTAATTATAATATTAGATGTCAGAGACAAGCATTGTAGCTCTAAAATATTCGACATCTAACAATTGTTTTTTTACTCTAGCAATAACTCTTATCTCTAAATAATTGGCGCGAGTTACACTATTTACACATCTTTTATTTAGCTTTAGTTACACTCTTGTTTCGGTGACTAAATTAGTTTATGCATTCAATCTTTGACATAACTTAAAAAAAAATATTTACAAGTGCCAACCCTAGTATGTATATTATATATATTTTTTTTTTTTAATATTTACTATGACCTATTTTTCTCAAAAAATGCTTACAGCGAAGTATAGAAAGAGATTTGGAAACTAAAACTCTTTTTACCCTACTATGGTAAGTAGTCCGGGACCCCCGGAACAAATTTTACAAGTTATTACTATCAAACAATTTTTTCGTGAGTGGCTTCATTTGATTTATCGATTGTGGTAGATAACAGAGGTAGCAGGGACAAAAAACTGCTGAGCGTAGGACCGGGATAACGTACGACGCAATTTGTAGGACAATACGCTCAAAAGTTGTTTGTCCCTGCTACCCCTTTTAGCTACTCCAATCGAAAAATTTGTAAGATGAAATGTGGGCCCCTCATTTAAATGAAGCCACGCACGAAAAATTAGCTTGATAGTAATAACTTGTAAAATTTGTTATGGGGATCCCGGACTAGAAGCCAGAAGGAAGGGTGATAGTGTGGAGGAACACCCTGTCATGTCCCTCCAACACAAAGGGAGGATCCTCCGACCAGGCGAGGTGATCATGCCTGGCGGGCCAACTGCCCTGACGGTTGATGTTGGGATGTTGTATATATGATAATATCGGCGCGAGAACTTTCACTGCGCGATTTAGGATTGGTAGTTTCAACTTCGGTGGATGGCGCTGTAGTATATTTCTGTTGCGCTGTATGTGGAAGTCGCCATCACTCCCCTCCAAGACCAGGGGTTGATATATGTTAAGTCAGCTGTCTGTGCTCTATTGCGGAGCATGCCGGTGCCAGGAGTGAGCAGTTCCAGTCGGAACTGAGTGGCTCAAGTTCCAGTGAGTCGGAACTGAATGCCGCTAGTCCCAGTGAGTCGGGGCTGAAGTCCGCAGATCCCAGTGAGTCGGGATGGCGTGCGGTGCGCGGTACTGCGTTGAGGTCCCCAGTGAGTCGGGCGGTTGCTGCGTAATGGCTGGCTGCTGCATAGACGGGAGAGATATTATGCTCTGCTTATATGAACCGTAGCTGCAGTTTGCTGTGCCTAGACGCTGATGAGGCCGTATGGGTAACCAGGCTGGAGCGATCGCTTCCTGCGTGTGAGTTATCCCTGTTTAGGCCGAGGTTGCTGGCTGGCTGTGAGACTTGCTGTGGGAGTGAACATGATGGTGGCATGCTGATGCTGCTTTGAAGGTTGCTTCCAATCACGTCGGGGTCACCACTGTGGAGGAACGGGTGTCATGTCCCTCCAACACGAAGGGAGGATCCTCCGACCAGGCGAGGTGATCATGCCTGGCGGGCCAACTGCCCAACGGTTGATGTTGGGATGTTGTATATATGATAATCGGCGCGATTCAGCCCCCCTAGCCAAGTTGCAAGCGTTCTTCTTTCTGCAATCGTTAACGCCTAAATTCTCGTGTGTCATTGGTTAATCTTAGACAAAGTATTAGCCAATGAAACGTGAGAATTTAGGCGTTAACGATTGCAGAAAGAAGAACGCTTGCAACTTGGCTAGGGGGGCTGGATTGGTAGTTTCTTAGTTTCCTTCGTTACTCCGTAGTTCAATGTAACTTCGGTAGATGGCGCTGTAGTATATTTCTGTTGCGCTGTATGTGGAAGTCGCCACAATAGTTTTGGCGGACTATGTATGTGTTTGTATGTTCCACCGTAGCGCCTAAAACTACTGAACCAATTTTAATAAACGAGGTGTCAATAGATTCGTAATAATGACCCGGGTAACATAGTCAAGGACATAGTGATATAAGATATAATATAATTAAAACAATTGGAAATACAGGGCTGGCATTAAAACTGACATGATTGAAGATTTTAAAAATAAATTTTAAAGGCCATTTCAGTCATCAAACAAAAGTAAAACTTCTCACAAGGGATGTATCTATTTTATAAATGTTTATCCCTACCCCCCTTGCCTCGTTGATAAAGCCATGGTAACAGCTTAAGACTAGATATTCTATGATACAAGAATTAATATGTATATCAATGTTGAAATAGAGCTGCTTTTTCTTTGAACCTCTGCATCCTTTGAGCTTTTTCTTCCGCTTCCCGACGTTTCTCTTCTTGCTCTTGAATAATTTCGTTGTGGAATTTATTGCTTTTGGCTAGTTCCTCGATTTTGGCTTCAAAAAAGTTTTTAGCACCGTTTACTCCTACTTGATCTACGTTTATTTCAGTCAGCCTGGCGAACGCGTCTAGACCGGAATCAGTTTCAAGTTCTCCAGCACGGGCTTTCCTGTAAAATGAGTTAAAACCATGTATAAGTAGGGATCTACAGTGTACAAAACAGCGTTTCAAAATTGACAACAGGATACTTGGTTTCAATTTTAATATAAACATCCTATCCTACTAGTCACACTAACACACTAATATTATAAAGGTTTTTGAGTGTGTATGTTTGTTACTCTTACACGCAAAAACTACTGAACGGATTTGGATTAAACTTTACAGTAATATAGCTTATACATCAGAATAACAGATAGGCTTATATTTGCCGCGATAACCGACATACACGTGGGCGGAGTCGCGGGCAACAGTTAATTTAAATATAAGTACTTATGTCATTTACATTTTTAGTCTACATTTTGATGTTTTTCGTATCATGTACATTTATTTGAAATATTAATTTACTGAAATGCAATTATGTGTTTGGTTAGTAAAGCAAAACGCTGACAAAATACTTGTAGGTATTTCAATTTTAACATCATAACCCAATAAATCAAAATTAAGTACCTAATAAGACAAAGTACGATATGTATAACATTGTATAATTTTGAACAGGGATAGGCAACCAATAAAAGTTGTCTGATTACCAAGTTCTACACAGTAGGTAGGTATACCTAATAATAATTGTGCCGACAATAACATTTAACATTATTTAATAATTTAATACCATATTAATAAAACCAGGATAAAATTATCTAATACAGATACAAAATGTGTTTCCTTTTAGGACTAGGTATTTACTTGTATCTCTGTTATTAAATGTTCATTTTATTTATAGGTACCTACGGTATATCTTTATCACTTTGTATTTATGTATGTACACAGAGTGAATTTTTGAGACGGGACAGTACAGTAAGGGCAGGTACCTTAACCGTTATAGTTACAGGAAAACGCTTTTAGGAGATTATCCATATTTTTTTAAAATATTCTGAACTGCATTTACAGATTTTGGAAAAAATGTACACAAAAACTTTTTTGATGCCAATCGAACCTGTTTCGTATAGGGATCAAGGTCTCTACTGGACCGACTGAGGTTCGAGTACTAGAAATTTCAGAAATCGCAAAAAACTTTTCCCATACATTTCGGAAAAGAGTCAAACCTCTAAATTAGCCCAACTCTTTGTTATGGGTAGATCCGCCATAATCCGCTGTAAAGAATACTGGCTGAAAACTACTTTTTCAGCCAGTATTCTTTAGTTAAAAAGTAAAAAAAGTTATAATTTCAAACTTCGAATTCGATTCAAGTCATTCTTGTTTGTGCTGAGAAAATTCTAGATTGTTAGTTATTTATGTACTTCTTGTTAAAAATATCTTTAAATCGCAAACGCTCGCAAACGTTTGGACTTAATTGAAGCGTAGGTATTTTGTAAATAATAGGAATACGGAATCTGCATTGATGTGGTAGGTACGCGCATAAGTATCCATTGCGACAAGTACCATCAACCATCAAGAAAGGAAAGGTAATTATAAACCTTGTGAAGAATCTCAAATAATATGGTTCATTTATAACAAATGCACTAGTCGCCCCCACTAATTTCGAAGGTTCCCCTCGATTTCTCATCAAAATCTGTTCTTAACGACGAAGTTATCCGCGAACACACATAAAAAAAATATATGTAGGTACTAGCTGATCCGGCAAACTTTGTTTTGCCATAAAAAAAATTGAGGGTATAGAAAATAGATGTTGGTCGATTCTCAGACCTACCCGATATGCACACCAAATTTCATAAAAATCAGTCCAGCCTTTTCAGAGGAGTATGGTAACTAAGATTGTGACACGAGAATTTTATATATCTATATACTTATAATAAAAATGTAACAGGTCAAATTCTGTACATTGAAGATATTTTGAAAATTTTTTTGGAGGGCACTCTGTTATCGATACTGAAACGAAAACTATTTTTTTTTTCATTTTTGGATGTCTGTCTGTCTGTATCTTGGCCGCGCATCACGCCGAAACTACTGAATGGATTCAAATGAAACTTGGCATGATTTGAGTTCATACTCCGAGGTAGGACATAGGATACTTTTTATTCCAAAATTCCGGACGGTTTCCTTGGGAGGGGAGATGAAAGTCAAAATGTGTAATTAATTGTAATTCATTAACGAGTAGTCCGATTGCAATAATTCTTTTTTGTTAGAAAGGAGATACTCTGAAGATTGTAGCATAAAGTATTTAATTTATCACAATCTCTCTATCTATTGGAAAAAAAAATTATAAAGAATTTATCATTACGTAAAACGACATGTAGTGACATCTATTGCCAGCCATGCGTAATTAATAACACTTTGATTAATATATCGTGGAATAATCGTAGAACGTATTACGTATAATTCGGTGTAGCATTAAGTATTTGATTTATCGAAATCTCTCTATCCATAAATTCAGCACGGTTTCCTGGAGAGAAGGGATGAAAGTCAAAATATGTACTTGGTTGTAATTCAATAACACGTGATTTCATTCATTCTTTTTTTGCTAGACAGCAAGTACTTTAAATATTGTTCCGTGATCTATTTATACATATATCACGTATAATAAATCTGTAGACGTTGAGTTTGTCTGTTTCTTTGCTTAAAACAGCGACATCTCTTGGAATCAAGTAACTAACTTTACAATAGGTACGTAATATGATTTTCTTTTGAACGTATAATAAAAATGTGATGTAACAGATCAATTCTGTACATTAAAGAAATTTAGATGTTTTATCGGGAGGGCTCTCTAATCGTTACGCAATGAATTTTGAAAATTGTTTCTAAACCTAACAGCGACATCTATTGGAATTAAGTAACACTAACTTCACAGTAGGATGTACCTATCCTATATACGAGTAATCTATATATGATTAATTTTTAAAGTAGGTATAATTAAAAAAAACCATTAATTCTGTACATTAGAGAAATTTAGATTTTTTTTGGGAGGACGCTCTAATCGATTCTGAACCAAAAACTAAAATACCATAATAACGTTAAATGGTCACTGTAATCCTTTACAGTGACCATTTAACGTTATTATGGTATTTTGGTCCAAGGTCCAAATGTATGAAGGAAGACGACTTTTCAGTAGACTGTATTTAATTTGCTGGTTTTACAGTAATAGATTACTAGAAAAAACTTGCAAAGTTGACAAAACAATTTGTATATCTTCTTCTTCTCTTATATCCTATAAAAAGCGGCCAAGTGCGAGTCGGACTCGCCCATGAAGGCTTCCGCAGCAGCAAGTAGCATAATACAATTTTTATTTTATTTTTATATTTGTGTTGATTGAATGAAAGGTAAATTGCAGTTTACGATTTATGACGTATTAAAAAAAAACTAATTACTAGATTTCGTTCAAACCAATTTTCGTTGGAAGTTTGCATGGTAATGTATATCACATATTTTTTTTAGATTTATCATTCTCTTATTTTAGAAGTTACAGGGGGGTACACACACATTTTACCACTTTGGAAGTGTCTCTCGCGCAAACTAATCAGTTTAGAAAAGTATGATATTAGAAACCTCAATATCATTTTCGAAGACCTATCCATAGATACCCCACAGGCATGGGTTTGATGAAAAAAAAATTTTTGAGTTTCAGTTCTATGTATGGGGACCCCCAAAATTTATTGTTTTTTTCTTATTTTTCTGTGAAAATCTTAATGCGGTTCACAGAATACATCTACTTACCAAGTTTCAACATTATAGGTCTTATAGTATCGGAAAAAAGTGGCTGTGACATACGGACGGACAGACAGACAGACAGACAGACATGACGAATCTATAAGGGTTCCTTTTTTGCCTTTGGCACGGAACCCTAATTATGGTGTATCTCCAAAATTTTTAATCTTCCTAGATGTACCTTGAACCCAAAAAGTTTGCGGAACACTGAATGTACTATGGTGATGTGTGTTACTTCGACCTGAATGCAGACCTCCTTAACAAGCTTGACCGTCTTCTTAATAACTGCATTCGATTTATTTTCAATATTCGAAAGTATGACCATGTGTCTGCTTTGCGTTCCCAGTTAAAATGGTTACCTATTCGCCTACAGTGCAATCATCGAGCACTTACCTTCCTATTTTCATTTCTAAACTCGCCATCCTTACCTACCTACCTTGCTCCGTATTTCCGATACCTGTGCTCTAATCACGATTGAAATCCTAGCTCAGTTAATAATCTGCTTCTCTCATGTCCGTCTCATTACTACGACTTCGTGAACTGTTCCTTCTTTGTTCGAGCAGTAATACTCTGGAATGCGCTCCCGCTCGAAATCAGGATGTCCACTAACCGATATACATTCAAAAATAAAGTACATGAGCTCTTTCTCTATGAACTGGCAGAATTATCTAATCTATAGCTTACCGTTCTTTTTAAACGACTTCCAAAAGGAGGAGGTTCTCAATTTAATCGATTTTTTTTCTTAATGTATGAATGTACACGGATTACTCCTCCGTCAATTTGTGGACCGATTTTGAAAATTATTTTTGTATTCGAAAGGGTATGCTCCTCATGTGGTCCCATGGCCACCATATCTCCTGATATGGCGTGACCTTGAGCGGGATAGCTGCTCTTCGCGTAGAACAAAACAACCGAAGCGTCAGTGACGTCGTTGACGTTCGTCTCGAAATATAGCGAGTGTGGTACCTACTATTACATTTGGCTTGGCACCGACTTCAAACCTATGAATAGGTAGCATATACAAGTTATTTGATACTTTTTAGTTTTTAAGTCGGTTTTTTTAAACGAAGTTTTTTTTCCATTATTTAGTGTATAAATGTTGTATTTATGTATACGTAATCTGTATAATTATGTATATCTACTTATATATGTATGTTTGTATGTATAACGTTGAATATGATGTGATTATTGTAAATTTGAACGGACTTCTTATGTATATAAGATTTCACACACCTGCCTTATAAGATTTCTCCACCACCCGAAGGTCGACTGGAAGAGAATGCTCTGGGCATTAAGTCCGCCGATGTACATTCTTAGTGCATAAAGTTAATAAATAATATATAAATAATCTACATTGTATTTATATTTCCAAAAAAGTGTGTGTGACCAGTTCCTAAAATTATCATCTCAATGTAACTAACACAACATCCACATCTGGTAGTTCTTAAACAGTTTCTAAAAGATACTTTACAATAGGTACGTTATATGATTACTTTTTTATCGTATAATAAAAATGTAAAAGATCAATTTTAAGTTTAAAATACTTGAATTAGGAGTTATAATTTTTAATATAAACAAACATATAACTTAATAGTTATGATAATTTACCAGAAACAAAACACAAAATGTGTGTGAGTGTGTGTGTTTGTTACTCTTTCACGCTAAAACTTCTAAACGGATTTGGATGAAACTTTACAGTAATGTAGCTTATACAGGTTACTATTTGCCGCGAAAATCGACATTCACGCGGGCGGAGCCGCGGGCAACAGCTAGTATGTATATATATACGGTCGAATTGAGAACCTCCTTCTTTTTTGAAGTCGTTTAAAAAGGAGGAGTTTCTCAATTCGACTCTTTTTTTTTATGTTTGTTACCTCAGACCTTTCGACTGGGTGAACCTATTTAGATGATTCTTTTTTTATTTGAAAGCTGGTGCTTCTCGTGTGGTCCCATTTCAATTTGGTCACGTACCTGTAAATCAGTAAAAATTCTCGAAAACTGATTTTATTGTCTCCGTCTTCATCAACCTCCGAGATCATAGCTTTCAGTCCAAGATGGGTCTGTGGTGCTCCCAACCGCTCCATCATTCGCTTAACTTCTGTCAAGTCCAGATATCCATCCCGCCCCTCATCAAATCTGAAATAAAAAATACTATTCATTACTTTCCATAGACGAGGCTTTCTATTAAAGCGTTTAGAGACATGACGAATAACTTTTCCAGATAGGTACCCGATAGCAGTATTAAGAGAAAATCTGTGTTCAATTGCTAAATACTAAAACTAATTGTCGATTATTATAAGATACGTTAAGTTTTCTTAGAAAGCGTTTATGTATCTTATCTTTTACAAAGAATTGTTCTAAGTAGGTAACAGTCGTCGCTAATAATGGGACAAACGACACCGTTACGTTATTCATAGTGTCGTGTATGGGGAATGCTAATTATATACGTATAACATGACAGACTTTCGCTCATTTATGTTTATACCTTCTATTGACGTATTAATTTATCTTGATTTGCATTTGTATAAAGCTCAGAGATTGATATTTTTTTCTTTGATTTGTGTCTCATTACTATTCATGCTTATGAAAGTTACGACAGCGATTATATCACGGTTATATCGTTTAACAGATAACCTTATCTTGTGGATTTATTGTGTATACTGTCAGGTCGATGCCCTGGACGAGCAAGCGACCCGTAATGTTATGGCTGCTTCGTGACAAACGGGGATTTCTCATCCCTGTTTTCTCAAAGGCAAAGTTAGGTTGACGGAACATTGTGTGGTTTGTTATCACACTTTAATATTCGTCACGTCTTGAGGTTTCCAGTCAGCGTAGTACAGCGTCGCGTCGCAGTTAATGTTTTTCGCAATGACAAATCAATGCGGTCGTACTGTTGTGTCATACTCATACTACAGAATTTATAGTAGCTTGTGCTTGGCTTTGGTACCGTAATATAGTTGCAAACGACTAACACACATGACTAAGTTGAGGGCTTGTTTATACGCTCAGCACGTACAAGTTTCACATAAATATATCGCCTACATTTATACATTGGTAATGTTCGCCGTCCAAAACACTGACAGGTCGCAGAAAAAAAAAATGTCCAAATGATTGATTCCAGAAGACGAATGTACCTAATCTAAAAGAGTTTAAATATTTAACAGAAGCTTTTACATTACTTCTGTTGTATTGCGACTATGTTGGTTTTGACTATACCTATTCCTACATTATAAGAAGCATAAGTTGTTGCATAAAGTAGTTTTCTAATAGTGAAAGAACTAATAAAGTATGTTTATTAGTTTCTAATTATATCTGCTATTTACAAAGACTCACAATTTGTTTTAATATAAAAACTAACGTTTTTTTCCTCTTTATAATATATTTCACTAAAATTTATTTTTGTCTAATCAATCTATCGCCGTCTAGTGCTGAACGAAAGTTTCCCGCCAACAATCCCGGTCTTGGGCAGTCCAGATTATGGTTTCCAGATGGCCGGGAAATCCGAGATTGTCCCGGAATTTTGCGTCTTGTCCCGTGTCCAGTAATAATAAGACCTTATTGACCCGGATTCTGAAAACCTACAAACTTTGTAACAACATAAACTAACAACGAATTTCCCACGATATTGAATATATAGTATAGGTCCCATGTCTGAAAACTGTACTATGTAAGGCGCTTCCGAAATAACACGTCCACAAAAGTTACTAATCTAAAGAAAGTAGTTAGTTTTGTTCTTTCAATTCTAACAAGCAATGCCTTTTGCGAAAGAGTATTTAGCCAACTGAATAGTTTATAGACTACAGAGCGAAACCGAATGTCCATGAATTTAATCAAACCGGAACTGCAGACTCCTATCAATTTCGGCGTGTCTTGGTCTTGCTCAGAAATTTTGTCAGTTTTGCAAAGCTTTGACTAAAGAAAACTAATAAAAATGGCAAAATTCAGTGATTAACAAGATATTTTTACTAAGATCACGACCGAGCGACCCGACAGCGTTGTCCTTTTTTTTAAGAATTGTCCCGGATTTGATAAGTTTCCACTCCCAGTTTCTCCAAATCGTCAGTCTATCGGGCCGCAGGTCAGTATTCAGTAGTCAGTAAATCTAGTACTAGTTTTTGCGCGCGGCTCCGCTCGCGTGTATGTCGGTTATCGCGGCAAATAGTGTTATTCTGATTTATAAGCTATATTACTGTAAAGTTTCATCCAAATCCGTTCAGTAGTTTTTGCGTGAAAGAGTAACAAACATCCATCCATCCATACTTACAAACTTTCGCGTTTATAATATTAGTAGGATGGACAATCAAACTTTAAAAACAAAAACATGACAGTATTTCCTTGCCCACGTAGACAGTTCCTCTGATATCACTCATATCACCTACCTATCTCATATTACAAATACAAGTATATATAAACCTATTTGCCTAAAAGGAGTTAAAGTGTAGTTTATCCTTATATATAATTAAGTTAAACTTGTATTTAGTTTATTTGCACATCGACATAAATACGAATACTTTATGAGCGTATTTATAACAGTTATCTTTATTCGCTATTTATATATAAAAGACCTTGTTCTGATTTTCAAGCCATCATTATTTATGTTGCATTGCATCCATTTCCAATTCTCCTTCGTTATGTCCGATCAAAGCAGACATAGCCTAGTACTTAGTAGAAACTTGTCAAATTGTGACTGCACGGATGGCGAACTGATTTAAGATCGCTACGCGACGTTTTCTACTACGCTGAGTGTCGTGGGTTCAAACCCCACATGAGAGACCACTTTGTGTGATTCACAAATTGTTGTTCTGAGTCTGGGTGTTCTTTGTGTCCGTTTCATGAATGTTTGTAAAGTCAATCGTGTCACAGGATTTATTCCGAATGCGGGAGTAGTCCTTAAAAAAAAAGAAATTGCCAATAAGGCTTCAACGATGACAATTTGATTCCCAATAAATAGATTAGCAAAGTGACACACTGACACACATAATTTTTAACCGACTTCAAAAAAAGGAGGAGGTTTCTCAATTCGACCGTATATATGTTTTTTTAATGTGTGTTCGCGGATAACCGATTTTAATGATTCTTTTTTTAATGCCAAGGAGATATACCAACGGTGGTACCATGATAAGGACACTAAGATCTGATGATGACTAAGATCTAAGAGAAATCGAGTCGAACCTGGAAGTCGGTTTTTATTTTGTTAAAAATTTTGCTTGTTAATTGAAATGTTAGAAGGAAAGTTAAAGGCTAAAAACCTTCTTTTATAGTGAACTTCCTTTATTGAAACGGTCGTTTAAAATAATATTGGAAGGACCCATGGAGGTAAAAGGCAGCACAAACTAGCTATTTATTTTGTACGGCATAGTTCTGGCTTTGTGTTTAAATTAATAATATTAATATGATAATGATAACTTTGTTGTCAGTTATGTACGATAACGGTTACGTAAGGTGTTACCGTGTTAGAGTTTAAACAGCACTTGCGAGTTCTTATGGTATTATTTAAAATATTTGTCTTGCTCCTATAGTCATACAGAACTATAATACAATACATAATATACAATTCCTTGGCTTCCATTGAACAAGATTTGCGGTACCGAAGAACAAAGATAATGTTCCTTTGCGGCTTAACTTTAAGTATTTCAAAATACTCCATGTTCGAAATTGAAAAACGGAACTATTAAACGGTCTATAAAATTATTTTTATATATTACACTAGCTGACCAACGCAACTGCACGTCTGCGTCTCTTTGCAATCATGCTGGACTACTATTGGTCTAAGCGTGATGTTAACTATCCTATCTTAGACACTCCAACATGATACACATTAAAAAAATCACGAAAATCGATTAGATAGGTTCGGAACAACGTGACACGAGAATCTATATCTATACTAATATTATAAACGCAAAAGTAACTATGGATGGATGGATGGATGTTTATGAGTTATTTCACGCAAAAATTACTGAACGGATTTGGATGAAACTTTACAGTAGGTAATATACCTTATACACCAGAATAACACATATTTGCCGCGATAACAGATATATACGCGGGCGGAGCCGCGGGCAACAACTAGTCTTATACGAGTATAATAGACTAGCTGACTCAGCAAACATTGTTTTGCCGATGTGGGGCACCTTATCATTCAGGGGCTCAGATCAAATAAAAAAAGGTAGATAACGCACCGCCTTGTTTTTGTTGAAGCAGAAAAAAGGCGCGTAGTTCCAAGTAAACACACGCGTTACGCTATAAACTACGCTACTTTTCGTCAGTATCGTATAAGTTGTCGATACTTGTACGATACTGACGAAAAGTAGCGTAGTTTATAGCATAGGTAGTTTGAGCTTAGGGGTATGAAAATAGATGTTGGCCGATTCTCAGACCTACCCGATATGCACATAAAATTTCATAAAAATCGGTCCAGCCGTCTCGGAGGAGTTTGGTAACAAACTCCGCTACACGAGAATTTTATTTAATAGATATTAATAACCCAAATTCGGAATGAAGTTGACGCAACAATAGCAAAAGACAAACATGGAGATAGGTAGGAGGTAGTTACTGCATTCTACTCTTAAACATTTTGCATGCCTTGACCTGTCCGACTTTATGCTAATAATGTTAGCGTAAGATATAAACTAGATGTCTTATATTTGCTATACTGTTCAATGGAGTGGCACAACCAAGGTCTTATGTCCCCCTTATTTTATTAGCAACTGACTGTGATATGATGCGTAGATTGTAGATAGGTACGTAACATATCACGGGCAGCACATAACACTATGATTTATTGTATCCTCATGTTTATTAGACGTGTGTAGTTATGAACAATTAAGGAAACAGTATTCTATCTTCCTTAAGGTTTATGCTTTTCAAAATTATGTTATGAGGTCTGTAAAATCTAAATGTGTAACCACAAAAGCAACCTTAAATGTATATTGCAGTTAGTCATGGATAAGTAAACAGGTAGCAAGTAGTAAATCACATTGTGTTAGTCGTTTCAAGGCAAGAGAAGGCTATTCTTGCTACTGTAACTGACATGTCTGACATACATACTTTACATAAGTATTAAAGAGTACCTAAAAGTGAGTATTTATTTTCTAAAAAGTAGTAAAATTAAGTATTTTAAAATATTTTCTGCGAAATATGATAAATTACTATCGATTAATTCTTACGAATCGAATAAATAGGGTTCACATGTTCACGAAACCAATCTTATCAAATCTATTACACATTATTGAAACCTATAAATAAGCACGAAAATGTATGACATTGTTTCATAATTTATTATCGGTACCAAGAAAAGTAGAGTTTACAGGAATAAAAGTTTATTGGCTCAAAGTATGGAAAGCATACTCATTACTCATAGTACTGAATAAGAAGAAATAAGAAAGTAAGCTTATGGTGGGTCATGAATTCAAATGTATCGATAGTACTGAAAATAATATTCTGTTATAAACGTTTCACGCATACTATTTTATAAGTGTTTCTTTTGCATTTTTATGGCTGCATATTTTTTAATGTGCACTATTTTAATAAAAATGATTCTTAACTAGTTCCTACTGTACCTACGCAACGGGAGTTCCCGGTAGTAAAAATATAGAATATCAATATTCGCTGCGGGAGTCATTGACTCACATGTGTTTAAAACCACAACCAATACCACAGAACAACTAATAGTACTAACACCAATACTATGCCAATATATATAATAGTGACAATACTATGATTTTAACATTATACAATTATTCTAAAGAATGACTTAAACGAAAATGAGCCTACAATGGTAATAATTGTTTTGAAAAAACAGCAATGACTAATACACACATCAAAAGTGTCTAGGGATCAAGCATTTTTATGCGGATTTCTTGAGATTGAGATGTGGCTTTGGCCCTGGCCTGCTCAGTCGCCAGACTTGAACCCGATTGAGCATGCATGGGATATGCTACAGAGAAGAGCTCTGCCGAATATGGAGGGTATTCAGTCGCAAGAAGACCTTTTTTTGTTGTTGCAACGAACATGGGCGGCCATTCCACAGCGTGATTAGGATGAACTCATTTTGAGTATGCCAAACCGATTCTTGTGTTGTTAGTGTTCGCGGTAGAAACACGGATTATTAATTGTTTAAGTTACCTAATAAAATTTTAAAGGAAACTGTTATTTCAGTCTTTTTTTCGAACTTTAATGTTAGTGGTTCAAATGTCAAAAATCCCTTTATTAGGAAAATGGCAAATTTCTTTATTAATGCAAAGGTGACTTGGTTTATCGTTACTGTGACAAACGAAAACACTTTATTTGATGAATCCTCAAAGAAAATTTTAATTAATATCAATCAGGAGGAAAGTTATTGCAAAAATATATGTTGATCCCTAGACACATATGTTGATCCCTAGACACTTTTGATGTGTGTATATGTAATTGTTCACAAAAGGAGTTATCGTTTGTCAATTAACAATGTGGTTTGTCGAACTCTCACTGGAAAACTCACTGTATTTTTGATAATAAATTGGTAGTTTTTAATGTATTATCATATATTCGAACTGCTGTTTAAACCTATAACGGGTCGGGGACTGACCGACCGTATTATATTTACGAGAAACGGTGTTTCCCGTGCCTCGGAGAGCACCTTAAGCCGACGGTCCCGGTTGTCATGAAAATCTATGGCAATCGTTATTGGAAAGTCAGTGCCCTCAAATATACTGAGGGTTGCGGAAAACTGCGTAAAAACTGATATTCAGGTAAAACCGGTTGAACTAGTAGCCGACCCCAAATCTTGGGAATAATAGATTTGAATTTTGGCTTAAAACTTTTCAGCGATCGCGATCCCTGCAGCTCTCCGACTACAGAATGTATTATCACATGGAAGTTCATGGAACTTAATAGAAATATTAACTGCTTGCCTCCTTAAGAAGAACTATAATAGTTTCCATTACACGAATACGAAGAAGATGTTGCCCGAATACTAGTAAGTCTTGAACAATAAATAAGGAAATAAGTTACAATATAATGATATCCTAAACTAATTAATTGACGTAAATATTAAAATATAATAATTATGCCATAATTGGCAATAACATGTCCGTCGTTGTAAGACAATACTCGAATGTACACCTCGACTATCGGTAAATATTGATAGTCCGTATTTTATTTGTGTCGCGATTATCATTTATGGCCTAATAAAATAACTATGTCTTGGAGCTATACAATAAAACACACGCTTAAATGGTGCCAATGGTAATAAAATTTCATCGTTATATACAAGTCTCCACGCCAGTAATGAATTTCACAACCTTTGCACTTCTGCGAATTCATCGAAATTAGGTCCATTAAGTAATTAAACATTGACATAAATAGTTCGATCTCATTAAACTTCGAGGAACGTCAAAAGATGCAGAATTAGGGCCAGCCTGTATAAACACGCAATCAGTTTATGTACTTTTGTCAGGGCCGGATCTACCATATGGCTTTTTGGGCTTAAGCCCAGGGCCCCGTGGATTCCAGGGGCCCCCAGCTAAGTCAAGTTAAAGAAAAAAAAAGACGATAATGCGTGTCAAATGGAACGGGGATTTCCCCGTCACACGTCGTGGTATTTACGGATGACAGTATGTTTTCTTAAGTTTCTAGAGCTGTAGATACTTGCTGCTTCAACAATTTTACACGTTACGATTTAATATTTTAATAACAATTTTGCTCACATATTGAATAATTTAACATAGTTTTTATTCCTCTTACGTGATTAACGTTAAAACTTAAAGTATTTCTAAATACCATGTGATAATAACGATGTTCTACTAATTATACCCACATAAAGTTTTTTTTCGTTCGAGAGTGAGTAAGCATACTTGGCTCATATATTTTGCTTCCAGGCCAGGCTAAAAACAAAAAATGTGAGCTATAATACGGGGGAATTCCCGCCGCTTATCACCTTTTTTATATGTATGGCCCACCAAAATGACTCTACTCTGTCTGATGAAAAGCATAAGCAAAATCCAAGAGTGGTGGTTACCATACTCATTGCGAATGCAGACAATGCAGCATGGCGGCCCACACCATGGTGGCCTAGTGATGCTTCTGCATATTTTAGTCTAGTCAACAAGTATGGAACTTGTTGACTATTTGGGCCTTCGGTCTCGCACTCACCAACGAAACACGACAGCACGAACGCTTTCATTTTAAGTTGATTTTCTGTGCGAGGGTCGGTCGAGCCGGCCCGTTCGTGCTGAAATCAGCGTGGCTCTACTACCTTTTTTGCGATTCTGTTCTCAGTCCCAGATCTATCTCATAATGATCAGTTAACTATCGTGCTTCGATACTGTTTTCGGGGAAAAGTGTACGAAAGATGTATATCGTTAATTAAACTTGGTTGTCATACTAGCTTACATTTATTTAATGTTTTACAAGACTTTTTGAAAAAAATGGATTACCACTGGATAACTGTAGGGGACAGTCAAACGGTCGTGCGGTCCATGGCCCTTTATCGAGCCCCAGTATTGGCGGCGGCCCTGAGAGCCAGCACTGTCGCACTCTTACGACGACCGAAACGAGTGCTGGCCATCAGGATCATAAAGGGGTACCGCACGATATCTTTTAAGGCGGCAAGTCTCCTGGCCGGAACTCCACCATGGGACCTGGAGGCAAAAGACCTTGCGGCTCTTTATCAGTGTCTCAAAGAGGCGCGGAAGTTGGAAAGGTCTCCTAAGATTCGAGAAATCGAAGATCAGAAATCCCAACTCCGCCAGGTCATCGTGGAGGGATGGAAGAACGACTTGGGCAACCGAGCGCTGGGCACGCTGTTATTGCGGTGGTAAGACTCGTTATGGAGGATTGGCTTGAGAGCCATTACAGGAGCTTCTCATACCGGCTGACGCAGGTGACCACTGGAAAAGGATGCTTCGGCAATCACCTGTGTCTGATCCGTAAGGAGCCAACGCCTAAGTGCCTGCGATGGCCAGAACGTGGACACGGCGCTCCACACGCTGGCAGAATGTCCGGCGTGGGGGGAGCCGAGGCGCGATCTCGTGGTGGCCATCGCAGTGGGGGTTCTCTCACTCAGTAACATGATTGCGGCCATGTTACGGAGCGAGAGTGCGGGGAAATCCGCAGTCTCTTTCTGCGATCAAGTTATGCTCGTGCAGGAGACGGCGGAGCGGGACCGGGACAGGTTTAAAACTCTCCTGGTCCGCCAGGCCCGAGAATGGGCTCGGTATCGCAAACGACTCAGACGCCGGTGGTCACAAAACGATCTCCGTCCTCCATAACCGCAAGCCTGGGGCTGGCAGATGAGGCCACCTGTCACACTAGCAGAAGCAGGCCGGGGTGGAGGCGCAAGCGCTTTTATGTAGCAAGAGAACATCGGGGTTCGTGCTCAGGAGGGAGCCATCTACAAAACCTAGGTGGCCCGTGGTACGTCGAGCTTCCAGGGATTTCCTTTCGAGGGTGCACCTGGTTCCCCGGCTCCTGGTACCCGAGGCGGCGTGCGGTTTTAGTCGGATCGAGTCCGACATGCTAGCAGTCGGTGGTATCAGGGGGATTTCCGCACAGAAAAAAGGACACAGTCAAACAACAACGCTGCTAATATGGCGGGTCGTTACAATGGTGTAGAAGCAATTTTAGAACAAAAAAATAAATTTGCGGATTACGTGCCATGTGCTGCACATTCTCTTAACCAAGTTGGTGAAGAATCTGTGAAGGTTGGAACCGAAATCGTAAACTTTTTTGAGAAGTGCGAAAATATATGTTTTATTTTCTACTTCAACCCATAAAGATAGGAATTGTTAAATTGTTAAACAAAACTGATGTTTACGTTAAAATGTTTAAGTCAGACTAGGTGGTATCGCCACTACGATGCTGTTAAAGCTTTAAAATGTAACTATGATGACATTATGAAAATTTTGATAAGTTTCAGCGAAAATAAAGAGGAAAAAAGCTGTTTTTCGAAAAGAGGCAAGAAATTTATTTAACAAACTGGCAATTTTGATAATTTTTATTGGGAAGAAATTATTGAAAGATTTAATTCAGTTAATAAAAGATACAGAGTCCTGGTTGTGTAGAATATAAGTTAATTGTGTCATTAAAAGAGATCATAAGCTAAAGGATTACAAAGAAAAAGCCAAAAACTAAGTATAAACTACAGACACATTACTATAACTAAGAGACACATTACATCAAAGTATTCTGATAATTGTACTGATTGTACAGAGACTTTTTGTCCAGAAAAGTTTAAAATAGACACGCTAAACGTTGCACTGAGTAAACTGAATGCGAATTTAAGTTTATGAGACATGTAGAAAAAAAATAATTAATGGTTTTGCAAGAAAATATCGTGCTACACATTGATATAGAAAGCACACGTAAGGTTATCGACTATTATCCCGTTATTGTGGATGAATATTTAATCAATGAATGCATTGCATCATGAGCAATTAAAAACTTATTTGCTTCAGTCGACAGAGTCCTATTCATATTGCGTAAACAATTTTGGGATTATTTATGACAAGAATTTTAAAAATATATTTAGCCATACTAATCACAAGTTGTGAAGCCGAGTGATGGCATATATAGGCTTTTATCCGTTTTGTCCATAAATGTTAATTTCACTAAGAATTTAGAATGTGAGAAGCAAATTAAATTAAATTTGCCAAAGGAAAGTGCAGAGAGTTTGCTTTATCATTTGTCAATTTAATTAAGATTGTACTTATTAAACACTAAGCCCTAAGGCATAATATATTAAAATACAAATTAAATATTTTATCGTTTAATTTTTATCCTATATATTTGAGTAATTGTTTGATTGATGACTGCCAGATCTAGTGGTTTAAGCGGTCGCTACGCCGCTTTTCACTGCGCCAAGTGTTGTGCGTTCAATTCCCACATGGGAATACACTTTGTGTGATCCACAAATTGTTGTTATAAGTCTGAGTGTTCTTTGTGTTCGTTACATGTATGTTTATAGAGTCCCCCTCGACACAGGATGTATATTCCTGATGCGGGAATTGTCTTTAAAAAAAAGAATTTGGTGGGCCCCTAATTAGTATTAGCCCAGGGCCCCCTAACCTCACGGTCCGGCCCTGACTTTTGTACTGTGACCTAACAATAAATTTCGTAAGCGCAATTTAAAGTTTAGCGAGTATAAGTCGAATGCAGCATGCAGTTGCATGCAGTATATCTGTTCAGGCCCACCCAAGGTACACAATAAGAAAAAGAGGGCTTCTAAAGCAAATCAAACGACATTTAATAATAAAATAGGACAATAATTTCTTTCAGATTAGATTAATTCTTAAACTCCTGTTTGGACACTCCTTAGTTACTATATCAGTGATAAGATTTAAAAGTTCAATGTCTCTTATATTATTGATCAACACGAACAAGCCAATTTATGAAGAAACTGTAACGTCACATTGCCACCCCTGGCCCATATTTTGGAAGCATTGTTCTTGCTGTGGAGACGCTACATAACCGCTGTTTTAAGAATGAGGTCGATGTTATATTTATATTGGCCGAAAGTATACATCAACCTTTGGCTTCGCAATAGTTGATATCTCAATTACTTTTGTAGTTCAAACCGTTCACATTCTTCGTTGTTTAAATTAAGTTCATGTGATCAAAATGTGTGCCATATTTTTATAACGGTCTATTCTTTAATATGCTTGTCTTAAGGATAAGGTCTAGACGTTATCAACAGTCATTAAAAGATATTAGGTTTAATTAGTAACTCGGTTTAATTTCGAACATGTACCATCTTTGCATAGATAATACGGACTGCAGATGTTACATGATCGAAAACATCGAATAATTTTGGTTACGTAAACATGTTTCAATTTAAAATTTGGTAAACTGCCAACGAACCTTAATGAATTCATTTTTTATTACTATAAAATCGTTTCATTTTATAGCCAGATATGTGATGGGTATCCATAAATATCGTCAGTTCTACCCCGTAAACTTCAACTGGTAAACTTTAAGAGAATCCTCCGCCAAACGGTTTGGCGTAGGATTCGTTTAAAGTTTTCCTTCTCTTTGCAGAGCTGTTTTTCTATTTAGTGTACTCCTTCATTGGTCTCTTACAAAACCCACGGTATTAATAGGGATATTGACTCTCCGTATTCTTAGGGGCCGTTCAAGAATTACGTAAGCAGATTTATTACAATTATTTACCCCCCACCCCCCTTGTCAGCAAAAGTAAGCAAAGCTCTTACCCCCCTCCCATGCTTACGTAAACATTACTAAATAATTAAATATTTTCGATATCTAACACAACGCCATCTAGCCCCAAACTAAGCTGAGCTTGTATTATGAGTACACAAAAATAAGCAAAGCCAAGACCCCCCGCCCCCTATAGTGTTTACGTAATACTTGAACGGCCCCTTAATCCGTCATTGGTATTTGAGTTATGACTTAACTAATAAAAATAACTCAAAGTTAATTTAAATTATAGCAGTCTGTTATTCACTGACGCAAAGTTTCCACTTGCAGTAACCTTAAACCTAAACCTAAAACTCTCTATTTACATATTAATAACACATTTTATCTTTGCCTATAACTCGCTAAGAGTATGACCTCTTAGCGAGATTACTTTTTAACATTTTTATTGATTTTCTAATATAATTGCTAAATGAAGTTAAAAGATTTTTTTATATATTTATTTCCACAGAAGACTAACATCAAACGACAGCATATTTGCTGTCGTGTTCCGTTGGCTAGTGCGAGACCGGAGGCCTAATGATGCAGAAGCATTTCAATAGGCCGCCATTGGTAATGAGTATGGTTACCACTGCTCATAGTCATTTTGGCAGGCTCAAATATGTATCTAAAAAATAATAATTCAGTTCGCGATTGTCCGAGATTATCCGAGATTGTGGGCCTCGCCAGCTCGAAAGCTAACTAGTGTAAGTATACCAAATCTCGCAGAGCACGTAAGTACACTGTATTGCAACCGCAAATTGTAACATTGTTGCACCACAGGTAGGTATAACGTTAATTGTGTGTGAAACGAAACTTTACTAACCGTGTGATCATGTGATTCTTTTTGTTCATGTTATATTATACAGAGTTTTCTAGCAATATTTCATACAACTGACAAAGTTACGATAAGTGTAATAATAATTGATTTTCTCAAAAATACTAAGCAGGGATAAAAATGTTTGAAAATGTCTCGCAATTAAACTTAATCGTTCATTATTATTTTATTTATAATTTCAATTTGTTACTCAATTTTTTTTAACAAAGCCCTTAACGAGCTTCGTTACTTAGAGCTTTTATCGACCACCTTAGTAGGTACTGTGATGTGATCTTTACAAATAAAACAAAACATGATTAAAGCGTGAGTAGGCTATGGTCTCGACTTATAAGTCGTTATCAATTCATGTTAGCTAAAAATACTGAACTTGTTTAGTAAATTATACATTTTATACCTGTCATAGAATTAATACTCGTAATTCAAAAGACTCAAGTGACGAAACTAGTGCGTATCATCTTTCCTTTGTTTATTTGTCAAGTTACAGAAATCTCCTCTTTTTGTTGTAAAAGTTCTTTATTTTATATTTAACGACGTAACTTCTTTTATTGAGTACCTATAATAAAAATAACCGTATCTAATGACTAGGAGTAGGAATAATTAATTATCAACACTGAACTCAGTGGTTATCAATAATTGAATCAAAGGAAAAAATATTTATCATCTATAAGGAAATTAATTGCTAATGTGGTTTTTGTTGTACAGCGGGACTTATTCAAGATAAAATTAAATTTTAAAAGGTTACGTTACCTTCTATTTCCCGACGAAGGCGTCGCTAAACTCACACTAGTTCTACACGTTCGAAATGTCGGGAAATAGGAGAGAACGCTTTTAAATAATTTTATCGCGAATAAGTCCCACCGTACAACAAAATTGTAATCTCTATATTTTCTTAGTGTTTTTTTAAAGACAGAATTTTTTTTTGAAATACATCTTGTGTCGCGGAGGACTTTACAATCATACATGAGAGTTCATGAGACTGACACAAAGAACACCCAGACTCAGAACAACCATTGGTGGATCACACAAAGGTATGTAAGGATTGAACCCCCAACACTCCGCGCAGTTGAAAGCGGGGCGTGGCGACTGCTTGAACCACAAGGCCAACTGTGCAGTCAAAGTTGGCTTTATTTACACAAGATGAAACTGGTATTATTATGAACTAGCTGAGTGTGTTTGTGTGTGTGTTTTCGTATATAGTAGCCTAAGTTACTCTTTATATTATATCATCAGCTATCAGCTATATGTCAGTGAAAGTCATCAAAATCGGTCCAGATTATTAATAACTGTCAAAAACAACGAATGAACAGAGTATAAATATACATAAATAGGTATATTGTGATATTTAGGATTCACATTCCGATAACATGATGTAATTTGACTATGTTTATTTATTATTTATGCAATTTAATTTGTTACTTATATAATACTCATCTGTCTCGAGTTCGTGAAATAAACAAATTTGAAATGGCCGGAAGCAGACATCTATTCATTTGACAGTTTTTTTGCGTCTAACTTCAAAACGTTCTCTTTAAACATTTTGATACTCGTGTAACATAAAATACATTTTTATTAAACATTGTATAAATACGGGGGCACGCTAATTTTTAAAAGTTTCCATAATGACAATCCACACAAACCCTCTCCCGAGCCCCTTACCACTGTGTTTTGAGAAAAAATCGAGGATTTGGTTAAAAAATTAATATATTTCGATAAAAACGTAATCTTACATTTTCTTAACAACATAAAAAATGTAACTTTCGTTTTCATGGCCAAATAAATAATCGCTAAAATCCGAATAATATTTCTAAACTAATCCAAAAGTTTCATCATTAATTGTGTTTCACTGGTGAATGCAAAACCGGGGGCCCAATGATTCAGAAGCATCTCAATAGGCCGCCATTGTGCGGGTCACCATGCTGCATTATTCTCGCAATGTGTATGGTGACCACTACTCCTGGAATCTGCTCATGATTTCCATCAGCAGAGTAGAGTCACTTTGCTATCGTCTACATACCAATGTATGTTTCCAAGGGCTAACATGTCATTGCGTGCATTAGAAGGTCACGCGTTCTGGAACTGGTCAGTGACGGATAAGGACTACTCTGTAGGGAATATAATATTCTATACCGACAGTCATGTCATCACCTACAGTGGAGGCACTCAGATCCCTGTCCTCAAAGCAGCTTTGAGCCCACGGGATGGATGCAATGTAATCGCACATTACATCCCAGACAAGGAGTGCCATAATCGCCTTTTTGTTGCCACACGTCGTGGTAAGACAACAAGAGGCACCGCGGTGGAGACCAGGTGGTGGCCGGAGAGTCCCAGAGGAGCGAGGAACGTCATACCATACTGGGCTGGGTGACTAATCACCAGTAGGTCTAGCAATGAACTCGACATGTCTGGTATTCTCCTGAGCTGGAGTACTAGCTGGGTGAGGCAATGCATGGACAATTCGACCTGCGTGGTCAGTTTTGGAAGATCAAAACTAGGACTCGTGGTGTGGGTCAAAATCTTCCGAAAAGCACCAGTTCGGCGGTCGGGAACTGCTCCTACGCTTTATCCGTTGCTTGGACCGATAGAGGCGATGTATATCGGGTCATAGAGCCAAAATCCACGTGCAGCCAAAAGATGAAGGAGCACACAGCCGGGATAGTGAAGATATGAAGAAGAATGAAGATATATGGTGGCAGGGCAGCGTATTTGTATCTCCGTTAAGAAAAGCATGGTCGGTCGTGCCGTCTCAAGATGGTGGTGGACAGCGCTAAGGTTTGCATGAGTAACCAACGAAACACGACAGCAGGAATCGAATACTGTCATTTTAGATTGTTATTCTGTGAGAGGATTTTAAATGTAGTCATAATTTAATCACTTTCACTTGAAGGCTAGTTTGAATCACTTTTTGTTGAAGCCGTCGAGGATAAATTAGCTAAATTAGATAGTCAATAAATCTTACCATTTGTTTAATATTCGAATGTGATTTGAACATTATCAAAAATTTTATTTATGGATTTACAGCACGAAAGGCATATTTCGTGAGCATTCGATTTTCTCATAGTTTGGTCACATTATTTATAGTGAAACATTAATATTGTGCGTGATAAACTTCAATTACAAATAAACTAAGTGCCAGAATACTTACTTTAACTGCTCACATATTAAAGTTTATTTGATTTCAAGGTCTGTGAAAGTGAAATGTCCAAATATTAGTTAGACTAGAGTTAGTTGGTTGGACTAACCTAGACATAAGTTGGGAAAGGATTTTGTCATTAAATTGTGTAAAAATGAATTTTTACTTTCTGCCACTCCACTCAAATGCTTTTGCCTCTGTCATCTAATTACAACCTTACGTGTTAAACTTTAATTCGGAACTGGAAGTGAGCAATGTTTTACTCATTTGTGTAGTAAGAAACGCAAACTCGTCATATAGGAAATTATTACGAGTTTATAGTCATAGGAAGCCGACCACCTGTCTCAGTATCCTGAGAAGTAGGTAGTATGTTTGTATGTCAATGTTTACTCACGAGTTGATTCATCGCCATAATGACCTACTACATGTTGGTTCATTGATTAATATTTTAAACGGAAGCGTATAATAAAACAGTCCAAAGGGTCGATTCGACATATTACGAGTTATGAATGACTCACGACTGATAACTTTGATTTTAATATTAAATCATCAGAATTTTATTCACGGTTTTAAAAGAATTCAATAATTTATTGAGAATCATTTTATGAATAACACTTAGAGATACAATACAAAAATGAGTTTAGAATGCTGAGATCCTGCAAATGGAACTATTCTCAATTTTTTTTTTTTTTTTTTTTATGTATGGCCCGCCAAAATGACTCTACTCTGCCTGATGGAAAGCATAAGCAGAATCCAAGAGTGGCGGTCACCATACTCACTGCGAATGCAGACAATGCAGTATGGCAACCCACACCATGGCGGCCTAGTGATGCTGCTGCATCTTTTAGTCTAGTCAACAAGTGGAACTTGTCGACTAGACTATTTGGGCCTCCGGTCTCGCACTCACCAACGAAACACGACAGCATGAACGCTGTCATTTTACGTTGATTTTCTGTGCGAGGGTAGTACCGCCCCGGTCGAGCCGGCCCATTCATGCTGAAATCAGCGTGGCTCTACTACCTAAATTTTTACTCTACTACCAATTTATTTAGAGAACTAGCTGTTGCCCGGCTCCGCCCGCGTGTATTTCGGTTATCGCGGCAAATAGTAGCCTACGTGTTATTCTGATGTATAAGCTACATTACTGTCAAGTTTCATCAAAATCCGTTCAGTAGTATTTGCGTGAAGAAGTAACAAACATACACACTCACAAACTTTCGCCTTGTGATTGTGGTGTGATTATGATTACAAACAGTTTAAACGAAATTAAATGAGAAAATATGTGTACACTTTTAAAAGTTGAAGAAATAACTTAAAACCAAGTGACTTAATCAGAGCAAAAATTATAGTAGCAACGAGTTTTTGAGGACATCATCGGACATCGGTCAAGTTAGTAAATATTAGCATGTTATTAGCAGGCCGCGGTAGGTCATGCACGCGGTACAAACATAAGTTGAGTCATTGTTGTCCCTTAGTTTTATCACCTTCGGTTTTGCAACTAAGATGACTAATTCAACCTATAATATTCATTGTTTCGTGGCAAAATTATAGTAAAACGTAGAAGATTAGCATATACGATTAGATTATTCTGGAGTTCTTACAATTACGAATGCGGGAATAATACTATGTTAGATATATTATGTACCTATGCTGCATGGAGTGTGAGGTTTGCCTCCAGAGACTTCATAAAATATATTACTAACAGTATATAAAGATTTTTACTTACATAAAGTACATAATATTTACCTATATAAACCTATGTAGTCTGAGCAATTTAGCAATTACTTTTTGTAAGCAACAACCGTGAAATATCTTTTTATTCCTTTTTCCTACCAATAAGACAATAATTATGTCTATAAAAGTCCCTCAGTCAGCACTTATAATAGCATATTCTTTACGAATAGTTCTTAATAATAACTGTTAGTAAATATCCAAGGTCATAATATAAATACACACATCAAAAGTGTCTAGGGATCAAGCATTTTTATGCGGATTTCTTGAGATTGAGATGTGGCTTTGGCCCTGGCCTGCTCAGTCGCCAGACTTGAACCCGATTGAGCATGCATGGGATATGCTACAGAGAAGAGCTCTGCCGAATATGGAGGGTATCCAGTCGCAAGAAGACCTTTTTTTGTTGTTGCAACGAACATGGGCGGCCATTCCACAGCGTGATTTGGATGAACTCATTTTGAGTATGCCAAACCGATTCTTGTGTTGTTAGTGTTCGCGGTAGAAACACGGATTATTAATTGTTTAAGTTACCTAATAAAATTTTAAAGAAAACTGTTATTTCAGTCTTTTTTTCGAACTTTAATGTTAGTGGTTCAATTGTCAAAAATCCCTTTATTAGGAAAATGGCAAATTTCTTTATTAATGCAAAGGTGACTTGGTTTATCGTTACTGTGACAAACGAAAACACTTTATTTGATGAATCCTCAAAGAAAATTTTAATTAATATCAATCAGGAGGAAAGTTATTGCAAAAATATATGTTGATCCCTAGACACATATGTTGATCCCTAGACACTTTTGATGTGTGTATTTGTTATACCGAGACGGTGAATTTCAATGTTAAATTTGTTTTATTTAAACGTATCTCTTACACGCTCTAAATGACGTATTTAAAATAATGTAATCAAGTCCACAGATTTTTAGGGTTCCGTGCCAAAGGCAAAAAACGGAATAGACAGACATGACGAATCTATAAGAGATTCGTCATGTCTGTCTGTCTGTCCGTCCGTATGTCACAGCCACTTTTTTCCGAAACTATAAGAACTATACTGTTGAAACTTGGTATGTAGATGTAGTCTGTGAACCGCATTAAGATTTTCACACAAAAATACAAAAAAAAACAACAAATTTTGGGGGTCCCCATACTTAGAACTGAAATTCAAAATCATGTTTTTCATCAAACCGATACGTGTTGAGTTTTTGAGGACATCATCAGTCAAGTTAGTAAGTATTAGCATGTTATTAGCAGGCCGCGGTAGGTCATGCACGCGGTACAAACATAAACTGAGTCATTGTTGTCCCTTAGTTTTATCCATGGATATGATCCCATGGATAGGTCTTCAAAAATGATATTGAGGTTTCTAATATCATTTTTTTCTAAACTGAATAGTTTGCGCGAAAGACACTTCCAAAGTGGTAAAATGTGTCCCCCTCCCTGTAACTTCTAAAATAAGAGAATGATAAAACTAAAAAAATATATGATGTGTGGAGGAACGGGTGTCATGTCCCTCCAACACAAAGGGAGGATCCTCCGACCAGGCGAGGTGATCATGCCTGGCGGGCCAACTGCCCAACGGTTGATGTTGGGTTGTTGTATACATGTTAACTGGCGCGAGAACTTTCACTGCGCGATTCAGGATTGGTAGTTTCTTAGTTTCCTTCGTTACTCCGTAGTTTGACGTATCTTCGGTAGATGGCGCTGAAGTATGTTATGTTGTTGTTGCGCTGTATGTGGAGGCCGCCACAGATGTACATTACCATGCACACTTCCACCGAAAATTGGTTTGAACGAGATCTAGTAAGTAGTTTATTTTTAATACGTCATAAATCGTAAACAGCAATTTATCGATCAAAGTTACAACGAACTACAAGAACTTTTATAATTATGTTACTTGTTGCTACGGAACCCTTCATGCGCGAGTCCGACTCGCACTTAGTTACTTTTAAATACATACTATTTTCATTAAATTATACCACAGTCTATGATAAACAATTCTACATGAGTCAAAACTGTAATAGGAATTTAAAACAATCGGATATTGTTTTCGTTTTATTCTGAGCATGATTTTGTTTTAATAATATCAATGACTAGTAATGTTAGTAACAAACATTGTACAGACAGTAGGTCGATTGTTTGCAATGTTTATACTAATAATAAGTATAATTTATGATTAGTAAATGTCTCATAGATAAGTGAGTCGTGAGTGGACATGCGGGCGGTTCCTGTCATTCGAACTTTATTTGACATGTAGATACCATAAATTGACATCCGCTTCCTTTACAAATATTTTTATCCGAACAAAACTATAAAATACTACTATGTATCAAATGCCAAATTCGTATTTTACTAATATAATTCTTTCTACTAATATAATAAATAAATCTTTATTTTATTGTTTTTTATGTTCTGTCGTACACAACTTGTAATCGATATGAAAAGTACTAAAAATATAAATGAATAGTTTTACAGAACTAAAGCTGCCGGAACAAAAGCTAGTTCATGAAATAACCCATTCCCGCAATGCAATTACAATAAGGTTGTATCAAAAGCAATAAGCAGGTGTAATTCTATTAACCTCGCCTATGAACCCCATGTGAATTTCAATTTTAAATATTATTTTATTACCTAGTTGGCTGAATGAAAGTGTGCGATAATGTAAATTATAATTGTCGTAAACATGACGTGACTCCTATTCATTTTTGTCTCCCACGACGCCGGTGCGTTGTCATTTCACCTAATAAAATTACTCTTTTAACTAATCTTACGTTTAAATTTGAACTCTATTTATACACATAATTGTATTACCTACTTTCACTTTAGTTGTTATTAAAAACAATATTGTGAGTCATAAATATTTAACGACTGTCAAATAACAATTGGTACGGTTTTATTTGGATGTGGGTGTCTTAAAAATGTTTTTATAGTATGTACTAGAGAAGAATTACATTCAGATCTTATCTTTATTCATTATTACATTCATTACTGATAAATGTGTTTGTTAAATATAAGTGTAATCTTTTATACTATTAAAAAGCAATTACTTATAAGTGGGTAGTAATGACGGTATGTCACATTTACTGAGTAGGTAGGTACCTGCCTATTTAATTAACGACATTGCAAAAACTTTAAATTGCAAAACAAGTATGTAAAACTTAAATTGAAAATTGCCTTCACAGTTTGTAGTAAGTGTTTAAGAAAAAAATTGTAAAAACATCTTTAAAAATCTTGTTTTGTGTATAATTTTATTTTGTAATATATATTCAGATTTTGGAATCAAGTTTTATGAATTTATGTGTCTAGTTTATACGGATTACGGAATTATATAACTTAAATTCATACGGAACTCTAACATCACGATGTCTGCATTAATAAATATTCTGATATAAAGGTTAGCGCCTATGGCCCTGTGTTTGTTAATGAAGGTAATAACTTTTCACTATGTAGGATAATAACATTTACGGGCTTAATCTTACTAAAACAAAGTAACAGAAATAGCTATGTATGTCTGGTTTATTAAATTTTTAACCGACTTCTTATAAGGAGGATTCTATGTTCCACTGTATGTATATTTTTTTCTTATCATTTTTAAAGAATGGTCAAAATCCTGCAATACGTTTTTTGAAAATAAATATGTTAAAGCCCAGAAGTTAACTAGGTACCTATTATAAATCTAAATTATAAATATTGAAAGCTATTTACAGATTCCATTATTCGACTGTTTTAGTAAAATAAATCGAAGTGCCTAGGTACCTACATAAGTCTATCCCCCACGTTCAAATTGTGTGACTCTTGACCTTTCTGTTTTTGGTTAAAAGCACGTCTTTGATTTTATTTTTCGATGGTTTTAGATTTCCTCGTTTGTTGTCCACATTGTACAAAAATATTTTATGTACAAATTCCTACGTAAATTGCGATCCATTCAAAAGCTTGAGCTTAACTTAAATAAATATTTTATTCATTATACCTACGTAAAATAAAAACATGATACTGGCCGTAATACCTACTACTTTCTGCAGCGATGTGGTTCTACCCGATCCCTTTGGATCAAGTTTAATAAAATAATAAAAAACTTACTTGTTGAAGGTCTCCTCGTATTGTTTTATTTCCTTCCTGGAGAACTCGTGAAATTCGGTATAAACGTTTACGAATTTATATTTCGGTTTAACTTCTAGGCCCTCTTCTAGCTTCTCGTTGATCTCCTGTCTTCTAGAAAGAATACCACTGAGTTCTTCTGTAGCAGACATCGTGATTTTCGCGCCAAAGAAAATATTATTTTTTTACTGAGATAGGTGAACGAGCGTCGCACTGCGAGAGGCTGTCTACAGCTGCGATCTTACAAATACTGGTCCGGTAGTAATAAGTGCGGGCCGGCGCGCCGCCAGTCAGTGCCTCGCACTCGCTCCCTCACATAATAATCAAGTCGCCGGGCACGAAACGAACGGATCGACGCACACATATTCCGCGCAACACTCAACGGCTTTGCGTCGTCTAATCTTTTTGCAATCATTGGAGCTCCAGTGACAAAATTACATTAAATGCCCTTACTGTTGGCACCAAAACGATAGATTCATTTCATAAAGTTTTTAACCGACTTCCAAAAAGGAGGAGGTTCTATGTTCCACTGTATGTATTTTTTTTTTTTTTTTTTTTTATGTATGTTACCTGATTACTCCGTCAGTTGTGGACCGATTTTGAAATTTTTTTTTGTATTCGACAGGGTATGCTTCCGTGGTGGTCCCATTGCCAGCATATCAGAATCTGATGATGGGATCCCAGGGAAATCGAGGGAAACCCTCATTTTTTATAGGCACATACTATGTTTTTCGTATATTTTCTGAAGTTACATCGGTATTTGCGTCTGGTAGTCATTAGTCATCATTTTATGATGATGAGCTGATGATGTAAGGTACCACTCCTTAACGGTTAGGAGTTGGAGGATAAATCTTTAAATATCATATGTATATAAGTTACCTTTAGTCGTATTCTTACAAATTATTTAGGTAAGCTGATGATGGAAGGTGGAAGGTACAACTCCTCAACGGTTAGGAGTTGGAGAATAATTCTTTCAATTTCATACGTATCTAAAGACCTTCAGTCGTATACTTTCAAGCTATTTAGGTGAGCTGATGATAGAAGATTAAACTCTTCAACAGTTAGGGATTAGAGGATAGTTTTTAATATTACACGTACCTTAATTTGTATTCTTGATGATGAAATTTGATGAAATAATTCAACTTACTACTTACCTACGATTGTTTGCACTAAAAACTGTAAAATAAAAACTTTTTATATAAAAAAAAAAACCGACTTCCAAAAACATCCAACGAAAACTCTCTGTCAAAAAACACTTAAAAGCGTAAAATAAACTGGTTCTTCATAAATTGCCTATACCTAATTCTTTATTCATTTAAATAGTAGTATTATAATGGGTGCTAGGTACCTAAAATCTGTTTGAAGTCGGTGCTAAGCCAAAAATAATACAAACGAACAATTACAAAAGTCTAAGCGATAGTCACTTGGCACCGACTTCAAACAGATTTTAGGTACCTAGCACCCATTATAATACTACTATTTAAATGAATAAAGAATTAGGTATAGGCAATTTATGAAGAACCAGTTGATTTTACGCTTTTAAGTGTTTTTTGACAGAGAGTTTTCGTTGGATGTTTTTCTTTTATCATCTTATCATTTGAGACCGCTACTAATTTTGGGGGACTTAATAAAATTCTCCATGAAACAGTTTATCTTTACCAATAACCTAGGTCTTTGGTATACAATAAACTGCATATTTAAACATTATAGAGTAATCGGTGAAGCTAAGGAGGGTAGATAATAATAGGTATATGTTAACCAGTCAACCATAATATTGATATAATTTAAGGGGCGCGTCCCTAAAAACGCGCGAAAAGGCACTTGCAGTTTTGCAAAACACAAACAACTCAATTCATATTTGAGACTAAAAAAAAAATCTCAGTAGTTTAATAAATCAGTCTACCAATCTACCGAGTGACATTTATAAAATAATTCTTTATTTTTGTGAAAAAAAGCCTTAACAAAGATCAAAATCATCGAAATCGACCTTTTTAATTAGCACACTCTGTCCTATTTCGTGCTCTATTTTAAATGTTTTTTTTCTTATTTCGCGAGAAAAAAGTATGGAGAAAAGATTTACCGTTTTAGTTTTTTATTAATTCTCACCAAAAAGCCATAATCTACGGCTAAACATCATTCATTTTTAGCGACAAAAGTTCCATACATTTTAGTATGTAGATATCGTCTCCCGTAAATTGCAATAAATAAGTTTTATCGCTCTCAAAAAATTCAGTGCCCGCCGAATATTCAAGGTGACACCACGTCCGTTTGTAGTTCGCACTGAGCTCCATAATACGTAAATGACAAGTTTTAGGGTGGGTTGCCAGTGAGTGTCGAATTGTAACTGTTAATTTGTATTCTTGAATTTAATTTTTTTTTTTTTAAAGAATAATTTCAAAGAAAAATATTAGAATTTTTTTTTTTAACACAGAACTTATTTTTATGTTTTTTTTAACTTGCTATGTATGTATATATCTAACTATATTTGTTAGGACGGAATCTTGCAACTCAATTTTGCAGATATCTTCAACCGATTGTGTTGAATTTTTGTAGGCATATGTATATAGCGTGACAATGCTATATTATGATGACATGGAGCTGATCTGATGTTGAAGCTGGAAGGTGTTCATAGGAACTTTGTAACAACGGAACCTATCGAGTTTGGAGTCGTTTGATTTGTCTTGACGAGTACTTTGAATACACTTTGACTGACCGAGACACTTTGAGAAATTGTTTTTAAAAAAGTAAAATTTTTTTTTAATGATTTCTGTTAGAATTGAATAACTACTACTGAAATAATGAAGACCTTAAAATTACAGTTTTATTTTTGACTGCATGGTTGGCCTAGTGGTTTAAGCGGTTGCCTCGCCGCTTCCTACTGTATCAGGTGTTGTGGGTTCAAATCCCACATGGGACAACACTGTGTGATCCACGAATTGTTGTTCTGAGTCTGGGTGTCCATTGTGTCCGTTTCATGTATGTTTGTAAAGTCCCCCGCGACACAGGATTTATTGGATATATACGGAAGTTGTCTTTTTTGAAAAAAAAAACTAGCTGAGCCCCACGGTCTTACCCGCGATACTACACCAACCGTGGTTACTCCTTATATCATCAGCTACCTATCAGTAAAAATCCCGTCAAAATCGGTCCAGCCGTTCCAGAGATTAGCCAGCACAAACAAATAGACAGACAGACAAAAATTGTAAAAAGGGTCCCATCTACACTTTACGTCATTTCCATTATTATTCATCCCTTAAGTTCGAATTTAATCAATTGGTGAATTGTAAAACAATAGATGCCCTATCCCTTACATTATCTGATATCTGTAATCTATATAAATAAAAGAGGAAGGTGACTGACTGACATACCCAGAGATCAACGCACAGCCCAAACCGCTGAAGTTAGAATCCTGAAATTTTGCATGTAGGTTCTTTACATAAAGTAAGTGAGCACTAAGAAAGGAATTTTTGAAATTCCACCCCTAAGGGGGTAAATCAGGGAATGAAAATCTGTGTGGGCGAATCCCCGTGTAAAAGCTAGTATTATATATTTAAGGAAGTTTCCATTTCAAAGTTTTACACTCTTAATATTCATTTTAAGACAAATAGTTTGTTTTTTAACCGTCTTAAAAAAAGAAGGAGTTTATAAATTAACTGTATTTTTTTTTTTACCCGACCACGGCAAAGCCAAAGGAGTGTTATGATTTTGACAGGCTATGTATGTATGTTCATCTGTTCCCTCATAGCTCCTTAACTACTAATTAGAACTGGATAAATGAGGTATCGTTAGAAGTGTCTTGATCGTCCGCTGCTTATAGGCTATATGACGCGTCACTCAATTTAATGTGGCGCCCTCTAGCCGACATAAAGTACTGTATTAAAAAATGAATTTGACATAAATATGCCGTGTTTGGTATCATCGGAAAGGGTGTTACTTGTACATTTCAAATATATATATATAGGTATTATTAGCATTTGCTGGTGACTTTGTTCGTATTTATTCAATTTTTTTTATATTTCTATGTTAGGTATTTAAAATATACTTTGCATATAAATTATTATTATCACTACACCAAAACATTTTAAATAAAAAAAGTTAAAACTTAAATTAAAATAGAAACGTACCATAACTCTTAAAAACACGTGACTACGGCTTTTCAAAACTTGTTTCATACTTTTTCAGCGTCGTTTTTTGTCAAAAAGTGAAAAAAGTACGTAAGTAAGTAAGATCTATGTAGTGAAATTTAGTCAATATGAGCAATAAAAGCGATCAAAAATTATATTTTTAAGAAACATTATGTTGCATTAATATAACATACCTATATCATACAAATTTTATTTCATAACATAGCATTAAAATCCGTTGATTACTGTAAAAGATCTAAGCTGACAGATAGCGCGAGCGACATAATTTTATACTGTGTAAAAATATATTATTTGTCCATGAAATGAATTATAAATGAATAGGTACACTTGAACCCCATTCTCGGCCGTTGACGAGTTAATTAAAGCCCGCGGGCTTTCCGATATGACTAAGATACATTGCGTGCTTTGTAGGACATTCTAAACATTCTTCAAAGGCGAACAGTTAATGAATATGTAACTAGAAGAAAAAACTGAAAGTAAATTTATTAGTTGCCAGGGTTAACATGCAACAGTGCCCGATGCGTTTGTGTGCATGTAAAATATGAATGTGGGTGTTCAATCACAAATTCCCACGCTCAAGGACTACAGTCTTAACAGACACATTTTCCTACAAATTGCGTTGTACGCTATCCCGGTCCTAAGCGCAATAGTTATTTGTTATACAAGAGTACAAAGTTGCTTTTTAACCGCGTGCTCAATTTTGATGACCGAGCTAGCGAAGGATTCTAAAATTAGAATCCTGAGCGTCAGCGAGGGAATCAAAAGAGCACGAGGTGAAAAATCTTTGCACTCGAGTGCAACACGTAACTTTTCATTCCACCTCAGCGAGGAAACAACTAAATGCAAAAAAAGCATTAACAATCACAAGATACTTTTATTTCAGTTTAGGTATTAATATTTATTAGGTACTACATTATGATAGGTAAGTATTACAGGTTAATTTTTAAATAATTTCAAAAATACTTAGGTACTCGCTCAACCCCGCGGTGTTACCCGCCGTTTTTGTCGTACAACGCGGGACAAAGCTAGTCTAAAAAAAGTAGCCTAAGTTACTCCTTAGATTATCAGCTATATGCCAGTGAAAGTCCCTCCAAAAGTCCAGCCGTTTCAGAGATTACCCGGAACAAACAGACAGACAGACCGACTGACAGACAGACAATGTAACAGAAATTATAAAAAAAAAATTTTAATATATGTACCGTGTATACATATGTTTTTAGTAAAAATCGGTTATTTTAATATTACAAACAGACATTTCAATTTTATTTATTAGTATGGATGTATAGATAATTTAAGAAACATTTAAAGTAAGTTGCTATAGTTACTTAAGAAAAAAATGGTGCGGGCAGAGCAAATTAAAAAGAAACTACATCATGAAGGTTCTCAGTTCTGAGTTTTTAACAAATTAAAAAATATTGTATGATTAATTCGGCACCATGGAGGTAGAAGTAAATAGGTTTAATGATGTTTTGAATTCACAAACTTAGTGCACTCGAGCGATGTTCTAAATTCAATTTACTTTATTCCTCTAGAGGATAGAAACGGCTTTTACACTCAGATATCGAAGGGCAAAAATACTCTTTACGAGCTGGTGGGATGAAAAAGTTTTTTTTCTCTGCTAGTCCTGTTAGTTCCCACAACCGATTTTTTTTTAAGGTGAACGATGGGCCCTCATCAAAATGAAGCCACTCACGAAAAATTAGCTTGATAGTAATAACTTGTAAAATTTGTTCTGGGGATCCCGGACTATACATATACTTTCAACAAACCTAACCATGAAACTTGAAGTTTAAGGAAAACCAAAACAATAGAATACAAAACAGATACCCACAAGACTCAACACTAGGGATTAGGGATCCCCCAAGGGACCTCTACTACACTCTTTATAAATATCAAGACAAACAAGAATGACGTACACACTATCATGTATACCCATTTAAAGTACTTTCAGAGTCAGAGCTAGATAGATTTGTGCATTAACCTATAGCGTCATACTAGTTGTGTAGTGAATAGTAATGATGGATTAAAAATATGGGGTATTACTTACCACTCCTATTCAATTAATCATACTGTTAGTGTCTCTCTGCATATAAATGAAATGAAAGCATTTATTCTGCAATTAGGTCACAAGAACACTTTTGCAAGAAAAAACTTTTTTTAAGCAGATGAATTCGGCCTTTCCTTACTGGACTCATCCTGAGAAGAAATGAAACAAACTGAGGGATCATCGTCTCTTTTAAAGTCCAGACAATCTTTTCAAAATTCAAGGATATTCAAAATAACAAAGTGATACTAACAATTCGAGTTACAACTATCATAAATTTGTAAATATAATAATTTAAAAAAATGACAATAACATCTATAATTAAAGATGAATTTGTTTCAAATTATAAATTATCATCACATCAAAATGTATACTAATATTATAAACGCGAAAGTTTGTAAGTATGGATGGATGGATGTTTGTTACTCTTTTACGCAAAAAGTCCTGAACGGATTTGAATGAAACTTTAGAGTAACATAGCTTATACATCAGAATAACACATAGGCTACTATTTGCCTCGATAACCGACATATACGCGGACGGAGCCGCGGGCAACCACTAGTAAGAAATAAATTTAAACATTGAAAGAAGCCGGTTAAAAAGAGCATGTGCAGAATGGGCAGCTCAATCCCAGACGGTTTTATCATTATGATATTCTGCTATGGTATAATACATTAATACCCCCTTACGAATAACTTAGATTTAATGGTATTCTTAAATTTCCGCAAGGGCAAATTCCTAATATCAATAGGGAGTTTAAAAAAGAACAAAACTGCATAGAGAAGGAAAACTGGAAACAAATTTTAAACCAACCCTCCTGAAAGGAAAGGTCTATGTCCAAGTGATAGAGCAGTGGCCTAACTGGCCTATTTAGGGCTGTTGACGATGATCTTTCTGCTTATCTGAGAGCTAAATAATATGACTATTATCAACTAGAGTAAAAAAGTACTTCAATGAAAAGGTATAATTTTCTTAATTTTTTATAAAAACATAGCTATGAATATTAGAATATTAATCATCAGTTAAACTGCTCATCTTCGTCTGCATTTTAGAGAGATCAAAAATAATACATTTTTCACGTTTTTGCAGCATTTTTCATTGATACACGTCTCTTATTGGCTAAAAATTTCTCAAATCGCATCAGAAGTTCCTGAGATTACGACTTAAACAAACTCTTCAACTTTATTAAATAGATTTTTTTTAAGAAAAACTTTACAAACAAACATACATGACACGGCCCAAAGAAGACTCACATTCACAACAACAATTTGTGGATCACACAATGTATTGTCCGTCCTATGTTAGATTTGAGATAGGTCAACCGTGCAATCATCATTGGTATAGAATAATAGATAGATCATTAAACACCCATGTTACTGATAATAATATATGTCAATAATAATTTTATTAGGTACATTTGTAATCCTAATTATAATAAATGTAGTTAATAAGTTATTTATAGTACCTAATGTAAAACATATTTTTGTCCTTTTCCGTAATATATTTTATATGTGTAATAAATATTGATAACATAATAATGTCAGACGGAAAGGATGGGTATAGCGCATATAGGCCAGTACAAAAGCTTTAATACGTAATTAAAAATATCAACATTTTCTTGCACTCATCCCAAATTTTCTTGGGGCCTTCGGATTGTGTAATATGGGGTTCAACTTTTTGCTTTTATGGCTGGCCCTCTGCTTGATGCCCTACCTCCTTTCTCCGTTTTGAGACGGTACAAATGAGAAAGATATCCTAGATCTATATCTAATAGATCCTAATTCTTTTATTTAATCAACCAAAACCATACATGATTTCGTTGTTCTACTGTCGATTTGACCATCCAAAGGAACCCTTTATGTATTGCTTTTTGGTGATAAGGCTGCCATTTGTACATGGTCGTTAAATTGTTATGCTCCTAAATATAAACTGTATTACATTTTAGAATGAAACTCACTTGTACTTATTCCACTATTTTAATTAAAGTTAAACCTGACCTGTTTTTTTTTAAGTTTTATATCAAATTTATCTATATATATAAAAGAGGAAGGTGACTGACTGACTGACATACCCAGAGATCAACGTACAGCCCAAACCGCTGAAGCTAGAATCCTGAAATTTTGCATGTAGGTTCTTTATATAACGTAAGTGAGCACTAAGAAAGGATTTTTTGAAATTCCACCCCTAAGGGGGTAAAATAGGGGATGAAAGTCTGCGTGAGCGAAGCCGCGTGTAAAAGCTAGTATATGATAAATTACATAAACTGTATTAACTGGTGTACAATAAAGTTTATTCTATTCTAAGATAAATTGATTTGAAAAAACAGAAGGGATGAGGTAAGCCGCAAATCTTAGGTGGGGAAATAGGACTGAGATTACAGTAGGTATCTCTAAGAAGCCAGAGAAGCATGCTCGGAACTATGTTTGTCCTAGGCTTGGATAAAACTCTAAGGGCCGGTTTTTCAATCCGCAGTTAAACGGTCTAATAACTAACAAGGGAATAAATGTATCCAGCTCTTTAACAAGCGAATAAACTTTTTGTGTTTTTCAATCGGGAGTAAACAGTCAGATAGTTACTTGATGGTCCTTCACAGCTATGTTCACTGTAATCATGCGCAAGTGAGATGCAGCTATACAGGTAGTCACACGTTAGATAAGGACCAGAAACTTTTAGACAACATTCAAGTTGACTGTTCTTTTTCTATTTCTTTTTGTCTTTTTTTATGATTGGCGGTTTTTGATATTTAATTAAATGAAATGAAAGCATTCGATTATAATTATTATTTGTCTATAATAGATGTAGTAAATAATAATTTAGTAAAAAGTCGTTTAAGATATTCCTGTAGTAGAGTCCATAACAATTATTGAAATCAAAATTTATAAAAATGAAATGCCGGGTTTGCGGGTGGTGCATAGTAATTTTTTAAACGGGTGTTTCTACGTTTAATAAATATGTGTTTAAAAGTAAAAAGTATATTTGTATATAAGTCAGTTCTCTGTACCTATTGGTGACGAGCAGCTTCCCTAGCGGCAAGTCGCAGAACTAACGTATGACAGATAAAAATACGTATACACGTTAACATTCCACTTTTAGAATACTGTTTACCCTCACGAAGTGGTCCTAAAGTATTTTTTTTACTACTCCGTAGACGTCTATCAATGAAATCATTGTAGAAAGAATTTAAATGGTGACGAGCAGATTCCCTAGCGGCAAGTCGCAGAACTAACGTATGACAGATAAAAATACGTATACACGATTTAACATTCCACTTTTAAAATACGTATTTTTTACTTCTCCGTAGACGTCTATCAATGAAACAATAACAATGCACTCGCTCTGTACATTAAACTGCCAGGTAGAAGTGTCTGTCATACGTTAGTTCCGCAAACGGCCACTAGGGAAATCTTCTCGTTACCAATAGTACAAGCTCTGTTTTGTTTCGAACTAGATAGCAGTGTGTGAAATAAAAAATCTTCATCTTCTCTATAGTATCTATAACCTATATTTCTCTAATAACCCTTTTTACCTCAGAACAAAAAGTCAATCGAGTCAAAAACATCCATAATCTATCAAATATTCAATAACGACAACGTACTTAAACTTTACCACAAAAAGGTACAAGAGAAATACACAACGTCAAATCACTATGCTACAGAATAAAACACTAACTGAGGTTTGAAAGCACAGATAAAGTTATCAGTCAGATTACAGCTTTATTCGTCTGTTAACTGATGTCTGACTATTGAAAGACCCAAACTTACGCTAACTGAGGAATAAATGCTATTTGACTGTTTATCTGACTATTGAAAAACCGGCCCTAAGACGTATACGTTAACTGGCCATACATTTTTTATTATAATAAACTCGTTTTTCATCCCACCAGCTCGTAAAGAGTATTTTTGCCCTTCGATATCTGAGTGCAAAAGCCGTTTTTATTCGCAGACATTGATTTACCACAATGTTCGCAGAGGATAAAATAACATTGAATTTAGAACATCATGTGCACTAAGTTTGTGAAGTCAAAACATCATTAAACCTATTTACTTCTACCTCCATGGTATCGAATTTATCATATATTTTTTTAAATTTCTTAACAACTCGGAACCTTCTTGGTGTACTTATTTTTGATTTGCTTTGCCAGCGCCATTTTCTTTTCATGTCATTTAGTCATTTCCTCGCTGGGGTGGGATGAAAAGTTACGTGTTGCACTCGAGTGCAATTTATTTTTACCTAGTGCTCTTTTGATTCCCTCGCTAACGCTCAGGATTCAAATTTTTATTATATCTAATCTTAGAATCCTTCGCTTGCTCGGTCATCAAAATTGAGCACGCGGTTAAAAAGCAACTTTGCACTCTTGTATTACAAATAACTATTAATGCGTTTTCCTATTGCGATTAATTTCCTGACTAGTCAGGCCAATGATACATGTATATTTTTTTCCCATTGGCCAGATTTATTTGACAGCTGGAACAGACATAGAAAAAAGGTACAATTTAAGTCCAAACAGTTTTGCATTTTATTAACTTACTAGCTTTTACCCGCAGCTTTGCTCGCGCAGACTTTCATCCCCTAATTTACGCCCTTAGGGGTGGCATTTTGAAAAATACTTAAATACGTATTTAATTACTTTAACCCCACTATATTTTTACAAAATTTTAAGCAAATCCATCACAAGAATAAAAAGTTTCATACACATTTTCCTTCCCTATTTTACCCCCTTAGGGGTGGCATTTCCAAAATTCCTTTCTTAGTGCTCATTTACGTTATACAAAAAACCTTCCTAAAATTCTCAATAGCTGATATCCCGGGTCCCTTTCTTGTTAAGATATTTTGAAAATTTTTTTTGGAGGGCTCTCTATAATCGATACTGAAGCCAAAACTGTATTTTTTTTTCATTTTTGGCTGTCTGTCCGTCTGTCTATATCTTGGCCGCGCATCACGTCGAAACTACTGAACGGATTTAAATGAAACTTGGCATGATTTGAGTTCATACTACGAGGTAGGACATGGGATACTTTTTATCCCGAAATTCAGCACGGTTTCCTGGAGAGAGGGGATGAGAGTCATAATATGTACTTAGTTGTAATTCAATTACACATAGTCCGATTTCTTTCATTTGCTAGAAAGAAAAAAAAAATAAAACGGGAAAAGTCTTTTTTTTTTGTCCGCTACTGTACACTGCCTGTGTGAAGCTGAGACAGATATGTAAATATGGCGGTACGAAGTTCGCCGGGTCAGCTAGTAATAAATAAAATAAGACCATTGAAAGTAATATTCAAATCACGCCTTAGTGGAGGCCTATGTCCAGCAGTGGACGTCTTTCGGCTGAGATGGTGATGAAAGTATTATACAACATAGCTGTATATGAAAAAACCTAGTGGCGAAGATATCTATAAATCTATACAAATAAATAAAATTGGAGTACTGATTGTAATATTAAAATAACCGCTTTTTACTAAATGCGTATATACATATACCAAAAAATTTTTTTTTTTCAATTTTTGTCTGTCTGTCTGATTTTACCGGCTAATCTCTGGAACTTCTGGACCGATTTTGCCGGGACCTTCACTGGCAGATAGCTGATGATATAAGGAGTAACTTAGGCTAATTTTTAGACTAGCTTTGCCCCGCTGCGTCACCCGCGGTTGTTGTTGTACCGCGGGTAACACCGCGGAGCTCAGCTAGTCTGAAATAAATAAGATAAACGTAATTCAATAGTAGGTACCTACTAAATTTCATACAACTTTATTAGTCCGAGAGCAAATTTTATTTTATCAGTCGCGATGAACTTATGGCCCAGAATTAACCGCGCTACTCTTAAAGTACTTACGTTTATAATTAACGAATAAAATGGCGTCAACAAGAAATTTATTAAAGGAGTCCGAAATTATCCCTATGGAAGAAGTGAGGCGGACCAATGCGTCGCAGTCTACAGTTAAATTTATCAGGTTTGGAAATATTTTTATTTAGTTATGGTGTTTATTTGTTTGAAATGAATTTTATTGGCTGAAGTGATTTTATTTTGTGAAATTCCGATACCTCGGGTTTGTTTTAACTAGGATGACATGCATATATGCTAATCATTTTTTGCAGACATCTTCTTAGAATCAAACATATGGGACAACCTATATTTCAATTAATAAATAAGCTAATGTTTTTTTTAAGCTACGTGTAATTTCTAAGAAGCGAAGGAACGGCACGGCGGTAAATTTGACTAATAGTAATGTATTACGAGTACAAGCATTTGGTAATTTTTTATTTTCTTTTTAAATAATAAAACACTTAACACTGCCTTATACCATCACTGCAATCACATTTTTTTCTTTTTAAACTTTAGTTGAAAAGATCTCTTAAGACGGTGTGTGACCCTGAGATTGCTTATTTTTATATAGGTACATAGTTACTTCTTGTTCTAATTAATTACGTTACTACGAAACACTAGGAATCTCAATTTTTAACCGACTTCCAAAAAGGAGGAGGTTCTATGTTCCACTGTATGTATTTTTTTTTTTTTTTTTTATGTATGTTCACCGATTACTCCGTCATTTGTGGACCGATTTTTAATTTTTTTTTTGTATTCGAAAGGGTATGCTTCCGAGGTGGTCCCATTGCCAGCTTATCAGGATCTGATGATGGGATCCCAGGGAAATCGAGGGAAACCCTAATTTTTTATAGGCACATATCATGTTTTTCGTATATTTTCTGAAGTTACACCGGTATTTGCGTCTGGTAGTCATCATTTTATGATGATGAGCTGATGATGTAAGGTACAACTCCTTAACGGTTAGGAGTTGGAGGATAAATCTTTAAATATCATATGTACATAATGTACATATGTTACCTTTAGTCGTATTCTTTCAAATTATTTAGGTAAGCTGATGATGGAAGGTAGAAGGTACAACTCCTCAACGGTTAGGAGTTGGAGGATAATTCTTTCAATTTCATACGTATCTAAAGACTTTCAGTCGTTTACTTTCAAGTTATTTAGGTGAGCTGATGATAGAAGGTTAAACTCTTCAACAGTTAGGGATTAGAGGATGATTTTAATATTACACGTACGTATAGACCTTAATTTGTATTCGTCATTCGCAATATTTTGGTTTTTCTGCAATATCACCTTAATTGGTAAAAGAACTAACGCCATTTCCTATTTGTAATGTAAATAATGGCGAAAATCAGGCAACGTCGTCTGGCAACGCTGATGTCCAGCAATAAAACGGGCTGATGATGATGATGATTGATGATTATATTATTTATCAAAAAAGCTTCAAAATTACAGGCTTCTAGGAGTTCAAAACAGCACGGTGACATCTATACAAATAAATAAAATTGAAAGTGTCTGTGTGTTTGTAATTTCAAATTACATATTAGCTTTTCGCTAAATGAATATGAATGTATATTAGGTACTTACATACTTACATTTTTTGTCTTGCTGTATTTCAGTCTGTCTGTCTGGCTGTTTGTTCCAGATAATCTCTGGCTAGGCCGATTTGCATTAGACTTTTACTGGCAGACAGCTGATGATATAAGAAGTAACTTAGGGAACTTTTTAGACTAGTTTTACACCGCGGCGTTATCCGTAGTTGTTGTTGTTGTAAAGGTACATAAACCGCGGATAACACCGAGGGACTCAGCTAGTAGATAATATAATTTTTAAATAAACCAACCCATTCACCACTTTATTGTCTATAAACGTCATATACTTAGAATGATATTAGTTTAGCTCTAGAACGAACATCTGTGACACCAGTCGAACATTAGAACACGTCCTCTAACTAACATGAGCCACAAAAATGTAATTGGTATAATTTTTGATTTGTTAAAAAATTATCTATTTAAAAAACAGGCCCTGGGTCTTTCATTCAGCACATTCAAGATGACTGATGAATACACGCTTAGTCAAATGTCTATTTTTATGTGCACTATGACGTATCATGAGCGCAGTAACTATTAGCAATTAGTTCAAGTCCAACGCCTGGGCCTTGGCCTGTCCTGTAAATCCTGTGCAATGACTATAAATGTTGAGGTATGGCTAAGTTTCTTTAATATCATTAGATTATTTAGTATCTACTTCAGTAGTTATCGCAGTAAATAGTAGCCTACGTATACTAGATTACTCTAAAGTTTTATCTAAATCCGTTCAATAGTTTTTGCGTTAAAGAGTACCTAACAAACATTCATACATCCATCCTCACAAGGTATTACATACCTCTGTTATGCCTGACGTTTCGACCAGGTTGCACTGGCCGTGGTCACAGGCTGACTGGCTCTCAGCGGCGCACGCCCTCCGTCGTCGAATCCGTGAAGTAGAAGGTTCTTCATCCACCCGCACATTTTGATATTATTGATATTTTTGTTTCGCCATGTACCGTCACATACCACACTAACAGGGTCCCTATTCTGTAAGCAAACCGATGTGTTCCTATTCTGGTGTTTATCCGACTGCGCAGAAAAGCGAGGTGGTATGTTTTTTAACACTGGATTCCACGCTGTAGATAATTTAAAACCATCTTCCCGATTGAAAGTTTTATGCTTTTTAATCTCAATCGCTTCACGTACAACTCTTGAGTAAAAGTGACGTTCGGTGGAGAGGACTTGCGTGCGGTGAAATTCAATCCAGTGGTTGATGCCTGTATCGAGTGCATGTTCTGCAATCGCCGATTTCCTCGTCTGTCGGTTCTTCAGAGCAGCGATATGTTCTTTGACCCTTTCAGCCCGCTTCGTTTGGCCTATGTTGGAACTTCCGCAGCTGCAGTCTATTTTATAAACACCCGGAGTTTGTAGTGGCAATATATCCTTCGGTGTGCCGACGATGTTGTGAACCTTTATGCCTGGTGTGTATACTGTCGGAATGGAGTATTTCTTTAATACGGACCCGATCTTATCCGTAACTCCCTTGACATAAGGCATATAGGCTGGTTGCCTGTTCACTTCTGGATACTTGCGTCTTATTTTTGGTTGCTTCCGTCCTCCATTCACTTGATATCCGTTACCTTTGAGTACTTCCTGAACATGTTCTAGCTCCTGTTCTAAATGTTCAGGGTCACAGAGATCGTAAGCTCTGTTCTTGGGTGATGATGAGACGTGGCGTGTAGGTATCTCTCCAAAATGTTCCATCCAGATGTTGGCAAGTCCTGTAGCCCCAGTACTTGCCAACATCTGGATGGAACATTTTGAAGAGAAGGCTCTAAGTCTCGGCCCGAATACCGTCAAGCTCTTTCCTCAACGGTTAGGAGTTGGAGGATAATTCTTTCAATTTCATACGTATCTTAAGACTGTAGTCCCTGAGCGTGGGAATTTGTGATTGAACACCCACATTCATATTTTACATGCACACAAACGCATCGGGCACTGTTGCATACTAACCCTGGCAACTAATAAATTTACTTTCGGTTTTTTCTTCTAGTTACATATTCATTAACTGTTCGCCTTTGAAGAATGTTTAAAATGTCCTACAAAGCACGCAATGTATCTTTGTCATATCGGAAAGCCCGCGGACTATAAGTAACTCGTCAACGGCCGAGAATGGGGTTCAAGTGTACCTATTCATTTTTAATTCATTTCATGGACAAATAATATATTTATACACAGTATAAAATTAAGTCGCTCGCGCTATCTGTCAGCTTAGATCTTTTACAGTAATCAACGGATTTTAATGCTATGTTATGAAATATTTGTATGATATATGCTAAATTAATGGAACATAATGTTTCTTAAAAATATAATTTTTGACTAAATTTTACTACATAGATTACTTACGTACTTTTTTGTCAAAAAACGACGCTGAAAAAGTATGAAACAAGTTTTGAAAAGCCGTAGTCACGTGTTTTTAAGAGTTATGGTACGTTTCTATTTTAATTTAAGTTTGTACTTTTTTTTATTTAAAATGTTTTGGTGTAGTGATAATAATAATTTATATGCAAAGTATATTTTAAATACCTAACATAGAAATATAAAAAAAAATTGAATAGATACGAACAAAGTCACCAGCAAATGCTAATAATACCTATATATATTTGAAATGTACAAGTAACACCCTTTCCGATGATACCAAACACGGCATGTTTATGTCAAATTCATTTTTTAATACAGTACTTTATGTCGGCTAGAGGGCGCCACATTAAATTGAGTGACGCGTCATATAGCCTATAAGCAGCGGACGATCAAGACACTTCTAACAATACCTCATTTATCCAGTTCTAATTAGTAGTTAAGGAGCTATGAGGGAACAGATGAACATACATACATAGCCTGTCAAAATCATAACCCCCCTTTGGCTTTGCCGTGGTCGGGTAAAAAAATAAAAAATACAGTTAATTTATAAACTCCTTCTTTTTTTAAGACAGTTAAAAAGCAAACTACACACATCAAAAGTGTCTAGGGATCAAGCATTTTTATGCGGATTTCTTGAGATTGAGATGTGGCTTTGGCCCTGGCCTGCTCAGTCGCCAGACTTGAACCCGATTGAGCATGCATGGGTTATGCTACAGAGAAGAGCTCTGCCGAATATGGAGGGTATCCAGTCGCAAGAAGACCTTTTTTTGTTGTTGCAACGAACATGGGCGGCCATTCCACAGCGTGATTTGGATGAACTCATTTTGAGTATGCCAAACCGATTCTTGTATTGTTAGTGTTCGCGGTAGAAACACGGATTATTAATTGTTTAAGTTACCTAATAAAATTTTAAAGAAAACTGTTATTTCAGTCTTTTTTTCGAACTTTAATGTTAGTGGTTCAAATGTCAAAAATCCCTTTATTAGGAAAATGGCAAATTTCTTTATTAATGCAAAGGTGACTTGGTTTATCGTTACTGTGACAAACGAAAACACTTTATTTGATGAATCCTTAAAGAAAATTTTAATTAATATCAATCAGGAGAAAAGTTATTGCAAAAATATATGTTGATCCCTAGACACATATGTTGATCCCTAGACACTTTTGATGTGTGTATTTGTCTTAAAATTAATATTAACACAGAACACTTTTTGTTTTGTGAATATTAAGAGTGTAAAACTTTGAAATGGAAACTTCCTTAAATATATAATACTAGCTTTTACACGGGGCTTCGCCCACACAGATTTTCATCCCCTGATTTACCCCCTTAGGGGTAGAATTTCAAAAATTGGTTTATTAGTGCTCACTTATGTTATATAAAGAACCTACATGCAAAATTTCAGGATTCTAACTTCAGCGGTTTGGGCTGTGCGTTGATCTCTGGGTATGTCAGTCAGTCAGTCACCTTCCTCTTTTATTTATATAGATTACAGATATCAGATAATGTAAGGGATAGGGCATCTATTGTTTTACAATTCACCAATTGATTAAATTCGAACTTAAGGGATGAATAATAATGGAAATGACGTAAAGTATAGATGGGACCCTTTTTTACAATTTTTGTCTGTCTGTCTGTTTGTTTGTGCCGGCTAATCTCTGGAACGGCTGGAGCGATTTTGACGGGATTTTTACTGATAGGTAGTAGTTGGTGTAGTATCGCGGGTAAGACCGTGGGGCTCAGCTAGTTTTTTTTTCAAAAAAGACAACTTCCGTATATATCCAATAAATCCTGTGTCGCGGGGGACTTTACAAACATACATGAAACGGACACAATGGACACCCAGACTCAGAACAACAATTCGTGGATCACACAGTGTTGTCCCATGTGGGATTTGAACCCACAACACCTGATACAGTAGGAAGCGGCGAGGCAACCGCTTAAACCACTAGACCAACCATGCAGTCAAAAATAAAACTGTAATTTTAAGGTCTTTCATTATTTCAGTAGTAGTTATTCAATTCTAACAGAAATCATTAAAAAAAAAAAATTACTTTTTTAAAAACAATTTCTCAAAGTGTCTCGGTCTGTCAAAGTGTATTCAAAGTACTCGTCAAGACAAATCAAACGACTCCAAACTCGATAGGTTGCGTCGTTACAAAGTTCCTATGACCACCTTCCAGCTTCAACATCAGATCAGCTCCATGTCATCATAATATAGCATTGTCACGCTATATACATATGCCTACAAAAAATCAACACAATCGGTTGAAGATATCTGCAAAATTGAGTTGCAAGATTCCGTCTTAACAAATATAGTTAGATATATACATACATAGCAAGTTAAAAAAAACATAAAAATAAGTTCTGTGTTAATAAAAAATACTAATATTTTTCTTTGAAATTATTCTTTAAAAAAATTAAATTAAATTCAAGAATACAAATTAACAGTTACAATTCGACACTCACTGGCAACCCACCCTAAAACTTGATATTTACGTATTAGGGAGCTCAGTGCGAACTACAAACGGACGTGGTGTCACCTTGAATATTCGGCGGGCACTGAATTTTTTGAGCGCGATAAAACTTATTTATTGCAATTTACGGGAGACGATATCTACGTACTAAAATGTATGGAACTTTGTCGCTAAAAATGAATGATGTTTAGCCTTAGATTATGGCTTTTTGGTGAGAATTAATAAAAAACTAAAACGGTAAATCTTTTCTCCAAACTTTTTTCTCGCGAAATAAGAAAAAAACATTTAAAATAGAGCACGAAATAGGACAGAGTGTGCTAATTAAAAAGGTCGATTTCGATGATTTTGATCTTTGTTAAGGCTTTTTTTCACAAAAATAAAGAATTATTTTATAAATGTCACTCGGTAGATTGGTAGACTGATTTATTAAACTACTGAGATTTTTTTTTTAGTGTCAAATATGAATTGAGTTGTTTGTGTTTTGCAAAACTGCAAGTGCCTTTTCGCGCGTTTTTAGGGACGCGCCCCTTAAGACCGTCAGTCGTATACTTTCAAGTTATTTAGGTGAGCTGATTATAGAAGGTTAAACTCTTCAACAGTTAGGGGTTGGAGGATAATTCTTTCAATTTCATACGTATCTTAAGACCGTCAGTCGTATACTTTCAAGTTATTTAGGTGAGCTGATGATAGAAGGTTAAACTCTTCAACAGTTAGGGATTAGAGGATGATTTTAATATTACACGTACGTATAGACCTTAATTTGTATTCTTGATGATGAAATTTGATGAAATAGTTCAACTTACCACTTACCTACGATTGTTTGCACTAAAAACTGAAAAATAAAAACTTTTTATAAAAAAAAAAACCGACTTCCAAAAAACATTCAACGAAAACTCTCTGCCAAAAAAACACTTAAAAGCGTAAAATAAACTGGTTCTTCATAAATTGCCTATACCTTATTCTTTATTCATTTAAATAGTAGTATTATAATGTGTGCTAGGTACCTAAAATCTGTTTGAAGTCGGTGCTAAGCCAAAAAGAATACAAACTAACAATTACAAAAGTCTAAGCGATAGTCACTTGGCACAGACTTCAAACTGATTCTAGGTACCTAGCACACATTATAATACTACTATTTAAATGAATAAAGAATTAGGTATAGGCAATTTATGAAGAACCAGTTTATTTTAAGCTTTTAAGTGTTTTTTGGCAGAGAGTTTTCGTTGGATGCTTTTTGGAAGTCGGTATTTTTTTTATATAACCTATTTTTTTAAATTATGAAGAAAACTATTCGTTCTATAGTATGTTAAGAATATGAATATCATGTATATAGCGCCTCAAAAAGCATAAAACCTGTGTTGTCTATACACATTAGTAATGAACCACCTTTTTGACCTTTAGTCTGACATCAAATTTAATTAAATGTTTAGACCTAATTCTATAAAATGCGTTTAGATTAGAATTCGTGCCAAGAAAATACACAATGGGAATTCAGTAAAATTACTAGCTACCCCAACAGACTTCATACTGTGTAAAGTTATTGACCTCCCGCAGTACAATAGACAATGTACCTAAATAAGTTGTAAGTACTGCCTCGTTGGTCTCGCGGTTGACGTGTGCGACTGCTAATCATGAGGTCTCGGGTTCGATTCCCGGGTCGGACCAAATGTTTGTATGATCTACAAATATTTGTTTCGGAGTTTGGGTGTTTTCTATGTATAATATGTATGTGTTTACAAAAAAAAAAGTAATATATGTATTTGTATCAGTTGTCTAGTACCCATAACACAAGCTCTGCTTAGCTTGGGACTAGATGGCGTTGTGTGTTAGATGTCCGAAATATTTATTTTATTTTATTTTATTATAAGTGTTTTCTTACTATTTTCCTCGCAATTTTTATGTTTTTTCTCGTCATAAGAACCTTAAATTCAAATCTGAAATTATAAAACTTAGGTCTTGTTGAAGGGAAAAACTCATTTGGCTAGAATAAGTTGTAGGTATTTCTTTTGATATTTCATGACTTTTAGCCAAACTTAATACAGACGTAACCTTTGAATTTAGATTAGGTCTGCAAATGTCTTAACATTTGGCACATAAAGTTGTATTCCTTGTGCCGTTACGTCTGTTTTTTATTTGAATTGTAGTAAATATGGTAATTTCTTAAAAGCACGAGAAGGTCAAATCGTCAGACTGACAGACTGAAATCCGTATTTTCCTATACATTCCGTGGGAGAGTGGCTCGACCGGAGTGATACCACGGCCTCACAGAAAACCGGTGTGAAATAGTGCTTGCGCTGTGTTTCAACGAGTGAGTGTGGATACCGGAGGCCTATATCCCAACCCCTTTCCCTATCTCCCCAATCCCCCGTCTCCCCCCCCCCATCCCCGTCCCCCCATCCCCTAAAGGCCGGCAACGCACTTGTGAAGCCTTTGGTGTTGCCGGTGTCCATGGACGGCGGTGATCGCTTACCATCAGGCGTTACGTCCGCCTATTCCATAAAAAAAAAAACATAGTTAATAAAGAATATTGGACTAATCAAGTTAGACTTTTCAAGGAGTGTTAATTTAAGCTGGACTAAGCGTCCCGGATCCCTCTTCTTTCAGGCGCAAAGTAGCACACCGTGTGGCTTTAGGCGGTTCGATTAAGAGTATTAAGACACATCACCGTACCCAAAACCTCGATAGGGTTTGCTGACTGCCCTGGGGGTTTCCACACGTTAAAAAAAGCGGCCAAGTGCGAGTCGGACTCGCCCATGAAGGGTTCCGCGGCAGCAAGTAACATAATATAATTTTTATTTAATTTTATATTTGTGTTGATTGAATGAAAGGTAAATTGCAGTTTACGATTTATGACGTATTAAAAAAAAAACTACTTACTAGATTTCGTTCAAACCAATTTTCGTTGGAAGTTTACATGGTAAGTACATCATATATTTTTTTTAGATTTATCATTCTCTTATTTTAGAAGTTAAAGGGGGGGGGACACTCATTTTACCACTTTGGAAGTGTCTCTCGCGCAACCTATTCAGTTTAGAAAAAAATGATATTAGAAACCTCAATATCATTTTCGAAGACCTATCCATAGATTGGACAAATCTCACGTATTGGTTTGATGAAAAAATTTTTTTTGAGTTTCAGTTCTAAGTATGGGGACGCCCAAAATTTATTGTTTTTTTTTTTATTTTTGTGTAAAAATCTTAAAGCGGTTCACAGAATACATCTACTTACTAAGTTTCAACATCATAGGTCTAATAGTTTCGGACGAAAGTGGCTGTGACATACGGACGGACAGACAGACGGACAGACAGACAGACAGACATGACAATCTATAAGGGTTACGTTTTTTGCCTTTGGCACGGAACCCTAAAAATGGTGGTTTCAAGCGACTTACCTTGATTGACAATGTTGTGAGACTAAATAGCTCATGATGAGCTTGTTCGTCAACTTAATCCTATATTTACATGCATACTTAATCAAAGAAAATTAAGAGTAATTTTATAATGCACTAGTTTATACTATACTAGCTGACCCGGCAAACGATGTTTTGCCATAAAAAAAATTGGGTATAAAAATAGATGTTGGTCGATTCTCAGACCTACCCGATATGCACACCAAATTTCATAAAAATTGATCCAGCCGTTTCAGAGAAGTATGGTAACTAACATTGTGACACGAGAATTTTATATATAACATTTATTTCAACGCTGGGCATCTAATTACTGAAATGCATAACGGAGAAAAAAAGAACTAAATAATAAAATTTATTTTCGTAAAAATATGCTTGCCTTCTTAAACACTTGCAACTACTGTGTGCATTACTAAATAACGGAACTACCACAAGAGGTCATTGAATTGTTATTTTTTTTGTTTTTATTATATAACCTTGCTTGTTTCCTGCGGCCTACTATATATTGCTAATCTTTATATATATATAATTCTTCTGTGAGTGTGTATGTCACTGAACTTCTCTCAAACGACTGGACCGATTTTGATGAAATTTTTTGAGTGTGTTCAAGGGGATCTGGGAATGGTTTAGATTCACAATTTTGTCCGCTGGACAATGTTTTTTTAATTAATTTTTGAAATTTTCAAATTAAAGACGTGTAGACAGGACAACGTCTGTCGGGTCCGCTAGTATACGTGTATAATAGTGAGTGCCTCGGAGAGCACGTAAAGCTGTCGGTCCTGCGCCCCGGTCGTGTCGGTTAACCGTCCCATCGGATTATGAGAGAGAAGGAACAGAGAGTGCACCTGTGTTTGCGCATACATTTGTGCACTATAATTTCTCCTGCGTAGTTGGCTGGTCTGCGTTGAGATTGAGACTGGCCGCCGCGCCGTGGCCTGGCCGTTATCGGCTAGGAGAACATTATAATAGTGAAACAATGTAATTGTGTCAGGAGTACATTGGCGAAAGTAGCGAGTAACTCCAATACTTACTATACCTACTAATATTATAAATTCGAAAGTTACTCGGTCTGTCTGTCTTTTACATGTTTGTTCTTTCACGGCTAAACCGGTGAACCGATTTGGATGAATTTCGGTATACAGAAAGATTTAACCTTGGAGAAGGACAAAGGCTTCTATTTGACGCGATTTCCTCTGCATCAGAACTTATTACTGTTTGTTATTGTTACACTGACTTTGTTACAATCTTCTAATAGTCTCAGTAAGGTAGGGAATCAGTGTGAAAAAATTCACAAGGTGTAAACCGGTACATAACGTGTGCTTGCTACGTAAATGAGGTATGAGCAAAAGCGTTATTTCTACGTGAACTCTTTCATGCAATGTGCAGAATCGGGTCGATAGTGATGCCGTGAAACGTGATCCATGTGGAGATCGAACCAACAATATTCAGCTTGCTAGCAAGCAGTGAGGCGATTACTTCAACCACTACACCCTCCGAGTTTTCCCTCCATTTTCCGGTATTTTATCAAATTCTATCTAGGTGACAACCGTCTGGTTGTCACCTAGATAGAATTACCATGCATATCGATAACCACCACCAACCATACCATATATAGATAACCAACTATATAGATACTATATAGATAACCAACCAAACCATACATATCGATTAAAAAAGAAATTTAAGAAATAAAATGACCGAAGTCTTGTAACAAATATAAAGAAGGTTTGAGAAACTTTTTTCGTCGGTTAAAAGTAGGTCTACAAGATGTTGAGAGTCCTTGAGTTTTTTAGAGAATAGTCACTTAAACTTCGAGAACCCTGGAGAACTCCTAGATAGCTAGGACACTGGAACTAAAAACTTTGCTCCCCCGCTGTCTGCATTGTTGAATACAATTATACTTTATAATCATTATATTATTTACTAGTGGGTGCCCGCGGCTCCGCCTGCGTATATGTCGGTTATTGCGGTAAATAGTAGCCTATGTGTTATTCTGATGTATACATCAGAATAACACATAGGCTATATTACTGTAAAGTTTCATCCAAATCCGTTCAGTAGTTTTTGCGTGAAAGAGTAACAAACATCCATCCATCCATCCATCTATCCATCCATACTTACAAACTTTCGCGTTTATAATATGAGTATAGATAGTATAAATTAGTTGTAAGTTAAAGTGTAGTTGGATTGACTGACAGAAACATGAATTTAGATATTCAAGAGCATTTGAGAAAGGATGTACTGGCAGTAATGGAATTATAAAGGATGTATGGAGCACTGCTGACAACACTAGTATACTGTACTGTAGGTACTATAAAAGTTATTGGAAAAACCTACTGAAATAATCGGCGGTCTTCTATTACAGTTTACTAACAGAAAATAAAGTAAAATTACATAATTATTCAATTATGTAAGGAGTGTACCCAAATAAGTGGTAGTCTGTCGTCCCTACCTATCCAAGCCCTTTAGCCAAGTCGTAAGACAAGTGTTTCGTATATATACTCTCTCTACATTCGCTAGCATCTCTTCGGTAACATCTCTATTATTATTGGCTAATATTTCGTTTTGGCCACGTGACTTTGCGTTGAGAGACGTCATTCTAGCGTCATTCCCATATATTTGTTAGTTTTCTTCAATAACATTAACGTTTGTAGAATGACAATTTTCCTAGGCAGAATAGAGAAAGATGTTAAGTCATGTAGGTATCATGTATGTATGTATGTATAGTATTTAAATGAGATATTATATATCCTATTATCTCCTGCGTCTGCGTCGTTGGCTGGTCTCCGTTAAGACTGGCCGCCGTGGCCGAAATCGGTTAGGAAAACATCATCATCATCTATCTATCTATACATTAAGAGTATGTGACTGACTGACTGACATACCCAGAGATCAACGCACAGCCCAAACCGCTGAAGCTAGAATCCTGAAATTTTGCATGTAGGTTCTTTATATAACTTTAGTGAGCACTAAGAAAGGATTTTTTTGAAATTCCACCCCTAAATCAGAGGATGAAAGTCTGCGTGAGCGAAGCCGCGTGCAAAAGCTAATAGTATATATTTACGTATGTATGTTTTGATGACTTTTAAGTGGCAGTTCAAATACTAAATACAATCTATACTAATATTATAAACGCGAAAGTTTGTAAGGATGGATGTTTGTTACTCTTTCACGCAAAAACTACTGAACGAATTTGGATGAAACTTTACATTAATATAGCTTATACATCGGAATAACACATAGGCTACTATTTACCGCGATAACTGACATATACGCGGGCGGAGCCACGGGCAACCACTAGTAAACTTATTTGTAGTAAATATTCAACAACGATAAAAACTCACCCTTTATTCTTGATTGATGTAACCACGCCCATATTTAGGTATTTCTAACCCCAATGGAAAACTATATGTCACAATAATATGTTTCGCATGTGTGGTCTTCGGGGACAAGAATGACATGCTAGTTTTCCTACTGCACCTACAAGTTATTCCGAAATTCTTAATTAACTTGAAATAATAACATAACGATAGTCATCACATTTTAATGGAATTAAGTAATTATATAGTTTCTGTTTAATAGTCTCTCTTGGGAATGATGGTGCACTTTTGGTTATAAACTTTGAACTTGTATGATGTTAACAGAAAAAATAGACAGAAGATTGTTTGTTTGTGCAGCGGGTTTTTTTCTGCGATTCTTTTTTTCCAAATTAGGTTGGAATAAACTTTAGTGTATGTACTACAATAACGACTTAACTTTGATTTTGCTGGCGTAGGAATTGCCATGAGACCTCCACAACTTGAGTACTAAACGAATTCGAAGTTCTGTAGAAATATTTTCTGTTGTTGGACCTTTAACTACCCATAACGATTGTTAGAGGTTTATATAAAGCATATGCAGAATCCAAGAGTGATGGTCACCATACTCATTGCGAATACAGACAATGCAACAATGCAGTATGGTGACCCACACCATGGCGGCCTAGTGATGCTTCTGCATCATTACGCCTCCGGTCTCGCACTCACCATCGAAATCCGACTGCACAAACGCTGACATTAAACGTTGATCTTCTGTGCGAGGGTACTACCGCCCCGGTCGAGCCAGCCCGTTCGTGCTGAAATCAGCATGGCTCTAATACCTTGTATAAAACTTTACGTGCTCTTCGAGGCAGGAAGGTGTCTCAATGTCTTAAAAATTGGTCACCCATTCAAAGCCTCACCTGGCTAGGTTTGCTGAAATGTGTTAACTTACTCGGTCACCACTGAGCTACGAGCCCCTCTCTTTTTAACCGACTTCCAAAAAGGAGGAGGTTCTATGTTCCACTGTTTTTTTTTTTTATGTATGTTCACCGATTACTCCGTCAATTGTGGACCGATTTTGAAAATTCTTTTTGTATTCGAAATGGTATGCTCCCGAGGTGGTCCCATTGCCACCATATCAGAATCTGATAATGGGATCCCAGGGAAATCGAGGGGAACCCTCATTTTTTATAGGCACATACTATGTTTTTCATATATTTTCTGAAGTTACACCGGTATTTGTGTCTGGTAGTCATCATTTTATGATGATGAGCTGATGATGTAACGTACAGCTCCTTAACGGTTAGGAGTTGGAGGATAAATCTTTAAATATCATATGTATATATGTTACCTTTAGTCGTATACTTTCAAGTTATTTAGGTGAGCTGATGATAGAAGGTTAAACTCTTCAACAGTTTAGAGGATGATTTTAATATTACACGTACGTATAGACCTTAATTTGTATTCTTTCAGTTATTCATATGGATCGTTTTATTGAGTAGACACCCACTAAGGTAGGAATTTTGGAATTTCTACCCTTAAGGGGGTGACATAGGGGTTGAAAGTTTGTACGAAAGTCCGTCATTTTTTAAGTTAGAAACATGAAACTTTATCTTTGGACTACTGATAAAAAATGAAGAGATACGTATTTAAGCGTTTCTGGATATTCTACCCCTAAAGGGATGAAATAGGGGTTGAAAGTTTGTGTGGAAGTCCGTCATTTTTTAAGTTAGAATCATGAAACTTTATCTTTGGGCTACTGATTAAAAATGAATAGAAATGTATTTAAGCGTTTCTGGATATTCTACCCCTAAGAGGGTGAAATAGGGGTTGAAAGATTGTATTAAAATTCGTATTTTTTAAGTTGGAAAGGTAAAACTTTATTTTTGGGCTACTGATAAAAATGAGTATTAACGAATTACGTAGCGTTTCTGGATATTCTGTCCCTAAGGGGTGAAATAGGAGGTGACATTAAATACGTCTTTTTAAACCACTAAAGTTATTTGCATCAGCAGAAATTTTATGAAACAGTTCAACTTACTACTTACCTACGAGTTTGCACTAAAAACTGAAAAATTAAAACTTTTTATGAAAAAAAAAACCGGCTTCCAAAAAAACATCCAACGAAAACTCCCTGCCAAAAAACACTTAAAAGCGTAAAATAAACTGGCTCTTCATAAATTAGTCGCAATATTGAAGCCGGTGCCAATCCAAAAAGAATACGAACGAATAATTACAAAAATCTAAGCGATAGTCGCTTGGCCCCGACTTCAAACAGATTTTAGGTACCTAGCACACATTATAATACTACTATTTAAATGAAAAAGAATAAGTTATAGACCAGAATTGGCACATAGTAATTTATGAAGAGCCAGTTTATTTTACGCTTTTTTAGTGTTTTTCGAAGTCGTTTTTTTTTATAATGTTCATGCAGCATGCGAGTGTCAGATTTTCAAAATAGCTTTCATTCTTATAACATTAAATTTACAAATAGTTACCGTTTGGTTAACAGTCATTCCGTAATGCCCAGTTTATGAGTAGATGAAACTATGAAAGGCAACATTTCGCATTCAAATGTACATTATGTAGATGTATTACAGCCATCACTCGTAGCAATATAATTATGTTTTGTATCAGATTTAAATAATGTGATGTTCGTTTCATACCAACTGTTTTTTATTAAAAATTAAATTTATCATACAGTAAATAATAACAATACGTGTCAGGAAAAAAGCGGCCAAGTGCGAGTCGGACTCGCCCATGAAGGGTTCCGCAGCAGCAAGTAACATTTTTTTTGTATTTGTTTTGATTGAATTAAACGTAAATTGCAGTTTACGATTTATGACATATAAAAAAAAACTACTTACTAGATTTCGTTCAAACCAATTGGAAGTTTGCATGGTAATGTACATCATATATTTTTTTACATTTATCATGCTCTTATTTTAGAAGTTACAGGGGGGGGGGAAACACATTTTACCACTTTGGAAGTGTCTCTCGCGCAATCTATTCAGTTTAGAAAAAAATGATATTAGAAACCTCAATATCATTTTCGAAGACCTAGAGACCTTTTTTTTTTGTTTATGGAATAGACCGGCAAACGAGCAGACGTATCGCCTGATGGTAAGCGATTACCGCCGCCCATGGACACCCGCAACACCAGAGGCGTCACAAGTGCGTTACCGGCCTTTGGGGGATGGGGGGGGAGATAGGGGGAGGGATTGGGGTATGGTCCTCCGGTATCCTCACTCACTCGGTGAAACACAGCGCAAGCACTATTTCACACCGGTTTTCTGTGAGGCCGTGGTATCACTCCGGTCGAGCCGGCCCATTCATGCCGAAGCGTGGCTCTCCCACGTGTTGGGGCTATCTATCTATCTATGTATGGGGACTCCCAAAATTTATTGTTTTTTCTTATTTTGGTGTGAAAATCTTAATGCGGTTCACAGAATACATCTACTTACCAAGTTTCAACATTATAGGTCTTTTAGTTTCGGAAAAAAGTGGCTGTGACATACGGACGGACAGACGGACAGACAGACAGACATGACGAATCTAAAAGGGTTCCTTCCTTTGGCACGGAACCCTAAAAACGAGCGATTCAAAATTTTAAAAGAGTTTTAAACCTAGGTATTTATTTATTTAGGTGATTTTAATAGGTGTATTGTCTTTTTTTGTTATTAAACTACGCTTGATAATTACTTGATTTTAATCCTAATCCTAATTAGTGCATAACAGCATTATCAAGCTGTAAGTAAAATTATGACAGACACAAACCACTACCTCCACTTAACTATATTTCTATAACATAAAAGTACTATTGAACAACAAATATAACAGATTAGTCAGTTGTATTTAAAGTTAATTTCGTAATTGGCAAATGTGCGTCCTATGGGAAAACACTAGCGATTGTTACGCGTTTTCATAATAAACGCAAGCCCAAACAACAAGTAATTCTTTTAAACTTATTCGGGGTAGTCATATCTGGACATCATGTGGACACACTCGAGTTACAACTGCTCATCGATTAACAACAGTTGTCCTATAAATTGAATGATATATTATTAAAACAATATTTCTCTAGGTCCGATAGTAGCGTTATCAACGACACCATGGAGAAAGAGCAAAATATATTAAATGAAGTAGTGAAAAAGAAAAGAGGAAAACGAAGCATCATCAAAGATTATTTGATAGATTTTACGGCCAATTCCAATCTTCATGGGCTTAAATATATCGGTGAGACAAATAGAACCTGGATTGAAAAGTAAGTAACTCACCTTAATATAATTAGCTGTATTTTATCTTTTCATTAATTAAAACATATATTTTCTCTGTTAAAGGATATTTTGGCTGTTTATGTTTATTTGTTGCGTAGTTCTTTGTTCTGGATTAATTAGAAAAGTGTGGATAAAATGGAACGAAAGTCCAGTGATAGTCAGTTTTGCTGAAAATCCGACTCCGGTATGGCAAATACCCTATCCAGCTGTCACTGTGTGCTTCGAAACCAAAGCGATGCAAAGAAAGTTTAATTTTACGGAGTATTTTCACTTATATAATGAAAACAAAGATAATCTTACGGAATACGAGTAAGAATTTTTTGGATTACCTATTTTAATAATTTAGTTGAATAAGTAGTAGTTTGTTATGATTCATTGTCGGAATGTTTTTCTTTAAAGCAAATTCTTACTCGAAGATATATCTATGGTTTGTGATGACCATTTGGCACCAACTAACGGACGAAAATTTGCATCCGGGTTCGATACAGTGGAAAATATAAAGTCGGTTAGTGAATATATTTTTAAGTAGTAAACTACATTATTTACTCTTAGACTTAGATTTTTTATTGGAATGACAAACCCAACCTGCTTATTACCTTAGAAATATTTGAACGTCCCTAAAAGTTAGTTGTTGAGGAGTTCTTTTTATGCTTCACTGTACGAATTAATAATAATAATTAATTGTATTTAACACACAAAGAACCCTAAATAAATATAGGGATAAGTAAATATTTCTCAAAAATATCTGCACCGATTGTGTTAATTAATTTTTGATACGATAACACGCATCATGGCTAGTCATGTATTTATGTGGCCTGGTGCAGATAGTCCTTAATAAAAGTTTGCAGTACTATTTCAAACATTAATAATCTTAAGACTAAATTATGTAAACTTCAATTTATGATGTAAATAATTCGTACAGGTTTCGCCAAATCTCACTGACGTTTTCTTTGGATGTAAATGGAAAGATATCCCCAGCCAAAATTGTTCAGATCTATTTTCCCCTATTTTGACCGAAGAAGGACTCTGCTATACGTTTAACACGTTGGGAGCTGAAGAAATGTTCAGAATAGAGAAGTAAATATATCATTATTTATTTTTACATTAGCCTCTGAAATAAACATTAGGTACCTAATTGATCTTTAAAATTTATATAGCTTACACGGGGATTACCCGTATTTGGAACACGAAAATACAGCTGAATCTTGGAGTTTGGAAGAAGGCTACGAACCAGGGACGCCAATAGAAACATACCCACACCGAGGCTCGGTAAGAATTAACATAGTCCTACATTGTTCTTTTTTTATATCTCAATCTGTCTCCGGCCTTTCGATGGGTTTTACGTGATAAAGAATTCACGAAAAAGAAAATCGATTTCTTCCTATAATTTTTTTTTTTTAAACTTACTCTTTTCTTTTTTATTTTTCAATTATGAATATAATTTATAAATTTCCGTAAACCAAGAAGGTCTTGGAACACTAACCACTGTCTTTGTGTTCATGGAATAGAAATGACAGTTTAGGGAGAAAATGCACGCATGACATTATTCACGATACTACCAATACCACTTTCGTTCTAAGAACTTGTCTAGAAAACGTCACCCACTGTCTTTATAGTGCCATTCCCTTTCATCTGATTCCGTATTCATGAACCGAGAGTGACAGAAACCCACAGTGACAAGTTAACCACTCACGCTTTTCCGAAATCTATACAAATAAATGAAATTGAAAGGTCTGTTTGTGATTTCAAATAAACTTTTCTATTTATGCATATGAAAACCTACCTTACAAAATCTTTTATACCACCCAAAAGTTGACTGGGAGAAAGGAACGCCTTAGGCATTAAGTTTGCCGATGTAAAATTAAACGTACATACAGTTTAAATAACTAAATATATACGGTACTATCATCAAAAATTCAATTTAAATTTTTTTGACTGTCTGTTTGTTCGGGTAATCTCTAGAACGGCTGGACCGATTTTAACGGGACTTTGACGGGCAAATAGCTGATTGTACAAGTAACTTAGGCAACTTTTTTAGAATATCTTGCCCCAAAGCGTTTACAACCTATACAACAAGAACAGCAGATAACACCGCAGGGCTCAGCAAGTAAATAATTAAATTTTACAGGGATATGGCGTCAAATCTGGTTTAACATTCTTATTACAAGCCAAAGAGGTCGACTTGGATTATCTTTGCCGCGGTCCGGTTCAAGGCTTTAAGGTGATTAACTAATCTAATTATTCTAGCACCTTTATAACTGTAATATAACATCATTTTATAGTTTCTACAGTTTCAAACGTTTCCTGTAATGTGTTTTAGATATTGTTACACAATCCGGCAGAATTACCCAGACTTTCACAACAGTACTTCCGATCGCCTTTATCGCAAGAAGTAGTTGTTGCGGTGAAACCTAAAATGATGACTACTTCCGAAGGCCTTCGACCTTATGAACCAACCAGGAAAGTATATGTTCCCTTATCGTTATTGAAGAAGGAAACTCGTGGTGCAGAAATCGGCAATTTAATAGACACTCGCTATAATAAACACATAACCTGAAACAACTATCAATACTTACTGATTCTAGGGATTACTGTATATGTTAGTGTTAAGACGTAATCCATAAGGAGATTTTAATATTACGAAATGATGATGTGATTGCAAAGACTTAAAACCTTAATTACTTCCAATTATTATTATTACGTAAAATAATTGATATTTTGATATATTTTTTTATAATTTTGAAAGCAATTGCATTATATTTATTACATTGGTGTCCGTTTGATATAGATATTTTGCTTTAAATAAATAAAATTTAAATATAATATGATGGAAATCTTATGCTTGTTTGTTCGTTGTTGCCGGTTTTCTACGATGTCCTTACGTGTTTTTTGTTGTTGATCTTGATTCCATGACAATATATATGATATCATCACTACATAGTATAAAACAAAGTCGCTTTTTCTGTCCCTATGTCCCTTTGTGTGCTTAAATCTTTAAAACTACGCAACGGATTTTGATGCGGGTTTCTTTAATAGATAGAGTGATTCAAGAGGAAGGTTTTTATATATAATAAATGCATAATATAGTATGGGAACACTGTTAATTTTCGAGTTTTCTAATGTGATGTAGCAAATAAACACGTTTTTTTGCGCTTACATTGCAAACGCTGGTTGCACCCTACGAGATAGATCAAAATAATGTACTACAGTATTGTACACCTTAAAAAGTACTACAAAAAAGTCCGCGACGGTATATGTCTATCTCTTAGGGATAACCCACAACAACCATTTTTTATTCCTTTCTTTTTACGAGAAATAATGGCTTATTTACGAAGTGATTATAAGCAATACAAAACGAATCCTTATACAATTAAGTAAATTAAATACATTGTGCATTTAATATAGATCAAAATGGCCCTTTACAGTATCTAATTTAAATGAATATATTCGAAGATATTACAGATTAAAATGCACGAATCGTGTCGTCGGCGGGGGCGTCTGAAATCCACCCGTGCGAAGCCGGGGCGGGTCGCTAGTATATATATATATTGTATATATTATGCGTTTTTTTATAGATTAGCGGGCAAACGGGCAGACGTATCGCCTGATGGTAAGCGATTACCGCCGTCCATTGACACCCACAACACCAGAGGCGTCACAAGTGCGCTGCCGGCCTTTGGGGGATAGGGGGAGGGGTATTGGCCTCCGGTATCCTTACTCACACAGTGAAACACAGCGCAAGCGCTGTTTCACACCGGTTTTCTGTGAGCCTGTGGTATCACTCCGGTCGAGTCGGCCCATGCATGCCGAAGCGTGGCTCTCCCACGGAAAATCCTCAATTCTATGTTAAAACAGATGATATAAGGTAAGAAGCCCATACTTTTAGCGCACAACTTTGTTGTCGCAACCTGATCTCAGTGTCAAGTAAATCACGAAACGACGCAGACAGTTATTTTATTCTACAAGTAGTACCAATTCTGTTTTATCTGTAATGATGACTGTGAAGGTTTTATACTTAAATATCTGGTATTATTCCGCGGATTACAAAGAACTTCGATAATGATTACCTAGTTTAATAAGAGGTAACAAAAAACTTCTTACTTTTACTTTTGTTCACAGGCGACAATGCTATTTTCCAAGCGAGCGCTATCTCCAATACTTTAAAGTGTACACTCAGGCTAACTGCGAGATGGAGTGCCTCTCCAATTTTACTTATACTCGATGTGGCTGTGTACATTTCGGTATGCCTTGTAAGTATATACAAAACCAATACATATAATTTTACTTGCCCTGACTAATAGATTAATCAAAGCAGATCTTAAACCGTTGAAGCTTCAAACTTTAATGTTGTGTGAAGCGCCAGCTAGCGCTGAGTTTAATGTAATAGCACTTTATGTGATCTACAAATTGTTGTTCTGAGATTGGGTGTTCTTTGTATCTCCGTGTCATGTACATTTGTAAAGATCCCCCCCCCCCCCCTCCCATAAAAGGATATTATCTATTAATATTTGCATATACAGGAAATATCATTGACGGCACGGTTAGCCTAGTGGTTTAAGCGGTCGCCACGCCTCTCTCTACAGCGCAAAGTGTTGTGGGTTCAAATCCCACATGGGACAACACTTTGTGTGATCCAAAAAATGTTGTTCTGAGTTTGGGTGTTCTATGTGTCCGTTTAATGTATGTTTGTACAGTCCCCCGCGACACAGGATGTAAATTCCTAATGCGGGAGATGTCTTTTAAAAACAAAACAAACTACGGGCATTGATTAAAAAGTTTAAAAATCCGAATTATTTATTGTATGTTTTTAGCTGTCGCGTAATATTTCGTAACTTGTGAACGTCTGATGTGTTCCAGATGGGCCCAATATGGAGGTGTGCAATGCGGGTAGTAGAGAATGTGTAAAAAAAGCTCAGAGTAAGTCGGCTATCTGTAAATTAACAACCAATCGAACTGTCAATTTAGGACGGTTCTTTACTTTATTGGGAAAGAAAGATTAATATAAATGATTAAATTATATAACAGAACATTGGCATTCCCCTCTATTTTTTATAAACTTTCACATGCTTATATTACCAATAATTTTGTAAGCAACCTTCTTATGAAATCGTTTGTGCAAATCTATCTATTTCCGTAAATTTCAACAAATCACTATTTATTACCTAGATTACGTTAATTGAATGTGCGCAATGTACACAGATTACAAATTACTTTTACTGTTTTAGTGCTTATGAATTTATTTCTTAATGTCTAATATGCAATCAAATTAAAGACTAGCTGACCCGGCGAACTTCGTACCGCCATATTTACATATCTGTCTCAGCTTCCCACAGGCAGTGTAAAGTCGCGGACAAAAAAAAACACTTTTCCCGTTATCTTTTATCTTTTTTCTTTCTAGCAAAACAAGAATGAATGAAATCGGACTATGTGTTATTGTATTACAACTAAATGTACTTAGTTGTTATTTTGAATTTCATCCCCTCTCTCCAGGAAACCGTGCTGAATTTCGGGATAAAAACTATCCATGTCCTACCTCGTAGTATGAACTGAACTGTGACTGCACGTTTGGCCTAGTGGTTTAACGGTCACCACGCCGTTTCCTACTTCGCCAAGTGTCGAGGGTTCAAATCCCACGTAGGACAACACTTTGTGTGATTCACAAATTGTTGTTCTGAGTCTGGGTGTTCTTTGTGTCGGTTTCATGTATGTTTGTAAAAGTCCCCCGCGACACAGGATTTATTCCTAGTGCGGGAGTTGTCTTTAAAAAAAAAAAAAAAAAACTAATCATGCCGTTTCATTTGAATCCATTCATCAATTTCAGCGTGATGCGCGGCCAAGATACAGACAGACAGACAAAAATGAAAAAAAATACAGTTTTGGCTTCAGTATCAGATATAGAGAGCCCTCCATAAAAAAAATTCTAATTATCTTTAATGTACAGAATTGGACCTTTTACATTTTTATTATAAGTAGTTTAGATAGACTGTTACACTTTTCTACAGTTACTTTTAAATATGTTTTAAAAATATTAAGCACTGAATTTTCTATCCCTGCCACCTGAAGTAAGTCAAGTCCCTTTAGGAGTGCCAGCATACCTTCACAAATGATTGTATTAATTAATTTAGACTACTTTTATTTCTTGTATTGGATTAATTATATTTATATTTACATTGACTGCCTCGGTGGCGTAGTGGTAGCATATTATTATGCTGTTGTTATTGAGGTCTCGGGTTCGATTCCACGGTAGTACAATACAAATGTTTGTATGATTTGCAAATATTTGTTTCGGAGTTTGGGTGTATTCTATGCTTAATATGTATATAGGTGTTTACAAAAAAGCATAGGTATATGTATGTATTTATATCAGTTGTCCAGTATCCATAATACAAGCTCTGCTAGATGTGATGTGATGATAACTGCATTCGATTCGTTTTCAATCTTCGCAAGTATGATCATGTATCTGCTTTACGTTCCCAGTTGCAATGGCTTCCAATTCGTCAACGTCGCAGTTTGCGAGCTCTGACTTGTCTATTTTCTTTTCTCAACTCCCCTTCATTACCCGAATACCTTGTTCCACACTTCCGTTTCTTATGTTCCAATCACGACCGAAGTCTTCGGTCAACAAACAACTTGCTTCTTTTATGCCCCTCCCACAACTCCAATTTTATCAATTCTTCCTTCTATGTACAGTCAGTTCTACTCTGGAACGCACTTCCAGCTGAAATCAGGATGTCCACAAACCGCCTCACATTTAAGAGAAAAGTACGAGAACTCCTTCAGGGGGAATTGGCAGCACAAACACAACGCTAGTACTTGTCTGTGCATATTCATATCTTATTAAATATATGTATGTGTATGCTTAAACAATTATATGTGTATAAATAAATATAGTTTTAGTAGTATATACTAGTTGTATTTGATGTAAGTATTTTTTTTTATTTACGTAACTATTGTGATTTTGTAGTATTTGTTTGTGTATTGTCTTTGTCGTTGCTCCTACCACATCATACTTCTACATCACCTGAAGGTTGACTGGGAGAGAATGCCTCATGGCATTAAGTCCGCCTTTGTACGTCATGTGCAATAAGTTTTAAATAAATAAATAAATAAATGATTAGACAACTGCATGTGAGATGTGCGAACTAAAGAGGTAGGTATTGGTCTAATGGATGCATTGTGATCAAAATTTGTATTATTTTACTTAGTGGAACTGGTAACTATCGCAATTCAATCTCGGCTGAACAGTATGAACCCAAAGAAAAACAATGACTCGGAGTCTTTAGGAGAAGCCTTCAAAGTATCAGCTCGATGCCAGTGCCTGCCAGCTTGTACGTCTATAGAATATGAGGCAGAAACATCACAGGCTGACTACGACTGGAAAGCCATTTATAGAGTTTATAAATTAAACATCACCGAAGATTTAGAAGAGTAAGTACTAAACATTGAATATTACACTTTTGAAACTACCTACATTTTATTGCACTACAAATTGCGTGGCGGTTATCCCAGTCCTACGCTCAAAAGTTTTTTTGTCCCTGCTACCCCTGTTAGCTACCACAATCGTTCAAGAACTGGACCAAATTGACATGACCATACAAGCACCAGCTTTTAAATTAAAAAAGAATCATTAAAATCGGTTCACTCAGTCGAAATTTCTGAGGTAACAAACATAAAAAATACAGTCGAATTTAGAACCTCCTCCTTTTTTGAAGTAGGTTAAAAAAGCTAACAGAGGACGTGCATTGCCACTAATATAATTAACAATTTTATAATGGCACTACTGATGTATTTTTTTTATCACTAGTTCCACTTTAAATGCAAATAAAAATAATGGAACTGGGTCATTGAAAGATATTAAATTAAAAGCGCGGCGACCGACGTTCGCAACTGCAAGTTGAAATTAGCTCGGAATATTGCTGTATCTAATATATAATAAAATAATATATATATCTAATATCTCGTCACTGTATCTCGGTAAGCCATACCTGGCGTAGTATATTGTCATCTGTTTGCTGCGATAGCACTTCTATTTGTTTTTTATAATTAAATATGGATGTGTTGTAGACTACCAAAAATCATCAACGAAAACTCAATGTTTTTTCATTTTCTTTTCGATAATTAGTAATTTGATAATACAAGCTATGCTTTTCTATAATAAATATTATACGTATTGCTGTTTATAATACACAAAAAAACAAACTTAAAACATGCCATTTACGCTGTAAAAATGTGCAAAATTAAATTCAACTTTTTCGTTACTTTACGTAAGTTTTTTTTAAATAAAAAGGGAAAAGGAGCCTGGATAAAAACTGTTTAAATCTGGATATCAACATAATATGGTGGAAATATGTTCAAACTACAAATTATTTTGGTATTCAATTTGTATGGAGAACTCAGTGACCGCCGGCCCCTTAAGCCAACTTTATTTCTTTACATACATTCATACATATAGGTAATACACAATTTGTATTTATCTAATAGTGAGTAAGATCTTCGAGTAAGATGCATTAAAATAATGTTAGACGAAAGTCTTCTATGTTATAAAAATGTGTGTTGTTTTCAAAATATAAACCAGATTTGAATGAATAAATGCGTCTTATCGAGTCTTATGAAAAAAAAGATGTTTAAAAAGTATAATTTTGGTTTCACACACGAGTGATTTAAAGTTAACGAACTCACAAAAATAAACCTTTCTGTCAATACCTTGTGCAAAATGCTGTAAATATAATGTTATGTTCAATTACTTTCTTAACTGAACCGAAATTTTAATATCCACCAAACTACAGACAAACTCCTTAACTACATAATTATTTAATTGCACTGCAACATATGCCACGAAGAATAAAATACGACCTAATGTTTACGAATCTGCGTACCCAAACATCTTATTCAGGTATTTAGAAATCGGCTAGGGTCGTGGTACGCGGTATTGTTTTCTATCTATATAATTTAAAAAACAGTACCTACCTATTTAAAAACATGTCTAGTTTAGATAAAGGTAGGTAATTGTCGGGTACAATCCATTATGAAGTAATAAAGTTGACTTATTTATATAAATACATGTTTCTAGACCAATGATAAATGAATAACACTTGTACTTGTATTACCCAAATAAAAAGGAAGAAACCTGGATAGCTCTGGGATCCATCCTAAGATGTTGTCTTCATCAATGACTCCTATGTTGTACACAGCGCTGGTGTTTGGCCTTTGGTCAGGAAAAGATAACCTTCAGCCTTCAGCTTGCAGAAAAGTCGGAAGTTTTAGCATTTTTGAATTCCCAACTTAAAAAACCTCATATGATAAACTCCTAATACAAAGATTAATATTGATACGTTATAAAGAACCAAGCTAGGAAAGTCTTCCGAGATCAATCAATTTGTTTATTTATTTCAGTTTATTGTACTCCCGAGTGATGGTTTTCTTTAAAGAAGCTCAGTTTATAACATCCCGTCGTTCAGAGTTATATGGACAAACGGACTTCCTCGCCAATTGCGGTGGTTTACTTGGACTGTTCATGGGTTTCTCCATCCTCAGTGTGATTGAAATAATATATTTCTTAACCCTAAGGTAATTTACAATTAACTTTTTATCTGATAGTATAAATGTTCTTTCATATTTTGTTCAATTGAAAATGAGTCTGACGTTAGAGAACTTATTATTGAATGAACAAACGAATATTATGTATCATTATTAAAACAATTTTCGGCCCTTTAAATTTTAGTAAGTAAGTATGTAATAGGTCTTTACCTATGAAATTGCCGTTTTGTATGCAATAAGTGAAAGTAAGTTTTTCAAACTTTTTATTTCTGCTATTCGAACTAATCACCCCTGCAATCGACGCATCTTTGCCAACGCATTGGCAAAGATGGAATAAAGTATATATATATTTTGGAAAAAGTAATAGTCGGTAGGTGCAAGGTATGGTGAGTATGGCGGATGAGGGAGAGCTTCCAACCCCAGCTCTTGCAGCTTGGAGACTGTCTGTTGCGCAGTATGGGGTCGCGCGTTGTCGTGAAGCAGCTGCAAGAGCTGGGGTGCGAAGCCCTCATCCGCCATACTCACCAGACCTTGCACCTACCGACTATTACTTTTTACAAAATTTAGACAACTTTTTAGTGGGTAAAAAATTCAATTCCCGAGAGGCAGTACAAAATGCCTTTGAAGAGTTTGTTGCCTCCCGTCCAGCTGATTTTTACAACAAAGGCATCAATAAACTGCCAATGCGTTGGCAAAGATGCGTCGATTGCATGAGTGATTACTTCGAATAATAGAAATAAAAAAGGTTGAAAAAATAAGTACTTTCACTTATTGCATACAAAACGGCAATTTCATAGGTAAAGACCTATTATTTATTGATAGAGAAGTTCTTAAATTACTATCGTTATTATATTAATGGTATATCTACGGTATATTATCACTATTCGTATACTGCCTCGGTAGCGTAGTGGTAACGTTTGCGACTACAGTGCTTAAGCTCTCGGGTTTGATTCCCGGGTCGAACAAAATGTTTGTATGATCTGCAAATGCTTTTTTCGGAGTTTGTGTGTTTTCTATGTAAGTACAATATGGATTTACAAAAAAATATAAATATGTATTTATATCAGTTATCTAGTACCTACCCTTAACACAAGCTCTGCTTGGGACTAGATGGCGTTGTGTGTTAGATGTCCGAAATATCATCATCAACAGATTTTATAAGTTCACTTCTAACATGATCATCTCCTTGAAAAGGAGTTTTTGACCTATGATACCAGCCAGACGGTTAGACGGGCCTTCTCCTTGCAGTGCACAGTGGTGTTATGTTGTCCGGTGTAATTTGCTTTCATAGTCGGCTCTTACGACACCCTCAGGGTAAATACAAATGGTGACTCCATATTCTTTATCCGTCACCGTGGACTTTTTCAGCAATAAATATTTCTTGAAAATTTGCTGTAATTTACGATACCACTAGTAAGAATCACTAACTAATTTTACAATTACACTTTCATGACAGGTTATGGTGTGTGCTCTGGCGTCGACAGAAGAAAATGGATCTGAAAAGAGCATCCATCGCCGATGGCAGTATCTACAAAGGAAAGTTGGTCGATTGAAATAAAAAAGATGACTTGACTTAACTCCACGTTAAATGAAACATTTTATTGGCTTTTCAATTTTAAATGTGGCTTAAATGTATATTTCATACTCATTATACTCACTTTTAATATAATTTTAAGTTAAGAACATAATTTAAATGTTTAAATGCAAGTAAAAGATGTACATCACACCTTGTTTTATTTATACGGTACTTGGACCACTGGGTTTCTTCTTCGGAGCATAACCAATCCTGTTATGTATTTCTTCAGTCTTGGTTCCTCCAGCCGTGGATTTAGGTGGTATGTCTTCCTGCATTTCGTGCGTTGTGCTCGAATTATTCCCTTGGTCTCGACGAAAGTTTTCATATTCTTGTAAATCGTCGAGTTTCAAAACAATTTCTGTCAATGGTCTTCGGATCATTTTTGTTGAGTAGGTAACTGAAAAAGATAAAAAGGAATTTAAAAAATGGGAAAAAGCAGCGGGCCCTAATCCCATTAATTACACAGACCATTAAAGATTTATTTCCCAGAAAACAAACTCTAATGCAGTTCTACGACTACTCCATAATAATATCATATAATAAATTCGAAAGTAACTCTGTCCGTCTGATACGCTTTCACGGTTAATCCACTGCACCAATTTCAATGAAATACATAGACAGTAGCCTATCTATCTCTATGTAGCCGTCTATATAAAGAGTACTTTACCGTGATAACTGCCACACATGCGGGCGGAGACGCGGGCAAATGCTAGTACCAGGTAAAACGCACACGAGCTGGGTGAATTGACGAACTAAGAAGCATGTTACAAAGTAGACTGCAATGACCAACATAAATGAAGATAGATTTAATGAACATTTCTTACCAATTGCGTGTAACTATTCAACAAATAGGTTCAAAGCAGCGTTGCCAGACGTCCCGATTTTCGCGGGGCGTCCCGCTTTTTTAATCAAAATTGTAATGTCCCGCGCGGGACACGTTTTTTCCCGCTTTTTGGGAATAACTGGCCAGACGCCCAAAGTGAATTTAGCAAATAAGAAATGGCACTAGTTCTTTCGCGAATTTGGATGATGTAGCAGAGAAACAAAAATAATGCGAATTACCTTTGTTTTTGTCTTTCTTAGGGCGCTCGCCCACGGCGACTTTTTGCAGCGATGCTGCACGACTTTTTACATAGCTACAACGCGCTGCTTAGTTGCATTTGCAACGCGCTACAGAAGCGATGCCGCGATGCCAACGCGCTACTAACGCGCGATAACCTCGCTGCTGCATTGCTGCAAAAAGTCGCCGTGGGCGAGCGCCCTTACTCATGTATCCCAAAAGAATCCCGCTTTTATTCACTACAAAGTCTCAAAATCCGGATTTGACTAAAAAAATCTGGCAACGCTGGTTCAAAGGTACCAAAGACTAACCCTCACAATGACAAACTAAAACAAATGAGAATTATACCACTATCTATTACAAGTTGTGAATGGGTAGGTACCTACCGCTACATCTTTAGTGAAACATTATTGTTAGGTATTTGTAGCGTTCCCAAGACCAAGAGTGCCATCCTAACGATTCCTATCTATTTACGTAAAGTAGGATATAATGTACACGTAGTAATAAACGGTTTCGTGCAAACGATTGTAACATTGTAAAGGTTTTATTTGAAAGCCCAAAAGGACAATAGAAAGTTTCTCCTAGTCTGCTCTTAATAGTTGCATAAAGTGCAATAATTGTTAGTTCTAAATGCTCAGAAAATAAGATTTGACTATTTAAAAACATAATCTCTAAATATACCTATATCTATACAAATAAATAAAATTGAAGTGTCTGTTTGTAATATTAAATTAAATTGGAGATTCTCAATTCAACCGTATATATTTTTTTTTATGTGTATTCGCGGATAACTTCCTCGTTTATGAACCGATTTTGATGATTCTTTTTTTTAATGGAAAGGAGATATCCTGACAGTGGTACCATGATAAGGACATTAAGATCTGATGATGGCATCCAAGAGAAATAAGAGAAATCGAGTCGAACCTTGAACCACAGAATCTTTATCTATACTAATATTATAAACGCGAAAGATGTAAGTATGGATATGGATGGATGGATGTTTGTTACTCTTTCACGGAAAAACTACTGAACGGATTTGGATGAAACTTTACAGTAATATAGCTTATACATCAGAATAACACATAGGTTACTATTTGCCGCGATAACCGACATACAAGCGGGCGGAGCCGCGGGCAACACCTAGTAACTTATAATACTAACGTACAGAAGTTCCACTCTCGAACAAAAGTCAAGTTAGGCATAAAAAGTATTTTTAACTCTGTCATCTTGCAAGCGAAATTGAATCTTGTCGTGTAACCCGAGCGTTCATATTCCGTTTAACACCGCTCGGTTTACAGCAGGAGCCCAGGGTTCCCACTTGCTGTACATTTAGGTAAATATTAAAATAAATAAGAAAGATTTCGTAACAAAGTAATTAAAAACGTTTTAACAAACATGATACTCTTGTCTACGTAACGTACTACTCGAACTAGGTACTATGTGATTTTTATTTATTCATATATTTATTAAACAGAGAAAAACAAACTGAATTACAATCTTTTTCCCCCAAAACCTGGTTGATGGTTTGACTAGGGGATCCAGTCTCCGTACAATTATGAACTTTTAAAGCAGTACTATTAAATAAAGAAAACTAAGTAACTATTTGGAAAACAAAACTTACAACTAATTAAGAATTATTATTTTGTTGGTTGATGTATTTCCCGCCAAATCAGTCATGCAAATTGGTATGTGCGTCCACCAATCCGAAGCTTGCGTGAGAGAGAAAGGCACTACTCAAACTCAGTCTCTGTCTCTCTACTCCGATCACGCATTCCGCCCGTCGGCTGCCTCTCCAGCTATATATGCTCTAAAATTAGTATGTGCGTCCACCAATCAGAAGCTTGCGTGACAGAGAAAGACACTACCCAAACTCAGTCTCTCTCTCTCTCTACTCCGATCACGCATTCCGCTCGTTCGGATGCCTCTCTAGGTATATATGCTCTGAGGTTGACTCACGATTCTAATTAAAAACAATTTAAAAATGAAGTAAAGTGAAAGTGCAATGTTTGTTTATATAAAATAAGACTTGACTTAAAGGTTTTAGTTACTAGGTCATTAAATTCCAAAAAAAAAGTAATTAAAAATGACAACTATTGATTGAAAAGTTTCTGAACGCAATTATTACAAAGAATAAAGCACGCAATAAATCCCAAGTTACCAGGTCATTAAATTCCAAAAAAAAAAAACCCAAGCGGTTGGTAGTTTTGTTTAATTTATAGTGATGCGCTGTTATGTCGTTTTGAACAGACATAACTTTTCTGTTGATATTTGTGATAAAACGAAAAAGCTACATTTGATAGTTTATATCAAAACATAGAATACAATTAACAATACATTACTACGACAAAAAACGACGCCGAAAAAGTATAAAACAAGTTTGAAAAGCCGTAGTCACACGTTGTTAAAGTGTTATGGTACGTTTCTATGTAATGTGTGACTTATTTCGTGTGTATTACTTGTTACGTAAATATTAACAGCAATGGCACGGCAAACCAAAAATTTTGTGTATAAAAACAGAGCTCATTGTTACCCATGAAAGGTTTACAATCTTTCCACATAACAGTCATCGCATTGGTGTGAGCGCAACTGCAATAGATTTAAGCGTCGAGGATACAAACAGGTAGATCTATACAGTTTGTCTATAAAGTCGTCGTTAACACGTGTACAAAGAACTTTCTGCTCGGAGTCGGGACCTCAGTATACACTAGCAGTTCGGTCATTGCAGTATACAAATATGTGAATGGTGCTCATTTTAAGAAACGATTATAGTACATAAATTACATTTGGTTAAGCATAAAATCTTTTTATTCTTCTCTAAACGTCACACTTTTATCGATAGCTTAACTTTTGATTCCGTAGACGATCATCACTAGTAATAGTAAAGTTGTTTTGTGACGTTGCAGTGTACACGTCAATTTTCCTTTGCTTCAAACGCGGATTAGACTTTTCGTGTTAAAATTACATGTGGAAATACCTTTTTGAAGTGTAATAAACTTAGATAACGTGAATACAACTTACCAGAATGCTGTACCTTGAGGATTATTTGGAAAGTAAGAGATTCTATGTTCTTTTGTGATGATGTAATACTGTATGTCAATGTTGGTAGCCTTGAGGCGTGTGTCGATATTTTAAAGAATGACAATTGGCGCGACTTTTAAAAAAAAGTGTATTTGAAATGTTTACATTGAACTAGTATCATAATTAATCAACATTTAATTTCAGTGATCGAGCATCTGCCGCAGGAACTCAGAGACAGATTTACCGAGTTGCGTGAAATGGATTTATCTGTGCAAAGTAAATATATTTTTTCATCTTTTTTTGAAAGAAAGAAATACAATATTTCTAATTTATATTATTTTACAGATAACATGGATTCATTGGATAAAAGAGTACGTACACTTTTCGGAGGTTGTCGTCGTGGAGAAATAAATACGGAGCAAGCGAATATTGAATTTTCTGATATCAGAAAGGGATATAATAGGACCATAGAAGAGGCAGATGAAAAAGTTCTTGTGGGTACTCAAATGTATGAATTAGTTGACAGATACTTGCGGCGATTGGGTAAGTATCAGTCATAGTAACATAACTACTTTGTTGTTTAGAAATATTTTTTAATATATTTCAATGATCAACACAGATACAGAACTACATAAGTTCAAGTGTGAACTGGAGGCTGACAATAATGGGGTTACAGAAATATTAGAGAAGCGCTCACTGGAATTAGATGTCAACACTAATCAGAGTCATCATAAAGAAAACACAAGCCATTACAAAGAAAACAGGTATACTTGCTCATGAAATAATTTTTATTATCAAGACAAGTTTTCATTGTGAAGTGGTAAAGGTTAGATAATTTACTTTGAACACTCTCTACCGTGGGAGAGCCACACTTCGGCATGAATGGGCCGGCTCGACCGGAGAGATACCATGGCCTCACAGAAAACTGGTGTGAAATAGTGCTTGCGCTGTGTTTCACCATGTGAGTGAGGATACCGGAGGCCCATCCCCCAACCCTTCAGTTAAGTTTGATCCATGTTTCTAATACTACAAATATGACATACCAGCTTTTGCACGCGGCTTCGCTCACGCAGTCTTTCATCCCCTGTTTTAGCCCCCTTAGGGGTGAAATTTCAAAAATTCCTTTCTTAGTGCTCACTTATGTTATATAAAGAACCTACATGCAAAATTTCAGGTTTCTAGGTTCAGCGGTTTGGGCTGTGCCTTGATCTCTAGGTATGTCAGTCGGTCACCTTTTTCTATTATATATACAGATACACCTATGTAATTTTAAAATAGGAATCTACGGGATTGCTACCATGTACCTTTTTGTTTGTGAGTATCCGATATTTCGGCGCTGTTGCAAGCGCCATGATCACGGAGTAACGGATAAAAAAAAAACCTATGTAATTATTTCAAGTAAATATTCCTTTGCATTATAGGATGCGCATGCGTGCTGAGAGGCGAAGGGAAAGTTGGAGCAATCGGGAATCTCGAGGACAAGTATCTGGGAATCTTTCAAGAACTGATTCTGCCATTCAGGTATTGTAAACACTAAATGAATAGGTATTATAATATTTATTATTTTTGTAGATTTCTACATTGTACACACATAGGGAACGAAGAAAATCATTATAAAAAAAAAAAAAATGTAACAATCGGCGGTATTGCTCGCGGCGATCTCTCACATACAACTTTTATATGGATAGCATCTACGAATGGATCTATCTAGGGTAGTTTGCGGCATACAAACGCTTGTAATGCGTGTCATGTAATTTTAGTAAGAAAGGCTGAAGCCATCTAATAAAGTGGGGTTTGTTTTCATTGTTATAGATCTGTCAATCTAGCTGCCATAGTACAAGCTCTGCTTGGTTTGAAGCTAGATGGCGTTATAATGTCAGATGTGTGTGAAATTCAACTCTAATTGTAATAGTTTGAGTTTTCTTCACTAAGCTACATGCATCAATCCATGTGCTCATAATATTAACAAATGACTACTAGAAGTTTTTGATAAAATTTAAAACTCAAAAAGCTGGTGCCTGCGTTTTTTTTTTCTAGAAACCTTTGTGCAGTGAGTCACAACTAGTCACAAGCGAAAAAAAATACTAGCAATAAGTTACAATAGATAGAATGGTTGTGTACCTGCCGTACAAAAAATAGTTTAACATAAAAAGTTTTCAATAAAATTGTAAAACTCATAAATTTTAGAAAAAGGTGTTAATTTTTTTCATGAACATTAGTTAAATTAGAATATTAGTTAAATTGCTTTTGTACCATATCTATTATAGTAGGTTAGTCAGTATTTATATTATACTGATATTGCTTTTTTTTATTGCTTGGCAGTTAACTTGCTTTGTTTTTATGGTCAATTAAGTGTATGGTGACTTCAGAACTTTCTAAAAGATTATCTCTCCGCTCGTGTGTATGTCCGTCCTCAAGGATCTAAGTATCTCTAGCAAATTTCATTGAAATCAGTGCAACAGTTTAACCGTGAAAGCGTAAAGGCGCGTCTCCACCGAAATTTCACAACACAAAAAAAAGGTTGCCAACACAAAAGCTACCAACTTTTGTTCGGTGGAGACTCGATTTTACAGAAACTTTTATCACCAACACGTGTTGACAACACAAAAGTTGCCAACTTTTGTTCGGTGGAGGCTCGGCTTAACAGACAGTGTTACTTTCGGATTCATAGTATTAAATAGTATGGGTGTTTGTACTACCCAACTCATAAAAAATACTAGGTTACTAAAACTACGAATTAGTGTAGTAGTTATTGTATTTTCCACTCAAACCATTTTATAGTAATTACCTTTAATAATAAAATGGAGACTGGGTCGTTGGCTAGAACACAAGACTCGAACATTGTCTACACGGTTGGTCTAGTGGTTTAAGCTGTCGTCACGCCGCTTTCTACTGCGCCAAGTGTTGTGGGTTCAAATCCAACATGGGACAACACTTTGTGTAATCCTCATATTGTGGTTCTGAGTCTGGATGTTCTTTGTGTACTTTTCATGTATGTCTGTAAAGTCCCCCGCAACACAATATGTATACATATTTCTAATGCGGGTGTTGTCTTTAAAAAAAAATGGCACATTACATAGTACATAATAACTGCCTCGGTGGCGTAGTGGTAGCGTATGCGACTGCTGTGCTCGAAGTCTCAGGTTCGATTCCCGGGTGGGACCAAATGTTTGTATCATCTGTAAATATTTATTTCGGAGTTTGGGTGTTTTCTATCTACACACATCAAAAGTGTCTAGAGATCATCATATGTGTCTAGGGATCAACATATATTTTTGCAATAACTTTTCTCCTGATTGATATTAATTAAAATTTTCTTTAAGGATTCATCAAATAAAGTGTTTTCGTTTGTCACAGTAACGATAAACCAAGTCACCTTTACATTAATAAAGAAATTTGCCATTTTCCTAATAAAGGGATTTTTGAAATTTGAACCACTAACATTAAAGTTAGAAAAAAAGACTGAAATAACAGTTTTCTTTAAAATTTTATTAGGTAATTTAAACAATTAATAATCCGTGTTTCTACCGCGAACACTAACAACACAAGAACATCGGTTTGGCATACTCAAAATGAGTTCATCCAAACACGCTGTGGAATGGCCGCCCATGTTCGTTGCAACAACAAAAAAAGGTCTTCTTGCGACTGGATACCGTCCATATTCGGCAGAGCTCTTCTCTGTAGCATATCCCATGCATGCTCAATCGGGTTCAAGTCTGGCGACTGAGCAGGCCAGGGCCAAAGCCACATCTCAATCTCAAGAAATCCGCATAAAAATGCTTGATCCCTAGACACTTTTGATGTGTGTATAATATGTATGTACGTACTTACAAAAAAAGTATATATGTATTTATATCAGTTGTCTAGTACCCATAATACAAGCTCTGCTTAGCTTGGGACTAGATGGCGTTGTGTGGTAGATATCCGAAATATTTATTATTTTTATATGGTGACGGATAAGAAAGAATATGGAGTGTCACTACCCCTATTCATTACATGGGTGTCGTAAGAGGCGACTATAAGAGCAAACTACAGAGGACTCGGGACAACATCAAAAGGAAGGAAAATTAGTATCACACCATATACCAACCAACTGTCTGGCCAGGGTGGTATGGTAGACCAAAACCTAATAGGGAATATGCATTCTTAATGTGATCATTTACGTCTCCTTAACGTCATTGTCATTTCATGTTTGTTTACTATTCAGTGTTTCAGTTACTTTATACTTATTTACAGTTTTATGTGCGATAAAAATCATGGAAAAAGTTATTTTTTCTCACAAACACTACTAACACAGTAGGAATTTCGACGCCGATAATTTCGATGAAGTGACCATCGACGTTAGGTGTACCTAGCGTCGATGGTCACTTCGTCGACCAATTTCGCCACTTCATTCGTTTCGACCAATAGTGACGCGTTTTGTAAGTTTCAATTTCCCTCCCTTAATTTTCACTTTTTATTTGATTTTATGGGTTTAAATAATCACTAAATAAAAGAAAGACAATAAAGAATCTAGAAAAAAATATTTGAGACAAATATAAATGTTATGCATATTCCCTATTTCTAAGGAGAGACCTCTATCCATCAGTAAACTAGCCGTCTATATGATACTTTTTTTTTTGTTAACAGGCTGCTTTGGGCAGGGAGTCGTATTCTCTGGGACATGCCGGTAGCGCTATAGCTGCAGCAGCCAGCCAGGCTATAGCCGCAACACAGCAGGTGAGTTAAAAATTAAATTGTTAGGATTAGATATGACTAGTTATAATTATATTGTTACGTGTTAGGGTTCGATGGATTTGAGAAATAAACCTTCTGACGTGGAAAAGAGACTTTTTTGAAAACACTTTTAAAATCACAATAGGTATCACTTAGAATGACAGTCCTTAGTTGTCGCCGAGGTCGCTAGGTTAATCACTGATATCACTCCAATATTTATCGCACTGTAGCTCAAAGTGAACTGAACTGGTTTGACCTTGTGCGCCTTTTCATATTCAACGCAATAGCAACTAGAAATTTCAAGTCGACGTAACACCGTAAGGTTCATTATTCTATGCCTCAAGATATCAATGAGAACTTTCTGACGTTTGGCTTTGTCACGAGCGTTGTACTAGAATATTCTTTCTTCGTAACAATATTACTAAATCTACCATAATAAATAGGAGATATGTTTTGTATCGTTTTATACATAATGGTGACTGGGAAAGCTTACATTTTTTTATATAAGAAGGCTAAAATATAAGGGCAGTTCAAGAGCTCTATTTTATAATGCCAAACCTTTTATATATTGACAAATCTTCAAAATACACAAATCAGTGACGTTCTGAAAAAGGGCCATGTGAAAAACACTAGAAACAATAGAGTATGCACGCAGCGATTGATGAATGTAGACGAAGCAAAAGAGGTATGTCAAGACCGTAGTAAGTAGAGGATCATTGTCTCTGCCTACCCCTCTAGGAGATAGGCGTGACTCTATGTATGTTTTGTACATGGAACGAATGACAAGAATCATAAATTATGGAGCTGAGTAACTGAAAATTCTAAAATTTATTTCTCTACATTTTAATCACTTAAACACGTACGATTTTAAACTAAAAGAAACATTAAATACAAAAGACGGATCTAGTAATTTATTAGAATAAATATCGATCATCTCTCGAAGTTTAATAGCATTGAATTAATTCTTTGTCAGTATATATTATGTAGAAATGTTTGTATTAACCTACTCCTAAATTGTCTAGATGCAACATGGCCGTCGTACGGCTTCTCTGAAGGCGTCGTATGAGGCCGTGCAAGGAGGGGATCTTGCACATCATGCATTGCAAGCACACCACACACATCATGACCATGGTAAGAATATACATAATAAAACGATCTTAATATTCATATAAATAATAATAATACACATTACTTGATGACTTTTCAATAGATTAGCCTGTTTTTAACCGACTTCAAACAAAGTATGTTTGTTACCTCAGAACTGTCGACTGGGTGAACCGGTTTTGATAATTAGTTTTTTATTTGAAAGCTGGTGCCGGTCCCATTTCAATTTGGTCCAGTTCTTCAAGTCGGTTTTTTTTTGTAGAAATTTTGTTATATTGCTTGTTGTTTAGCTTTCTGTGACAAAAAAGAAATCAAAGAGTTGCAAAAAATGACTATTAACTAGAGACCGGATGATAGTTAATAGTAATGTAGGTATATAAGCAGTGCTGTACTGAAAAGAATAAATAAATTATCTAAAAAGCTAATAATAAATAATATGAGTTGTGATATTTTAACAGGACACGGTATGGCAGCTGGTCACAGTCAGTCCAACAATGTACACGGACATCATACAACTTCGCACGGCCACAACAGTTCCACTTCTTCATCTAACAAAAGGAAACAAAAGTGAGTATAAGTAACTCCATTGCTACAATTACAAATAAATATATCTAGATATAACACCATGAAATAGTAGCCGCCATGTTATTACGTCACACCGCTTTGTAAGTACACTAAAGTGTCAACACAAACAACTGATCAGCGTTTTGATTGTTTGTTGAAATTATATTCATGTCATCCACATTTTACAAAGCGAACTGACGTCAATTTACCGTCGACGTTACAACAAAGCAATATGGCGTCCACTGCGTCATGCGTTTTTGACAAATTACGCGCGAAATTTGAAAATTTAACATTTTAATGGCACTTATCGATTGAATAAAAATTTTGTGTTTTTTTCTGTGGTTTATTAGCACTATAGAATCCAATTAAGACACTTTTCAAAAATGGGTGTAATACCCTATTCAAAGTATTCCGTGCGAAGCCTGGCCAGGTCGCTAGTATAGTATAAATGAACTCGCTTTTTGTTCTTCCCCAATATAAAAAGTGATAAACGAGGAGGGTTTATGTGTGTAATACATGCATATTATATTAGACTTATTAGAGGAAACCCGAGAATCATCATCAAGAGAGACATGTTTTTTATTACTTAAAAAATATTTTTAAATTCATGGTGTACCTCCAAAAAATGTTATCTTCCTAGATGTACCTTGAACCCAAAAAGTTTGCGGAACACTGTATTAGAGGAAACCCGAGAATCATCATCAAGGATTTCCTTACGAAGCCGGAGCCGATCGCTTTATATAAACGACAAAATGTTTTTTTTTTTAGGAAAAGCAACAGTTATAGTTCTTCAACTGTGGCATCACACACACAAGCTGTTGCTTCAGCAGCTGCTAGCCGTTCGTCTTCACCAACTGTCGCGTATGTTTCAACTTTACTGAACAGATCTCAAATGTTGTGTACACTACTACGCAAAATAATTCCACGGAGAAACTGGCATCGGACCTCCCGCAACCCGTTTTTAATGACCTATACCTAGAAATACCTAGAAAAAGTCTACTTATTTCAACACTTTGTTACATATTACCATAGCAGAAAACTTAGATCTGCTATAGTACTATAAAATATAGTGTATTTTTACCCGACTACTTAGATAATAAATACGAATAGCCGTGAGTCGCTGGAACTCGCCTACTGTTATAATATTAACGATTCTAGCCACCGAAAACGCTACTTATTTCAACGTTACATATTACCATAGCAGAAAACTTAGATCTGCTATGGTACTATAAAAGATGTGTGTATGTGTGTAGAAGTGCATTTTTACCCGACTATTTAGGTAGTAAATACGAATACCAGTAAAGTTTGAACTGATTTCTAAAGACTTGTCTGACTTTAATTTAAGAAAGTTCTTATATGATGTTACTATATTTTAATTCAATTTGAACTTGTCGAGCCAGTCGATTATAATTAATGAAACAGCTTTTTTATATAACAATTATTAAATTTTAGGGCTATTAGCAATGTTGCCACCAACAATGTGGCAGTTGAAGAAACTGTAGAAGAGGAATGGACCTACGATCCCAACGAGCCGCGTTATTGCGTCTGTAACCAGGTGTCATACGGCGACATGGTTGCTTGTGATAATCAAGATGTGAGTATATATTTATTTAAAGATATCTGCTTCACGACCCAAATAAAAATACCTAATAATTAAAAATTAAAAAAAACCCCCGACGCAATCACTTATTCGAGTAATCATACACCAAAAATGCTTTACATCGTTTTGGAAAAGAGCTGATACTTTTACAGTGCTGAACCGATATTAATCAAACAGCTAAGAACCACCGCAAGAGCTACGATGCCGCAGACACACACACACAGAGAGAGAGAGAGACATCGCCGTGAAACTTATTACTTTATTCACCCTCTTTTGGCGTCGGGGGTTAAAAACCATTGTGATCGCAGTAAAACAACCATATCGATAAACTGCCTTGGTGGAAGCAGTGGTAGTGTATGCGACTGCTGTGCTTAAGGTCTCGGGTTTGATTCCCAGGTCGAACTAAATGTTTGTAAGATCTGCAAATATTTGTTTCGGAGTTTGGGTATTTTCCATGTATAATATGTAATTACAAAAAAAAGTATATATATATTTATATCAGTTGTCTAGCACAAGCTCTCCTTAGCTTGGGACTAGATGGCATTGTGTGTTAAATGTCCGAAATATTTATTTATTTAATATGTTTATTTGCAGTGTCCATACGAGTGGTTCCACTACCCATGTGTGGGTATCACAGCCCCACCGAAAGGCAAGTGGTACTGCCCACAGTGTCAGACCAACATGCGACGCAACCGCGCTCACAGGAAGAACTGAATATAATTGTCTTTCTTTTTCCTATGACTTGTATTGTCATATATTACACATAATTTATATTTTATCGTGTAAACTTTTTGAAATAAATATTTCATTCCTGTATTTTGTTTTTCAATAGTGAAAATTTGATACCTATTAGATTAGCCCTATTTGAGCGGGGACTATAACAATAGCGTCTTAGCTATTTCTGCTAGTAAAAGAGAAGTAGCAACTTCCATAGAATATAACCCAACGCCTGACAGCTGAGTTACATTTCTAAAAATAGATAACTACATAATAGTTTATCAATAAAATCATTAGTAGTAATAGTAGTACAATATTTGTTACGATTATTCTACCAGATGCTAGCAGACATTTAAAGTTGGAAGTAGCCCCTCAAAATAACGCAAAAAAAATACATGCAGTGGAACATAGGACCTCCTGCTTTTTTGAAGTCGGTTAAAAAGAGCATTGTCACGGCATGCAGAATTAAGAAGTACACTATTGGTGACGAGCAGATTTCCCTAGTGGCCGTTTGCGGAACTAACGTAAGACAGATACTTCTACCTGACAGTTTAATATACAGAGCGAGTGCATTGTTATTTTAAGTTCTTTCTACAATGATTTCATTGATAGACGTCTACGGAGTAGTAAAAAATACTTTAAGACCACTTCGTGAGGGTGATCAGTATTTTTAAAGTGGAATGTTAACGTGTATTGGTGACGAGCAGATTTTCCTAGTGGCCGTTTGCGGAACTAACGTAAGACAGATACTTCTACCTGACAGTTTAATATACAGAGCGAGTGCATTGTTATTTTAAGTTCTTTCTACAATGATTTCATTGATAGACGTCTACGGAGTAGTAAAAAATACTATAAGACCACTTCGTGAGGGTGATCAGTATTTTAAAAGTGGAATGTTAACGTGTATACGTATTTTTATCTGTCATACGTTAGTTCTGCGACTTGCCGCTAGGGAATCTGCTCGTCACCAATATAATAAGTACACGCAATAAAAATGAATTTGTCTATTATCTTTTTTATTCATTTATTAAATTGGACTGCAAATAGGCCAATGACTTTTAACAGAACGAAGTCTGTTGGGGCAGCTATTTTATAATAAATCAAATCGTCACCATCTCCCCAGTCTTGTAACAGACTTTTATTCGTTTTCACAACATCACTCGTTCAGATTGTGCGAAGTGCGAAAGCAAGATGTCGCACAAAAAAAAATTGCCGACTGTCAAAGCCAGGAACGAATTTACTACCATGAAAAAGATATTTTTATGTCTTACAACACCTAGTGTTCTAGAACATTTCATTCCTTTTTCTTTCTGACTGAACTAAAATCAATGTTCGTTTTAGTTCGGTCAACGCGGTTAATGTTGTTCAATCAGTCAGTCAACTTATGAACTTATTATTAAAAGTGCGTGCAAAGCTGTAACAAAAGATTTAACTGCATTCAAAATTCAAACTATTTGTTTCCTTGAGAAGAACGGATTAACTTTAATATCGTTGAATTTGATATTAAACACCATGGCAGAAGCTAAAATGAAAGAAGTAAGTTTATTACTTAGCACTAGGTATTTCTAGAACGTTTCTCGGTACATCTTTACGTATATAACATTTTTATATTTAAACAGCTACGCAGTGACATTGATGAATTAAATGAATTATTGAAGCAAGCCAAAAGAAAGAAAGTACAGGATGTCCTTTCATTAGAAGCCAGGAAATTAGAAACTGAGTGGATAAACTTGAAGGAAGCCAATGCCAAATCAATGGATGTTGAAGCATCTCCGGCTCCGTCCACTGCTGCAACTCCTAAAAGATACCAGATCAAATTAAATGGTTATGGTGGGTATATTTATTAAGTTGCTCTGTGTTTTGGTACTCTTAGACTGCGACGTTTTTTAAACTAATTTGAATTATCTTCACGCCTTATAACCTAATTTTCTTCTAAGGAATAATAAAGTTATCCTCTGACATTTACTGAAGCTGAAATGTTAATTTACAAAAACTTTTTTGTTTTTTTCAGGCTGGGACCAATCAGACAAATACATTAAAGTATTTGTAACTCTAAAAAATGTTCAGTCTCTACCAAAGGAACAAGTATACTGCACATTAACAGAAAAATCTATGCAGTTACACGTAGAAAATCTGGAAAACAAAGATTACACACTTCTTATAAATAAACTGTTAGAACCCATCAATGTTGGTGAGAGTCACTGGAAGACAAAGACAGGTAACTTTGCTAGCTATAAAACTTGTTGTAAAGGTGTAATGAAAATTTTCTAATTACAAGAGTAAAAATATATTAACATTATAATAAGAGATGAAAAAAAATACTGTTGTGTTATTTTAAAAGGAAAATTAAATATTGTTATATATAATGAAGGGCAATTTCAATATAAATGGATTTTTTATTTTTTATTAGATATGGTGGTGATATTCCTGGCAAAATCTCGTCCAAATGTCAAATGGTCCCATATGACTGAACTGGAGAAGAAAGTGAACGATCAGCGCACAAATCGCTTCAAACCATCAGATGATGTTGAGAAAAGCAAAGATCCACAGGAATCTATCATGGGTCTCATGAAGAATATGTAAGTTGTCAAAAGAATTCATATTTTTTTATAATTTTGACTTGTAATTTTTACCCAACTACAGCAAGTCAAAAAGAAGGGCAAATGGTTTGGTAGTCTATATATGTCTGTATGTTCCACCATTACACCTAACTTACTGAACTAATTTAAATGGATGAGGTTTCAATAGATTCGTAATAATGCCCCCAGTTGACATAGAGTACATAGACCATAGGTATATATTTTGTTTAAAGATTTTACATGTTGGATTACAGTTTTTTTAACTTCTTCTTTTAGTTCATGTTGTTGTTTTGGATCATTTATATCACACTTTTCAATGATACGAGATATTTTAATGATTAATTTTCAATGATACAAGAAAAGTTATTGTTAGAAATCTGAAAATATTTTTTATTTATATTGTTTTTTTTTTAAACTGACTTCAGGAACTTGACCAAATTGAAATGGGAACACACGGAAAGCACTAAAATCTATAAATTAGAAATTACAAAGAGACACTACAATTTTTATTTATTTGTATGATGTTAATCAATAATGTATCTCTTCCAGGTATGAAACAGGTGATGATGAAATGAAAAGAATGATTTCCAAGGCTTGGTATGAAGGACAACATAAGAAGAAAACTGATACTTTAGACCTTTAAAATATTTAAATAAGATGATACATAAAGTAATTTAAGCAAAATAAATAATTTTTGTTTACACTAGTTTTAATTCTTTTGTTCGAGTTTTGAATCTCATTTTAAAAATAACATGTCTTACGGCCATTTGTTCTTTACGTTTCATGTAGGGAATGCAATCTCGCGAGATTGTGGCTCAGGTGAGATCTCGCGAGTTTAGGAATAACAGTACCGCGAGATCTCGCTAATTTCGAGATCTCGCGAGATTGGCAATTTTGTGAGTTTATTCTTGCAAATAATCACAATATTTGAAAAAGAATAGGAAAAAACTAATGAGTATTATGAAATAAACAGTTATTTTTACGAATTCTTTCAAAAACCTTTTTTGTATTCAACATTGTTCGACGTATCTTACATGATTTTTGTACTTACTTACTTTTTGTACTTTGTACTTTTTGTACTACTTACTTTTTGTACTTATAAGTAAATAAACTTTGATGTATCTAATCAAATAAGAAATTAAATAAAGAACCGGTTTTCTCTTCTATTCTAATACTAAATAAAAGTCTAAAACAGATTTTTTAAAACAAAAAAACAAGAAGTCAAAAATTAAACTTATACTAAGTTGAGTTGATTATTAAACTGAGATATTATTATCAATTAAAGAAAACTATACCTTCTCACAGATCTATTAGAAATTAGAGATTAATTAACAAAATATTCCAATCAAATCAAAGGCTTTTTCAGTTCTATTCACACTATTTATAGGTAGGTAGGTATAGGTAGCATAGATAATACCTTCTGCTATTGTTAGTTCTTGGCGGTTTTACAAGCGCCAAATATGCTGTCTCTCCCAATTGCACACTGTTCAATCTGCAGTCAAAGAAATCCTTAAGCTGTTTTATGGCTCAACTAGTTGAGTGGTTGGTTGTTTTTTATTTCTGAACATTTTGTCTCCCACTGCTCAACTAATGTATTTTAAATAGTGATGCAACGGAAGTGTCTTAACGGAAGCAGAAACGGAAACAGATGTCAAAAGTAAATCTTAGCAGAAGTGGAAGTGTTAATATATACTTATAATAAAAATGTAACAGGTCAAATTCTGTACATTGAAGATATTTTGAAAATTTTTTGGAGGGCACTCTGTTATCGATACTGAAACGAAAACTATTTTTTTTTTCATTTTTGTCTGTCTGTCTGTCTGTCTGTATCTTGGCCGCGCATCACGCCGAAACTACTGAATGGATTCAAATGAAACTTGGCATGATTTGAGTTCATACTCCGAGGTAGGACATAGGATACTTTTTATTCCGAAATTTCGGACGGTTTCCTTGGGAGGGGAGATGAAAGTCAAAATGTGTAATTAATTGTAATTCATTAACGAGTAGTCCGATCGCAATAATTCTTTTTTTGTTAGAAAGGAGATACTCTGAAGATTGTAGCATAAAGTATTTAATTTATCACAATCTCTCTATCTATTGGAAAAAAAATTATAAAGAATTTATCATTACGTGAAACTACATGTAGTGACATCTATTGCCAGCCATGCGTAATTAATAACACTTTGATTAATATACCGTGGAATAATCGTAGAACGTATTACGTATAATTCGGTGTAGCATTAAGTATTTGATTTATCGCAACCTCTCTATCCATAGGAAAAAGAATATCTATATCTCTCTGTAGACGTCGAATCTGTGTGTTTGGTTGTGCCCGCGTGACTTAAATATTCAAAATAATCGTGGGAACGTTTTATGCACAAGCATTGTGATTAATGTGGTATATAGTTAGTATTTGATAGGTAGTTATTTGTTTTATGTTCTCTCTTTCCATAGAAAGGGTTGTTTTAAATTTTCTTGAAAAATTTATTTGCTTAAAACAGCGACATCTTTTGGAATCAAGTAACTAACTTTACAATAGGTACGTAATATGATTACTCTTTTTAACGTATAATAAAAATGTAACAGTTCAGTTCTGTACATTAAAGAAATTTAGATGATTTTTTGGGAGGGCTCTCTAATCGATACTAAAGCAATTACATTTTCTTGAAAATTGTTTCTGTGCTCACTGACGAACTGTGCTTAAAACAGCGACATCTTTTGGAATCAAGTAACTAACTTTACAATAGGTACGTAATATGATTACTTTTAAACGCATAAGAAAAGTGTATAAGATCAATTCTGTACATTAAAGAAATTTAGATTTTTTGGGAGGACGCTCTTATTGATACTGAACCAAAAACTAGAATGCCATAAACTTTAAATGGTCATTTATAATTATGATATTTATTTTAAGTTTAAAATATTTGAAAGAGGAGTAAACATATAACATAATAGTTCATCATAATTTACCAGAAAATGATACAAAACATCTTTATGATAGGTACCCGAAAGGCAGCGCGGGCGCGTGGCCTGCGCCCTGCCACAGAATAACTAATACATAGTACTGCCCTGCGTAGGTTACCAAACACGTCCAAATTGTTTAAAAAGCAGTACGCCAGTACCCGCGCGGTCGGTCGGCTCCCTACGCGACACACGCACCCAAATCGACTTAAAAACCCAGTAGTAGTTCTTGAATGTAAATTCGGATAAAAAGTTATTTTTGGAACTATTTACTTGATTTTTGTTCTACCTAATATAAATATTACTTGGTACTATAATATTTCTTCTGTATTTTTAACCGACTTCCAAAAGGAGGAGGTTCTCAATTTCATCGGTATATTTTTTTTTATGTATGTACACGGATTATTCCGTCAATTTGTGGACCGATTTTGGAAATTCTTTTGTATTCGAAAGGGTATGCTCCCCATATCAGGATCTGATGATGGGATCCTAAGGAAATCGAAGGAAACCCTCAAATTTATGTAAGCGCCTGCAATGAAGTTAAAGCAATTATCTGCATGCCTTCATATTCTGTAGACATCATTTAATTTCATAATATATAAACGGGTCTTAACGATATCAGAGTTAACCTCAGATAGTCAGTTTACCTCAAATCACTTGAATTATAGTAACCTATAGAAGATAGTCCATTTGAGATTTTATTACAAAAAAATACCTGAAGTCCTTTCGATTTTATACAGCATGTATGTTACCTTTAGTCGTATTCTTTCAAGTTATTTAGGTGAAATGATGACGAGAGACTTGAGAAAGACTAAAAAGTGAAAAATAAAAAAAACTTCGTTTAAAAAAACCGAACCGAAAAAACTAAAAAGTACCTAATAACTTAATTTGTATGTGCTACCTATTCATAGGTTTGAAGTCGGTGCCAAGCCAAAATGTAATAGTAGGTACCGCACTCGCCGCGCGTGACCTTGAGCGGGATAGCTGCTCTTCGCGTAGAACAAAACAACTGAAGCGTCGGTGACGTCGTTGACGTTCGTCTCGAAATGTAGCGAGTGTGATACCTACTATTACATTTGGCTTGGCACTGACTTCAAACCTAGGTAGCACATGCAAATTAAGTTAACTGATACTTTTTAGTTTTTGAAGTCAGTTTTTTTAAAACGAAGTTTTTTTTTAGGATTTTGTCAGGTTATAGCATAGGTATAAGCAGGCGATTTTTGTTGTACCTCAATAATTAGCAAATAGTCTTTTGTAGATTCTAATTGGTTTTCTCGGTATTTTTAGAATTTTGTAAGATTATAGCATAGGTACCTAGGTACCTATAATTTACTTTTTTATAGGATTTTGTTAGGTTATTGGTATAGGCATAGGTAAGCAGATATTTTTCGTTGCAAATATTTAATTACTTAGCCTTATTTGTTGGTGTTTTAATTTCTTTTAGTAAGTTGTAGATACCTTCCATTTTTTTCGTTGAATTAGTTGTAGATACTTAATTAATTTAGTTTTATTTACGCTTTGAAAATAAGCTTCATTCGTTATGTCTAATTTTTCATTTAACTGTAGTGATAAATTTAACATTGTTTTTCGTATTCGATTTTATCACATCACACTAATTTATAAAAGCGAATGTTTGTGAGGGTGTATGTTTGTTACTTCATCACGCAAAAAGCACTGGACGGAATTGGATGAAACTTTACAGTAATATAGCTTACTAGCTGTTGCCCGCAGCTTTGCTCGCGTGGAAGTTGATTATTTACAATATATTTAATTAAAACTGTGTAAGTATGTATGAATAATTTATTCATGTTTTTAAACGTACCTATTTATTTATTTTTAATCAATAGCCCATTAAAAAGGATTTCATACTAACGTTCGACCCTTATTTTTACCCCTTTAGAAATAGAATTCCCATAAATGATGATATAGGTATTAATTTATTTGTACTTAAAAGCCTAAGGACAAAGTTTCAGGTTACTAAATTAAAAATGACTGACTTCCAAACTAATCTACTTACGACATTTCAACACCTAATTCACCCCTTAGGGGTAGAAATATCATTTATGGGATTTCCTTTTGAGGGCGCTCTGGTTCCCTGGTTTCTAGAACCCGAGACGGTGTGCGGTTTTTAGTCGGTTCGAGTCCGACATAACCACCAGTTGCTGATATCCGAGGGAATTTCCGCACAAAAAAGGGGGTAGATATAATATCCAGAGACACTTAGTATCTACGCGTTTTTAACTATTAGCCCAAAGATAATTTTTCATGTTTCTAACTTAAAAAAGACGGACTTCCATACAAACTTTCAACCCCTATTTCACCCTCTTACGGGTAGAATATTGGGAAACGCTTAAATACGTATCTCCTATTTTTTTATCAATAGCCCTAAAATAAATTTTCATGTTTCTAACTTCAAAACTGACGGACTTCTAGACTAACCCGCTTACGAAATGTCAACGCCTATTTCATCTCTTCAGCGTAGAATATCGAGAAAGGCCTAAATACGTATCTATTCATTTTTAATCAGTAGCCCAAACCAAAAGAAAAGTTTCATGTTTCTAATTTAAAAATGACGAAGTTCCAAACAAAGTTCAACCCCTATTTCACCCCCTTAGGGGTAGAATATTAGGAAACGTTGAAATACATATCTACAATTTTTTATAAGTAATCCAAAAATAAAGTTTCATATTTCTTAAATAGCCCTAAAATAAACTTTCATGTTTTTAACTTCAAAAATGACGGACTTCCAGACTAACCTAGATACAAAACGTCAACCCCTATTTCACCCTTAAGGAGTAGAATATCCGCTCTATCTATCAAAAACGCTTAAATACGTGTTTACTCATTTTTAATCAGTAGCCCAAAAATAAAGTTTCATGTTTCTAACTTAAAAAATGACGGACTTCCATACAAACTTTCAACCCCTATTTCACCCCCTTGGGGGTAGAAATTCCAAAATTCCTTCCTTAATGGGTATCTACTTAATGAAATGATCATACTCACCAAATTTTGTATTCCCAAGTTTAATAGTTTCCGCTCGGCGATGATGAATCAGTCAGTCAGTCAGTCAGGACATGTTATTTTATTAACCGACTTCCAAAAAGGAGGAGGTTCTATGTTCCACTGTATGTTTTTTTTTTTTTTTTTTTTTTTATGTATGTTCACCGATTACTCCGTCAGTTGCGGACCGATTTTGAAAAATTTTTTTGTATTCGAATGGGTATGCTTCCGAGGTGGTCCCATTGCCAGCATATCAGGATCTGATAATGGGATCCCAGGGAAATCGAGGGAAACCCTCATTTTTTATAGGCACATACTATGTTTTTCGTATATTTTCTGAAGTTACACCGGTATTTGCGTCTGGTAGTCATCATTTTATGATGATGAGCTGATGATGTAAGGTACAACTCCTTAACGGTTAGGAGTTGGAGGATAAATCTTTAAATATCATATGTATATATGTTACCTTTAGTCGTATTCTTTCAAATTATTTAGGTAAGCTGATGATGGAAGGTGGAAGGTACAACTCCTCAACGGTTAGGAATTGGAGGATAATTCTTTCAATTTCATACGTATCTAAAGACCTTCAGTCATAAACTTTCAAGTTATTTAGGTGAGCTGATGATAGAAGGTTAAACTCTTCAACAGTTAGGGATTAGAGGATGATTTTAATATTACACGTACGTATAGACCTTAATTTGTATTCTTGATGATGAAATTTGATGAAATAGTTCAACTTACTACTTACCTACGATTGATTGCACTAAAAACTGAAAAATAAAAACTTTTTATAAAAAAAAAACCGACTTCCAAAAAAACATCCAACGAAAACTCTCTGCCAAAAAGACACTTAAAAGCGTAAAATAAACTGGTTCTTCATAAATTGCCTATACCTAATTCTTTATTCATTTCAATAGTAGTTTTCAGAGAGTTTTCGTTGGATGTTTTTTTGGAAGTCGGTTTTTTTAAGTATAGAAGATACATCAGATTAACACATAGGTTACTGTTTGTCGCGATAACCGACATACACGCGGGCGGAGCCGCGGGCAACAGCTAGTACTATGTAATAAAATTGCATAAGTTGATAAAAAATGCTATGCAATAGCTTTACTGCGACAGTCCCCGAGTGTCACACGTCTTTTTTTTTAGATTTTTTATTAAATTTGTACTGAAATACTCAAAATTCAGTAAAGGCAAGTTATATTTAATGATAAGTATTTTTTTTTTATGGAATAGGCCGGCAAACGAGCAGACGTATCGCCTGATGGTAAGCGATCACCGCCGCCCATGGACACCTGCAACTCCAGAAGCGTCACAAGTGCGTTGCCAGCCTTTTGGGAATGGGGGGGGGGTGTGGGTATGGGCCTCCGGTATCCTCACTCACTCGGTGAAACACAGCTCAAGCACTATTTCACACCGGTTTTCTGTGAGGCCGTGGTATCACTCCGGTCGAGCCGGCCCATTCATGCCGAAGCGTGGCTCTCCCACGGTAAGGATAATTTGTCCGCTTTTACACCATTCAGTCTGTTTCGGTGGTCTTCATAATATATTAAACCAATCCGCTAAACCGCTTAATATTACCTCACTGGCTACACTGCTGGGGGAGCTGATAAGTAGGTATTGGCGAACTATTAGCAAAAGATATTTGTGCGCATTTCCTTTCCACCACATATATGGAGAGACTTTATTTTAAAAACTCTCAAAACCTTAAATAACACACTACAATCGTCCTTAATTATTGCAGAGATCGCTGGGTTAATTTACTTAGGTTTAACTCTTAAGACATTTACCGCACTGTAGCTGGAAACTGCTACACTGCGGATAACGAAGCGCCTTTTTACCCCGACTGCGAAAGGAGGGTTATGTTTTTCAAGTGTTTGTATGTATATTTCTTTGACACGCCCTAGAGCCTAAACGGCTTGTCATATTTTTATGTGGGTTCTTCTTCGTCTTCCTCATTGCTCTCGGAAGATTCACTTTCAGATAATTCTTCTTCGCTGTCGAAGGTACCATCTTCACAGTCCTGGATTAGCCTATAAGCTATTTAAGCAATTGCTTAGGGAATCCCGCCTAAAAAACTCTCCCAGGACTAGATTCGCCAATTGATGAAATTGTAATTTTTCGCAATTTCAGCTTGCCTAAAGAACCTTCTCAAAATTCGTCATGAGCTCTTGGATTATGGCAGATATTGACGCAGCCGGGTTTTTTTTTAATATTTATTTTATTTTATTGGATGCGTAGGATACTGGTGCGTTCTGGTCGATTCAGACGAAGACGTAACATTCATAGAACAGACGTTTCCGAGAAATTTAAATAAGCCAAACGGGTGACAATCAATTCAAATTAGTCCTCACGTTTAAGGTAATTAGGTTCATTGTCCTTTGCCACGATGCTTTGTCTGACTGTCCCACTTTTTCCTGAATATTCTGGTTTGTTTGTTTCATAATAATAAGTAGGTTTCCTTTCTTAAAATTTTGTCTAGATAGTGTGAAGTGTGATGAATATGATGACGTTTTGCCACGATGGCCAGTCTCCACGCGACTAGCCAACTACGCGTCTACGCACTCTACGTAGGAGATATTATAGTGGTGCGCAAACACAGGTGCACTCTCTATTCCATCACGCTCATAATCCGATGAGGCGGTTATCTGACACGACCGAGGAGATATCAGGCGCAGGACTGACATATTTACGTGCTCTGAGCTCTCAGAGGCACGATGGCTAAGAGCCCAACTGCCAAACTCGGAGCTGTTATTAAGCATTTCTATATAATCAGAAAATATCAATAACACTTTTAAGCCCGACCCGGGATTTAAACCCGAGACCCCATGATCAGCAGTCGCATACGCCACTACTATGAAATATCTAAAGACAGGAACGTCAAATATTTGAAAATAATACAACGTGTTTTTATAACATACGATATTTATTTTCTAAGAATATAATGGGAGATACACATAATATACTTATGTCATTGAATCTAAGTTTCCTACAATATTAATTCTTGAATTTTATAAATAGTTTCCTTTAATCCACTTTGATAAGTCTCTGAGAAGCAAGCGGCCACCAACGTAGATTTCTGTAATTAGGAAAGAGACATTTTTTTGCTATGAATTGATAAATAAAAAACTTTTTATAAAAAAAAACCGACTTCCAAAAAACATCCAACGAAAACTCTCTGCCAAAAAATAAATTAAAAGCGCTTGCAGCTTGGAGACTGTCTGTTGCGCAGTATGGGGTCGCGCCTTGTCGTGAAGCAGCTGCAAGAGCTGGTGTTGGAAGCTCTCCCTCATCCGCCATACTCACCAGACCTTGCACCTACCGACTATTACTTTTTCCAAAATTTAGACAACTTTTTAGTGGGTAAAAAATTCAATTCCTGAGAGGCAGTACAAAATGCCTTTGAAGAGTTTTTTGCCTCCCGTCCAGCTGATTTTTACAAGAAGGGCATCAATAAACTGCCAATGCGTTGGCAAAGATGCGTCGATTGCATGGGTGATTACTTCGAATAACAAAAATAAAAAAGTTTGAAACGGCAATTTCATAGGTAAAGACCTATTATTATATACTTTTAAAGAGGGGAACGGTGTAGGGATACAACCACACAACGTACCTAATCTACTTTTCTTCCATACGCAATGTTTGATTGTGCTTTAAGTGTAAACAAATATACCTACATACTTGTGTAGAGAGCCGGCTGCACCCGCCGTTAGCCACTCAAGATTAAACCCAGTTTATGTGGACACATGCATACCCATTATATAATATTATATTTTGTTTTGTCCCACTTAGTAATAACGAACACATAACAAACACCTATTATCCCTTCTTAAGTAACTCCCAAATATTTTAATTTCTCTATGAACGTAATAAAAACTCTCTGCCAAAAAAACACTTAAAAGCGTAAAATAAACTAGTTCTTCATAAATTGCGTATACCTAATTCTTTATTCATTTAAATAGTAGTATTATAATGTGTGCTAGGTACCTAGAATCTGTTTGAAGTCAGTACAGTGCGTGGGAGAGCCATGCTTCGGCATGAATGGGCCGGCTCGACCGGAGTGATACCACGACCACACAGAAAACCGGTGTGAAATAGTGCTTGCGCTGTGTTTCACCGAGTGAGTGAGGATACCGGAGGCCCATACCCCAATCCCCTACCCCTACCTCCCTCCCCCATCCCCAAAAGGCCGGCAACGCACTTGTGACGCTTTGGTGTTGCAGGTGTCCATGGGCGGCGGTAATCGCTTAACATCAATCGATACGTCTGCTCGTTTGCCAGCCTACTCCATAAAAAAAAAAAAACCTCCTCCTTTTTGGAAGTCGGTTAAAAAATGAGGGTTTCCCTCGATTTCCCTGGGATCCCATCATCAGATCCTGATATGCTGGCAATGGGACCACCTCGGAAGCATACCCTTTCGAATACAAAAAAATTTTCAAAATCGGTCCACAACTGACGGAGTAATCGGTGAACATACATAAAAAAATAAAAATGAGGGTTTCCCTCGATTTCCCTGGGATCCCATTATCAGATCCTGATATGCTGGCAATGGGACCACCTCGGAAGCATACCCTTTCGAATACAAAAAAAATATTCAAAATCGGTCCACAACTGACGGAGTAATCGGTGAACATACATAAAAAAAAAAAAAAATACATACAGTGGAACATAGAACCTCCTCCTTTTTGGAAGTCGGTTAAAAAACAGCTAAATATTCTATTTTAAATTAAATAGGAATTACACGTTTAACATTAGGGACAGTGAGTGTTAAATAATTTTCTACTTGGAATTATTAACCATTTAAATAATAGAGAATAGTATATACCTAGTAGTAAGATACTGACCTCATTTTGGATTTCTCATAATGATTTGTTGTCAGCATCTGTATGATGAGTCCACATATATAGGCGGCTTGAATCGAGTAGAAAATGTATTGCCAGTTACCGATAAGCTGGTTCTCTGTTTCATGTTTGTGAATCATAATACTGTTGTCTGAAGCCCTGGCAGACTCAGCATTTCGGAATCTATTGTTGACTGCATCCCTGTCCTGATTAGCCATTGTGCTACGATATGTAGCCTGCCTACGGACATCATCAGATTCGCGAAGTTTATCATCATTTCGGCTTAATTTTGAGTCTGATCTAGCATCGCGAAAGTTTTGAATACTCCTGGAATGTGCCCTTCGGTCTGTTACCCGGCTGTCACGTTCAGCTATCCGCCTTGACACTCTCGATTCAACCCGACTTTCTCGCACGAATTGTTCGTCAGTTTCCTTAGATAACCTCTCGGTTAGCCTCATGTCCCGGCGGTTTTCGACAACTCGATCTCGAACATGTCTATCATTCATCAGTCTAGTAGAGTCACGGATTTCTCTGCGATCAGTAAGCATCGTGTAGTCTGAAACCTTAAAATCAGTGTTTCCTTTTACAGTTTCCCTAGCATTTCGACGGTCATTACTATGTTGCCTCACGACCGATCTTTCCCGATTTTCTCGATTCTGGTCCCTAAACTTTATCCTCATCTCTCGTACTCGGTTCACTACACTGGAATTTTCAGAGAGTGATCTTCGTTGTCCAGCATGACGCTCTTGCTCTCGACGTTCATTATCAAGTTCAAGAAGTGTTCGACGACTTTCGTGAACACTAGGAAGGTCTTCAGCTACCCTCTTCATCCAAAGACCTTCTCGAGCAGCTCTTGTTGGTGTCATCCGTTGAAAGGTTTCAGTTCTAAATTCCATTCGCGCTGTCCTTGAAATCTCTCTGTCCTGTCGCTCATTGCTTAGACGATTCATTCGGCTCTCATATCTGGATTGAGAGTTACGCGAAATTAACTCATTAGTCCTGTCATTGCGCTGCATCTCTCTGTGCTGTCGCTCATTGCTTAGACGATTGATTCGGCTAACAACTCTAGTTTGAGAGCTATGCGAATGTAACTCATTAGTCCTGTCATTGCGCTGCATCTCTCTGTCCTGTCGCTCATTGCTTAGACGATTGATTCGGCTCTCATCTCGAGATAGAGATTTACGCGAAAGTATCTCATTAGTCTTGTCATTGCGCTGCATCTCTCTCTCCTGTCGCTCAGTGCTTAGATGATTGATTTGGCTCTCAGCTCGAGATTGAGATTTACGCGAAAGTAACTCATTAGTCTTGTCATTGCGCTGCATCTCTCTGTCCTGTCGCTCATTGCTTAGACGATTGATTCGTCTATCAACTCTATATTGAGAGTTACGCGAATGTGACTTATTAGTCCTGTCGTTGCGCTGCATTTCTCTGTCCTGTCGCTCATTGCTCAGACGATTGATTTGGCTCTTATCTCTAGATTCAGAGTAACGTGAAAGGAACTCATTAGTCCTGCCATTACGTTGCATAATAGAAACTCTCGCGATAGTATTGCGATCTCTTCGTAGACCATCGGGTTGGCGTTCGTAGTCATCATCAGTAACAACTCTACGATAATCTACTCGAGTTGACCGGAGTGTGATTGACGGGTTTTGTCTTAAATTTCTTTCCTGAATATTTTCCAACGATCTCTCCGCAGAGCGACGAGAAAATAAGGCAACGCCTTGGCTCAATTGCCGATCTTCACGTATCACATCTCTATAGTTTAGACGACGTAAGGAGGATGGTGGTTTCGCAAGCCGGTTAGTTTCATATAGGTTAGGTCTTGAGTCTCGGAGCAAAGTATCCGTTTGACGGTCGCAACACTGTTGCCTTCCATCAACAAGGCTGCGTTCGGTGAAGGAGCTAATCGGTTGAAAAACCGCGACTAACGCAAATAATAATAAACGCCAGTTATTCATAGTAACTGTGTGATGTTTTATAAAGTTTTCTTCCTTTTGCGTTGAATGTGTTGGAAGTGTCCCGACGGTGGTCGCTTCCAAACTGAATGTTGCAGGACTTGTGTTGGCTTTTATACAGATCTGGGGTTGGTTTCAATTCCATGCTAGTTAAGCGCTACAGTGCATTCAATTTTCAGCTTCCCACACACGATACAATTTTTGAGAGGTTTTACCAATCTCGATCCTCGTTATATTATTATATTCTTTAAATGGAATTTACATATAAAACAAATAAAAATGAAAAAGTTGAAACGCAGGGGCTATCATCGTCAAAAAATTGAGAAATCAAATTTAAAATGATGGTGTCAATCTATGAAACTAATAAATTTTATTTCTTTTTACAGGTAGGTTAAAAGAAACATCGTCAATTATGATACTTTTACCTTCTTATTTCCCCAATGTACCTATTTATCATTTCATGTAGTGTAGGCTAACATAATCTGTAATATTTATTTTGTCTGTTACGTAAGAAAAACAATTCTAGCCTGTAAATTTGGTTAGTGAACAATTGATTCTACATATAAGTACCTACATACAATAAAACAACACAACAATTATAAATATAATAAAAGTAAAACAAGCCTTTGTTACAAGACCTGTGAATTGCAATAACATTAGTTAAGTACTAAATTAACATAATGTTGATCCCGGATTTGTAATTTCCATTTATTTTTCGTATGAGTTGCGCAAATACGATGAACAGTTTCTACTAAATAGTTAATAGCGTCGGTAGCGTATGCAACTGCTAAGCTTGAGGTCTCGGGTTCGATTCCCGGGTCGGACCAAATGTTTGAATGATCTACAAATGTTTATTTCGGAAATTCGGACTACCTCGGTAGCGCAGTGGTAGCGTAAGCGACTGCTGTTCTTGAGGTCCCAGGTTCGATTCCCGGGTCGGACCAAATGTTTGTATGATCTGCAAATATTTGCTTCGGAGTTTGGGTGTTTTCTATGTATAATATATATATGTCGGAGTGAGGGTATCCAAATAATAAAAGTGATACAAACATTTGCCACTATCGAACACTACGGAACACTCTATATAAAGCGGCGCGATCGGAAACAAGACACAGTTCTCTTCAGATCTCGCGACGACCATATCTATTATTTGATTTGTGATTTATTGTATCTCTGTGTTTTATATTGTGTGTATGAGGCGATATTTATCAGTGGGGGAATTACTAGCCTAGGTGGCGAATTCCACAGGGCATCGTGGAGGGGTGAGCGTTGCCCCAATCCCTTCATGGGGGGTTGCTGATGGTGTTTATGTTAATTCGTATCCGTTTAGTAGTGATTAGTGTTTGGCTTTGGTCCAGATTGGCTGTATCTGTCAATCATGTTCTCGTTTATTCTTGTGTCTCCGACATCAGAAGTGGGATCTGAATCTCCCACAACGTTTGAGAGTGTAACGGATCGTCAGTCTTGGCGAGCTGTCGAACTACCCGCCGCTTGAAATTCGTACGAGGTGTCATTTGTTAAATTTTTGTAAGCAAGAACGCTCACATAGTGTCAAAGTGTCGGTATAGCCTTTTCGCGTACGAACGGTTTATGAGACGTGCGGCCTACAACAGCGGCAGCGTGCGGTAGTAAAAGCAACGCATTGGTAACTGGGAAGTAACCGGTATGTACGGACAACTCCAACAATCCGGTGAGTCGTACTATTTTTATTTTGTGCTGAGTGCTCTTTAATAAGATAAGTTCTGTCAGATGAATTTCTAGGCAAACGACAATATTGTGTAATTTATACTCTCGATTGTTTGATTGATTGTTGATTTTTGTGTAAACAAAAATAAAATAGTGGAGTGAGTGAAAGTGATTTTAATTCAAAAATGGACAATATTGTGCAGTAACATTATTGAGGGTAGGTAATGCCCGCACTTATTGTAACGTCGAAATTCTATGTACAGTTTTAATTCAGATTTTTTTCATTGCGGTTATTGTTTCATGTAGTACACGATTACTGTATTTCAAACGACATAATTATTTAAAGAGAAGAATGAGAATCTGTTTGCATTAAGGTTTTCAGTTGCAGTTTTCTAAAATAATCTTGTTCTTAAAATAATAAGATCGTTTCTATTGGTGACATCGGTACAAAGGTAGACGATTTCGGAAGTATAGTGTAGTATTATATCATAGCAGAATATCTGTGATGGAGGTGGATTGAATTACCCGTTCTGCACATGCTGTTTGTTTATTGTTTAAATTTATTTCTTATTTTTAACCCCCGACGCAAAAAGAGGGGTGTTATAAGTTTGACGTGTCTGTCTGTCTGTGGCACCGTAGCTCGCGAACGGATGAAGCGATTTCAATTTAGTTTTTTTTTGTATGAAAGGTGAGTTACGTGCGAGTGTTCTTAGACATGTTTCATGAAAATCGGTTGAGTCGTTTAGATAGATAGATAGATAGAAAACTCTTTATTTGTACACCGTAACACAGATTTAAAGCAGAGTACAGAAAATGACGAATGTATAAGTATAATGTACAAAGGGCGGCCTTATTGCCAAGAGCAATCTCTTCCAGGCAACCTTAGGATGGATAAAAATGCATCGGAGAGACAGTAGTTGACGGTGCGGTAGTTTTGAAGAATTATAATTTTCTAATAAATATAACTAGAAACACATGTATATCTCCATACATGAACACATATATATATATATATATACACATACATACACATAAACATACATACACATACATGCCAATAACTTTAACTAATCAGTTATACTAATATTACATTAAATATACATATTCGTGATTGACTCGGTTATGTCGTATAAAATTCCTGAACCATTTTCTTAAAACCATACACTGTTGGCGCTTTTCTAATGTTTATCGGCAATGCATTCCACAAGCGTACAGCTTCAACCGTAAAGGATTGGTCATAGAATTTTGTAGAATGCAGAGGCATCTCCAGTCTCAAATTTTCAGATGACCTTAGACATTTGTCATGTGTGTCATTGAGGAACTTGAATCGTTCTTTGAGATAGAAGGGGGCTTTAGGATTAAACAAGATGTTATAAAGGAAGATAAGGATATGAGTATTCCGGCGAGAGCGAATTGGAAGCCACTTGAGCATTTGACGGAATTCAGAGACATGATCATATTTTCGAAGACCAAATATAAATCGTATACAGAAATTTTGTAGTCGCTCAAGCTTATCAAGTTGTGCTTCGGTGAGATTCAGATAGCTGACATCGGCATAGTCGAGTATTGGGAGGAGAAGTGCTTGTGCAAGCGCAGCCCTCGTAGCAGTTGGAAGAAAGTTACGTAGTCTACGCAAAGATCCGGCAGAAGCAAATATCCTTCGGCTGACCTCCTGAATATGCGGACCCCAAGATAAAGTTCCATCCATGTAGACCCCTAGATTTTTGACGGTATTACTAATTGCAAGGAGGGTGCCATTGAATTCAATCTGTGGCAACTGTGTCCAGTCAATTCTTGAGACCATCCCGGAACTGCCGATAACACATACCTGCGTTTTCACAGGATTAACTTTGAGTCCATAATTATGACTCCATTGTCCAATACGCAAAAGGTCAGCATTGATTGTATTGAATGCCTCCGAGAGCAGGTTAACCGGGGCTTGAGTATATATTTGCAAATCATCTGCATAAAGATGGTAGGAGGAACTTAATTGATTAGAGATGGAGTTTATAAAAACAGCGAAGAGTAAAGGAGATAGAACGCCACCCTGTGGCACACCAGCAGAAATACTGCACCAAGAGGACGTTGCGTCTTCAATGCAAATACGTTGCCGGCGACCAAACAGGTAACTATGAAACCAATCAATTGTCTTTGGAGATATGTTAAGAGACCGTAGCGTGCCAAGCAGAATGTGAAAATCTACAGTATTGAAGGCGTTGCTAAAATCAAGTAAGGTGAGTACTGTTATCATTCCACGATCCATGCCTAGTCTTATACTATCCGTAATGTGTACCAGCGCAGAAGTGGTGCTATGACCAGGACGAAAACCGGATTGGAAGGGATTCAGTAAAGAATTTTTGGAAAGGAAGTTACTCAGTTGAGAGTGGATGAGGCGTTCCAGCACTTTGGATAGGAAAGGTAAAATGGATATTGGCCGATAGTCAGAGAATGAAGAGGGTTTAGCTTTCTTAGGTAGAGGGATTATTTGGGCATCTTTCCATGTAGACGGAAAAACACCACTTGTCACGGAGTGATTCAGGATATTGGATAGAATGGGTAGGATTTCGTCAAGGATAGGCAGAATCATGTTTCGGCTGATACAATCGCTTCCCACTGCATTTGATGAAATTGCTAGAATGGTCTTCCTAACATCACAAGCAAACAATTGATCAAAGACGAAAGGTGGATAGTTGGGAGCCGAGATAGAAGAAATATGTCTAAGAGTGTTAGCTTTAATATTGACATCAATGTCGGACGAGGTAGAGAAATGTTTATTGAGTGAGTCAAAGTTTAAATTTTTTGGAATAGAGTCTTGGCGAGACCCCCTTCTCCCAACGTTCTTAGAAATTTCCAGACTTTTGCTGGATCTCCGTTTTCTACGGAAGAGTGAATATGTTGGCGTTGTGCATTTCTACACATCTTATTGCAGAGATTTCTCAAGTAAACATATTTTTCCAGGTTAGCATCTGTTGGTCGACGTTTGTATTTATTTTTCGCCAAACATTTCTTGGTCATGATCCGTCGTATATCCTCAGTAAGCCATGGAGCCGGTAAATGTTTAATTTTGATCGACCGCAAGGGTGCATGCACATTAAAAAGTTGTATTAATTTTTCAGTGAATATATTGACTTTTTCATTCACACACTGCGAATCTAACAAGACCGACCAGTTAATGTTACGCGCATCCTCTTTAAGCTTATTAAGATTCATACCGTTAAAATTGCGTTGCACAAGAATTCTCGGCTTTGCCTTGGGTGGACGGATAGCATAAGAAAGAAATATCAGGTCATGATAGGAAAATGCATCAGCTGGATACTGGCCATGGCTGATGACATGATCGATAGAAGAGACAAGAATAAGGTCAAGAAGAGAGGGGGTGCAGTTAGGAAAATGATGCGTCGCATCAAGTGTTAAAAGTGACAGGTTATTACAGTCTACTACTCTGCGTAACAAAGAAGAGCGATGGTCATTTTTTATTAGGCAAGTATTGAAATCGCCCATTACTATTGTGTGACTGTAAGAGGGAGACAAGTTTTCAATTATGTTTTCGAAGGAGGAAAAGTAGTTGGTACGTAATGACGGCGAATAATATACTCCCAGTAAAACTTTAAAACTTTAAAAAGTTATGGGGGTAAAAGTGGGGAAGAATAACCGAATGTCTGCAAAACGTGCCAGTATAATCGTTAAATGACAATTGTATAATTGATAACTTCGACCTGATGCTGCATAAGGGGTTTTTTTATTTATTCAATTTTAAATTTATGATTGTGATGTGATTTTTAGTTTGAGGCGGGTTCATCTTTGATAGTGGCTGTTAACGTTTTTTAGATTATTATTTTTACCACTTTGTGATAGTTGTGACTCGAATTATAATTACCGTTTTTTTTATTTTGTGATGAAATGTCGATATTTTCAGTAAAGACAAAAAAACTGGTCGGACTTCTATTTGGTGTCAGCTATCTCACCAGCAGCGGGTGATTGTAGCTGGCATGTCTATGTAGTTGGCAGATATACGTGTGGTAGTCACAAGGGATGACTAACTGTAACATTTGTGGCGGTCACAGGGATGACCTACGATACTATTTATTTGGATTGCTTTGAGAATTTGCAGCAGTAGTCAATTACTAAAGTTCTTATTTTTTGTTGTTTTGATTTTAATAATGATGTTACTTTTTTCTTTTGCTGTTCAGTAGTGTACTGTTTTATTGAGACAGAATAGACAGTGAGGTCAGATATGGCAGAGTGAGAGAGATACTGTGTGTACACGTATGTGACATTTGATAGGGAAAGTGTAAATTAGTAAAGTTTGATCTCAGTAACTTAGTTTTGATTCAAAGTTAAGAAAGAAATTAGACAAAGTTAAATCCTAAGTATAAAGGACCGTTTAAAATTGTAGAGTTGCTCGATGGCGATCGTTATACTTTGAAATCTTTAACTAGTAACAGAATCTACAAATGCGCTTGCGTTCGTATACGAGAGTTTCCTTTAAGTGATATATCCGAGGAGGTAGATTTGTCTGGCATTGATAATAGTGAGGAAAATCCCTGTAGATCAAGTCCCTATTGATGTTGATGATGATAATCAAGGGTTAATTAATGCTGATGCAATGGAATGAAATTGAGTTGTAATTGTGTGGCGAGTAGTCTCTATAATGAGATATGAGATATCCTATCAGCGTGGTGGTTGTTAAAGTTTAGTTAAGTTTTGCGAAAGGCGAGGTGGCCACTGAAAGGCGAGGTGGCCACTGAAAGGCGAGGTGGCCACTGAAAGGCGAGGTGGCCATTGAAAAGTGAAATTGGTAGAATAAGAGGCCATGTAGATATTGTTAATAATAATAATCCAAAAATGTGTAACGCGATAAACGGTGAGGTGACTGTTGCGATACTACTTACTGGTGTTATTAATTTAGTATGTAGCGAGAAGTCTATTAGCATTCAGATTTGATAACGAAAAGCCTATTTTATGAGAATGTCCTAAATGAAGTTGTTGCACAGAAGATAAAATGTAATAATGTACCCAATGTCCTTGGTCAGGAGTGGCCGAACAACACAAAAATCTCTTTCTTTTCTGCGGATAATGATAATGATGCCTTCAACATCACACGAGGACGTGTAATACGTCAGGACGGCCGTGTCGGAGTGAGGGTATCCAAATAATAAAAGTGATACAAACATTTGCCACTATCGAACACTACGGAACACTCTATATAAAGCGGCGCGATCGGAAACAAGACACAGTTCTCTTCAGATCTCGCGACGACCATATCTATTATTTGATTTGTGATTTATTGTATCTCTGTGTTTTATATTGTGTGTATGAGGCGATATTTATCAGTGGGGGAATTACTAGCCTAGGTGGCGAATTCCACAGGGCATCGCGGAGGGGTGAGCGTTGCCCCAATCCCCTCATGGGGGGTTGCTGATGGTGTTTATGTTAATTCGTATCCGTTTAGTAGTGATTAGTGTTTGGCTTTGGTCCAGATTGGCTGTATCTGTCAATCATGTTCTCGTTTATTCTTGTGTCTCCGACATATATATATATATCAGTTGTCTAGTACTCATAATACAAGCTCTGCTTAGTTTGGGACTAGATGGCGTTGTGTGTTCGATGTCCAAAAAGAAAAAAAATGGATGTTTTTTATGTATAATATGTAATTATGTTTGCGTTTACAAAAAAACTGTATATATAATGTATTTAATTAAGTTGTCTAGTACCCTTAGTACAAGCTTTGCTCAGTTTGGGACTAGGTGGTGTCCTGTGTCAAATGTCCGATATATATATTTTATATACTAAAACCTCAGCAACAGATTTAGATACCTAATCAATCAAAGATAAAAAAACCGACTTCCAAAAAAACATCCAACGAAAACTCTCTGCCAAAAAAACACTTAAAAGCGTAAAATAAACTGGTTCTTCATAAATTGCCTATACCTAATTCTTTATTCATTTAAATAGTAGTATTATAATGTGTGCTAGGTCCCTAAAATCTTTTTATAAAAGTTTTTATTTTTCAGTTTTTAGTGCAAACAATCGTAGGTAAGTAGTAAGTTAAACTATTGGATCAAATTTCATCATCAAGAATACAAATTAAGGTCTATACGTACGTGTAATATTAAAATCATGCTCTAATCCCTAACTGTTGAAGAGTTTAACCTTCTATCATCAGCTCACCTAAATAACTTGAAAGTATACGACTGAAGGTCTTTAGATACGTATGAAATTGAAAGAAGTATCCTCCAACTCCTAACCGTTGAGGAGTTGTACCTTCCACCTTCCATCATAAGCTTACCTAAATAATTTGAAAGAATACGACTAAAGGTAACATATATACAGGCGCGGTTCCAACCTGAAATTTTGGGGGGGGGTCAGTAATCAAATAAGTCGAGTAAATTAGACTTTATTGCACAATACTTATTAAAAACAAAAGGATATCTTTTGTTTTGCCTCCGCCTGAGATGACACGGGGATGTCGTCTCAGGCGGGTCGGTATTCCGACTCCGGCTGGGGGGCCGCACCAAGGTGTTGGGTCGTTTCCAGTGGCCACATCTACCCTGCATGTGGCCACAACGACCCTTAACCGACGATTGGGGAGCTAGCGGCCTCTATCGAGCATCCTTCGTCGCCTCTTTCGAGCGGGATCAGCCATTTCCCGTTCCCGCTCTTCGGACTCCTTCTAGAGCATAACGTCTTCACACTACTCGCCAGCATTGCCGCGATCAATGCTGGTAGTGACAGGTTTCGTCCAATCTGTCCGACCGGGCGAAGTCACCGAAGTTTCGTCGCAGACCATTGTGGTTAGAATGTCGAAGGGTGGAGATCGTGTCAGGATCGTCACCGCCTCGTACAAGATCGGACGGTGGCCTCGAACGATCCGTATGGCCATCAACCGCTGCAGACTCCCGAGTTGAGCATTACAACGGGAAGATCCCGCCGGTGCCCCATAGAGGACCATGGATCGCACAACGCCCATAAAAGCCCATAAAATCAGGTTCCAGTAGCAGATTTTGGGGGGGGTCACGTCCCCTGTGACCCCCCCCCCCCCCCCTGGAACCGCGCCTGCATATATACATATGATATTTAAAGATTTATCCTCCAACTCCTAACCGTTAAGGAGTTGTACCTTACATCATCACCTCATCATCATAAAATGATGACTACCAGACGCAAATACCGGTGTAACTTCAGAAAATATACGTAAAACATAGTATGTGCCTATAAAAAATGAGGGTTTCCCTCGATTTCCCTGGGATCCCATCATCAGATCCTGATATGCTGGCAATGGGACCACCTCGGAAGCATACCCCTTCGAATACAAAAAAAATAATTAAAATTGGTCCACAACTGACGGAGTAATCGGTGAACATATATAAAAAAAAAAAAAATACATACTGTTATAAGTAACGATTCCAACCTCGTATAAAAGCCTCATTCGTTTAAATCTTAATAATTACTAGGCACACAATAAAATACATTATAAACTTATAATTCAATTGGTGATTTTATAAACAAGTAAATACACACATCAAAAGTGTCTAGGGATCAACATATGTGTCTAGGGATCAACATATATTTTTGCAATAACTTTTCTCCTGATTGATATTAATTAAAATTTTCTTTAAGGATTCATCAAATAAAGTGTTTTCGTTTGTCACAGTAACGATAAACCAAGTCACCTTTGCATTAATAAAGAAATTTGCCATTTTCCTAATAAAGGGATTTTTGACATTTGAACCACTAACATTAAAGTTCGAAAAAAAGACTGAAATAACAGTTTTCTTTAAAATTTTATTAGGTAACTTAAACAATTAATAATCCGTGTTTCTACCGCGAACACTAACAACACAAGAATCGGTTTGGCATACTCAAAATGAGTTCATCCAAATCACGCTGTGGAATGGCCGCCCATGTTCGTTGCAACAACAAAAAAAGGTCTTCTTGCGACTGGATACCCTCCATATTCGGCAGAGCTCTTCTCTGTAGCATATCCCATGCATGCTCAATCGGGTTCAAGTCTGGCGACTGAGCAGGCCAGGGCCAAAGCCACATCTCAATCTCAAGAAATCCGCATAAAAATGCTTGATCCCTAGACACTTTTGATGTGTGTAGTTGATTCATATTAATATCTTGGTGCCTTCCGCTTGTCAGCTTCCGGCGCGACCAGGGCCGCACCGTGAGTTTAGGGGGCCCTGGGCTAATACTACTTAGGGGCCCACCAAATTCTTTTTTTTAAAGACAACTCGCGCATTGGTAATATTCATCCTGTGTCGAGGGGGACTCTATAAACATACATGTAACGAACACAAAGAACACTCAGACTTATAACAACAATTTGTGGATCACACAAAGTGTGGTCCCATGTGGGATTTGAACCCACAACACTTAGCGCAGTGAAAAGTGGCGTGGCGACCGCTTAAACCACTAGGTCTGGCGATTGCCAGTTGATGATTATCAATCAAACAATTACTCAAATATTTAAGATAAAAATTAAACGATAAAATATTTAATTTGTATTTTAATATATTATGCCTTAGGGCTTAGTGTTTAATAAGTACAATCGTAATTAAATTGACAAATGATAAAGCAAACTTTCTGCACTTTCCTTTGGCAATTTTTTTTGTCGGACATCTAACACAACGCCATCTAATCCCAAGCTAAGCAGAGCTTGTGTTATGGGTACTAGACAACTGATATAAATACATATATACTTTTTTTGTAAATACATACATATTATACATAGAAAACAAACATTTGGTCCGACCCGGGAATCGAACCCGAGACCTCATGCACAGCAGTCGCGTGTGCTATCACTGCGCCAACGAGGCAGTGGTGGCGAGTTTAATTTGCTTCTCACATTCTAAATTCTTACTTAAATCAACATTTATGGACAAAACGGATAAAAACCTATATATGCCATCACTCGGCTTCACAACTTGTGATTAGTATGGTTAAATGTATTTTTAAGATTTTATAGCAATTCGGGAATACGTTAACAAGCTTCTTTTCATAAATAATCGCAAAAATGTCTACGTAAGATGAAATAAGTTTTTAATTAGATGCATTCGTTGACTAAATATTCATCTACATTATCGAGATAATAGTCGATAACATTACGTGTGCTTTCTAAATCAATGTGTTGCAGGATATTTTCTTGCAAATCCATTAAAAAAAAATTTTTTTTTCTACATGTCTCATAACCTTGACTTCTTTGATTTAAATCCGAAATCAGTTTATCCAGTGCAATGTTTAGCGAGTCTATTTTAAACTTTTCTGCGCCGTTTACTGCGACTGTCTTTGTACAATTATCAGAATACTTTGATGAAATGTGTCTCTTAGTCATAGTAATGTGTCTATAGTTTATACTTAGTTTTTGGCTTTTTCTTTGTAATTCTTTAGCTTCTGATGTCTTTTAATGACAAAATTAACTTATATCCTACACAATCTGGAGTCTGTATTTTTAAGTAACTGAATTAAATCTTTCAATTTCAGTTTATGAAATAGATTTCTTGCTTTTTTTTTTAGAAAATCAGATTTTTTTCCTCTTCATTTTCGCTGAAACTTATCAAAATTTTCATAATATCATCATAGTTATTTTTTTAAGATTTAACAGCATCGTAGTGGCGACTGACTTCGTAGTCTGACTTAAACTTTTTAATATAAATATCAGTTTTGTTTTACAATTTAACAATTCCTATCTATATGAGTTGAAGCAGAAAAGAAAACATATATTTTCGCACTTCTCAAAAAGTTTACTTCACCAACTTGGTTAAGATGAGCGCAGCACATGGCACGTAATCCGCAGATATTTTTTTTCTTCTAGTATTGCTTCTACACCATTGTAACGACCCGCCATTTTAGCAGCGTTGTTGTTTGACTGTCTCCTTTTTTTTGTGCGGAAATCCCCCCTGATATCACCGACTGGTGGCATGTCAGACTCGAACCGACGAAAACCGCACGGCGCGTCGGGTACCAGGAGCCGAAGAACCAGGTGCACCCTCGAAAGGAAATCCCTGGAACCTCGACGTACCACGGGCCACCTAGGTTTTGTACATGGCCCTCTCCTGAGCATGAACCCCGATGTTCTCTTGCTACAAAAAAGCGCTTGCGCCTCCACCCCGGCCTGCTTCAGCTAGGGTGACAGGTGGCCTCATCTGCCAGCCCCAGGCTTGCGCTCATGGAGGACGGAGATCGTTCTGCGACCACCGGCGGACCAGGAGAGTTCTAAACCTGTCCCGGTCCCGCTCCGCCGTCTCCTGCACGAGCATAATGAGAATCGCAGAAATAGACTGCGGATTTCCACGCACTCTCGCTCCGTAACATGGCCGCAGTCATGTTACTGAGCGAGAGAACCCCCACTCCGATGGCCGCCACGAGATCGCGCCTCGGCTCCCACCTCGCCGGACATTCTGCCAGCGTGTGGAGCGCCGTGTCCACGGTCTGAACATCGCAATGGTGGCACTTAGGAGTTGGCTCCTTACGGATCAGACACAGGTAATCGACGAAGCATCCTTTTCCAGTGATCACCTGCGTCAGCCGGTATGAGAGGCTCCCGTGACGCCTCTCAAGCCAATCCTCCATAACAGGTCTTACCACCGCATTAACAGCGTGCCCAGCGCTCAGTTGCCCAAGTCGTTCTTCCATTCCTCCACAATGACCTGGTGGAGTTGGGATTTCTGATCTTCGATTTCTCGAATCTCAGGACACCTTCCCAACTTCTGCGCCTCCTTGAGCCACTAATAAGAAACTTGCCACCTCAAAAGAGATCGTGTGGTATCCCTTTACGATCCTGATGGCCAGCAGTCATTTCTGTCGTCGCAATAGCGCGATAGTGCTGGCCCTCAGGTCCTCCACCCATACTGGAGCCCCATAAAGGGCCATGGACCGCACGAACGTTAGACTGTCCCCTACAGTTATCCAGTGGTAATCCATTTTTTTCCAAAAAGTCTTGTAAAACATTAAATAAATGCAAGCTAGTATGACTACCAATTTTAATTAACGGTATACATCTTTCGTTCACTTTTCCCCGAAAACAGTATCGAAGTACGATAGTTAACTGATCATTATAAGATAGCTCTGGGACTGAGAACAGAACCGTAAAAAAGAACAAAATTACGCTAGGTGATAAGTGGCGGGAATTCCCCCGTATTATAGACTCACCTCCACCATAGACTCACCACTCACTACCCTTTGGACTGGTAGCAAGATATATGAGCCAAATATACTTACTATCGAACGAGAAAATACTTGATGTGGGTATAATTAGCGGAACATAATTATTTTATTATCACATGGTATTTAGAAATATTTTAAGTATTAACGTTAATCACGTAAGAGGAATAAAAAGTATGTTATATTATTTAATATGTGAGCAAAATCGTTATTAAAATATTAAATCGTAACGTGTAAAATTGTTGAAGCAGCATCTACAACTCTAGAAAATTATGAAAACATACTGTCGTCCGTAAATAATCGACACGCATTATCGTCTATTTTTTACTTTAACTCGACTTTAACTGGGGGCCCCTGGAATCCACGGGGCCCTGGGCTTAAGCCCAAAAAGCCATATGGTAGATCCGGCCCTGGGCGCGACTTATATTTCATATCAAATCTTTAATGTCACACAATTCTGTATTATCAAATAATAATTGTATGCTAATAATCATTAGAATATTTATGGTAAACAATATTTGATATCATCTACTAAATATGTGAATTTGGTAATGAATTGGGTCAAGCCTGTCAAATACTATAAAAATACCTTCGTTCGAGTAATTTCATGTGCATTGGAGAATATTATAAGGTTGTGTTATTATAAAGTGTTAACTATGCCGCCGTCTTGGCTAATCAATCGTTACAATACAGTGGAACATAGAACCTCCTCCTTTTTGGAAGTCGGTTAAAAAACAGACCAATCCTATTAAAATGTATGTTAAGTGTACTTAATCCCCAAGGATCAAGAACATTTAAGCGTCTCATGTCGCGAGTATTATCGCAGGACACAGCTGCACAAGAAAATTTGTCCCTGCGCGTAAAATTATTATCTGATCAATGCCATTGAACCAATAAATGGAACCTATAAATTGATTTCCCATGACGTCAATGCGAAAACACATTTTATATAGGGCACTTTCCTTACTAAGAACGATTTATGTGACTACCTTTTAATTTAGGTTAGGTAAGTAGGTACACACTATACATAAATAAGTATCTAAGTAATCTAATAACAAGCAAAACACAGTTATATTCATAGGTTTCGTAAAAATATGAAATGACTAAAAGTACAGCGCTGCTCATTACACCACATTACACTAATTCCTTCCTAATGGGATTTTTTTTACTAGATTCACTCTAGTGATTCTCCGTTTATTGGAGCTCGCATAGAGGATGAGGAGTAAATAGTAGATGATGAGGAGTAATGGTAGGAGGTAGGTACTAGCAGATATCCTACATCCTACCAATAATAAAACATACATAGAGTCAAAAAAGTATCGAGAATGGATGATTTGTTTATGGTTCCAAATTCAAATATTTTTTTGTTATTGTTAGATTGGCACAACTGTTTTCCATTTTGGCGCGGAGTTTGAGTTGCATCCGTTATTTAAATTAAATACAGCGCTGTTTTTAATTATATCATATCTCAGCCTATGTTCAGATGACGAGCGCTCAACGCGCGTTTTACTAACGCGCGTTTACAACTACATGTAATTTAGTTCTAGGAGTACCTACACATGCTAACGCGCGTTTTTACATGTAGTTGTTACGCGCGTTACCAAAACGCGCGTTGAGCGCTCGTCATCTGAACATGGCCTAAGTGTGTATTGCGAATTTCATAAGAACAAAAACATTGAACAAAGAGTTTGTCTTAAATTTTGCATCGCCAATGGAATTTCGTGTTCGGACTCACTGAAAATGTTACAGAAGGCTTACGGTGAATCGACTTATCAAAAAAACGTGCTTAGCGTTCAAAAGCGGTCGAAATGTGATGGAAGATTTGCCTCGCTCTGGTAGGCCTTCAACGTCTGCAACTGAAGTTAACATCGCAAAAATGAAGAAAATAGTGACTGAAAATCCTCATTCAACTTTGAGAGTAGTCTGTATTATATCCGCTGAGTTTTCTGTATCTCATGAGTCGATCCGTACTATTTGAAATAATTGAAAACTTTCTCCAAAAGACCTGAATTTTCTCCAAAAACTCAATCGCATGATTGTCGCTGAGGACATGCTAGAACGAGTCAATTCCGACCCAACATTCATGAAACGCATTGTTACTGGTGACGAGACGTGGGCTTACGAGTTTGACATGCAAACTAGTCTACAAGCTTCGGAGTGGCGCCTTCCAACTGAACCGAAACCGAAAAAACCATGCCAAAGTCTATCAATAGTCAAAGTCATGTTGACTATTTTCTTTAACTCTCGCGGTGTTGTGCACTCGAAATTGTTGCCGGAAGGTCAAACGGTAAATAAAGAATATTTTTTGAGGGTTATGCGGGGTTTAAGTGAGCAAATTTGCCTAAAAAGGCCAGATTTGTGGAAAGAAAATTCTTGGATTTTGCACCACGATAATGCGCCTTCGCACAAGGTCATCATTGTGAACGAATTTTTGATTAAACACTCAAAAAATACCATCGAGCAACTACCATATTCACCAGATATGGCTCCAGCCGACTTTTTAGGGTTCCGTGCCTAAGGCAAATAACGGATCCCTTATAGATTCGTCATGTCTGTCTGTCTGTCTGTCTGTCTGTCCGTCCGTATATCACAGCCACTTTTTTCCGAAACTATAAGAACTGTAATGTTGAAACTTGGTAAGTAGATGTATTCTGTGAACCACATTAAGATTTTCACACAAAAATAGAAAAAAAACAATAAATTTTGGGGGTACTACTTTAATTTTTAAATAATTTTTTTTTCATCAAAACCATACGGGTCATCTATGGATAGGTCTTCAAAAATGATATTGAGATTTCTAATATCATTTTTTTCTAAACTGAATAGTTTGCGCGAGAGACACTTCCAAAGTGGTTAAATGTGTGATTAAAACTAATAAAAAAAAAGATGTGGGTAAATTACCATGCAAACTTCCACCGAAAATTGGTATGTGAACGAAATCTAGTAAGTAGTTTTTTTAATACGTCATAAATCGTAAACTGCAATTTACCTTTCATTCAATCAACACAAAGATATAAAAATAAAATTTCAAATTTGTAGTTGTTTTTATAATTTTTAGGCATAGGTAAACTAATCCTATAAAAATGGTTTTCATCATGGAAATTATTCTTCTGTGAAAAAGGTAGAAATAAGTTTTTAACCGACTTCAAAAAAGGAGGAGGTTCTCAATTCGACCGTATTTATATGTTTTTTTATGTGTGTTCGCGGATAACTTCGTCGTAGAACCGATTTTGATGATTCTTTTTTTAATGGAAAGGAGATATCCCAACGGTGGTACCATGATAAGGACACTAAGATCTGATGATGGCATCCAAGAGAAATCGAGTCGAACTTTGAAGTCAGTTTTGTTTTTGTTAAAATTTTACTTGTTGTTCTATAACTATGAAAGGCACTGTTAGAAATTTAACGTCATTGTAATGGCAACATTTTTGATTGTCATTTTTTCTTGTTTGACGTTTTGACGTTGACAGATAATATTATTGAGACGCTTGTTGTCAACGGTCGACGATTGTCGTTTTGGGAACCGTTCTAATTGTATTTTAGCTAATTGTCCATCCAATTCGGTGTTTAGTCGGTTACCGTTGTGATTGGTCTGATTTGGACTCGCGGGTTTTAGTAGTCACTTCGGTTTAGGCGCGTTCCGCGATAGTTGAAACGAGTGTATTGTAATTCGAATACCTTGGAAGTTGTGCAGCGCTTAAGGAGTCATGTATGTGTGAACGCGGCAAGACAAACGGCAGTGGGGTACCCCATCAACGGCCGACGAGATCAAGGACATCACGCAACTCCAGTAAGTGCTTGATGCATTAGCTTAGAATAAGAACACGGTGACACAGCCGTGGTTCATTGCTCTTTCCAGTGACATAGTTAGCGATTGAATGCCTTACTGATGGGCCCTAAGACATCTCAAATTTCTCAAGGTGAACGCAACATTGGAGAGAGGATTGAACAGGCACTAACCTAAACTATTTCAAACAACTTGAAGAATTAGCATTTAGGTAATGCTAATTAACCTTAGATTGAACTTTGTCTTAAGTAGTAAGATTCAATATAATAGAAGTCATGAGAAAAGTGTTTTGTGCTTGGCAGTGAATATTAAAAAAAGCGTAAATTGTTAAACTTGCTATATAGGTGTTTAAAAAAAAGAATAACATTTCATTAAAAAGCTCTTTTAAAAATATCTTTTTTCGGTTAAGTTTTATTTTGGTAAGGATAACTTTTGTCTAAAACCAAACCGTCCGTGATTTCGTACGTGTGGCTAGCTAATTTATAGACGTTTTTAACCGACTTCCAAAAAGGAGGTTCTATGTTCCACTGTATGTTTTTTTTAGTTTTTTTATGTATGTTCACCGATTACTCCGTCAGTTGTGGACCGATTTTGATTTTTTTTCTTGTATTCGAAAGGGTATGCTTCCGAGGTGGTCCTATTGCCAGCATATCAGGATCTGATAATGGGATCCCAGGAAAATCGAGGGTAACCCTCAGTTTTCATAGGCACATACCATGTTTTTCGTATATTTACTGAAGTTACACCGGTATTTGCGTCTGGTAGTCATGTTTATGATGATGAGCTGATGATGTAAGGTACAACTCCTTAATGGTTAGGAGTTGGAGGATTAATCTTTAAATATCATATGTACATATGTTACCTTTAGTCGTATTCTTTCAAATTATTTAGGTAAGCTGATGATGGAAGGTACAACTCCTGAACGGTTAGGAGTTGGAGGATAATTCTTTCAATTTCATACGTATCCAAAAACCTTCAGTCGTATACTTTCAAGTTATTTAGGTGAGCTGATGATAAAAGGTTTAACTCTTCAACAGTTAGGCATTAGAGGATGATTTTAATATTACACGTAGGTACGTATAGACCTTAATTTGTATTCTTGATGATGAAATTTGATGAAATAGTTCAACTTACTACTTACCTACGATTGTTTGCACAAAAACTGAAAAATAAAAACTTTTTATAAAAAAAACCGGCTTCCAAAAAACATCCAACGAAACTCTCTGCCAAAAAAACACTTAAAAGCGTAAAATAAACTGGTTCTTCATAAATTGCCTATACCTAATTCTTTATTCATTTAAATAGTAGTATTATAATGTGTGCTAGGTACCTAAAATCTGTTTGAAGTCGGTGCTAAGCCAAAAAGAATACAAACGAACAATTACAAAAGTCTAAGCGATAGTCACTTGGCTAATTAATTATTTAAGGCTAATTAATATTACTATTTTAATGAATAAAGAATTAGGTATAGGCAATTTATGAAGAACCAGTTTATTTTACGCTTTTAAGTGTTTTTTTGGCAGAGAGTTTTCGTTGGATGTTTTTTGGAAGTCGGTTTTTTAATTATTGGTCTATAACTTTGTATCATCACTACATAGTATCACTACATAGTATAAAACAAAGTCGCTTTCTCTGTCCCTATATCCCTTTGTTTGCTTAAATCTTTAAAACTACGCAACGGATTTTGATGCGGGTTTCTTTAATAGATAGAGTGATTCAAGAGGAAGGTTTTATGTATAATAAATGTATAATATAGTATGGGAACACTGTTAATTTTCGAGGTTTCTAATGTGATGTAGCAAATAAACACATTTTTTTGCGCTTACATTGCAAACGCTGGTTGCACCCTACGAGATAGATCAAAATAATGAACTACAGTGTTGTACACCTTAAAAATTACTACATAAAAGTCCGCGACGGTATATATATATATTTTTTTTTTTTATGGAATAGGCGGGCAAACGAGCAGACGTATCGCCTGATGGTAAGCGATTACCGCCGCCCATGGACACATGCAACACCAGAAGCGTCACAAGTGCGTTGCCGGCGTTTTGGGGATGGGGGGGGAGGTAGGGGTAGGGGATTGGGGTATGGGCCTCCGGTATCCTCACTCACTCGGTGAAACACAGCGCAAGCACTATTTCACACCGGTTTTCTGTGAGACCGTGGTATCACTCCGGTCGACCCGGCCCATTCATGCCGAAGCGTGGCTCTCCCACGATATAAATATGTCTATCTCTTAGGGATAACCCACAACGACCATTTTTTATTCTTTCTTTTTACGAGAAATAATGGCTTATTTACGAAGTGATTTTAAGGAATACAGAATGAATCCTTATACAATTAAGTATAATTAAATACATTGTGCTTTTAATATAGATCTAAATGGCCCTTTACAGTATCTAATTTAAATGAATATATTGGAAGATATTATAGATTTAAAAGGCACGAATCGTGTCGTCGGCGGGGGCATCTGAAATCCACCCGTGCGAAGCCGGGGCGGGTCGCTAGTTACCTATATTTTGGAAGTTAAATCAGAATTTCAGAAACACTGATGTCCAATTGGGCTCTTTGATGTACGTCCATATCTTCCTATCTTATGTCAGTTTCAAAGTAATAATGTTGTAACTGTTGGAACGGGTGTCATGTCCCTCCAACACAAAGGGAGGATCCTCCGACCAGGCGAGGTGATCATGCCTGGCGGGCCAACTGCCCAACGGTTGATGTTGGGATTTTGTATATACGTTAATGTGCGCGAGAACTTTCACTGCGCGATTCAGGATTGGTAGTTTCTTAGTTTCCTTCGTTACTCCGTAGTTCGACTTATCTTCGATAGATGGCGCTGTAGTATGTTAGGTTGTTGTTGCGCTGCATGTGGAAGTCGCCAAAGCTCTATGAACTTCTGAACTAGATAAACCCATCGTGGTTAGGGTCAATTTACTAGATTTGAGAAGTATCCTCCACTGCTCTTTTCAAACATCAAATCACACCAAAATAAAAATCAGTTTGTATGTAATGAAAGATTGTTTTTTTAATATAATTTCTACGCTTAATTTATTTCCTTTAGGTATGTACTTGTGCTATGAAATCTTCTTTTTTTTAGCAAGTTAATTGAAGTTCTAGTTTTTCAGTGTGCACTTCGGTTATTATGGTGATAGATATTATCATACTCGTACGTACAGTACATAGAAGTATATATATAAACATATAAACACTAGCTCCGCGTAAAAATATATGAAGAATCACTGCGGTAACCGTATCGCGGTGATTTTTCATACTGACATAACTTTTTTAAAATATGAACCGATTATTAAACAAACACTAAATGTTAAGTGGAGCAAACCGCATTTAAATCGGTTAAGCACAAAAGTACATACAAAAAAAAATACTACAAGTAAAATTTTAACAAAATAAAATCAAGGTTCGACTCGATTTTTTTTGGATGCCATCATCAGATCTTAGAGTCCTTATCATGGTACCACCGTCGGGATATCTCCTTTCCATTAAGAATAGAATCATCAAAATCGGTTCATAAACGACGAAGTTATCCGCGAACACACAGAAAAAAAAAACATACGGAAGAATTTAGAACCTCCTTCTTTTTTGAAGTCGGTTAAAAAAACAATTTTGGGTTCTATTACGTTCATAAACCCCCCATATAACAGTTTTTCCACTTTTTTTTATACATCTTCCATGTACTTACAGACAGCGACCAGTTACGATTTTATTATAATACGTAGTTATCATTGATAAATTAAACAATCCTCACTTGCTTAAATCATACACACAGCTCTGCACCATCCCAAGGTCTATTGGAAAAAAAAGCGGCCAACTGCGAGTCGGACTCGCCCATGAAGGGTTCCGCAGCACCATGATATAATTTTTATTTTATTTTATATTTGTGTTGATTAAATGAAAGGTAAATTGCGGTTTACGATTAATGACGTACCCTCGACGTACCTATTAAATAAAATTACTTACTAGATTTCGTTCAAACCAATTTTCGGTGGAAGTTTGCATGGTAATGTACATCATAATTTTTTATTAGTTTTATCATTCTCTTATTTTAAAAGTTACAGGGGGGGGACACACATTTTACCACTTTGGAAGTGTCTCTTGCGCAAACTATTCAGTTTAGAAAAAAATGATATTAGAAACATCAATATCATTTTTGAAGCCCTATCCATTCCCCACACGTATGGGTTTGATGAAAAAAATAAATGTTGAGTTTCAGTTCTAAGAATGGGGACCCCCAAAATTTGTTTTTTTTTCTATTTTTGTGTGAAAATCTTAATGCAGTTCACAGAATACATCTACTTACCAAGTTTCAACATTATACTTCTTATAGTTTCGGAAAAAAGTAGCTGTGACATACGGACGGTCCGCCCGTATGTCACAGACGTGACATTCGACAAACGTGACGAATCTATAACGGTTCCGTTTTTTGCCTTTGGCACGGAACCCTAAAAACGCGGCATTAAGTCCAATGTATTAAATTGGCAGGAAGCTTTAATAAACAAAGTAGCCTAGGTATATCCTTCCTCAAGTATCTAAGGCTGAAATTTATAAAGCGTGCTTAGGCTTTGCTTAGACTTACCTCACGAACTAAGGCTGAAATTTATAAAGCGTGCTTAGACTTTGCTCAGACTTTGCTTACGCTATACTTACTTAAGTTCCTGCTCAGTGTAATCTTAGCGTTCGAATTTATAGTCCTTTGGGCTAAGTATTTACTGAGTGTATGCTAAGCAAGAGCTCAGGAAAAAATGTTTAACGTTTCAAATTGCATAGCATATTTATTTAAATTATATAAGTAAGTATTTCAAACACATATTATTTTTAAAATAGCTGTATTAAACTTAAATATTAGTAATCTTATAATCTTTATCGTTTATTTGTATATCAATCAATTTATACCGTTATTTTGTATTGATTTTAAGTGAAAGAGGGCCAAAATAACACATGTACAAGTAAAATAGAATGTATCTTTGACTTGTCAGTAAAAAAAAAAACCGGATTGACACCGTGGGAGAGCAACGCTTCGGCTCGACCGGAGTGATACCACGGCCTCACAGAAAACCGTCGTGAAATAGTGCTGGCGCTGTGTTTCACCGAGTGAGTGAGGATACCGGAGGCCCATCCCCCAACCCCCTCCGCTCCCACCCTAAAGGTCGGCAACGCACTTGTGACGCCTCTGGTGTTGCAGGTGTCCATGGGCGGCGGTAATCGCTTACCATCAGGCGATACGGCTGCTCGTATGCCCGCCTATTCCATAAAAAAATTGTCAACAATTATTTAGATTGTCTCGATTTCAATTACATATAATTAATTATCAATTTCTAGAAATAACTTTTTACTTTGACCCTGGCATGCCCTTACGGACTTCTGTTATAAAGTTTTCAAACTAGATTACGGTTTTTTTACCTGCTCAATCGAACCATCTTTACGAGCGCGTAAGTATTCGCTAAGTCAAGGATTTCGGTGACTTAGACTATGCTAAGCATTTGCCCAGCTTGAGCTAAGCATAATGACTATAAATTTCAATGCACACTTAACTAGTGAGGTAAGTCTAAGCAAAGCCTAAGCACGATTTATAAATTTCAGCCTTAGTGTGCATTGAAATTTATAGTCATTATGCTTAGCTCAAGCTGAGCAAATGCTTAGCATAGTCTAAGTCACCGAAATCCTTGACTTAGCGAATACTTACGCGCTCGTAAAGATGGTTCGATTGAGCAGGTAAAAAAACCGTAATCTAGTTTGAAAACTTTATAACAGAAGTCCGTAAGGGCATGCCAGAGTCAAAGTAAAAAGTTCTTTCTAGAAATTGATAATTAATTATATGTAATTGAAATCGAGACAATCTAAATAATTGTTGACAATTTTTTTATGGTATAGGCGGCCATACGAGCAGACGTGTCGCCTGATGGTAAGCGATTACCGCCGCCCATGGACACCTGCAACACCAGAGGCGTCACAAGTGCGTTGCCGACCTTTAGGGTGGGAGGGGAGGGGGTTGGCGGATGGGCCTCCGGTATCCTCACTCACTCGGTTAAACACAGCGCAAGCACTATTTCACGCCGGTTTTCTGTGAGGCCGTGGTATCACTCCGGTCGAGCCGGCCCATTTATGCCGAAGCGTTGCTCTCCCACGGTGTCAATCCGGTTTTTTTTTTTTGATAGACTAGACAACTCAAAGATACATTCTATTTTACATGTACATGTGTTATTTTGGCCCTTTTTCACTTAAAATCAATAAAAAATAACGGTTTAAATTGATTGATCTACAATTATACGATAAAGATTATAAAATTACTAATATTTAAGTTTAATACAGCTATTTTAAAAATAATATGTGTTTGAAATACCTATATAATTAAAATAAATATGCCATGCAAATTGAAACGTTAAACATTTTTTCCTGAGCTCTTGCTTAGCATACACTCAGTAAATACTTAGCCCAAAGGACTATAAATTCGAACGCTAAGATTACACTGAGCAGGAACTTAAGTAAGTATAGCGTAAGCAAAGTCTGAGCAAAGTCTAAGCACGCTTTATAAATTTCAGCCTAAGTATCCAAGCCAAATTCCACTGAAATTCGTGCACTCTGACCGTCAAAGCGTAACAATTATTTTCACATCCATACTAATAAACTTGAAAGTTTTCGCATAACTGAAACCATTCCCATATGAGAATTATTATCTAACGATTCTAACGGTTTTCTTTGTCTCGTTGGTCTAGCGGTTAGCATATGCGACTGTGGCACTCTAGAGATCTAGGGTTCGATTCCCAGGTCAGTCCAAAATGTCGAGTTCAGGAACCCCGTGCCTCGGAGAGAATGTAAAGGCGTCGGTCCTACGCCTGATCTCTCCGCAGTCGTGTCCGTTAACTGTCCCATCGGATTATAGTTGAGGAAATAGAGTGCACTATGTTTGCACACAGACACTTATGCACTATCTCGTGTGTAAGTTAGCTGAAATATTAGCAAACTTCAAAGCAAAAACAGAACCTTTTTTAGAAGTTGCTTAAAATAGAGTGCTATGTCGCTAGGAATGAAATTCTTGCATTGCTTGCAAGGTTAGATTTGTAATAAAAATACAATTTGGGCAACCAGAGGTTTATTTTTTATATATTCTTAACCCTAATTGTATCCATAGGATTGGATGACTTGTGTGAACGGCGCAGTCGCTTTTGCAACCTTCTCGCCGGATTCCTTGGTGATTTTCTGTGAACAGAAAAATTATCATCATTAATATGGCGTCCTGTACACTACCATTTATGAAAAGTCAAAATAAAGGATCAGCATAAAGTTTGTTTCATATTGTTCAAATAATGTAGGTAAGATATTAATCATCATTTTAAATAAGTGTTAAGTAAACACTAAATATTAATCTGTGTTCACAAAATAGACACAGGTCTACATTAACAACCTATACTTATAATAAAAATGTAACAGGTCCAATTCTGTACATTAAAGATATTTTGAAAATTTTTTTTGGAGGGCTCTCTATAACTGATACTGAAGCCAAAACTGTAATTTTTTTCATTTTTGTCTGTCTGTCCGTCTGTCTGTCTGTATCTTGGCCGCGCATTACGCCGAAAGTACAGAATGGATTCAAATGAAACTTGGCATGATTTGAGTTCATACTACGAGGTAGGACATAGGATGCTTTTTATTCCGAAATTCAGCACGGTTTCATGGAGAGAGGGGATGAAAGTCAAAACATGTACTTAGTTGTAATTCAATAAGACAAAGTCCGACTTCATTCATTCTTTTTTTACTAGTAAGAAAAAAATAAAAGATAACGGGAAAAGTCTTTTTTTTGTCCGCGACTGTACACTACCTGTGGGAAGCTGAGACAGATATTTAAATATGGCGGTACGAAGTTCGCCGGGTCAGCTAGTCTGACATAAAACTTTAATGTATTAATACAAACCTTAAGCTTCTTCTCGAAAGCAACTCGCTTGATGGATTTCACCTTTCTCTTGTCCTCAAGTTTGCGGACAACATCACGGTACTTCCATCCGACTTCATGGGACAAGCGGCCGACATGACAGTACTGTCAACACACAAAGGTATTTTTAACACTGAACACAACAAACTGATTGGTTATTAGTAACATGTATAGACTCAGACAGTTATAAGATAGCAACATATTTTATATTCAGTCGCAAATTACCCAAATAAAACATCATTGATGTAAATTTATCATTTAAACAGTCACTTTAAAAATTTACTACACGAGGTTATGAGTAGTAATTGTTTAAACCCAGTCACGTTTTAGAATGTTATGCAAGCCTTACCTTACGGCCAGGCTTCAAACAGAAGACGCGTAGAGCAGCTGGGACGACAACGCGACGACGGCTGTCATAAGGTGGCGGACAACCATCATATGCACGCAGTCTCCTGAGTGCGCTCTTTCCACGCTCTGTCTTATGTGGGATCATGCCTGTGAGTACAAATGATGTTGTTACCTATCTTTCTTAGAGCAAAGCATATGAAGATTGGTGCATTAAGGGCTTCATTAAAGTTTTTATATCACAAACATCAAATAATGTAGGTAAAAATAAAGAATAATCATAAGCTAGTTGTTTAAAATAAATAGACCGGTGATATTTGTTTCATTTTTATCCTGAATTAAACTATATCTGCCTTCAATATTTATCATTTAGTATTTTGAAACATGGTGATTCATTATCTGCAGAAATTTGATTCATCTAATCATCCTGCAATATCATACTTTTTAATTCAATCTTATGTCATAAGATAAACTATTATACTAATCACAAACTATTATAATGAAAGTACCTTTATCAAACTTATTTCAAAGGGCTCTATCTTATAGTATTAGTGAAATATGTGTTAGCAAAAAGTTCAGGACAGATGAATAAAGCTGATCCACATAACTACAATGGATTAAAGATGAAGGTTTGAGTTGCATTAATAATCTCCATTATCTTTAAACAAATCAGTATAACAACAAGTAAATAGATCAACAGATTTTAATAATCCACTGCTGAACATAGGTCTATCCTTTGAAAGGAGGTTTCGGTCTAATAAACCATGCTGGCCTACTATATATTGAAACTAGCTGACCCGGCGAACTTCGTACCGCCATATTTACATATCTGTCTCAGCTTCCCTCAGGCAATGTACAGTCGCGGACAAAAAAAAAGACTTTTCCCGTTATCTTTTATTTTTTTTCTTTCCAGCAAAAAAAGAATGAATGAAATCTGACCATGTGTTATTGAATTACAACTATGTACATATTTTGACTTTGAACCCCTCCCCCCAGGAAACCGTGCTGAATATCGGGATAAAAAGTATCCTATGTCCTACCTCGTAGTATGAACTCAAATCATGCCAAGTTTCATTTGAATCCGTTCAGTAGTTTCGGCGTGATGCGCGGCCAAGATACAGACAGACAGACAGACAGACAGACAGACAGACGGACAGACAGACAGACAGACAGACAAAAATGAAAAAAATTACAGATTTGGCTTCAGTATCGATTATAATGAGCCCTCCAAAAAAAATTTTCAAAATATCTTTAATGTACAGAATTAGACCTGTTACATTTTTATTATAAGTATAGATAAAGGCCCGTATTCACTTTGATTAGTGGGACTGCAGGTGATCAATGATTGGTAGAAAATACCGTGAATTCGCTGTCCACGCGTATTTTCTACCAATCATTGATCACCTGCACTTGCACTAATCAAAGTGAATACGGGCCTTAAAGGTATCTAGGAATAGCAACACTTTTCTTTTGTCAACTAAGAAGTTTGTTTCCTTACGTTTACAAAATTACTCCAGATTACCTCAGGATTATGAGTAATTATTAAGAGTAATTCCAATTACTTCAATGATTAAATTAATATTTGAAACGGCACAGGGTTCAATTTCTACCTAGATTCAAAAAAATACATTCTGTCCAGCCAATGTCTGTAATAGGCCATGCTTTTATAATGCAAGGGGGAATAGAATACTATTACAAATTTAATATAATATTTATTTCTCTGTATTGCATTCTTCACAATACAGTTTAAATGTTTCTGACATCAGTCTTCATTCATTCTCTTTTATAAAATGTATGAACAATTACCTCGGACAGTCTTCCACAAAATCTTGGAGGGTGCTCTGAAGTGGAATGGTCCACGAGCTGGGTTCACATTGCACCGCTTGCGCAAGAACGACATGAACTTCAATTTGTTCCTGAAAATTAAAATTGTAGTTTAACTACTTCTAAGACAAAGGAGAAAAGGATAATATGATTTTTGTATCAGACAAAAAATAAGTAGCAACATATTTTGAAATTCAGTCGCAAATTACCCAAATGGAACATCACATGGAATGAAGCTATGAGCTATGACATATAAAACGTGGGAATCCGGGATAAATCTAAAAACATGATAATTTGATAAATCTTTTGCATCACCAGCCACGCAAATATAGGTACTATATTAATATTTCTAAAGAATTTAATAGTTTTATTACTTTTACAAACTTTATGAGTCTAACAAATTGTTTTTATTATGAGTAAAGTTTAATTAAGCATTTGTGCTAGTTCCGTGACGAGTTTTGTTGTATGACTTGTAAATGAAATTTAACTGGGCATTAGAATTTGACTTGAATTTGAAATACACAAAGCGCATGGTAATAAAGATAGATAAAGAAGTCATACCTGAAGAAGTTACCAGATATGTTGATCTGCTCACATCTCACGACAACTACTTTGTTGCCCTCTAATAAAACTTTAGCAATCACTGCGGCCAGGCGGCCGAGGAGATGGCCGCGGCCATCGATTACTATGGCCTGGAACACAAGTCATCACACTGGTTAACGCTAGTACGCTACCGCATAACCTCAAAAACAAACACTAACAAGAAAAGGCACTTTCATACTAAAATCGTTAATTATGATGCATTTCAACATAAAAGGCCTACTGTTTGAGCAGTTGAAAAAGTAACAGAACATAACCGAAATCTTAAACACGGACAGGTTGGACAGGACATGCACGTGTGTAGCGTGAACACTACATGTAATTTTAATTAAAACAGAAGAAACTGGTAAAATTCATTAATATTAACCGCTATGTCAAAACAATTGATAATTAGTGCACTTTTAGAAATACAATATTTATTTTTTAATTTTTCTCCTCACCTTATTGCTAAAGCCCGTCATTTTCACGACAACAAAACGGAAAAGGATAGCTTTTTAAAGTAAGATGGCTACCGGACATTCAAAGACATTACCATAGGTAAAATTTGACCATAAATAAACTTAGTCGATTTAAAATCGATTCTATTTGTGAATTTTGTTACTCTCTTCGTAATCAGTAATTTAAAAAATTATCATACATCTGTTTTTGACGTTTCATTATTTTTGCTTTTGGCTTTAATCCAAACAAAAAAGATATAAAATAACACCTACTGCACGTAGGACTTTAATTACGTTGACTACTAATATTGGCTTTCTTAATATTGTGAAAAATAATTTTGGGATAGTTACAGCGTTTAACGGACTATTCAGTAATTTGATTTGTAAAAATGGAAATACCTTACAGAAAAATTATGATATATGCTTTAACTTTTATAGCCTATGCATATTCTGGCATGGGTTCTAGTATGTTAAAGAATTTAAAAGATGCAGTATTATCTGCAGAGTCAGTATTTGGAGATATGTTTAAAAATGTCATAACAGTGGCTGAAAAATTTAAATCTCTTCATGACATCTTTGATGCAGCGGTTGAAGAGGAATGTATATTTGCGTGTCCCGAAGGTACTTTCTTCTTAAACTTGGTTAATAATTTGAGAAATATAATCTAAGCATTGCCATCTTTTGTTTCAGGACAGAAAGCAGTTCGCAATAGAAATCATATTCCAAAATCAGATGGATGCGGTTCAGTGGGTTTTGAAGTTGCATCAGAATATTTACCTCTTTTAGAGATGACAAAATGTTGTGATAATCATGATATTTGCTATGACACATGTAACAGTGGGAAGGAGTCATGCGATTTAGAATTTAAAAGATGTCTTTACAATTACTGTGAGTCATACAAGTCAGTGAATGTAGCGGGCGACACGATTACCAAAGGTATATCAAGATCTTCATGCTTATATTATTTAATTCTGGAATCTTACTAATACACATAATAATTTAAATACATATTATAATTCATACTTTTTTTCTTTTTTATATTTTTATGATGTTTCTTTTTTCAGGTTGCAAAGCTGGAGCAAAATTATTGTTCACGGGCACACTGACATTAGGCTGCAAATCATATTTAGATGCACAAAAAAATGCATGTTACTGTCCTCCACTCAAAAACAGCAAATATAAAAAATATCCCACAAATGAAGATCTTTAATTAATTGTAAGATCTGTTTTTGTTTAAAAAACAAACCAATGATTTTAATGATGCCATACTTAATGAAAAGTATCCATGTGAGATTAATTTATTTTGTAAAAATAATTATTAGTTATTTATAACTAGGAACTTAAATTTTCATAAAGAAAGGTACTGTTGTACTATCAATTGATCGATTTCATAAAATATTTGTATTTTTAAGAGGCCCCGAAAACTGCAGACTTTCGATCGGCAGATAGTTTAGCTGGTTTCTTGATCAGTTTGAAGATGTATGGGAGTGCGCACATTATAATAATTCGGTATCTGTCGACAAATAAGCCAACCCGATCGAACTATCAGCCGATTAAATAGTTTGTAGTCTGTGGGGGGCTCTAAAGCAACTGATTGTAAGTTGTGTGGTTTTATATGATAAATAAATAAATGGTTGATTTTTGTTATTAGTTTATTTTAGCAATAAAAATTACATCTTATTTGTTGGAATTATACCTTAATATTAAATAATTTATTTGCTAAATTTAGATTATGGGGCTTTCTAAAAATCTCATGCAAGCACTAGAAGTTTGAACTAGTACTAGTAATGCATTTTAACTCTCAAATTATTGGCATAAGGTACCCCTAGACAGGGTCAGGCCACGATACACATGCTACAAAATGGACGCATAATCAAATACATATTTTATACTTCTATATGTTGAGCATATAAAAATAATTCATTAAAATGTAAATAAATGCATGTAAAAATATTTTATAAAGAGTTAATTTATTGTTTGATCTTAGTGATTTTACCTTAGCATCAAAACATAAATATGAGCGATTGCTTGTTACAAGTTGTTGATATAACTTAGTATACTCTATGTAAGGAGTTCTTTGATCTCATCTTTTTCAGCAGCCTCAAGGTAAGGTAATCCATCTGGGGTTTTTCCATCTTTAGAAGCACCCTATAATCAGAATATATATCTTAATTAATACAACAATTCATATATTTAATTTTTTATATGAATGATTCGTTTTTAAGCGTGTATAAAATCTCATAACACAAGTTAATATCTTTTGATGAGATATGCAGTGATGCAAAAAATTTAATGACTTATTAAAATTGCAACACTATGCCAATGCAATGCACAACACCAAATTAAAAGTAAGTAAGAAAGGTACTGTTATAAGTTCCTTGTAAATTAATACTGTACTTACATCTATTATTTTTTGGTATTATAGTTTAAAATTGGAACTAAGAAACTAACTTTTTTATCATCAAAAAAATTATAATTATGACTTGTATTTGTCTGTTAAAATGTTTATTGATCACTCTATTGTTTAATACTAGTTTTCAGATTGAAGAAAAATATAACAATGACAATAGAAATGGAGTTAAATGTGTTTATTGTTTGTCATATTTGAAGAACAATAAAAAACTAAAAACCAAGAAGACTATATTTCTTATTGGATTTTAAATCTTGTTTGATTCAAGAATAACTAAATGTGAAGGTTTTAAACATAAGAAACCATTAAATAAATTTATCAGCCTTAAATATTTAATAGATTGAATCTTAGTTATTTATTATGAAATACTAATGCTAAGAGCTGTTTACCAGAGATGTAACATCAACAAAAATAAAATTCTAAGGTGTAAATATAATGACATAGAATTCCCAATATGTAGTTACTTACATTTTTGAGTAATGTTTTGACACAGTCTGTGTGGCCCTCCCAGATAGCTGCTAATAATACAGAGATGCCATGTTTGTCTAACATCTGCAATATAATTTCAAAAATTACAACAATTTTTTGACACTTGAACTTTAAGAAGTAAATCTGTATGAAGTGGATCTTACATTAGGATCTGCACCTTTGTCCAGCAAATAGTTGAGAACAGCTGTTTGGCCATAATCTGCTGCATAGTGAAGAGGTACCCTTCCATCGATCAGGGCATTGACATCAATTTTCTGAAAAATTACAATTATAATATTACTATCTGCCAACTGCTATTATCAGAACAGAATAATAGATAACTCATTCGAAATGATGGAGCGAAAATTTCCTACAATTACCGGTTTTTTAACTATTATCGATTTCATATAAATAGCAGCTGAACAACGGTAACTAGAAAACTTATGAGGTTATTGTACTTTCAATATAAAAAAATTGACTAATGTTAATGTTCGCTTTCTCTTGCCAACAAGTTATTAAATATTCAAGTAGTAAAATTGTGTGGTTAACTTACTTTATTCTCTACTATGTCTTTAACTTGGTCTATGTCGCCGTTTTTGATGCCCCAAACTAATTCACTCATGATTGCGTACTTTCTAAGCTCTTTAGATTACAAATTTTCTGTAAAATTTCCGGAATCGAAATAACAATGGATGGCGTTCTCTGATTGACATGACAGACGTCAACAAGAGTGAGGTGAAAATTCTTACTATTTCTTAGAGTAAAAATTCATAACAATAATCGTATTCTCTTGGAAATGAAACTTTTACTTTAAATTTTAAATAAAATTAAGTGACTTTAAATAACTATTATTTTATACCAGTCAAAGTAATGAAGAAGTTTTCTTTTTGTACATTTCTGTCCTTGATTGATAAATATTTAAGTTATTTACATAAATAATGTTGAGATTATATTCTTTTGTGATCAGAGGCCGATGAAAAACTCCATCCATTTTTAATGTATAATTTACTTTACTTTTTTAATAAATCTTAAATTGACACAACATATATTTTTCTAACAACCATAGTCGAGGAAGAAGAGCGGAACAATAGTTTTTATTCAATAAGGTTCACTTTAAATAAATACTTCAACAAATAACACTATTGACTGCCTCCATGGACCGTGGTAGCGACGCGGCGACGACGGCGACGCGGCGACGTAGCGTATGGCTATGCGACTGTTGCACAGAACACATTTACTCAGGACTGTTGTGTTGTGCTTGAGGTCTCGGGTTCGATTCCCGGGTCGGACCAAATGTTTGTATGACCTACAAATATTTGTTTCAGAGTTTGCGTGTTGCATATGTATAATATGTATGTATTTACAAAAAAAAGTCTATAAGTATTTATTTATCAGTTGTCTAGTACCCATAACACAAGCTCTGCTTAGCTTGGGGCTAGATGGCGTTGTGTGTTGGATGTCCGAAATAATAGGTCTTTACCTATGAAATTGCCGTTTTGTATGCAATAAGTGAAAGTACTTATTTTTTTAAACTTTTTTATTTCTGTTATTCGAAGTAATCACCCATGCAATCGACGCATCTTTGCCAACGCATTGGCAGTTTATTGATGCCCTTCTTGTAAAAATCAGCTGGACGGGAGGCAACAAACTCCTCAAAGGCATTTTGTACTGCCTCTCAGGAATTGAATTTTTTACCCACTAAAAAGTTGTCTAAATTTTGGAAAAAGTAATAGTCGGTAGGTGCAAGGTCTGGAGAGTATGGCGGATGAGGGAGAGCTTCCAACACCAGCTCTTGCAGCTTGGAGACTGTCTGTTGCGCAGTATGGGGTCGCGCGTTGTCGTGAAGCAGCTGCAAGAGCTGGGGTTGGAAGCTCTCCCTCATCCGCCATACTCTCCAGACCTTGCACCTACCGACTATTACTTTTTCCAAAATTTAGACAACTTTTTAGTGGGTAAGAAATTCAATTCCCGAGAGGCAGTACAAAATGCCTTTGAAGAGTTTGTTGCCTCCCGTCCAGCTGATTTTTACTAGAAGGGCATCAATAAATTGCCAATGCGTTGGCAAAGATGCGTCGATTGCATGGGTGATTACTTCGAACAGACAGAAATAAAAAAGTTTGAAAAAATAAGCACTTTCACTTATTGCATACAAAACGGCAATTTCATAGCTAAAGACCTATTATTTATATATTTTATTCATTTATATAATAGTATAAAAAAAATTGCCAGCCATAGACTAATAAGGACTGCCGATGGAAGTGAAAACTTATAGTTTAGAATGTATAGGTATACGGTAATGTATAAATTAAAAACATCAAACATTAGCACTCTTAAATAGTCTGTGATTAGCATGACGGTGATGCAACCTTAGATGCAACGGATGCAACTGAGTGAGACGTTTATTGTCAACAAGATGGCTGGATGGATTGAAATCAAAACGATTTTCTTGATCCGTCAATAAAATGGTGCTCTTTTACTAAATTCACCATTCTGCTCATTTATAAATATCAACTCAAATATTTAATCGTTTCTTTTATATTATAAAAAACGATTAAATATTTGAGTTGATATTTTTGAATGAGCTTTGACTTGATATTAAATTTATGAATGAGCTTAATGGTGAATTTACCATTTTATATGTGATATATATTTTAAAATAATGTAAAATGTTTTTGGCAATCTGACACACAACGCCATCTAGTTTTCAGACGAAGTAGACTTTAAGCATGACGTGTTTAGAACGGAGTACAATCTCTTAGGCCGCGTACTCGAACACAGCGGGAGCGGGGCGGGCGCGGGAGCGGAGCGGCGGCGGCACGTTCAAATGTATGGATTTGTAGTGACTTATTACCTACACTTATTTCTGTCTTATTACCTACACTTATTTTTGTGTATTATGTTAATTATTATTATTTGTCAAACATGTTAACTGTCTAAATTATTTATATTGTATACGTTCATTATTATTAAATAATATTATACTTAAATTTAAATCTATTTAAAATAAATAATGTTCAACGTACAAACAGATTTTGTACGTTGAATTATATAGTTGTTTACCTAATCAGCCGGCCGGCTCGCCCAGCCGCACGATATGTGCCAATATGAGGGCAGGCAGTACCGTCCCGGTCCTAACGCTGTTATCATATATTATCTTGCCACGCTAATTTAATTATCCTCATATTCTCTTATTATTGTTATTCCTTTAATACTTTACTCCTTCTATATTGTAGTGTAACTTCTGTGTGTGTAATTTCCAAAATAAACTTTCGTTCCTTTTCTTGTGTATTGTGGACTTATTTATTTACATACACCTACATATTTACGTTACTACAGATTTATATGGGAGTGTTTTCGAACACAGCGGAGCGGCAGCGGAGCGGGAGTGGGTGACGAGCGGCGGACGAGCGGTGCGTATAGAGGTATTATAGATAGAGTAGGGAAGACATACGGCTGCCGGTAAGCGGAAACGTCACAGAACATAAAGAATAGGTAGAAATGTTATGTGTCATAATTTACAACGGAACGACTGTCGCCAAACTCAAACAAATGAAAGCACTATTTTATTACTGCACACTACTAACGAATTGTTTTGATTTGATGTTTTTATTTGCTCAAAACTAGCCTACAATACATAAAATCACACGTTTGATAATATATCTTATCGCGTAATGTTAACAGTTATTTTGCCATAGCGTAAGAAGAACTTACAACGTTTCGTAATCTTGAAAGTAAGAATACTTCATTGCAAGCTATTCAAAAACAGATGGCGTTATTCTAAATGCACGCAATTATAACATTAACCACTATAAGAATAAATTCGATATTTGTGTCATTCTTCGATATTTACCGCTACTCGCTTAGTGTTGTGGCACATATTACAATATTATCAATAATATCGATACCTAACTTTTGTTGTTAGGACGGAGCAGAATAAAAAACATGAATTGAAGGATATCTGAGGAGGTAACATTATAAAGGTGAAGAAGCTAAAAAATAAGTACTTGCCTAATAATGTTTATTAATTTTAAGAATCTGTATTATAATCATATTATATTTAATAAATACTGTTTAGCCACTTAACCGTTGGTATAGTGTTTAGCGATCCTGACTGCTGAGTCAGAGTTCGGAACAGACAGAGAGACAGACAAAATTAAAAAAAATGTTATTTTGGTATACGGCCCGTGCCTGCAAATTTCGCAGAGAAAAGAATCACGCTTCGACATAAATGGGCTGGCTCGACCGGAGTGATACCACGGCCTCACAGAAAACCAGTGTGAAATGGCGCTTGCACTGTATTTCACTGAGTGAGTGAGGATACCGGAGGCCCATATCCCAACTCCTCCCCCACCCCCAAAGGTCGGCAACGCGCTTGTGACGCCTCTGGCGTTGCGGGGGTGTCCACGGACAGTGGTAATCGCTTACCATCAGGTGATGCTCGTTTGCCACCTGTTCCGTAAAAAAAAAATTGTACCGTGTACCTACACATGCCGATGCATTCAGTAAAAAGCGGATATAAATATTTAATATATATTCTTACTATATACTTATTTGTATAGATATTCAATGGTTAAAACAAGTGTTTTTCTTTCAAGGCCACGTAAACAAACAAGCAAAATTTAATATTTATAATTATTATAGTAAGTAAATATAACACGTTTAAAAGTATGGAAATCGATAAAGCTAACATCCTACCTGGCTACATCACTAATCGAGTAGAATAGAAAATACGAGAATAACGTTGAAAACTGATAAGACTCGATCATACCAGATTGAGATTTATGTGAATGGGATAAGGAAGAGTTTAGCTTAAATCTCTAGTCAATTATTAGTTAAATAAAATTTTAAGATTTTATTGATAAAACATATAAAATTGTACCTACAGATGGTAAGAAACACCTCCATTATCAATATTTTTCCTTCTGCTATCATTTTCACACTGTAAAACAGAACAGTACTGCATTGTGGCATAAAAAAGAACTTTCATTGGACGACCTATTCAACGCAGCGTTGTAACACGACTATGATACAAAATACCTACAACTTATAAAGGTATGCGTTGCAACGCTTATCAGTGGCAAGCGCGCCACGCCTACTAGTCATTTCTACTTATATCTTTTTGTTTTGTGGGAAACGTCCAACGGTTAGAAAGAGAGAGAAGATCACGGTACCCATCTCTCTTTCTCTACTGACGCATGCGCAGGAAAAACTGCTTGTTATTATGAGAACCTCGAATAATAAAATAAAATTAACTCTAAAATCTTCAATATATATAAAAGAGAAAGGTGAGGACATAGGAGGACATAGAGAGAGATCAACGCACAACGAACAGGAACATAGGATATCTCAAAGTTATTAGATTTCCTCGATTATGTATGAAATAATACAGCACACATGTTTTCTTTATACTTTTATTATAATTTTAAACTTATTTGAAAAAGCATTAATTCGATTCAAAAATATTCGATGAATCTTTCAGTAAAAGAAGCGTTTATCCGTAAAAAGTATTCGAAGTAACGTTCAGACGACCTTCCATTCATTGAACATATATATTATGTCTCACACGGCTCCTTTGCTCTACCTATAATATCTCTATGGCGGTGCGCACCAGTGTCGCGGTGTCAGCTAGGGATGGAATAAAATAGCAATCACCTGTGATTAATAATGATTTTTAATTTTGTCAATGTTGTGAGTTTTGCAAGTTTATTTTAGAGATTTTAGATTTTAGAAAAATAAATTTAAAATACTAATTTATGACGCTATTTCATAAGTAGATATTATGATTAAACAAAATATTATCAAACATTAATCGTTTTCACTAATTATTTAAAATCACTAATATTTTTTTTGTGAAATCTGTCATCCGTATCAAGCTATATTTTACGAGGTATTGTTTCTTATAACACATCACTAAACCGCTCTAGCGCCCGCTCCTAGCCCGCTGGTTTCGAAAACGGGTTAGCGGCCCCGCTCCGCTCCCGCTGCCGCTCCGCTCCCGCTCCGCTGCCCGCTGAGTTTGAAAACGCGGCCTTAGGGGCGGATAAGTGAAAAGTGTCCGCTAAAAATAATTAAATAGGTGACGCCAGTGTAGCAAGAGTGTAAATTTTAAAGAATTAGATAAGATAATCAAATGAGGAAAAGGCTTCCGATTTGCAATGGTGCGCTTAATAAAGATGTTACTACGCAAAGCTTTTAATTTTAAAAGTTTTAAAACGATAAACATGAGAAAATAAAACTCGTTGCAATGACGACACTCACACTCTTGCTACAGTGGCGTCACCTAATTAGTGTATTTTGGCGGACACTTTTTTATTCTAGAGATTGTACTCCTTACCCAATATACTCCATGAGAACCAATGAGAAAGCAGTACATGGAGAGGCCCTATTCTACTATACGAACAATACATTATACAAATATAAGATCGACACATATAAACAAAAAAGCATATCTCTCTTTAACTTATGTTTACCTTGGTGTGAAAAGAGAGACAAACATAGTTTAGTGAGCAGTAATATTGGCAACACTTTTGAGTGACGTCATATACTTGTCAATTCGTGACCGGCGACGCCATTTAAGTGCCAAGTTCTGAGGTAGATGTGCTGTCAAACGGTTGTTGTTGGTTTTTTTCTTGTTTTCGTGCCAATTACGGCTGTAAGCTGGTTTTTATTGCATCCAAGGCTTTGCCCTAGACATGAAAATCATGCCTTCGTGGTCTATTAAACAATATATTGCAAGAAAAAACAATAATCAGCCTACATTGAACACACATTCACAGGCTAGTAAAAATAATTCATTGAAATTGTTTAATATTTTAGGATTTTGTTTTATGTATTGTATTAAACATGATCTTTTTTAAATTTCTGAAGATGTTTGTTAGTTATTTGAGATTCTCAATAGTGTTAATTGCTTTGTTTGCCGTTGATTTGTTTACACACGGTTAAAGGTAGTGATGGTCGAATCAAAGTGTCGATACTTACATTTTTACATTAAAAAAAAATGTTAAAATAGTGTTGTGTCATTTTGAGCAGAAAATGGATCGATTTGGATTGGTTTGGAAAATATAAACTCCTCAAACCTCGACATAAAATCTGGTATGTCTGTTTGATGCACTTCCCCAAAAATCCTTTAACAGAACTCTCGACGTTACAAGATTACGCGACTACGCAGTGCCCTTATCTTCGCTTCGGGTTAGTATTTTTTTTAAATATAATGGTGATGTGACAAGCTCATCAGAATGTAGATAATAGACTTACGTACTAGACATTCCTTGCAGTTTCACCTACGTTTATGGTCAGTGCTCCCCTCCTAAGGATCGTAGCATGATGTTACATGGACTATACTATTCCTCGTTGAATTCTTTTTCCAATACAATTATTTTTTTCAAATCTGTCTGATATTTCGTCTAGAGGGTGGTATATGAGGTGACTAAATAAGTAAGATAGACAACATCACTATGACAGAGAGAAAAATAGAAAAAAAAAAACATACACCGACCCATCAGAGTAGTGTGATAAAGTAGGCCAATTTCGCTTCAAGAAATTCCGGAGAAGGCCCAAGCTTAGTAGTGGAATGTTTATGGGCTCAGATGATGATGAATTTAAACAGAAAAAAGTATTTTTATACTACTAACAGAGCAACAAGAATGCACATTCGGTAGACAATGTAAATTTGGTTTAGTTTTACTTTCTAACACACAAAAATGTTCAATTCTTCCTTTTAGGTCTTGGGTTCACATTCATTGTTCAGCTTATATCAAACACAGCATATCTCGTGACACGATTGTGATTTATCAAACAAAATAAATAAAAACTACTTAGGGAATTCTATGATTGATTTAGATAAATAATTATATTTTTATGTGATCACTATATGATGAGAAGGGACAAACAGTGACGCTACCAAGAGTGAGTTTGTGGAAACCTCTAACTTTTTTTTTTTCTAATCCCGCCCACACGCCCACCACTGTAACTCCTGTACACCAGGATCAACAGACAGAGTTATAACACTCGGGAAGTCCCAGGAGTGGGAGACAAAATGGAGTTAAAATAGGCAGACGCCTTTTTCAAACCGGGAAGCACCACGGATAAAAATATTATGGGTCCTAAGTGAGCTATATTTGATTTCTATAGTATGTATGGCAGAATCGCTTAAACGCACGGAAATTCACCGCAGTTGACACAAGATGCCCATAATATACTACCCCAGACGTCATTTGTAAGCTATTTAGCATCATGTTACGTTCATTGTACCAAAGACTACATTCCCAGAGAATATGATGAGCCGACTGTTCACAGCTAGAATCAGGTGTTGAGCATTGACACAATGGTGAATCGACTAATTTAAATAAGTATGGTTTGCTCTTAAAGTTACCGTGGCCTGTAAGAAATTGAGCGACACAGTGATCTACCTCGAGCCATGTCCTTGACAACCTATCGCGAACAGATGGAAAGAACTGGTAGAGGTGGTGCCCCTTAGATGATTCGTCCCATCGTTGCTGCCATTCTTCCAAGAGGTCGTTATAGACATTGGATTTTTGTTGAAACAATCTTATGATTTTACCGCGGTCTCGTATGCCCAAAAAATCGCATTCCATGTTTTGTAGTGTGGAATAGTACATGGCTGCACGTCTTTGCACCTTGAGATCGACCGGAAGAACACCTGCCAACACCGGTAAAGCCTCAGTGCTAGCCGTCCTATATGCCTTGCACAAGAAAATCAATGCAGGTCGTTGGCCTTGTAACAGTTTGCGACGGACAGCACCTACAGTCGCCCTATCTGCCCATACAGGAGCACCATAGCAAATAGAACCTAAATAAGTAGCTCCATATATGATCTTTAGTGTATTATATGACAGACCCCATGTCGCAGTTGATATCCTCGTCAGTGCAAAGAAACTCTTTTTAGACTTTTCATTAACTGTTCTAATATGTTCAATAAATGAAAAATTTCTTTCTAAAACCAATCCTAAATAACAAACCGAGGTTTTATTTTTAATAGTAACATTTTCAAATTTAATACACGGTGGTGATTTGAGGTTACCTTTCAGAAGTAGCTGGAAGGTTTTGTTTGGTGCAAACGTCAACCTATTACGCCCACCCCACCGAGATATTAGGTCCAAACATTCACCGGCCAGCCTCTCAAGCCCCGTTCTAGTATCCGACTCTATCAATAACAAACCGTCGTCCGCGTACGCATTCAGGGTACATCCGGACGGCACAGGCATTGCCAGAAAATCGTCGAAGCCTATGTTCCACAAGTATGGTCCTAGCACTGACCCTTGAGGACACCCCATCGTAAGCGCCTTCGACACAGAATGATGCCCAAGTCTCAATTTAGTAGTACCTTGTAAGAAGTACGAGGAGATAAGGGAATAAATATTTTTAAAGCAACCTCTTAATTTTAATTTTAGCAATAGCATGGGCCACCACGCATTGTCAAAGGCGCCAGATATATCTAAGAAGATGCCTAAAACGTATTGAAAACTTGACTCGGTGACAGTTTTCCTTACAGTGTTTTTTTTTTTTTTTTTTTTTTATGCCGCATCAGTTGTCGATTTTCCCAACGTAAAGCCGAATTGTCTATCATGAAATTTAACTCCACCCGGTAGACGGTCGTGGTACTACAAGACGCTCTAAAAGCTTTCCCAGCGATGGTAACAGTGTTATGGGTCGATAGGATTTAGGATCGTCCGGCGGCTTATCGCCGCTTTTTGGTATTATTCGAATATTACCGCACCGCCAAACACTAGGAAATACTCCTTCCGCAATGCAACGTTTAAAAACTGTTAAAACCGTATCACCCGAAAGTTTACAAGCTTCTTTTATCATTTTGTTTGAGATTTTATCGTCGCCCGGAGCCTTATTTAGTGGTAATGACCTAACAGTACTGAGGAATTCGTCTGAAGATGGTAAGTCAGACATTGGAGACAATGGTGGTTCAATAGCCCACTGCCTAATTTGTCGGTGATAATCCGTGTCATCCTCCGGCCGATCGTCAGGCACAAGTGATTCTAAAAGATATTCTGTGGTTTGTTCTACTCCTGTAGTATAACTATTATTAATTTTGATGTTCTGTACGTATGCAAGGTCGATTGATCTATTTGCTTTAAATTCATGATACAAAGGTGACCAGGGATCCTCTCTATCGAGTTTATCAACAAGTTTACGTATTAAATTTCTCTTTGATTTCTCCACAGCAGCTCTATAATGAGACCTGGCAACTCTAAGAGCAATAAGAGCATTATTGTAAATATCTCCTGTTACGTTACTCTTTTTAATGTCATTTAGTTTTTTACGAGCTTTCCGATAGATTCTACGTAATTCGACTAATTTATAATTCCACCAATCACATCTACGAGTGTTAGTGATAGATCCACGGCCGATACAAACATCAGCACAATATGTGAAACTATCTGATAATATGTTTGCGCTTTCCTCAGCTGATAGACCACTGCGACTGAAGTCTTTGGCATGCACTGCAAAGAGTGAACCAAATAAAGCCCAATTTGCCCCTTTAGTTTTATACCTAAAATTGTAAGGAGTTCTTTGTGGATATTGTGCAACCATTGGTATGAATTCGTACAAGATTAAGCGGTGATCACTACAGGATGCGTCCGGTAGGACACGCCATCCAGATATCGAGACGTCGCCGCGCGTAAGCGTCACGTCAATAGAAGACTCACCCATTGGGCTGCAAAAAGTTGGTGGTGCATCAGGGGTATTGTGGACAGTAAGATTCATTTCCGCAATAAAATCTTCAACCGCACAGTGACGAGCCATGTCAGCTGCACGCAATTTGCCATACCATAAAGTAGAAGAAGCATTGACATCAGCGCCAATGATAATTTTGTGTCCTATGAGGGACCGCAAAACGAAACGTAAATGATGTAGATGAGGATCAATAGGATGCGAAAATTGAAAATAACAGCTCACTACGTAAACCCTACAGGTAGAGGATGAGATCTCAGCAACGGCGCAGTGTGACGTCATAAGGTTACGCAAAGATGTTACCGTAAAATTAGAACTTGCAACATATATCCCAGCCCACGACTGGCCATCTAGTTGTACTACATAATTCCGCAATTGAGCGCTTTGATATTGCTCTTGTATAAGGACAAAGTCTAACTTTTCTTCCAAAACTAAGCGATCTAATTCTAACGTGGCTATTTTATCATTATGAAGATTTAACTGGCCAATTGAGATATTATCCATTTTTATTAAAAAGGTACTACAACTACTACTGTATAAGCTATTCAGTAATTAGTATTTAGGATTAGCTGCTCTAATTTAAGTTTATATGTGGAGCAGTCTTGTGATCCACATCGATGGTCACATGGTTTTTTGTACCGGCTGCATTGTACGCATTTCGGTTTAAAATCTGGTGTGTCCTTAACCGGGCAAGCCCTTGTATCGTGGCTGGCCGCGCAATTAGCACACGTAGGAGTTTTAATAGTGCAAAATTTTTGAACATGACCGAATTGTTGACAGTTTAAGCAACGAACTACTTCTAAGTCGTCTATAAACCTACATGTGGCCCAGTCTTTATATAATTTATCTTTTGTGCTAGCCAAGTGTTTCCTAACCTCTGCCTCTAATTCTAAGCCTATCCATTGACGTCCGTTTTCCAGTTTACAATGCCTGACAATTTTGGTTGTTTTTAAAAAATCGCTTTCGCTTAATTTTAATTCATCCTTGATATTCTGACGATATAAAGCTGTTAGGAAGGTACGATCCTCCATAGAACCGGGCACGTCTTTTACAATTATACGGGGCCTTCGGCCTTTCGGCTTTTCTAAGCGTAAGCCTACAGATTTAATGGCGTTTACTGATTCTAGTTTTTTAAGCTGCCGTTCATTTGCGACCCGCAACACGACGCCTGCCTTTGCGGTTTTTTTGACGCCTACAATTTGAAAACCTTCGTCGCTAGGTTTAATAGCCTTCATGAGAGCTTCTTTTGTAGCTGACGAAGTTGCATAGTCCGCTGAACGTTCCGTAGTAGGATACGCAATAACACACGGCCTAGATACGCGTGCCTCAGCGGACACCGGACACGGGGCTGATCCAGGTGGTAAGCGAAGCCTAAGTTTGTCCGCGTACGTCAAGCCCGGCTGTTGAACGGCGACATCCCCCACCTGGCGCTCGAGATTCGCTAATTTCGTTTCATTGCTAGCAGATTTAATTGCCAACAATGAGACGATACCGGTAATCCGCTGGGTTACGTCCATAATGGCGGTCCTATTCCCCACATTCATTCGCGACCCCTGATCGTTTACCAATTCGTTAATTTTTGCCAAATATTCGGTTGCCTGAGACACCAACTCAAAATAATCGTACTCTCCACAGTTATCACGACTACTAAGAGACGAAACACTCTCGCCCAAGTCCGAAGCCCTAATTCATTCAGTTCTACTTTCATTTGACGATAAATTTGATGGCGACATTCTACCAAACAATTTATTTTCGGTTGGTGTTCGAAATTCATTTGTACCACCAGGATCCGGCAACTCGCCAACAACCGACATGGCCAAACAAAGACACACCAGACAAAAGAAATATCAATAAAAAAAAACTTCAAAATCAAAAAACACGAAAAGAAAATTAATACTAACAAAATATTACTCCTACCTACCTTTAAGAATAAAATAAATTGACTTACCGATAGCCGTAGTAAAGGAAACTAACACAATATTTATATTTATAAGGCGTAAAACTTACAGATTTTTTGTCAGAAACACTATACACAACCTTATACCGCCCACAAACCGGGTAACAGTCGCAAGGATACACAAAAACAATATTTAAATAATTAAAACGCGACGTCAGACGTGAACCGCACAGAGCCGCGGAGGGAAGTGCTCTAGCACTCTAGAAGCCTATAACTTATTTAGGAATTTAAAAATATAAATATTTTTAAAACATAGTTGCGGTTCTTATAATTGTGTTCTTTCTACTTACTGACCCTTTATCCCCGTTGTCATATTTATAAGACAGGTGGATTCACCAATCACGGATATATTTAATTGATTTCGAAATTAATTTTACTGTACATTTATATTTCTTAAGTAACTTTTACACGCGGCTTCGCTCACGCAGAATTACATCCCCCGATTTACCCCATTAGGGGTGGAATTTCACAAATTCCTTTTTTTAGTGCTCACTTACGTTATATAAAGAACCTACATGCAAAATTTCAGGATTCTAGCTTCAGCGGTTTGGGCTTTGCGTTGATCTCTGGGTAAATATAAAAGATAGAAGATAAATCAAGACCTTAACATTAAGATTTAAATAAAAACTTCCACCGTTTTCGATGTTTGGGAAGTATTAGGTTAATTATTATGATTTACAGGTTGAATAACAAAAAGAAACAATTAAATGCTATGAAATATATTTAGCTTTAATTCCGCGAGACAAATATCCAGGTCTGAAAGCAGGGCACAAATCCCACCGTCATGCATACTCACATGCACATATGGGTATCATGCATATGCACACATACAAAACAAGTGAGAAATAATTAGAATGCCATGCAACCAAACCTATACTCGACACGTGTTTCGCCCCTCCACGGGGCATCCTCAGGAGATGTTGACTCGTCGAGCGTTTGAGCTCGAATGAGCTAGCCGCACCGCTGTCGGCCCTTTATATACCGTTTCGATGACGCTATAATAACGATCGATACAATGTCACAAAGACATCTGTGCCAAACTACCCGCAATCATACTTAGAAAAAGAAACAAATAAATAATCCTACAGAAAAGTGTGATTTTCTAAAAAGAAAAGTTAGGAGTGTAAATGAAAAGGTCCGGAGACGTGATCAAAAGATTGCATTATGCTCTGACATCGCCAAGCATCTTAAAGAAAAGAAATTCATCAACAGTAAGAATGTGAATATTACAACTACACACATCAAAAGTGTCTAGGGATCAACATATGTGTCTAGGGATCAACATATATTTTTGCAATAACTTTTCTCCTGATTGATATTAATTAAAATTTTCTTTAAGGATTCATCAAATAAAGTGTTTTCGTTTGTCACAGTAACGATAAACCAAGTCACCTTTGCATTAATAAAGAAATTTGCCATTTTCCTAATAAAGGGAGTTTTGACATTTGAACCACTAACATTAAAGTTCGAAAAAAAGACTGAAATAACAGTTTTCTTTAAAATTTTATTAGGTAACTTAAACAATTAATAATCCGTGTTTCTACCTCGAACACTAACAACACAAAAATCGGTTTAGCATACTCAAAATGAGTTCATCCAAATCACGCTGTGGAATGGCCGCCCATGTTCGTTGCAACAACAAAAAAAGGTCTTCTTGCGACTGGATACCCTCCATATTCGGCAGAGCTCTTCTCTGTAGCATATCCCATGCATGCTCAATCGGGTTCAAGTCTGGCGACTGAGCAGGCCAGGGCCGAAGCCACATCTCAATCTCAAGAAATCCGCATAGAAATGCTTGATCCCTAGACACTTTTGATGTGTGTATTTAAAACATGTTGTATTAACTCAATTTGTTATTTCGCTCAATTTCAACACATACAGTTTTGATTTCGAGATCCCAGAACATTCAGAGATACAAAAAATAGGTAAACAACGATATATATTCCTATATACTCATATTAGTTAAATTACTGGTAACTGGTATAGCAGAATTGCGGAAAAGGACTATCGTCAGGAGGTCGCTGTTTGGAGCGTGCAGTACTGCCAAAGCCGGAGTTCAAGCAAAATGGCTCACGCAAATGGAGGCTATCGTCGCTCACCATCGGAGGACAAGGTATTTAACCATTCAAAATCATCGTCAGTAATCCTACTATTAAACAATATCAGTGTCATCACGAAGCTCACCGCGCAAATAGCAAGCATGCAGTTAAAGATTACGTCGCTAAGTGCAAAATTGCAAAATCAGCATAGCAGAGTTAAACAAATGGCAGTTTCACGGTCACAGGCAATCAAGAGCGAGGTCACGTTAGCCATCGCGTCATATATCGTGTCTTTATAGAATCTGCACTAGATTCCCCTTTAAACGCCTCATAATTACCTACCGACAAAGTGGTTCCGAGTTTTCGGTCAATACGCGGGCCAGTATTAGTTTGTTGCCGCATAAGGACAAACGTATAGTGCAGTTATCAGACTACAGAAGCACCTGGAAGTGAAAATTAAGCGCCTGAAAGAATATGGAATCACAATTAAATGTGATAAAGTGAATTTCGCGTTTGACGCGTTATCACGAACAATCGGAGTAATATCTATGCCCTAATAGCAATTACGACGAACCTTGTCATAAGCAGCAGAATGATTTTGCTGACAAAGAAATATGGAATGTGATGACAATGAACTTGTCATAAGCAGCAGAATGATTTTGCTGACAAAGAAATATGGAATGTGATGACAATGAAGTGTAAAAATGGCTGATACATGAAGGTCGCGACTCGGGGCTAGATCGTATTGTTTTGATTCGTATGTTCATATTGTAAATAAGTTGTAATGTCTTGTTTTATAGTAATGTTTTGTATTGTGCAGTAAATTTTGACATAGTAATGTTTTGTATTGTGCAGTAAATTTTGACCCTGACTATATCATATATCGTAAATAAGTTATATAATTAAATTGTTATGTTTAATAATGTTACCAGTTTCATAATTGTAAGTAGCATAAGAAAACGGTTGTCTGAATTTACTACCGTAAATTTTTGTTTGGGGGAGTTATATTCCTATATAGTATTCCTATATACTCATATTAGTTAAATTACGAGAATGTATACATAACTAAGCGATGACAGCATATCTCAGATATGAGGATGTCATCTGTCACGTAGTTAGAAATTCTTTTGTAGTTATTGTCTGCAAGTACAGCACGTGATTATATGCATTGTACCAATAGGTTTCAGTATATATAAGGAAACTGTAATGGGCATACACCCACTCCCTTACTTAGTTACTTACTCTCCATACGTGTTACCATGTAACACCAAGAGTATTCAGGAGCCTTGGGCTCCTGACAATAATTATACTACAGTCGCTACAACCTTCGTATTATTCATCTCACCTACAAGTCGACCTACCACTTATATCAACGTGTCATTTAATCATTTATGTAAGTTCGCTATAATATACATTCTCGTTAGTTTGAATGTGGAGTAGTTCTATTCTTTCTTCAGTCTTGTTGCTGATAGGGCTGATTTCTTATCCGATAACAAATTGTTTTTAAATAATAGCTTGAGAAACCTCACACACAGAATCTATTAATAGACTACAGAGAGACCAGGATTTTAGGCCTTTGCGTGCCGAAATTAAGATTAGTGGTTCAGGCTACAAGCAAATCCGCCACCTAAACCTGCGGCGGCGGCGCACCGACGCGGCGCTCATATCTATATAGCCAGGCGTCCCATGACGGCCCACTTTTTTTGGATTTTATTCTTAAGTCCATCATTCCAAATCTAATCCATTCTGGCGTATTCACATTTTAAAATTCCTACCATAAATACTTAACTAATCGCAAACAACTAAAATTATTTAATGTTATTGATATTTTTTCAATTTATTAAATATTTCAGTAAATATCGATATTGACATTTCAAGTCGCTCTACATAGCTGCATAAGTACAACCCTAAAGGCAGCCATTGTATGTGCCAACTTCTTGTGTAGGAAGGCCCGATAATTTTGTAGGTATGGCTAGTCTATGTACTTTAGGTCAATGATGAGAACCGAGAACACGTAGGAATGCATTTTGTTAATGCAGTTGTAACTACTTTATGAGCAGAATTAAAATTCTTTTAGCACTGTTCTAAAAATTTAATAAATACATGAAAATAATTAGGATGATTCTTCTAATAAACGGTATAAATCTTATATCCATTCATAACTTATTGCCGGTTGGTACAGGATCTGCCATTCTCCTTTTTATTTTAGGCTGAGGCCGCACTACGGTTTTTTCCCGCTAGCGGTTAAACCGCCAAACCGCGAAACCGCCCGAAGCGCACACACTACGGTTATAAACCGCGAACAGTGTTGCCAACAGATAAACTAGCTCTCCACTAGATTCAACTTTTAAAACCACCGGAAAACCACTAACAAATATACAATACATTGGTCTGGAATTTTATAATCAAAGCAGCATTTGCCTTCCGACCGTCGAACCTTCAAGAAAAGAGCGTACTCCTTTTTAAAAGGCTGGCAACGCACTTGTGATGCCTCTGGTGTTGCGAGTATCCATGGGTGGCGGTAATAGGCTATTTGACTGATTTTTGGAAATCGTTTTAAATTATTATTTATTACGTAATAAGCACACTGCGTTAATATTTTGCGGAATTTCTACTGTAATAAAATTAAAAATTAAGATAAAGTTCAAGTTTGACAACCGCGTCAAAAAACGACATTTCTTAGTGGCGCTGGTCATATGACACGTGTGACGTCACACGCTAGTAAACAAATTCACAAAACGCGAACAATACTCAGTCGAGGAATCATTCGTTTACTAGCGTATGACGTCACAAGAGTTGCAACAAATCACAAGGCGTTCATGTCGCAGAAAATATTTCAAAAAATTGTTACAATTTATTTCGTGCAATCTGCGAAAAAATCACATTATTTTGTTTAATTCATAGTGAAATATGTCTTTTTAGGCTATTATTTGATAGGATGACCACAATTCATAGTTTATTTTCAATATTGTCAAATAGCCTATTGCTTACCATCAGGCGATACGTCTGCTCGTTTGCCCCCTATTCCATAAAATACACAGCGTACTCTCAATATAGCAGATAAAAGATTTAACCTCATTCTATTTCTCTGCTTGTTTTTTAATATATTCATATTGCTAAATAGTCTCTCAACATTTTTTGTATAACCTAAAAGCAACCAAGAACCAAGATGAAAAATCACCTGAAACATTACAAAAGTAACCTTCTGGCAACACTGGACAGAACCGCCCGCGGTTTCACGGTTCCATTCTGTAGGAGGTCGCGGTTTTAAAATCAGTCGCGGTAAACAACCGCCAGTGCGGCCGCTTCCATTAGTTTCCTTTAGTTACAAAAATATAGGCGGTTAAAAACCGCGGCGGTTTAGCCGTAGTACGGTCTAGCACTTATTCTGAAAATAGCTTAGAGCATTTATAAGACGGAGTTTGGAAAGTGTCTCTCTTACGCAAGCTTCTGATTGGTTGGTGTATTTCCCGCCAAATCAGTCATGCAAATTGGTATGTGCGTCCACCAATCAGAAGCTTGCGTGAGAGAGACAGACACTACCCAAACTGTCCCAAACTCAGTCTCTCTGTCTACTCCGATCACGCTTTCCGACCGTTTGGAAGCACTTGCACATATATATGCTCTAAGTTTCAATCAAATAATAAATAAATAAATATTTCGGACATCTAACACACAACGCCATCTAGTCCCAAGCTAAGCAGAGCTTGTGTTATGGGTACTAGACAACTGATACAAATACATATATTACTTTTTTTTTTGTAAATACATACTTAATATACATAGAAAACACCCAAACTCCGAAACAAATATTTGTAGATCATACAAACATTTGGTCCGACCCGGGAATCGAACCCGAGACCTCATGATCAGCAGTCGCACACGTCAACCGCGAGACCAACGAGGCAGTCAAAGACTGGCTTAAAAGGGCTAGAACCCAGAGCCGTAAATTCTAGTTATAAAAAAAAAACGTCACACAGGTTCTAAACTTATACACAGAAGGTGCAGTTACTTTTAAATTTTAATTTGTAAACGCTAATTAAAAGGAGCATTTGTTTACTATAAACATTAAAACTTAGAGATGGAGGGAATGGAAGGAAGTTTCCAAGAGTTAAATTGTTTACCACAAGATACTCGCAGGGCAACAAAACATTTATTGGTAATATTCAAACCTGTTTTGAACACAATCCTTAATTTTGTAGCAAACATTATTATTCAAATGTGTACCCTGTGTCTATAAATACTAAATGATGGCATAAGTTTATTAATAGCGACCTTGAAAGCTTGGGTTCAATACCCGGACTTTGAAAGTTACTTTGAGTGTAATATGTACATTTATATTACCATCAGAAAAGATAGATACAATTATGAATCTTTAAAAAAAAATACCTGAAACAAAAAGCCTATGATACATTAAAATTTAGAATTTAATACAGTATTAAATGAGATTTAATAAAAGTTTAGAGGATCAGATACATAATTACTTAAATAATATTGTAAATTTACTTATAATACATTGAATGGTTACTTTTTTCAGCGTCTAATATTGGACAAAATTCATCCCTTGATACTTGGTTTGCACAATAAGTTGTTGTCGTATGAAAACAATGGAGAAGAGTTATTGAAGCTGAGGGAGGTGTACACACTGTGTTCAAGTCAAATTAATAAATGTTTGATAAACTTATTTGATATTCTTAAATTGGAAACCCAGCAAACAATTCATTTGCAGGTAATTTTGTAATTCCTTTTTTTTTTTAACGACAACTCCCGCACTAGGAATAAATCCTGTGTCCCAGGGGACTTTATAAACATACATGAAACGGACACAAAGAACACCCAGACTCAGAACAACAATTTGTGGATCACACAAAGTGTTGTCCTACGTGGGACTTAAACCCACAACACTTGGCGAAGTAGGAAACGGCGTGGTGACCGTTAAACCACTAGGCCAAACGTGCAGTCAATTCTGATAGTAATATTGTTTTGGTTTACATATTTACTTTGGAAAGTGCATTCAGAGATCGAACACCTTGTGCATTTTATAATTTTTAAGAGTTGTCTGGTTTAATTCTAATTTTACATTAGATTTCAGTTAATTTGTTTAATGTATAACATATCTCTCGTGTGTCTGCTGGTTACATTTTCTTGTCATACTTTAATACCTCTAGGGTTTCATGGGGTTATAAAATTGAAGGTATACAAATTCATAAATCTTAAAAAAAGTCGTCCACCCATCACCAGTCACCCACTCATCACCAGACGCCTTACTACTAGGTTCATTTTGTTTATGACTTGATTGCTGAATGTAGTTTACTTTAAATTTGTCTTAAATGTATATACAGTCAAAGATTGTTTTGTTTTTTGACATATGTCTTAATAAATTTGTTTTTCTTTATAAAGGAGAGTCGACAATGTTCTCTGGAGAGACTGGCATGGTGTATTAAAAGACTTTTATCCATTAAAAGTTATTTGGACAAAAAAACAGAAAAAGCAGAAGACAATGATTCTATTAATGAATCAGTTAATGTTTCCACAATGTATTTTGTTAATTGGATTGATCACACATTTCAAGTTTTGGGAAAACTGTCCGATTCAGTATACCAAACAGATTTTAAGGATGTTGAACAACATACCGATCAATGGAAAAATGAAGTGAGTTTATAGAATCTTTATTTTTTTAGAATAGTTTTTATAAGTAATGCTGGCTGGAAACACTCATGTGTACTCAATGGAAATAAAAACTTCAAGTTTTTTGGAAAAAAGAATCTGAATGAAAATTAGAGCTTACAGTAGATTTGTTATCTCTGTTCTTAGTTTTTACTAGCTGACCCATCCAACCTCATTTGTGTCTCCTTTTGCCCGTAGCGTGATAATTTCCCCCCGTTTATGTAACATTCTTCAGTGATGCGCCGCTCCTATTGGTCTTAGCGTGATGATATATAGCCTATAGCCTTCCTCAATAAATTGGCTATCCAACTGTGAAAGAATTTTTCAAATCTGACCAGTAGTGCCTGAATTTTCGCGTTCAAACAAACAAACAAACAAATTCTTCAGCTTTATATATTAGTATAGATGAAACTGCTTAAACGGAGCAGTCAGGTTAACAGATGGTATGGGTCTACTAGAGCCCATCCAAATTTTGTTTTTTGCACACACAATGTAAGAACTCTGTAAATAAAACAAAGGCAGTGATGTCTGGTTCCCCATCCATACTAAAAATTCCGCTGTGCTCATCTCTATGCAATGAAATCTGGCCTGGAAATAGTTTGATTCTTGAGGAAGGACAACTCTCGATAACCGACATACACGGAATGGAGCTGCGGGCAATAGCTGGTAGAAAATATTTTGACAAAAAGACTACAATATATTTAAGTGAACCACTTTTTATATTCAGTAAAATCATATTAACAAGTGGAGGATTGTATATTTAGGACACAAGCAATCAATAAAACATGAATTAAAAACTGTTAATTGCAATTGTATTGTTTACGTTTTAGATGGTTGAATATGTCACCGAGCTTCATGTCTCCATTGATGAGCTTCTCTTGTCAGCCATGACTCTTTGCAGATATTGCCTCAATGATGATCAGCATATTGTCAAAGCTCGTTGTCAAGTGGTTAGTACCAATTGTTATAAAATTATTTTCGATTCATACCATCTTCCTAGCCTTTATTATTTCCAAGATTACTTGGGGCCGGCTAACTAGTTTAACCGGTTTTAACTGAATATCAGTTTATCCACTGAGCGACAGGCATCGGACATCTACAACCCTGAGGTGAACCCGTAGGGCTAAGTGCGGAAATGACCCGGTAAAACAAACAAATAACCCTGAGGGCAAACTTGAACTAGTTGTTAGTATAGCCCTCAAGGCACTGACTTCCCAATAACGATTGCCATAGAAGTTCATGACTACCAAGACCGACCGCTAAACCTGATCTCCGAGGCACGGGCTTGAAACACCGCCACACTTCAATATTCCAGGCTGTTATTAGAATTTCTTGTAAGAAAAACCCAACAACACTTTTGACCCGACCCAGGAATCGAACCCGAGACGTCTTGATCTGGAGTCACCTACGCTTACTGCTATACCAATGAGGCAGTCCAATATTAAATTATATACGATTACCGCATAAAATATAACAAAACAAATCTCATGGATTTCTTATAATTACAGGTTTTAAGAGAAACTAAGGCCCTATTGGGAGAATTGATTGAAGGTGACCTCAGTTCGAGTATAAAGGCTACACCAGATGCACTCAAATTGCCTTTGATGCCTTCAAACGTTAATGTTTTAATTGATGTTTTGAAAGATGTTCTCTATTCGCTAGAAACAAACACAAATACTGCCCTACTGGCATTAGTAGTTCACTGTTTTAGCTACAGCAAGCCTGCTATAGACATTTTAAAAGAACATTTTAGTAATGGACCAAAAAAGCCCTGTGCTTGTTTAATTAAGAATAAAGATGATGTTACCGAGAATTGCTCTTTTGTCAAAGAATTTGATTTATACAATGAGAGACTTCTGCAGATTGGCAATTTTGCTGTATCTTGTTCTTCTGACCAACACAGTAAGTGTGAAATGTTTTTTGAAGTGAAACTTCTTTGCGTGCATGAGGGTAATTTTTTTACGGATGAAACGCAATAAAAGTGACACGAAAATGATGGACGTTTTTGTCTAAGAAGAGGGAGAGAGCGATTGAAACCGATTGAGAGAGAGTGAGAAAGGGTTTAGTTTGCCAAAGAAGTTTCACTTCTGACATGTATATAGTCTATTCGTTTAGATAGTGTAGTATTTTTTTTATACTTGTGAGCGTACGCGGCACGCGGCTCCTTTGAATTCGTGTCGGCTTCGCTTTGACAAGAACCCGACAGCCGGCGGCGGCGGCACGATCAAAGTGTCACTATCTAAACGAATAGACGACACTTTGTACGCGTCAATTATTTCTTTGTTTATTGTACCTAGTACAAGTTTTCACAATTTCATTTCTCTAATTGTGGCTGAATAGTCTGACTTGAAGATTATAAAAATAATTTCATGATTGTTTTCTATATGAAAAAATAAGTTTGTGTTTATGAAGACAACACTTTATTAATATATTACATAAATATTTCTTATTTTTTCCAATTAGAATTATGTAAGTACTAAAAAAATCCTTTCATATATCCGTATTCTTATGTGGATATGAGACAATGTTAGATTCTAAATCACAATAGTTAGTTAGCTATTATAGATTTGTAATACTACATAGACATTTTGTAATATTCTAAAAGGTAAACTTAAATTTCAGGAATCTTAACTCTTCGCAGCGGTCTCGCCAGCTTAGAAGCATTAGATCCTCACTTGGTACCAGCTCTTTTGATGGCTCCTTACAGCCATCATGCTAAGTTATTAATGAACTCTTGGACGCAGGAAGTTCAAGAGATTCGTGAAAGTATTTACTTAATTGTAGATCCAACTGCGTTTGCTGAGGTGATATATTTAAACATTATGTATTCACTTAAAGTTTAAAAGATAAATAATGTCTACCATTTTCTATCTTGTCCCAACCTAAACTTCTGCACTATATTTAATATTGTCACAAAACGCAATATATCCAATCCAAATAGACGAACGGTAACAATACTCATTGTAGTCACCTAGCTATTAAATGGGTCAAGGAAATATGAAAAATCGTTACGTATAACTTGTTATTCAAACGTAATTACCTGAATGACCTAGCTTTGCTCGGTATTTTATTTTTGGTAATTTTTCCAAAAAAATTAATCCGCCGCTAGATAAATTTATCGCCCCCGAAACCCCCTACATACTAAATTTCTTCATGAAATTCATTGGTGCCGTTTCCGAAATTCAGATTATAATATATATAAATACACGAATAGCTCGTTTGAAGGTATTACATTGTAATAAGTTATGTAAGAGCTCGCTCCCACTTGTCGTGTGTCGGGCCCATATATTAATCGGGTGTCGGCGCCGCTGTTCACACCACAATTAATAATCGGTTGTGGTCCACAAACCGTACCTACAATAAAAATACAACAACTGCTGTGCGTGTGCGTGATGCGTGTGTGTGCAATCGCAGCGACGTACCACGGACGGAACAAGGGCAGCGGGGGACGCCAGCAGACGAACGACACACGACAAATGTGAACAGCGCCATTCTTACTTATAGGCGAGCGAGATCAGACACGATTTTTTTCCAGGCGTAGAGGGCAAAACACCTGACATTTATTATCGTAGCCGACACAAAATCGGTCAACGACAAGTGTGAATAGCTTCATATAAAATGTTCTGCCACTGGAACCTCCGATTAATAACCGGACCCGATACACGACAAGTGTGAACGGGGTGTAATCCTAACGTTCATGTATCACATCTCATTAAGCCTATCTTTGCTTACTATTGTAGAAATCAAAACAGATGATGCACCACAAGCTGTTGGCTTTATTAAAAGAGAATATCTACAAGAGTGCTGATGTGTGTGCAGTGATAAATATAGGTTGTATGGTGCTTGACTTTTTTCTCGTATACGATAAGTGCGAGCCTGATGCGTTGAGCCAACACGACAAGCTGATGATTTTAATAGCGGATTTGGATAAAGGTATTATTTACTATTATTTTTATTTCTCTATCATAGGCAGCTCCTTAGAAAGGACTTTTTAGGCTACTAAGCCACGCTGGACTAACAGGTTGGGAATAATAATAATATTTTTGATTGCATAAACTTAACCATACTATACCTAAGGGATTTACACAATTATTCAAATTACATTAGCAAAGTATATTAGCTAGTATGGCAGACAATTAAATCAGACCCCTAATCCTCAAACAAGGATTTCCTGTATTTTGAGAAATTAGTGGCTCCGCTTAGTGCGATGTGCAATATAAGTGAACCTAATTTGTAACAATATGAAATCAAATATTAATACTATGGTTATAATGGGCCATATAATAATATGGAAATGTATGAGTATGCGTATATATGTGTGTGTGTGTGAGAGAGAGATTTTGTGTGTGCGTGTGTGTGCGTGCGTGTGTGTGTGTGTATGTATGTGTGTTCAGGAAACTATGAATGTTCGTATTTGAGTAAGTATTTCTACGTCTTTCTTGGAAAATTACAAGAGGCTCTCTGTGTCGTGATAATCAAGTGCCATTGTTCAATTTTAATTTTGAACTTTATCTGGGATTGAAGGATCAGGATTTTATGTAGTTTTTCTGAAGTTTATAATAGTGCACGGGGGTTTTGGTCTTCTTACAATATTGGTACAAATTACATGTTCTGCTGCTTGCACGGTTTTGTGTCGGCGGAGACAAATTTGTAGCATGTGAAGTTGCCTAACGGTAAGACATGCTGCGTCCTTATAGAGTTGATTGGTAGGGTATCTGTAGGGTTTCCGAAAAATAACTTTGAGGACCGCTCTCTGAGCACGCTCTATGTCTATGAACCTAGTCTTAGGAGATCCTCCCCAAATTGGGATGCAGTATGTTACGATAGATTCGCAAAGAGATGTATAAACTGTTTTTAGAATAGGTAGGTTTGCAGAGTTACGGAGCTTTTTGAAAACGTATATCAACTTTCTAACCTTTGCAGTCAAAGTTTGTATGTGTTCGTACCAGTTTAAGCAGTGATCAAGGGTAACACCCAAATACTTTGTGGATGAGGCTTTGGTTAAGGAGGGGCATGAACATGTGAGACTATTGCTAGGATATGTGTGAGCTTTTATTGTGATGGAGTCTTCGGTAGGTTGGCTAGATGAATTAATCGCAAAGGTCAGGTAGCAGATTTTATGGATTTCAGAGGAGAGAGATTTATATTAGAGTTTGGTTTAGGTCTGTGTGTTGGTTTTATTTTACTGGCTAGTTTGTTACCAATGTTAGCAAAGTAGCTAGGTATATATATAATATATATTATTTCAAGTTTTCCTTCTGTTTGTAATGCTGTTGCCCTGTAAAGTGTGCTCTCTTAGTCGTCTCTATCGATATCTATAAATAAATAAATATTTCATAAATATTTTCGGACATCCAACACACAAAACCACCTAGTCCCAAGCTAAGCAGAGCTAATGTTATGGGTACTAGACAACTGATAAAAATACATATTTTTTTTTGTAAATACATACATTCATATTATACATAGTAAACACCCACACTCCGAAACAAACATTTGCAGATCATACAAATATTTGGTCCGACCGGAGAATCGAACCCGTGACCTCAAGCGCAACAGTAGCTTACGCTACCACTTGCGCCACCGAGGCAGTCAATCTATGGGATAAATAAGGGCGATGAAACATAATATTCGTAATCAGTCAGCACACGGAAAACATATTTACATAGCATTACTGCAGAACTTATGAAACAAATACCTTTCTGAATTTAATGAGGAATTGTTATTATTATTATTTGTGTCTTTACAGTACAGAAAGAATGTAAAATTGTAAGCAACCTGCTGAGTTCCAATGACGATTTTCTCTATGAAGTGAAAATGCCTGCCAACAAAAAAGAAGCATCTATGGATCAACTTACAAAACGTTTAAAGTTACTATACACGTTGATCAACAGAATTCACACCTTACTATGTCCAAAAGACAATGATGACCAGTTACTTGAATACGAAGGAGGCGAAGACGAACAACAACAGCCTTTAAAAAATGCCACTCACACAGTGATTAAGAATTTCGAGACTTATGTCAATTCGCCCAGAAAACCAACCAATAACATGTCCCGTAGTATATTTGGCCGAACTAATATACGATCTTCGACGAAAAACATACCTTTATCGAAGTTAACTAAACGTTTTAAAGCTAAAATGAATACAGAACTTAGTTTCTCTGTACAATTGGACTGTTTGTTCAATGAAAGTCGTGAAACAAATGTTACTTCAGAAGTACCGTTACAAAATAAGAATCTGGATAAATTGAGGGACCCTTCTCTGAGTGTTTTGTATAATTTTTCACCAATAAAGCGACCTTCACTGAGGAAAGCGGTTTTGAACAGACATTACAAAATACCCAATATGATCAACGAGACGATCGATAATAATATCACACATGACAATGAAACCCAAATGGATGCAACTATGAGTTTGCAAATTACTGGTATGTAAATGTATTTATACTACACCTGATCCGAACAGTAGTCATTATTCCCTGAAAATGAAAAGAGAACGTTAGTCTTTTCCTTGACCTGAATAAGCGGGAGAAAAAAATGTATGAAAATCCATTTCAAAAGTGTTTTAGCGGGAGAGAAAGTTGTATGAATTTTCATTTCTCATGTGTTATCTTATCTATGGCGCGCGCCTGCCCAAGGAGTTTTCATATAATTTAAATATGGAATCTCCGTGCCACCGACATCCTTTTGTGAAGAATAAAAAAAAACAAAAGAAGCGCGAAATATCGGTCAAATTCTAAGTTAAATTGTGTCTTACATGGTGTCTTACGTTTTGATTTAAATACTTTCTACAATATAAGTCTTTAAATGTTCCTCACAGGTGTAGTATAAAGCACTGTGTAGCACTCAGGTGAAAGTCCCATTCCTACCTCGGGAGTATTGTGGCCCTAGGCTGCGCCTTCGGGCCACAAACTGCTCCCTCGCTAGTAATCGGTCCCTTTCCTCCCTCGGTGAACAATGTACTATTGTCTACACAAACATTAAAATTTGACATCCTTTAACCTCTTTTTAACCGACTTCCAAAACACATTATGTTTATACCTGAAAACTATGATTGCCACATTAAATGACAGTACTGGTAGACCTTTTGCCTACTGGACTTATAAAACAAAATAAAGAAAACAGTATAAAATAACAAATTTACTTTTTTTATATAATTATGTTTTACAAAATCATAAATCTAACAATTTAAAATATTAACGTCACGTCAAATATTATAGGGTATAGTAGGGTTAGAACAAATATCATGATACCCATTCACCAGACTTCCAAAAAAGATCCCATATGTATATAAATAATAAACATAGCCCATATTTGTTTCAGATATATTGAATCAAATGAGCGACATGACAAGCATGTTTTCCACTTCAAAAATGTCTCGGCACACGCATCAAACCAGCGGAGTCCTACAAAAGAACAATGAAACAAAAAACGTATTAAGCATAAACATTAATAGTCAGAATCCGACCGTATCGAAAAATATCTGGAATATTCCCGTATATGCAACGGTTGTGGAAATGCCTTTAGAAGATAGTACATCAAATGTGACCCAACCTTCTAATATAAATACTTTAGAAAGAATTCACGACTTGGATTTGGTTGAGAGCAAACTAAACAGTTTGCGATCACAATTAGAAACAAGTTTGTGATTATTTAAACTTTGTTGTACAAAATAAATACCTGTTGTTTATTTTGTGTATGCAATGTTAGTCACTTGCATACATTGCCATAAATGTAACCGTCCAATATTTGTTTTAATACTTTTAGATAAGATGTTTCTATTATATGTATATGGGAAAATTAATATTTTTATGAAATGAAATAATGAATAAATGAGTTATAATTGAAATTTATTTTAATTTGTGTTTCATCATCATCTCAGCCGAGATATCCTGCTGGACATTCGCCTCTCCCAAATTTCGCCACAACTGTTCCTAATATGATTAAATAGATAAAATAAAATAAAAAATGTACAAATGGTCATTAATTTAAATAATGTAGAAGTTTAAATGGGGCTTACAGATCTTTTCATGGGGTTTCCTAAAAAGGGATTTTTGAATCCAAATGACTGGCGGCTCATAAAATTTATATTCATGTTGTTTCAAATCCCTGCGGCGACTCTACATTACTATAGTGCAGTCATTTGACTGCCTTGTTGGCGCAGTGGTAACGTGCTTGAGGTCTCGGGCTCGATTCCCCCGGGTCGGACCAAATCTTTTTGCCGACCTGTTGTTGTGATGACCTGCAAATATTTGTTTCGGAGTTTGGGTGTTCACTATCTATACTTATAATAAAAATGTAACAGGTCCAATTCTGTACATTAAGGATATTAAAAATTTCTTTTTGGAGTTCTCTATAATCGATACTGAAGCCAAAACAGTATTTTTTTCATTTTTGTCTGTCTGTCTGTCCGTCAGTCTGTCTGTCTGACTTATCTTTTGAGTTTATTCTACGAGATATTGTTTTAAACTTTCATGGTCAGTAACATTAAAATAGAAATCTACGGGATTGCTACCATGTACCTTTTTGTTTGCGAGTATCCGATATTTCGGCGCTGTTGCAAGCGCCATGATCACGGAGTAACTGAAGATCTTGCGGGTGGGATGTTTTGGCAGACATATCGGTCTACCCTCTTTCGCAGTCTTTTACTACGATCGCCCCCGGTACCACTGTTTACTAACTCACTATACACTCGTAATTGTTCTCGACACACTACACTCACAGTATCTGATCGCGAAACTATTTTGTTGATTACGCCGGTTTTTGCACATACGAATCACGGGATTCCAGACATTTGACAATTTGAACCCATCCTCACGATTGAAATTTTTGTGTTTAGTAATTACGTAAAACAGGATCGTAAGTTTGAGTCGCTGTTACAAAAACAAAAGCCCGTATCATACCACAGAAACTCGAGCTCAACTCGAACTGTAGTCAACATGTCAAGTGTAGAGTTGTCGGATGCTGCACAATTGGTTCTTGAAAAAGGTATGAATTTTGCCATAACACCAAAGCGTATTCCCTAAAAAAAGGAAAAGAGTTGGGCGCGGCATTCGTGCGGATCGTCGGATTGGTCAGTCACGATGTCGCAGTGGACTGGCGCGCACCGCGCTTTCACAATTGAAGCGTATTTTGAAGCTAACCATTCGTACACTGTTGGTCGCCAGAGATTTTGTTCTCACTATGATATTCGTCGCTTAAGTGAAGCACCGAGTGAAAATTCGGTAAGGACGTGGGTCCAGAAGTTTCGTGCAACACGTTCAACAGTTAATGAGCCACACCCAGGTCCCAGCCGAACGTCGAGGACAGCCCAAAACATTGAACGTGTTGCAAGCAGTGTGCAAGAAAATTCCCACCAGTCCGTACGCAAGAGAGCGCCAAGTTTGCAGCTGGCAAAAACCACGGTGCACCGTATTTTAAGCTCGTATATTAAATTTCACCCCTTCAAGATCCAATTGGTACAGGCACTCAAACCTAATGACTACAGAGAGCGCAAAGAGTTCTGTGATAACATGTTGAGCCGATTGCGAACTGTTATCACAATTTGGTTTAGTGATGAAGCTCATTTTCATTTGAATGGTTTTGTCAATAAACAAAACTGCCGCTATTGGGCGCCGAGAGGACAAAACCCGCGGCTAAAATACCAACAGGCATTGCAAAGCCCAAAAGTAACCGTTTGGGCAGCTCTGTCTGTAAATGGAATAATTGGACGTTTTTCTTTGAGAATTCTTGTGGAGTAACCGTGACGGTTGGTTGATGGTGAGGTCTACCGCGGCATAAATAGCGAATATTTTATTCCGAACCTTAGAGAACATCCATCGAACAGCTCTCACACGTGGTTTCAACAAGATGGCGCCACGCCTCACACTGCGAGAGCCACCATGAGCTTTCTTCGCGAAGAATTCCCTGGAAAATTGATAGCCGATTTGGGGACATCGCATGGCCACCCAGATCGCCAGATCTCACCCCATTAGATTTTTATCTATGGAGATACTTAAGGCGTATAGTAGCCTCAATGACCTTGAGCGTCTGGGCGGAGCTAAACGCATAGTATCATATCTGCACCGCACACATTCATATCTCCGTACCTTACGCGTTACTTCAAAACGATGATCAAAGACTAGGGAGCGAGACAGACATGCGCGCTTGTCTGACGTTTTTGCCTTAACTTCAAAACATAATTATAAATGGTTAAAATGTTAACATAAGAAAGGGGTATTTCTAAAAGTTTAGTAAGATTTAAAATTAACACATTTTATCATAGGTAGGTACTAAATACGAAAAAGTATGTTAAATTAGGTAAGAAATCTGATAAAATAAATTAATTCATTTTACCCTTTGTAGAAAAAAGTAAAAATTATCATATTTCTGAAAACTTCTAGCATGTTTAAATAAATTAACAAGTAAAATTTTAACAAAATAAAACCGACTTCAAGGTTCAACTCGATTTATCTTGGATGCCATAATCAGATCTTAGTGTATATATATATTATATATATTATCATGGTACCACCGTTGGGATATCTCCTTTCCATTAAAAAAGGAATCATCAAAATCGTAGTTATCCCCGAACACACATAAAAAAAAAAATATATACGGTCGAATTGAGAAACCTCCTTTTTTTAAGTCGGTTAAAAACAGGTAAATGCGTTACGTGTCAGGTCACCCATAGAATAAGGTTCCGAAGTCACCTGCAATGTCTACAAATTGAAATAAAATCGTGTCGAACAGATAATTATCATGAATTTATTTTTAACTAGCTGAACCCCGCGGTGTTACCCGCGGCTATCGTCTTGCCGCGGGTAACGACCTATCACTGAAAGTCCCGTCAAAATCGGTCCAGCCGTTGCAGAGATTACCCGTAACAAACAGTCAGACAAAAATTGTAAAAAAAAAAATTGGTACATGTATCGTGTATACATACATATGCTTTTATTAAAAGCGGTTTTTTTAATATTACAAACAGACACTCCATTTTTTTTATTTGTAGAGATTTTACATGTACGTTGGTGCAGTGATAGCTTACGCGACTATTGTCCATGAGGTCTCAGGTTCGTTTGGGTGTTCTCTATGTATGATATATTTGTATTTACAAATAAAAGCATATAATTGTTCTATCAGTCAATCTAGCTTTCATAGTACAAGCTCCACTTAGTTTGAAACTAATAGACGTTGTGTGTCAGATGTCCGAAATATATATTGATTATTATTTTCAAAGCTTTGAATGTGAGTGTGTGTATTTTACAAGTTAGACCTCTATACTCTTGTACCATCTTTAATATTATATCGCGGGTGGGTTGGCTAAAAATCCCTGTCTGAACTATTATAATATGTTTATATATCAAATATTTATATAATTATCATGTTTAAATATTAATATGTATATCCGTGTATGCATTTTATATAGCACTAGCGACCCGCCCCGGCTTCACTCGGGTGGATTTCAGATGCCCCCGCCGACGACACGATTCGTGCATTTTAAATCTGTAATATCTTCGAATATATTCATTTAAATTAGATACTGTAAAGGGCTATTTTGATCTATATTAAATGCACAATGTATTTAATTTACTTAATTGTATAAGGATTCATTCTGTATTGCTTAAAATCGCTTCGTAAATAAGCCATTATTTCTCGTAAAAAGAAAGGAATAAAAAATGGTTGTTGTGGATTATCCCTAAGAGATAGACATATACCGTCGCGGACTTTTTTGTAGATCTTTTTAAGGTGTATAATACTGTAGTACATTATTTTGATCTATCTCGTAGGGTGCAACCAGCGTTTGCAATGTAAGCGCAAAAAAATGTGTTTATTTGCTACATCACATTAGAAACCTCGAAAATTAACAGCGTTTCCACACTATATTATGCATTTATTATACATAAAAACCTTCCTCTTGAATCATTCTATCTATCAAAGAAATCCGCATCAAAATCCGTTGCGTAGTTTTAAAGATTTAAGCAAACAAAGGTATATAGGGACAGAGAAAGCGACTCTGTTTTATACTATGTAGTGATTAATATTATTATTGTTACTTATAAACCGATAAGTCCGCCTTTATAAGACTTATAGACTTTATGCCACATGGTATTATCTCTCAGTCAACCTTGAGTTGGTTCAGTAAGGGACAAGGCAGGTGCCTATCCTATCATACAATTGTAATAAGAAAAAGAGATAAGGGAAGAAAAACTTTAATTTATCGGTTTATAAGTAACAATAATAATATTAATGCTATGTAAAATGCATACACGGATACACGTATTAATATTTAAATATGATAATAAATAAATGATAATTATATAAATATTAGATATATAAACATATTATAATAGTTCAGACAGGGATTTTTAGCCAACCCACCCGCGATATAATGTTAAATATGATATATTAAAATACTTTTCATCTAATAAACAGATGGGTGAAGGGCGTTCCTAATCGTATTCTCTACTAATATATTACTTTTTTGTAAATATGTAAGTAGATACATATTATGCATAGAAAACAGTCAAATACCGAAATAAATATTATCAAATCATACAAATATTTAATCCGACCCGGGAATCGAACCCGAGACCTCAAGCATAGCCTGCAGTCGCATACGCTACCACTGCGCCATCGAGGCAGTCAAAACACCAAAAATCATCCAAGCGCACGATCACTTTGAGTCCTTTGCAGCGAGTTAGTCTCTAATGCACACTAACTCAGAAAGTACCTAAATACTTACACAAACACAAACGTCTAAGCATAGTTAGTCGTAAGCGTGAGCAGAGCAGCGAGCGACACAGCCTTCCCGTCTGAATGCCAACGCACGACTGCCGCCTGCGCCCGCACAGAGACCCGCTGTACTTTTAATTTTGGGAATCGCAATATTGATCATTTTCTTTACAAAATATTGATTGATTTAAATATGAGTATGCCTAGTTTATAGCTAATTCAACCACCAATATTTCTGTGTAAAAATATTTTTTTGCTTCAAAGCCGTTTAAAAGCTTTAGGCAAAAAAGCGAACAAAATAGAGTGTTGTTAATTTTTTTTTATGGCAATACTATTTATCGTATGTAAAAAATTAAATCTACATATTCTTGCACATGAATCTGCAGTAAACATATATTTTTTTCGAATCTTTTGATGCAGCTGTTAAGGAGGAGTAGTCTTTAGAATGCAACCATTTTTACGCATCTGAAGGGAGGTAGGCCCTTAAAGGGAAAAGTGTATGACAGCAATCCGACGGATCTATCGTATTTAAAAGAAAATATCGTGCGAGAAGTAAACGCCATTCCTCGGTCAGTGCTGCAGCGCGTCGCTCAGAATACTCTCGAAAGATTCCGCAAGTGTGTGCGGCGCGATGGAAAACATGTGGACGGAGTGATTTTCAAAAAATGAAATCCGCATGTCTCGCCTTTCTTGTTATGTAAAAATATATTTATATACTAAAATAATAACAACCTTTAATTTTATCTAGAAATCCTAAATCTGCCACGGGACTCCCTGTATTTACCAAAAAATGTATATAGGTATGTATCTATATCAGTTGTCTAGCTAGTATATACCCATAACACAAGCTTTGATTGGGAGGGACCTGATGGCGTTGTGTGTTAGATGTCTGAAATACCTATTTATTTTTATTTATTACTAGCTCTGCCCGCTACTTCGTACACGTGAGATTTGGATTTTGAAGTTATTTTTAATTTTTCACCGTATAAACCTTCCCTGGACTAGGTACGACAAACGTTTAAAAACCAAAATCAGTCAAATAGGCCCAGCCGTTCTCAAGTTTTAGCGAGACAAACGAACATATAAGATTATTTACTATAGTGGTAAAGAGATACATGCGAATATAAATCTACATAAATTCACTTCGTGATCAAACCGTTTACATATTGCCGCCTTTTTCTTGCACAGTATTTAATCAACTCAGCTGTGACCATAAGAAAGTTATACTGTTTATTTACAGACTTAACATTAGCGTGCGTGTATTCTTATGACAGACTTACGGTCGTCGTACTCTGTAATTCATATGCGATAATGATTCAAGGTCTCTTGACCCTGCTGTCAAGCTGAAATTAACTTCACTGCCGTACCGCGCCCGTGGTAGTAGTTTAGTAAATGTTCATAAGTATGATGCTTTTTTAGTTCTTAATATTGCTTTCTAGGAAGTTCCCTTAAGAAATAGAATGCCTCTATTGATTTTGAAATGGAGACAGTCACAAGTAAAATTTTAACAAAATAAAAACCGACTTCAAGTTTGTTGGATGTCATCATCAGATCTTAGTGTCCTTATCATGGTACCACGGTCGGGATATATCCTTTCCATTAAAAAAAGAATCATCGAAATCGGTTGATAAACGACGAAGTTATCCGCGAACACATAAAAAAAACATACCTACGGTCGAATTGAGAACCTCCTCCTTTTTTGAAGTCGGTTAAAAACAACAAGACAAGTGGTGAGTAGTAGATACTCGCCAAATAGCAGAAAAACTGCTCAATTTAAGCAGCTGTCCTTAAGTCCAGTAAGTCCTGGAGGAATCATAATATAGTCTTAAGGAAACATACAGTTAAAGAAATTGCAGAATTTGCACATGGGATAAGAGGGACGTATTGATTAACAAACAAGTCCTGTGATACAACGGTAAATGTTTATTACCTTACCAGGTGGGACGAGTATATATGCCAGGAATTTCCATTCTAGGGTGCACCTGAATTCCCGGCTACGGTTCGAATCCAACGTAACCACTCCACCAGGGGATGATATCCGAGGCGATTTCTGCATCGTATAAAAATGTGGGACGACGACGAGTGTCTTTACTGATTTAGTTGTGTCGAAAAACAAGCAACAAGATCACTCTGAATCCGCAGTATCAGTAAGCGTTAGTCGGACTTACCTACCTATAATTTAACTCATCTATCGATCGATTCTCTGAACTATTAGTGTGTACTTACACTGATTGTAATTAAGCGATTAGTAGCACGCAATACGGTGTCATTTGCCTTGTAAAATAATCCAAACATCCGCTTTTCTGATCATGTAGTACCTAATGTAGTATCAAGTACAGTACATTTCTACTCCTGATTTATTGATAATAATTAAAATTCGACGTTTACGAATTGTACTTCTTGGGTTTCATGTTAACTTTCCAAGTTTATATGCATTGTTCTCGCTCTTATGTGTTACCCCCGACATAGTTGTAGGCTAGTATAAAAGCGGCGTCTCCTTCACCTTTCTAACTACTTGCTTCGGGGTGTTCGTTAACGGTTATTGGAATTTCCAATATTTTGTCTTACTGAAATGGCTTTCATACAAATTTTAGCATTATTGGTAAGTGGTTCAATACCTCATATTATATTTAATTTTCAAGGCTAGTGTGCCTATAACATTAGGTCCTATATAGTTACAATAAGTGACAAGGATCAGCAATGCGAGCGATTTATACAAATGAATACAGATATATGGCTTACGACTACGGTGGCAAATGTTTATATGTATGTCAATTATAGCCTAAAAGAGATAATTTCGTTTATTATTTTGTTTCTGTTTCAGATAAATTTTGTTGTTATCCAAGCGGGAACTGAAGTGGGTAAGTTTTACTAAGACATGTAGATTTACAGTACCTACATATACTGACTTATATCTCAAGGTAGACCTTAACTAACTTTGGTTAAAATCAAAACTATTTTTAACCGACTTCAAAAAAAGAAGGAGGTTCTCAATTCGACCGTATACCTACATGTTTTTTTTTATTTGTGTTCGCGGATAACTTCTTCGTTTATGAACCGATTTTGATGATGATGATGATTGATTATAATTGATGGCAATGAGATATCCCGGTAGTACCATGATATGGACACTAAGATCTGATGATGGCATCCAATAGAAATCGAGTCGGACCTTGAATTCGGTTTTATTTTTGTTAAAATTTTACTTGTTAATTCCTCCTATAGGATCCTACAATAGCGTGCGTAGTCCAAAACCTCCTAAGGAAATGCCTACGCCCAGTAGTGGTACTATTAATAGCTGTTAATGATGATGACGTTGCAAAAATTTTAACAAATAAAAGATTAAAGCGAAATTGCTTAAAACATTGTTTAAAAACAAATAGAGCAAGTCAAAGTACTTATTTAATTATTTAGACCTTATTGTTTGAGGACGTGCATAGAATTAAACCAATTTATGGCAAGGTCCCCGTTTGTATAATGTCTATGTCCAGTAGTGGACGTCTTTCGGATAAGTTGATCATGATGATGGTGATTAAAATTTATTTTGTTTATTTATTATTGAAGACCTCCAACAAAAGACGTACACAATAGAATCACTTTCACAAACATAAGCTTTATGCTAGTGTACTCTTTCAATTACGGAAGCCCACAGCATGCACTTAAATATTGGGTACTAACATTTAGCTTATAACTAAAATATTAGAAAAGGTATTACAAATGACACTCGAAACAAGTTAAGAACGAAACAACAGAAATAATAGGAAACAACGAACATAAAAGTAGAAATCCAGAAGTTTTTCAATAGATATACACACATCAAAAGTGTCTAGGGATAAACGTATGTGTCTAGGGATCAACATATATTTTTGCAATAACTTTTCTCCTGATTGATATTAATTAAAATTTTCTTTAAGGATTCATCAAATAAAGTGTTTTCGTTTGTCACAGTAACGATAAACCAAGTCACCTTTGCATTAATAAAGAAATTTGCCATTTTCCTAATAAAGGGATTTTGACATTTGAACCACTAACATTAAAGTTCGAAAAAAAGACTGAAATAACAGTTTTCTATAAAATTTTATTAGGTAACTTAAACAATTAATAATCCGTGTTTCTACCGCGAACACTAACAACACAAGAATCGGTTTGGCATACTCAAAATGAGTTCATTCAAATCACGCTGTGGAATGGCCGCCCATGTTCGTTGCAACAACAAAAAAAGGTCTTCTTGCGACTGGATACCCTCCATATTCGGCAGAGCTCTTCTCTGTAGCATATCCCATGCATGCTCAATCGGGTTCAAGTCTGGCGACTGAGCAGGCCAGGGCCAAAGCCACATCTCAATCTCAAGAAATCCGCATAAAAATGCTTGATCCCTAGACACTTTTGATGTGTGTAGTTATGACTGCCTCGTTGGTCTCGCGGTTGGCGTGTGCGACTGCTGATCATGAGGTCTCGGGTTCGATTCCCGGGTCGGACCAAATGTTTGTATGATCTACAAATATTTGTTTCGGAGTTTGGGTGTTTTCTATGTATAATATGTATGTATTTACAAAAAAAAAAAGTATATATGTATTTGTATCAGTTGTCTAGTACCCATAACACAAGCTCTGCTTAGCTTGGGACTAGACGGCGTTGTGTGTTAGATGTCCGAAATATTTATTATTATTATTATTTATTTATTATTATTTTGTTTTATATGATTTTTAGGTCCAGACGATACACTACGTGCAGTAGACAGTCACGTCCACCTAGACGTCTACGCTAGTGCTATCGCCAAAGCACATTATAATCCATGGTATTGCAATTACTTCAAAGAGGTAGGTTCTTAAAAGATGTTTGTCACATTGTTCCGTTATCTTTTTCATCTTCTTATACATAAAAATCAATTGCTGTTCGTTTGTCTCGCTAAAACTCGAGAACGGGTGGGCTGATTTTGGTTTTGAAATACTTTTAGTAGCCCAGGGAAGGTTTAAATGGTAAAAAATACAAAATATGTAACTTGAAAATCCAAATGGCACGTGTACGAAGTAGCGGGCACAACTAGTTTTAAATATAAATAGGCAATGCAGCGGTATCTTTATTACCGTAAAATATATACACACGTCAGCCAATACTCATACGAAATAGAGTTTTATCAGTTAGAAATTTATGTATCTATGTAATTAGTTATTAAAGAAAGAATTAAAGATAAATTAAAACAATATGTTTACCTAGATCTAAAGTGTATTATGAGAAAATAGACGAAAATGTACAATAGGTAGGTATAACCCTCCTAAGTAAAATATCTAGGTAAGTAGTTCTTTAGTTTTAAATGAATGAAAATTGATAAGATATTTACCTATTGTCTGAAAGTAAGATAGAAATCTAAATGTTAGTCGTATAAAGTTATATTTGCAGTTGGAATGAAGGTAAATATAGAACATGCTTATCAACAGACTACGATATTAATTTTGTTCTTGAAGCAAACAGAACACTCTGAAGGGCATTTTAAATCGCACGTGGATGGCATTTAATTTTATTATTATTTATTCTTAGAAGAAAGATTTAAGTTAGGAATATCGTAATTCCCCTATATGATTCGCCTATATTTTGATACTTCCAAACACTTTTGTTATTATCAGTTAATAAGATATTCTTTCAAAAAATATCGGTAGATAATGTGAATGTAATTTTATTAAAAATTTATATAACAGTCCATGTTACTCAATCATGGATATGTTAATTTCTTTAACCCTGGCTACCTGCACTCATTGGGCTTAGGGTTGCTCAAGTAATTTGTAGGATATTAGGTTCTTCGACGCCCAAACTATCGCCTTAGTTTCTCTTCTTGTGTTCTTTTGTAGGTTTCGCGGTAGTCTTTTACAAGAAACAATACATTTTTTTCGATAATTATTCGTAGATAGAAGTGGTGACGAAATGTTTTTTTTTAAATATTTACAGCCAGGATTCAAGTGCACTGATTGTAGCACGGCACTTCACTGTTTCCCGGGCAACTTTGCTCTCCTAATCCAGTGTGCAGGCCGAATGCCATACTGCAGTAACGGATACTGTTCAGCTGAGAAAGCAGAAAGATGTGTCAAGGAGCCATCTAAGTATAAACCAGCTGGTAACAAAAATAAATTGAAAGAACCCAACAATACTGCGACGTCGACCACCACCGCCCGTGCGAAACGAAATACGCGACGATATTTTTGAAAAGGCACACTGCAAATAATAAGTTAAATGTATTAGATTGTTGAAATAAATAATTATTTTATTTTATTTGTGTGTTTTTTTTACTACAGGACTCACTGAGTCTTGATTACTGTTAACAAACAATTATTTTCTTTAGTACCTGCCTAAGTACAATGTATAAAATTAACTTGGATGGGGTAGTAAATTACTGCTCGTATGCTATTTAGATCATAAATGCTTCGACCATAAGGCTAGATGCACTGATGCATCTGAGCAACCGGGCCATAAAAATCCTCTTGAGTAGGGTTTCTGGTCCACATACCTTTCATAAAATTAAAAACCCTATTATTTTCCTACGAACAAACTTACAATATTCCATATTTGACTGCACGTTTGGCCTAGTGGTTTAACGGTCACCAGGACGTTTCCTACTTCGCCAAGTGTCGTTCAAATTCGTTCGGGTTGAAATCCCACGTAGGACAACACTTTAAGTGATCCACAAATTGTTGTTCTGAGTCTGGGTGTTCTTTGTGTCCGTTTCATGTATGTTTGTAAAGCCCCCCCTCGACACAGGATTTATTCCTAGTGGGGGAGTTGTCTTTTTTAAAAAAAGATATAAAAATAACTAGCCCGTAAAGTTAAAAGATATGTTATATATAGAAACAGCGGCATTCGTAAGTCACGTCGTCTCTGAACGCGTTCGGCAAATTTATTTAATTACGCACTCCACATCCCATACTGGGGCTGACGTGAACGCCTTGAGCGTGGGTCTCTACCCACGTTACTTCTTGTGAGAATTACTTTTATAACTATTTTTATTCAAGTAATGAAACTGACAAACATGTTCGAAATATCTTTATCGCCTATCATAAAATCAATACAAGGTTGAGGTGACAGGTTGATATTATAAAGTGTAATCAAGCCTATTCATCCCGTGCGTGCGTGTCATGCCGACTAAGAGGGTAAACTACCCAGCCCCCCTAGCCAAGTTGCAAGCGTTCTTCGTTCTGCAATCGTTAATGCCTAAATTCTCGTGTGTAATTGACTAATCTTAGACAAAGTCATCTTAGACAAAGTATTAGCCAATGACACACGAGAATTTAGGCGTTAAAGATTGCAGAACGAAGAACGCTTGCAACTTGGCTTGGGGGGCAGGACACAGTAGGAACAGTACTTCAAGAAGAAGGTAAACTTGAAACAAACTCTATACTGATCTCTATTTTGATGATGACTGACTGTAATAATAATATTAAAGTAGGTAATGTCGGAATGAACGAATGGAATAGACCGTTGTCAGTAAAATTAAAAAAAAACCTTCAGTTAACTGTATGTTAATATCGTGGAAATTTCAAGAAACGAATGTTTCTAAGTTGAAGGAAAGTTTCTCGTTTAAATCATAGACATCAACTTGATAGCATTAGTCCCAAAGCGGGCAATCAGTGTCGATATGGCCAATCAGTGTCTACTTCTTTAGAGCGACTGGGGAGTACCAGCGACGCAAAAGTGCTATTGCAAAAATATGTACCTACTTCTTGGATATTTACATTGAGGTTTATTTATTTTGTTAACGAGTGGTTCCTCTATCTATATGGTTTGTTAGTAGTTACATCATAGCTAGAACACCTGCATTACTTATAAACAACAAAATTGGCAATTTTTTCATCTGCTACAAAATATGACAACCTCCTTTCAAATAAGAGGCTTAATCCAGCAGTCGACTGTTAAAAGCTGTTGATGATGATGATGACATTTTTCGTTCATAGACACACAGTGCTCAAGTGTAGGCCGTGAGATGACCAACTGGTGAATAGTTTTGGAAATGTTATTTTGACAAATTCAAACGCAGTCCAACTAATGTCATATACTACCTATATACACACCTCAACAAAGTCTAGGGATATCATAATCCTATACTATTGACGACTTTATAGTTAAAAATCTTTTTAGTTTCCATAAAAAGTGGATATACTAAATGAAACCTCTTTTATTCTATTTTCAAACTTTAAAAATATAAAAAGAATAAAATGCTAAAAACAAAATACGGCGGCAAAATTGTTGGTAATTCATTACAAGAAAAATTAAAATTGTTTTTATGCTGTTAATGAATTAAAATTGATAAGATTGTCTTTTTTTTTAATTGAACTTGCTGTGCTAGCTTCAAAAGTCATGTCACGTCGCCGTTTGAGTCGAGATGAAATGTTACGAGCCGTAGGCATGTTAGAAAATGGTGCTATTCAACGCGTAGTTGCTGAGACCTTACATACCAGCCAAAACGTGATATCAAGATTGTGGTCACGTTATCGCAGTACTGGGGATGTGGCTGAACGGCACAGTGGTAGACAACGGGTTACTACGCAAAGACAGGATTGATTCCTCCTAATGAACGCCAAAAACAACCTAATATCACGGCTTTGCTACTTGTGCAAAGACTCCAGTGGACCACCAGCTGCTGGTAAGCGACCAAACCGTGCCAAGGAGGTTGCATGAAGTCAACCTTCATGCTCGAAGACCGCTACGTGCTCCAGCTCTGCGACGTGGCAATCGCGGTCGGCGGCTTTCGTGGGCTCGGTAGCATTTGTCTTGGAGTGATCAACAATGGTCATTGGTGCTGTTCACTGACGAGTCCCGGTTTGGATTTCATCCGTATTCAAGAAGAACTCGTGTTTGGAGGACTCCAGGCAGAGTTAGCCGTCTGCGGCACCCTCATCAGGTCCACTCTTACCGAGGCGGGACAATCATGGTGTGGGCAAGAATTCGTCTTGGTGGGCGAACCCAGCTCGTTTGGATTCAAGGCAGCATGACTGCACGAAAATATCTCGAAAAGGTAGTAGAGCCTGTGATTATCCCACACAGAATCCAAATGGGCCTGGAGTTTCTATTCATGCACGATAATGCTCCTTCTCATACAAGCCCAACAACATACATCTTAGTAGAAAGAGGTGAGGCCACCATTACACTATTCGTGCAGATATTGTTTAAATAGTTATATTCCACGATTTTAGTTTAAGTAAATAGTAAATATTTCGGATATCTAACACACAACGCCATCTAGTCCCAAGCTAAGCAGAGCTTGTGTTATGGGTACTAGACAACTGATACAAATACATATATACTTTTTTGTAAATACATACATATTATACATAGAAAACACCCAAACTCCGAAACAAATATTTGTAGATCATACAAACATTTGGTCCGACCCGGGAATCGAACCCGAGACCTCGTGATCAGCAGTCGCACACGCCAACCGCGAGACCAACGAGGCAGTCATTTGTGTGTCAAGTCATCTTCTCTCATCTCAAGTGTGTACTATCATACAATATAACATATAGTATATACATAACGTAAGTAAAAAAAGTAAAATGACGTAGACTGTGATATTTTACTATGAAAGACAGTAGATAGGCAAATCAAACATTTTTAGGTACACATACGGGAATTACTCATACTTCAACAGTAACAAGGGAGATGTGATAATGTCGGAGTTGAACCGCCTAATATAATCACGATGTTCGGCCAAGTGGAATTGATGCCAAATATCAATTAAGACTAAAGTATTTGAGATTATCAACAGACGAAAGACTTCATACGTCTATCAAATGCCTTCTAGTTGGTTGCCCCTTATCTTAATTAATCTTATCTTAATACAGTTTGTCGCAATAGCCATCCAAAGGTCAAATCAAAAGGTATAGGTATGCATATTTACAATTTCTGAAGAAGATCTCAGTATCTCTTCATTAATCATCATTTCATTTTAATGAGACAACTCGCGCATTAGAAATATCATCTCGTGTCGCGGGGGACTTTACAAACACATGAATCGGACACAAAGAACACCTAGATTCAGTACAACAATTTGTTGATCACACAAAGTGTTGTCCTATGTGAGGTTTAAATTTGAACCCTCACTCCCTCACCCGAACAACACTCTGCACGATAGAAAACGGTGTGGTGTCCGCTTAAACCACTAAGCCAGCCGTGCGCTCTCTTATTACTGACTATTTATCGGTGGATTAGAATTAATATTACCACACGAGATGCATTGGCATAACGCATTCCACAGTATATAAGCACGATTTATTTTACTTTTAACACAAACTACTTATTTTCTTGTTAGAGACGACAGTGTTTTGTCTTCATTAGAAAGTTATAATTACTTAAAGAATTTGATCACAGATGGCGCTGATATTTTTATTAACATTGGTGGTAATGTTCGTTAGTATAAACGATAATCGAAATTAATGTTTATAATAATTTGTATATTTACTTGGATTTTTCAGATTAATCTGGTTTTCATACTAGGTAGAACTGAGATTGGTGAGTATGTTTTTATTTACTAGTAATTTGATTTGTACGTAGAGAGGTCTCTAATTAATAAGATAGTTAAATTCATACCTATTCACATACCTTAAAAGAATTACAAATCTAAAGCATTGGCTAGGCAAAACTTCATTGGTAATGATAAAAAAACTATCATTTTTTAAACGACTTCAAAAAAGGAGGTTTTCATTTCGACCGTATATATGTTTTTTTTTATGTGTGTTCGCGGATAACTTCATCGTTTATGAACCGATTTTAATCATTCTATTTGCAAGGGAAAGGAGATATCCGAACGGTGATCCCAACCATGATAATGACACTAAGATCTGATGATAGCATCCAAGAGAAATCGAGTCGAACCTTGAAGTCGGTTTTTATTTTGTAATTTTTTTTTACTTATTAGTTTTGGCAGTCTATGTTGGTACTTTGTATGTTTAACCGTAGTGCCTAAACTATTAATATATTTTCTCAACATAGTAGAGTCACGCTGATTTCAGCACGAACGGGCTGGCTCTAGTAGGCAGGATAGTACCTACCACCACGGACGGGTGGTAGGTACTATCCTGCCTCGCACAGAGGATCAACGTAAAATGACAGCGTTCGTGCTGTCGTATTTTGTTAGTTAGACCGGAAGCCCAATGACGCAGAAGCATCTGAATAGGCCGCCTTGGTGTGGGTAACTATGCTGTATTGTTGCATTGTCTGCATTCACAATGAGTATGGTGACCACCACTCTTGGATTCTGTTTATTCTTTTCATCAGGCGGAGTAGAGTCATAATGGCAGGCCCATACATAAAAAAACGTCCGTTCGTGCTGAAATCAGCGTGGCTCTACTACCTTGAAAACTTTTTCTTGTTCATGTAAATAAATGTTGTGGTTAGTAAAAACTTCAGAAATTAAATGAAATTTATTCAAATTTTAAAACCCTTTTTACTAGTCTCTAACTATCTAATTTCACATTATTTTTCCAGCGCATGTACAATAAACCACATGATACCTATGTATTTTGTAATTATTGTATATTTCAGAAACACTTTCATATCCGTCCGAAAATTATACTCACCTTGATATATACGCAAATGCTGTGAGTAAATCACATTACAATCCCTGGACTTGTAATTACAGATTCGAGGTAAGAAATATTTATACAGTTCAAACTCAAAATAAGGCTCTTTTTGTCACTGATTCAATTTTAGGTGTTTTATGTCAATATACTTGTTTCTATCATATGTAGGAATACACGCCTCATTTTATAATTATTTTTTGAGTCTAAATCTAACAGAGGCATCCATGTTTTTTTTTTAAATTAGCTTCTTTTCCATTTTCCTAAAAAATAGCATTAATTTCTAACCTTTGAAAACGATAATTCCTTAAGTCACATAAATGTATTTTCAGCATTATAAGCCTTTACTGAATTATTTAAACGACTATATTGGTAAGCAAGTTAAACCCGCATAGTGGCTAATGGTAACGTTTGACAATAAAGCCTCGTTTCATCAAAAACGACCCTTGTACATTTTATACAACTGAATCTTTGACGGTAGTAATTTGAACACATGCCCTTTTAATTAATGATTTGTTCTATGATTATAATGATGGTATATTTATATTATACTAGTTTTTGCTCGCGCCTCCGCCCACGTGTATGTCGGTTATCGCGGCAAATAGTAGCCTATGTGTTATTCTGATGTATAAGCTATATTACTGTAAAGTTTCATCCCAATCCGTTCAGTAGTTTTTGCGTGAAAGAGTAACAAAATCCATCCATCCATCCATCCTTCCATCCATTCATACGTACAAACTTTCGCGTTTACAATATTAGTAGGATTAGTGGTTGCCCAGTGGTCGATATTCGACCTTAATTTAGTTTTTTAGCTTTCTGTGCTCCTACAAAGTTTTGTTTCTTATATATTAAAAAACTTATATAATAGATTTATGTATTTCTGCATTTATTTCAGCCAGGTTATAAATGCCTCAGTTGTTCTGCAGCCCTTCATTGCTATCCCGGCAACTTTGCACTTCTAGTTCAATGTGCTGGATTCCTCCCATACTGCCGTAATGGCTACTGTTCATTATGGAAAACTGAAGGATGTAATGAGAACTATATGTTCGACGAAGGCACTCATGGACCTTTTCGGATGACAACCGTCGCTAGTATAAGGACCACGATTTCGACGGACGATAATTTACCAGCCGAAACAACGGTTGTAGATGAAAGTTTACAGACATCAAACGTCACTACAGAATTAATCAGTGAAGTTGGAGAAATTGAGAGACCAACCAGCATACCAGACAGCGATAAACCGTACACTGAGAAAGATCCACGAAATAATTAAAAACTTTTTTAATTTACAAATTTTATTCATTTCAAGTTCCTCCTTTCGTATTCTCAAATTTTTCCTTTCATCTTTTGGAGTAATGTTAAAGGAAAAAGCGGTAGTACTGGCGTTTCCGGTCACAACTTTATTTACACTCAAAAACAAAACTAAGAACTATTTGTGACGAAATTATACTTTTGCTTAAAATAGAATATTAAAAGTTTTTCTTCTTGCTAAAGTCTTACTGTCGCTGTTCGCAAATTATTGTGTTTATAGCGCTTGATTGTTACGTATCTGATTATAATTACTTCAAACTATATAGGAAATAATTGCCTTCCTTATCTTATCATGTTCAGTTGTTACCTATGGTCAAAATAAGAACATTTTGTTTATATAAAATCTAAATTTCAATCTTCAAATGAAGATTTTGGATTAATCACCAGCCGTCAAAAAAATTGGCGGTAATATAAGAAAGAGAATAAAGTCGCGATTTCCTTGAAATATTCATAATATGCAAAGTCAGGATTAATTCATTTAACTTTTTGACCTTTTAATATATTAAATAAATTGAAAATTTGTTTAAGTGTAAGCTCCTCCTCAGTAACGGTACGCATGCGCAGTTTAAATGCCGCTATCTATAAAAGCTTTGTAGCTGCTCTCTAATTTTCATTCCCGCCAAGATCACCCAGTAAACTAATCAAAGCAAAATAAGTGTTTAGTTCTATTTTGAGGTTTTAAAAAAGTGCACCGTTGCTGGCCGAGAAGACTATCATCGTAAGTATTCTAAATAGATTATTAAGCAATTAATACTGACCACATTTTCCCGATGCTACAAGTTCTGGTACTGGAATATTAAGTGTTTTAAACTACTTTGGCTATCATTTTTGTGCTTATTAGTTAAACGATCTAGAAAAGTTACAGGACACGAATAATTAGGATAAAAATGGCCAAAAGGCTAAGGCTTTTTTAATATAATACGTTTAAAGTTTTATTAAATTGACAACTATATTTGACTTTATATGAGGAATTTATAATAGATATGTAGAATTAATCTACATATCTATTATAAATTCCTGGTAAATAATATAATTGCCGTAATTTTTTTTAAATATTCTCTTTCGTTCTTTAACTGATTTAGATTGTAAATAACTTTAAATTGTTTTTTGCAATAAAATCATTTTAGCACATTTAATAGTTCTACCACTAAGGAATAAATTTTCAAAGCTAGCTTGGAACTACTTATTTTAATCATTTATTAATTGTGTTTTTTAACATAAAAACATCAAATTGAAAATAATAAAATCGAAGTTTTGATTTGACTTTAATTATTCAGTTCATATCTTATCATTTTTGCTGAATTTTGAACGCTATTTATCAAGTTACTTACTGTCAAGTTACTAATTGAAACTTGACCTCAACATCTGACTGATCGTGACTAATAAATAAGTCTCCAGTTTCTTAATTATCAGAAACTGGTGACTTGAGACAGAACATAGACTCAAAACATTCAAAGCGATCTAAAACCATTCAAAGCGATCTAAAAACATAGACAAAAAATTCCAAAAATGAAATTAGTAACATCCATGTTCAACGTTGTTGGATCTTAGCCTTATTTAATTTAGAACATTTATAACTATTTTTTATGTACTAAAAATAAATAACCGTTCGTTACGATCTTACGCTTCAATCATGAGTCGTCGAACGATGTCTGGCTAAAACAAAAAAATTAAAAGTAAGAAAGCTTATAAAATAATTTAACAGATATAATTATACGTTTAACAGTAAAACAAAAAAAAATCTCTCGATAAAAAATAGAGCAATAATGAAAAAAACTTTTATTAGTAAAAAGAGTATCTTATACTTTACTATAACACATTTAATCCTAAAGGTATTAATTTTATTTTATTACATTATTTTCTCATATAATATTATCAATAAAATTGACGTCTAGAATTCCAACCTTTTTACGAATTTTTTTATTCACAATAATTTTGTTTCCCTTTTTTTAATTTTAAGAAAATTACTTCCTTTAAAGTTCGTCTAATTACAAAAACGTGTTGCTTAGGTACTTAATGAATTTTCAATATTATACCATTCATATTATATTAACAATGTCTGAAAGAGGTCTGAACTATTTCAGTAAATCACTTTAGAGTTCAGATTAATTCATTTGTCAGTGATGTGGATTTAATCCGTCGGCTTATTCCAAGTGAGCGGATTCGTATTTTCTGTTGAAATTAATAACCATATACGCGGCATAGTTACTTGATTAAGCTTTTAGTGGTAAAGCTAAATGTCAATTATTTTAATATGTTGAATTGTGCCTACATATACATACAGCATACACATAATATATTATATATAATTTTCATAGCACATTGTTACCATGATGAACTCCAAAATTATCTAATCGATTTTCACGTTTTTTTAAATATGTGTTTTTCTGGCGTGCCTAAGATAAGAAAGTTGATATATAATAAACATATAGTTTCTTTTTACTATCACAAATTTAAATGAAATAAACATTAATTAATTAATAGGAAACAATAAAAAAGAAACAATAACAATATTTACACACAAGCGTCAAAAAATTCCTCCGCCATCGCCTACTGTCGCCAACGCCTTGTCAATGATAACTAGCGTTGCACTGAATATTCTTTCGACTTTTTTCAAAACTAGGTTGAGGTCTACTACGGTACGATTCATCTTCCTAGCTTTTATTATTCCCAAGATTATTTGGGGTCGGCTACTAGTTCAACCGGTTTTACCCGAATATCAGTTTCTACACAGAGCGACTGGCATCTGACCTCCGCAACCCTGAGGGTGAACTGAATTCGAAGGTTGACAATAACGATTGCCATATATGGTCATGACAACCGGGACCGACGGCTTAACATGATCTCCGAGGCACGGGCGGGAAACACTGCCATCTTCCATACTACGCTACGACTTAATTATAATATTCTTATGAGGAGCGCCTACCATTAGACCTTTACAAGTTAAGTACCAGGCGATATCATCACTTCGAAGTTTCTACCTTATTTGCACTCATAACAATATCTACAGATGTAAGTAACCGTGACCGATGATTAAACGTGGTCTTCGAGGCATGGAGGGGTTTCAATGTATTAAGAAAGGTCACCCTTCCATTGACTGACCCGGTTAGTAATGTCTCACTCTAAAATGTATTAATTAATCGGTAACCACTTAACCAGGAACCTTACTGAACATTATTTATTAAAGCGATGTGCCTTTTGCCGATACATTTTGGGCCATGAAAGAACATACAATGTATGTTTTGAAAATAAATGAGTACTCTATTGTCCTCGTATATTTCTTTTTACACTAAAAGTTGTGTTAAGTTGCGTGGGAATGATGTAACAGACATATAAGATGGAAATGATTTCTTGATTGAAAATACCTCTAAATTGATTATATGAGAGGCTAATTAGTAGTGTCGTAGTAATACCTGTGTACTTGGCCTCTGACTTAGTATAGCTTTCAGTAAAATAGGTGTGAGTATACCTGAGTTGCGTACTACAAATGAGGATCCTTTGTTAAGGACAAGCGACCTATGGCGTCTGTATGAGGTCACTCTAATTTTAATATACAATTTGTTTTCAAATTTGTTTAATGCTTCTTTACAATGCGGAAAATGGAGATGCTATTTTTATTTGAAACAGAGTACTGAACAACGAATAATATTAAAAAAGTTCGCAACTTAACAACACAAAAATAAAACTTTTAGAGTGGACCTTTTGGTGCTTAGTGGGCCGAGAATTAATTTCAAAAAGTGTCTCATAACATAACAGTGCTTACAGAGCGTTTAAAACCGTTCTCATCTCTTTCAGTGTAAAGCATTCCGTACACAAAGATTTTGCTTTTTGTGAACACTTTCTTCTATTGTCAAGAAAAGCTCCAATAATAGGATCTTATGTTGCGACAATTGCAATTTTCTTTGACTTTGAAATTGACTTCGGAGTAAATACTATTGAACTTGTGATTTTGTCCATGTTTTAATTTACAAATACTTTGTTATTTATTTGGAACACGGAATGTGACTTGTCCTAAACTTTAATTAGTTTCTGAATCATTTTCAAAATTTCTTATCTACTTGTGACATAGATAGCTATAGCTTTAATGTGGCAGATATATTTAATTTTGAAGTACTATTCGCATTTCATAAGATATAAGGAAATATTACATACCGCTATCTATTCTAATTTTATAAAGAGGTAAAGTTTGTAAGAATGTGAAATTGTAATGAAAATAATAGGTCTTTACCTATGAAATTGCCGTTTTGTATGCAATAAGTGAAAGTACTTATTTTATCAAACTTTTTTATTTCTGTTAATCGAAGTAACAGAAATCGATGAACAGAAACCCATGCAATCGACGCATCTTTGCCAACGCATTGGCAGTTTATTAATGCCCTTCTTGTAAAAATCAGCTGGACGGGAGGCAACAAACTCTTCAAAGGCATTTTGTACTGCCTCTCGGGAATTGAATTTTTTACCCACTAAAAAGTTGTCAAAATTTTGGAAAAAGTAATAGTCGGTAGGTGCAAGGTCTGGTGAGTATGGCGAATGAGGGAGAGCTTCCAACCCCAGCTCTTGCAGCTTGGAGACTGTCTGTTGCGAACTGTAACAAATGATGTTGTCAGATGAATAACAGAAATAAAAAAGTTTGAAAAAATAAGTACTTTCACTTATTGCATACAAAACGGCAATTTCATAGGTAAAGACCTATTATATTTTTCTTCTAAACCATTAAACACTATATAGTAGGAAGTGCAGTCCCAAACGACAGTATATATACTTAAACAATGTATACAATCATCTTCTTAGCCTTGATATTCTCAAGATCATTTAGGGTTGGATACCGGTTTAACCGGTTTTACCTGTATATCATTTTTTTAAAGTAGCGATTGGCATCGTACCTTCGCATCAATGAGGTCAAACTTGGTTTTTAGTATATTTGAGGGCACTGACTTTCCAATAACGATTGCCATAGATATGTTCGTGAAAACCGGGACCGACGGCTTAAAGTGCTCATTGAAGCACAGGCATGAAAGACCGCCAAACTTCCATATTCCCGGCTATTTTTAAGACTGCATTGCAAGAAAAATCCAATGACACTTGACCCTACCTGGGAATTGAACCTGAGACCTCTTGATCGGCAGTTGCGTACACTGACCGCTAGACCAACGAGGCAGTCAAACAAAGTACATAATCAACGAAAAATATGTTCAGTATATTAAATAATAATGTACTTACTTCATACTTAGTATTTGACTTTGGTATTTAAATAAACTGTTGACTGTAGGATATAATTAAATTGCTTTGAAATTCATACCATTTTATTTAATAAACAGATAATGTCAAATGTGAAATGTTTTCCTTGTCAAGCTTATTGGAAATTCAATCAAGTAACGTAATGAAATATTCTAAATATTTGTTGTATACAGTCAATTTGTATACAGGATCCAACGATTTCTTCAGAGTAATTTCGAGAAAGCTATGTTTTTTTATCGAATCTTTACTATTTTTTATTATTACAATTGAGGTTACCAGGATATGAAAATAAAATTTTGTCTAATAAATATATACCAGATATTATCCTTACTTATATTATAAATGCGAAAGTAACTCTGTCTGTCTGTCTGTCGTGCTTTCACGGCCAAACCGCTGCAACGATTTAAATGAAATTTGGTAAAAAGATAGTGTAGAGCCTGAGAAAGGACATAGGCTACTTTTTAATGAGAAACAATGGTTTTAAGGGATTTAAAAGGGGATGAAAGTTTGTATAGAAGTCTGGAGGTTCACACACGCATGCGCGTTACGTACGCCGGGCGTCTTGACAACCAATAAACAAGGCTGTCACACTCATTAAAAAGATATTCGTCAATCTCATTTGTATGTTCATTGTATAAATAGAAATAAATAAGCCAAATTAATTTGTAAAATTCAAAATCTCTAGAGAAGTGTCGTCAATATAAGATAGAAGTTTGAAATTTATTTTTTAAGATGTTGATTAGATATAAATAAAAATGTAATTTAAAGTTTCCACACGCCTGCGCGTTACCTACGCCGGGCATCTTGACAACCAATAAACAAGACCGTCACACTAATCTATAATCTATATATACTAATATATAAAGCTGAAGAGTTTGTTTGTTTGTTTGAACGCGCTAATCTCAGGATCTACTGGTCCGATTTGAAAAATTCTTTCAGTGTTGGATAGTCCATTTATCGAGGAAGGCTATAGGCTATATTTTATTTTCAAAAAAAATTAGAGATCCGTAAGAAAATTGCTATTTTGTAACCCAAGGTGTGAAATCGAAAACCTATTTTTGCGTGCGCTGCCAAAAGTATTGACAATAGAACAAAATCATGTATGACGGGTTTGTAGGTCCCATTAAGATCTACAAAAAAGTCCGCAAGAGCATATATCTAACTATCATGGTTTAGACACAATAACCGCTTTTGTGTTCAAAAAAATTATTAAATCGTCTGAAGAAAGAAACTACGTTAAATGTGTATCGTAATATTAATCCTTATGCAAATAAAGCATTATGTTATCAAGGGTATTTATGTAGAAGTAAAATACTTTTTATTTCACCCCATTCGAACATTTAGTTTAGAAGTTATCACGAGTATAAGACGCTAAGAGTTGGTACCTATTATTGAGTTATTTGTCAAAGAGTTTTTATCAACATAATACCTAATATTAGTCTTTATCCAAATAAATGTGTTGTTGATTATGAGTATTAGATCTTAGAAGAGTATAATAAATACATCTATACTAATATATAAAGCTGAAGAGTTTTTGTTTGTTTGAACGCGCTAATCTCAGGAACTACTGGTCCAATTTGAAAAATATTTCAGCGTTAGATAGCCCGTTTATTGAGGAAGGCTACAGGCTATATATCATCACGCTAAGACCAATAGGAGCGGAGCAAAAATGAAGAATGTTTAAAAAACGGGGGTAATTTATCACACTACGGGCAATATGAGACACAAACGACGTTGCGTGGGTCAGCTAATATATATATCTATACTAATATTATAAAGCTGCAGAGTGTGTTTGTTTGTTTGTTTGAACGCGCTAATCTCAGGAACTTCTGGTCCAATTTGAAAAATTCTTTCAGTGTTATGCAAGGTTTGTGAAAATGCTTCATAAGTTTGTGACAGGAGACAAAATATTAGAGCTATTCTGATGTAACATTTACTAAGTTATCACAATATGCCTGAGTGTGCTTACCCGAACGGGCAGACACGTGAGGGCAGACGACTGTGCCGCATGCGGATGTTGAATTTTGCCACTACAAATTCGTTATTATTCACTGCGATTAGATTTGTTTACATGATATTTTCTTTATTCAGTTAATGTTCTTCGTGAAAAAATCCGACAGAAAAGGATCCGGGGGGATTTATGCACAAAAAAAAAGGAAAAGGGGTACGCCGCAAGATGAAATAAATGCCTGAATGAAACATATGTACTATGGGTACATGTTACAAAGTTTTGTCTTATTACAATTATGCGAGTACAACTTCACAATTATTTATGAGCAGTGTCAATATGCAAATGCTCTTCTAAAAATCGGAGAAGATTGTATGCCAACTGACAGTATCGACATGATTACACTAAGACGTGAGTTCTGGTATATGATGGCACAGATGATCTAAAAATAATAACTATTCTGATTCGCCGACTAATGAGACAGTTATCAAATAAACGAACGGATCATGTCAGACGTGGAGGAAGATGTTATCGAATACCTCTTAAGAAATGCAAGGGACACTGAACCAGTCATATCATAGCTTATGCATAGAGTTTCTCAACTCTTTAGAATTATCAGGAGCGCCTTACCATAAGTTGAGACTGAAACTTAATGTTCCAGTCCTATTAATGGGAAATCTTGAGCGCCAAAGCTATAAAAATACACATCTGGGGTATAACATTGTAAAAACTACAATCATGATGCATGGAATGGCAAAAGGAGAAAATGTTTTAAGTACACTTATTCCAATAAGTCAAACCCTTTTGCAATTTCAATTTAAAAGAATGTAGTTTCCACTGAAAACAAAATTTGCAATAACAATTATCAAAGCCCAAAGACAGACGCTTAAAGTTGCAGTTCATTTAGAAAAAAAACATGTTTTTCCCATGGGCAGCATAATCACGTGTATCAAATCCGCTAAATCTCTATATTTTGGCAAAAGATGGCAAATCAAAAAACGTAGTTGATAAAATTAAAAAAAATTGAGAATCTGCTCAGCCTGAGGGAATGAGTTTTCCCTCAGGCTGAGCAGATTCTCAATCAGAATCCAACAGTGGAGGCAACCGTACTCGCTGCGAACCCAGACAATGCAGAACCAAACCGTTTGGTTCGAGAGCGTATTTCTAAGACTGAGGCGGTGACTTCCAAGGCCAGCACGTGTTGTTCTGTAGAGTAAGAGAGAAGGTGGGATCAGTTGGAAGAACTCTTCAGAACACTCTCCATGGTAAAGCGGTAGAGGATTGCCATAGAGGCGATGTCTCTTCGCAACTGCAGAGGCCCAAGGGACTCTGTGGTATCAGGACTGTTGATCATGCGGACTGCTCGCCGCTGCAACCGATCGAGAACATCAAGCAAATACTGCGTGGATCCATCACAAAGATGAGAACAGTACGGACGAGCGAACCAGGGTCTCATAAAGGAGACACATATGCTCGGGCGGGAAGAATCGTCTCATCCTGTTCAGGCCGCCTTAGTGGTGCCCTCGATGTACTACCGTGGGTTGAGGTCTCGGCAAATATCCATGCCCTGGACACCGAGCATATCCCGTAGTGGCAGTTGAGTGCTCTGAAGAGTGGGGAGGGGAAGAAACGGAGACTTTTTGGTAGAGAAAGGGCACACCTATATTTTCTTAACGTTGAACTCGACCAAATTCTCATCACCCTATTGTGAAATGCGGTTCAAACCCCGGTCGAGCTCAGCGACGAGCTCCTGTCGATTTTCCTCAACGTCTACCAGCTTGGCTGCAGGGTATCCATAATATCGCCCATGCACTGTGCTATCGTCTGCATAGCAATGTATATTGCCAAGGGCTAATATGTCATTGACATGCAGAAGAAACATCTTGGGCGACAGGACCGAATTCTGAGGTACGCTAGCGTTTACCTCCAGAAAAACAGAGGCCGCGCCGTCCGTCGCAAAGAACCCGAATGCGAAGGCGCTGATGAAGAAAAGAGTCAATCTAGAGACGACTCTAGGAGGCAGACCGAATGCTTAGAGCTCGGAGAGAAGCGAACGGTGCAAGAACAGGTTGAAAGCCTTGGCCATGTCGAATGTCGAAATAAGCTCATACAAAATACTTTTTATTTTATGTACTTATATAAATACTTAAATATGTTTTTAACAGTGAAAAGTATCTTATTTTAAAAATAATATTAGCCTTAATAATTAAATCTGCTACCCAAAGTCACTGTTCCACGCGGACGAAGTCGCGGGCTCAGCTAGTTTGATTATATACTGATATAATTTTTCCCCTCTGACGTAATTCGATTGGGAATAGCAATAAGTGTTTCTGAGCGTCTGTGTCTTCTTAGTAGATAGACCAATATGAATTCTGGCTTTCACGTGAAACTGTCATAGTCTCTAATTTGAATGCAACGCAATGGTTACGATTTTATGAGTAGTAATTTGTAATCAACGTAGCATAGTTCAGTGGTTAATAGGGTAGATGACTGTATCGTGAATAAATACCGATGTCTCCTTCATTAAAATGAATATGACAAAACATCTCGGAAAATATAATTTTTACAGCTTTTCATTTTTATTACAGACTTTAATCAAAGCTCAATTGAGTAGTCTAAAACAGTGACGTCAGAAGTTTGTGTTTAGTACATTTTTCATACAAAGTTATCGTTTTGACAGGTGATAAAAGTAACTAATTTGACTAAGGTGTCATCTACACCATTGTATGTGGTCTCATACCTAAGAGACATAAGTCTCTTAGGTAAATGAAGCTATGTAGTGCAAGTGCACTTTCCAGTTAAGGCAGCTTTTTTGACAATCGTACTCGTTTTATCGTCCATACTCTTAAGACAAGTGTTTAACAAATTAAGTTTGTTTTTTTGGAGAAAATGGTATCAGAAGTATACGATATTTCTTTTAGGTTTATTTACGACTTTGCTTTTTTTCTAAGAAAATCATTACAAAAATATCAATCATTTATTAGTATTCCCAATACATAGTATCATAATTTTGCGAAAACACCAATTCTATCCAGATTACTTCTTTAGCAAAAGGTATTGCACTATTTCTTGAATAAAATAAAATAAGTTTGCCCTAATAAGATAATTTTTTTAATAACTGTTCTACGTAAAATAAAACTAGAATGTGTTATAAAGAACAATTTAGCATGCTAAAGTTATAGCTGCAAGATATCCCAGGTGCGTTGCAACAACAGAGACCTCACGTAATTGAATCTGCCAACTTTATATCCTAGCAAGCGACAAGCCATTATCTGAACGCAGTTCTAAACTACCTGTTGTTTGTGCTACAGATAATAATCAATACACTCTTGAAAGAACATGATAAACTATCGGTTCCTCGTACTTTCGACCGTATCCGTCGTGAAAGTGCCCAAATTCTATTAATCTGAAGTTCAAGTTCATCAATTTTATGGATAGCTGACTATAGTTAGGTACTTGTTGAATGAATTTGAGCTTCGTTGTTGCATGAGCAACATTTTATTGCTGTCGCTTTTAATAATATAAATAAATATAAGACAACAATTAGTGATCTTACAGACCCAGAACATAATTGTAAGGTAAGGTAGGTAAGGCGATTTATTGATTTCTGAGATCACGATGCTCACGATTTTTTTATGTTTATCAGATGAGCAGTGAAAGGATGAACATCAAGAAGCATCGTGGATGCCTTCTTCTTGTTGCTGCTGTAGCCGTGACCTTATCTACTTATATTGAACAGGTACTTAGCTTGAATAAAACAGAAATTGTTACAATATAGCTTCCAAGAAAGTTGATATGAACCCTAAATGACCCGAATTTACATAATTTTTTTAAAGGAAGATTTAATTTTGGGATTTATTTATTTCATTGACATTAGTATCATCGTTAAGTATAGACAATATCAACATTCGTTTTCGAATACTTCTTCTTCTTTATTTATCTCTTATAATGTTATATCATTATCTTTTTGACTAGGTTGCGAGCCTACCAGCTGATTCTATTAGCCAATGGCCCTCATTTCCCAGGAGAAACATTGCGGCTTTAGCTAGGGATGGCTATTTGAGAAATACGGCATCTAAATCAAGTTACAAGCGAGGTATTTCTACGCTTGCCAAAAATGGACTACTGCCAACATATAGATCACCTTATGTGGAAGCTGAAAAACAAGACCCTAATCAAGATGAATCACAAGAGAAAAGAAATGTGGCTTCAATTGCTCGACTTCGGAGTTATGCTGCCATGAAGAGAAATATACAGGCTCTGGCTAGAGACGGATACCGCGTTGGCAGAGGACAATATAATCCTTCAAATGATAAAAGGAATATTGCTTCTTTGGCACGTAACGGATTAATGATCCACAAGAAAGATGAAGCAAACGAGGACGAATACTACTATCCATTTTATCAGAACTCTATCCCACCACTATCTGAAATAGATCGTCCATTTGATATTAATGAAATTTACGATTATCAACAATCGATTAACCCGGATATGTTCCCTGCTATGTCGCAATTGTACAAACGTAGTGCGTACGAACCGTACTATGAGAATTATGTACCTCAAGACATGGATAGCTCATACTTTAAGAGAACTTTTGCTGGTCTACCAAACCATGGGCTTTACAGACCAAATTATTTTGAACAGAATCCACGAAATAAAAGATACTCGATGTCGTTCCCTGAGACGGATTTAGATGAAAGCGTGGATCAGAATGAGATTGAAGGAGATAAACGATCCGTAGGTAAGTACAGCGACATTTTCGATTTCACGGAATATGGATGTATCCAATATATTAATAGGTTTCTAGGCATAAAACAGTTGTTCTATTATTATTCTTAAATCTTTTGTACATGCGATAAGATGATTGTACAACGAATTTAAGCACTTTCACAACTGTTTTAATTTCTAAGGTTAGTCAAGAGGGTAAAAGTGTTTTTTTTTTTTTTTTTTATGTTTGGCCCGCCAAAATGACTCTAATGGAAAGGATAAGCAGAATCCAAGAGTGGTGGTCACCATGCTCGCTGCGAATGCAGACAATGCAGCATGGTGACCCACACCATGGCGGCCTAGTGATGCTGCTGCATCTTTTAGTCTAGTCAACAAGTATGAAACTTGTTGACTAGACTAATTAGGCCTCCGGTCTCGCACTCACCAACGAAACACGACAGCACGAACGCTGTCATTTTACGTTGATTTTCTGTGCGAGGGTAGTACCGCCCCGGTCGAGCCGGCCCGTTCGTGCTGAAATCAGCGTGGCTCTACTACCTACAAAAAGTGTACGTGATCGTAAATGTTTTTTTTGTTATTTTTTACAGATGACGCAGTTCGCGTTAATTTTGAAAAACGTCACATTGGTTCCCTTGCTCGGTTAGGTCTATTACCTTCATTTAGGTACTCAGGTGGACGTTATAGTAGATCAGGACGAGCTAGGCTTCTATGGCCTAGCCATGACTTATACAGGTTTCGTACAAAAGTTCAATCAATGTGTGTTTAAGTAGAAACTTGGGTGCTATTTGTGTTTGTATGTTCTAGGCCAATACATAGATAAATATTAGATGCATTCATGTTAGATGAGTATTTAAATTGATGTCTTAAGTTTTAGAAATAAGTTTGGGGGTCATTAAACCAAAAATCAAAAGTGAACTATGACGCATGTAATTATCTTTTAGCTCAACAAGTCATGAAAGAAAATGAATGTGTCCGAAGTGTAATGATAATGCTTTTGAGTAGGTTTTGACCCGTGAAGAACCTAAACGAAGAGACTCGTCAATTATTTCACGTCGCATGTCTTTGTTTAGAGTTAACTAGAAGGTTACCACTGAGGCATGAATACAATGAGTACTTAATCTATGTGTTAGCAAGAAAATAGTTGTTGGAATTCGTCGTTCTATTTTTAAATTTTGAAAGATATTTAAAAAGAATTTATGATTACAGGCAGCATTCCTCTGACGAGAATTTCGGAATTAGGTGAGTTTTATAATCTTTCATATTTTTAAAGGTCGTCGAGTCTGAACAAATGTTTTTAAAGGTTGTTTTTAATAATAATTTACTTTATTTATTAGAGGATACTTTTGAAAAAAGACCAAAATACTTTTGAAAATTTGTAAAAGTCCTCAATGATGCACACGACGTAGATAAGTAACTTTTTTAAACATGTACAGAAGTATGTAGATGGAAGCAATATTCAATGGAGAGTGCGCGTGCCACGCTTTAATTGATGACTCGTTGTAAATATTATATTAAGAAGATATTATAAGCGCTTTTCTTTGTAAAATTGCGAAACTTTGGTAAAATGTCGAGTTCCAAAAAAATTTGGTACTTTCTCAGCAAGGGCATATTAGTTTAGGTTAAGTTATCGCTTGCCAGCCATAAGGTTGAACTGTAAGGCAATAAATAACTACCTATATTGATCGATTTATTACACTCGCGAGATGGTAATAGATTTATTTATGGTTATGTCAAAGTATTTTTATGAACATTGAGATTTTTGTTCAAATTGTAAATTATGTTTATTTTTAGTTAGATTTTATCTTTATCGGTTTTACAAGTAACCTACTATTTATTAAATTTCATTGTAACTTTTTGGTAGTTATCTAATCGGAGCATCTTGTTGACAGGGAATATATCTCTGGTTCCGAAGCTGACTCAACAATCGATTCAGACAACGCCGACATATCGGCGCCGCCAGTACCTCCTCACTCGCACCCGACCGGCAGGATCCTCCACCGACCGCTGAACAATGACTTTCCGAACATCAGCCCTCTGCCTTCGCCACCTTTTGTTCCATCTAACAATCACATAGAAACATTTGCTAAGAATCGTTGGCAATCTAGTAGCAAAGAAGCTCCAAAATTTTACTATTTTAGGTCTTTGAAGGTCCCGTACCACACGTCAAAGAGGTACTTATTACTTCCCGCAGTCGATAATATTCTTTTGAGGAAAGCCTACCGCAACAGCAGTCTACCAAGTAGACGTAAGAACCAGTAGCTGTGCCAGTGCCCACTAGGAGATGCCACAGTCTACAGCTCAGGTTATCCTGGTGAGAATGAACTGAAATAAAGTGCTTGCAAGTATATCGGGCTTACCTTCACCGACATTTGCTCTAGATGCCAATAAGTAGTTGCAAAAAAATCAATTTTTGATAACGATTCTTATCTGCATGTTTTTGTCAAAACATAAGCTAAATTAATAAATCCTTTTGGCATATAAAGCGAGATTTCCATCTAATATCCTAATAAAACATTGTCAAGACGTAGGGATTACGGATTTATCTTAGAATTTAGACAATAGTTTTGAATGAAACTGTTAATTAATCTCATGTTCCGTATATTTTGTATCGTGATTATTATTATCATTAGTGTTAATACTAAAATAAGTATAATATTTAATAAATAAGAGATCTCAATTATACAAAAAAACGACTTTGGCCAGCTTAACACAAAAATCGCGCTTACTTATTGTTAACTGTAGACTAATTTAAGGTGTCAATCGCAAATTATATGTATACTAAAACGTAATGACTATATGTCAAAATATAGACAATATTTGAATTCAGACAATATAAAGTTAGATTTAAGTAAAATATAAATTAATATTGTTATAATTTTAAAGTACCACACAAGTTTTGAATGTGGAATAAGAATAAGAAAATAAAAAAATATTTTAATAAATACTGCAACATAACGACTTTTTTATCACATTCTATGTATATTAGGTATCCAACTAGCTGTGTTTGACAAATAAATTTGAAAATATCTTAGACAGTTATATAATTCAAGCTTAAGCTTTAAAAAGAAAGGATCAATGTATTATCTTAGAAAGAATTTTGTTAAAATTAAAAAATGTTTTTATAAGGGCTCGCAACGGTGACAGCGGTTATTGTGACGTCACTCTGATGTACAAAAAAAGCCGCTTAGAACCATTTAGGACGCCTCCTTTAAATAAATTTCATGGAATCTGACAATAAATTTGACAAACCTGCATGATAATAACTTTTTAAAAATAATATATTCTAGCAAGTAGATTTTATTAGTCATATTTTATCTTATATCCTTCAAAATATTTTTAAAACGAATATTAATTAAACTTAGTACTCGTATTGTGTTAATTTAAATAAAGAAAACCGTGCCAATATTTGTTTTATTTCTAATAGTTAAAAGATGCGTTTATTTACGGTCATCATCATCAACAGAAAAATAGTATATTATGAGATTGTTGACCCTAAATATTTCTAATCCACAGACGTATACGTCTGTGTTCTAATCAAAGATTTGGTGTGAATGCAGTCTGCCAGCAAATAAAAGTACAAACAATAATTAACCCTTTAAAAATACTTTATTACTAGTTGTAGGAGATTACTGATGAAATATATTATGTATGGCAAATAAATTTCCAGAATCACATGCTCATAGATGTAAGAACGCTTTCGCTAGGACCTGAAAAAATAAAAATGTAATTATTTTTAATTAAATGTGGAAATGTGCAGCTAGAAAATGGTTAAATATATTTATAGAATTGCTAGACTTTGAAGTTTACTAAACTTAGAACTAGTCTACTACAACTTAAATTGAAGTCATTACAAGAGCAGTTTCAGCACGAACGGGCGCTCTCACACGCTCTCACACACTCACAATCATCATTAGTTCAGTTTATCCCATCTTGCAATAAACATGTATGTATATAATATTGTGTTGAAGTTTTATGAGACTACGTAAAAATGAGGTTAACACTGCTGTAGGAAGGATTTATGAATTGAAGATATAAGTCCCAATATATTCACGTAAATCATGTTTTAGCATTTTGACGCTGCCAATTTATCAGGCAAACAAACTTAAGTTAATTCAAGAAAGAATATCATATCTAACTTGATATTCGTGGATTTCTATAGAAATAACTATAAATAGAAATAACTCTTACTGCGGTTTTTTATCCACTGCCAGTTGAGTTATCAGCAACCGTGCTTGAAGCCGGAATAGTCGTAGATGCAGATGTTGATGTAGATGTTGTTATAGATGTGGGCGCAGATGTTGATGTAGATGTTGATGTTATTATAGATGTTGGTGCAGATGTTGATGTAGATGTTGGGGTAGATATTGATGTTGTTATAGATGTGGGTGCAGATGTTGATGTTGTTATAGATGTTGGTGTAGATATTGATATAGATGTTGGGGTAGATGTTGATGTAGATGTTGATATAGTTGTTGATGTAGATGTTGATGTGGTTGTTGTCGAAGAGCACAAAGATCCTTTGATTCTTGAGCATACTCCATTGTTGCAATAAGGAAAGATTCCACCGCATGTCGTGATCGTGCCCAGGTTAAACGGATAACAACGACGAACAGTATTGCAACTTGCGCATCGGAAACCACCCTTAAAAAATATGTAGAGGTTAAAACAAAAAGTTAATAAATATTTGTCATATCGAATTTAATTTATATTACTGTATTGTAGTTTTTTCTTAGATCTTATAATTTTCATTATATGGCCTTGTACTACACGAACACAGCGCTCTACGTTTTCTCTTAAGTAAATACTGAAATATATTGTTACACTTAATTTGTTTACCGCCTTACTTGACTATAACACAATTACATTCAAAGAAATTGTTTGCCTTACGCGCACAAATTAAATTCAGTAGGTACTGTAAAATCCGGGAACATAAATATTTGAAATTTTCCTTTTGTGCAAATCATACTGTGTTAAAAAAAAATTTGTCACATACCTGGGTAAGAAGGAAATTACAAATAATCACTCTCCGCTTTGCTCGGGGATGTTCCTCTACTTCTGAATTATCCTCAATAGCCCTCTTGTGACGTGGTGTAAACCCAGCAGCGGCAAAATGAGGCCATAGTGCATGCAAATCAAAATTTGGAGGCCTTAAGGGGAAATGGTCAAAAATTCCAGAGCTAAATGGTGGTTGTGATATAGGTGCATTTTGTGGGTTTCCTGGTTCTGAACCCGAAGGCTCTGTGGATTCTTGTGCTAATGTAATAACCGATAATACCTATAACAGTAACAAATATTTAAAAATGTTGAGTTATAATTAAGTTTAATACATATTTAACTAGTTAAATTAAAACAACTATTCATCTTACCATGAAAATAAAAAAGAACACGAAAATTTTCATATCGGCCATTTTAGTTAATTAAGGTTCTCGTGTTTTCTAATTCAAGAAGTAAGTGTAAATATTTCATTACTGAACTTTTATATGGTTAGTATACAATAATTATGGTAATGATTATATTTCGCGAGTAATAGGGTTGTCAATCATCAAATGGGAGTGTCACGCTTTGGCATGAATGGGCCGACTCACAGAAAACCGGTGTAAAGTAGTGCTTGCGCTGTGTTTCACCGAGTGAGTGAGGATACCGGAGGCCCATACCTTCCCAACCCAACCCCCAAAGGCCGGCAACGCACTTGTCACGCCTCTGGTGTTACAGGTTTCCATGGGCGGCGGTAATCGCTTACCGCGGCGATATGTCTGCTCGTTTGCCCGCCCATTACATAGAAAAAAAAAATGTTTTTGATTGTTTGACTACTGATACGTATCATTTTTTTTTTTTTTTTTTCAAATTATTAAGTAGGTATGCTTACAGAAGGCGCGTAAATAACGTTGTGTTTTACTTTTATTTTTGATTCAAATCATCCTACAAATACTTAATATGAAACGAAAAATAGTAAAAATATGATATTTTTGTATTGAATGTTATGTAGTGAAATACAAAATGTTTCAATGTTTAAGTAACCGTACAAAGCAACCCTGTCGTTCATCCATACGTAAGTAAGTAAGTAAGTAAGTAAGTAAGCCTCTTTATTTCCCATAAAGGTTACATTATAGTTTCGGTCGTTAACAAATTAATTATTATAGGTAAAAATTATATGTGTTGAAGTTAATTATATAAATGCAATTTAAAATGGTGAAGTCAAGAGCATGCAATCTTGTCTGCCCAAAAAGAGTTAATGAATAATAATAAATTAAATGTATATAGATTAAATTTTATGGGGTTGTCCATTTCTGGACAAAGGCCTCCTCCATCCTCTGCCATTCCTCTCTATTAGCGGCTAGTCGTGTCCATGTGTTCCCGGCTATAGCAATGATGTCATCACACCATCTGCGACGTGGTCGTCCCCGTGCACGGTGTCCATTTCGCGGGTACCAGTGAAGGACCCTTTCACTCCATCTGTCGTCTGTGGTTCTTACTGTATGTCCTGCCCAGCGCCATTTTAGGCGGCAAGCCATTTTGGCGGCATCTTGTAACTTTGTTTTGTTTCTTATGTCCACATTCTTAACTTTGTTAGACAATCGCAATCCCAACATGCTTCTCTCTACGGCTCTTTGAAAAGTTTGTAATTTGTAGATTATTTGTCTTGTGATAGGCCAAGTTTGGCATCCATACAGCAAAGTGGGTAAAACCACAGAGTCAAAAGCAATTTTTTTAAGTTTGACGTTTATTTGTGATTTGAAAATATGTTTGTGGGACCAGTAAGCATTCCAAGCCTTCTTTATTCTTCTTTCTACCTCATTTAGAAATGGTATTTCGAAAGAGATGTTCTGGCCTAAGTATAAATACTCATTGACATATTGGATGTTGTTGTCCTGAACGAATACTGTTTTTTTTTCACCGTTTGTCATAACACAAGTCTTATCGAGGTTCATTTGTAGGCCACACTCTCTACTTTCGTGATCTAGAGTGTACAACAAGTATTGCAGGTCTTCATGGCAGTTGGCTATCAACACAATATCATCAGCGAATCTGAGGTGATTAAGGAATTGACCGTTGACATTGATGCCAAGTCCTGACCAATTGAGTTTCCTGAAGATGTATTCGAGGAGAGCGTTAAATAAATTTGGAGATATAGGGTCACCCTGTCTCACTCCTTTTTTGATTTTGAACACATCTCCTTTTGTTTCTATCTTGATGGCCGCTTTATTTTTGGAATATATTTCTTTAAGTATGTTAATGTATTTACAGTGTATTCCTTGCTCTCCAAGAGCAGCCCAAAGTGATGTATGGGATACAGAGTCAAATGCCTTGGAATAGTCCACAAACGCTATGTAAAGTGTTTTCTTATACTCTATGTATTTTTCAACTATCTGACTCAGTGTAAAGATGTGGTCTGTAGTAGCATAGTTGCGTCTAAAGCCGGCTTGTTCCCTTGACTGTTGGAATTCCAGGTCTTTATGTATTCTTCTAAGTAAGACGTTTGTGAATATTTTATAAGTTGACTGCAGAAGACTGATGGGTCTATAATTGTTTATATTGAAGGGATCGCCTTTTTTATACAGTAGAGTTATAAAAGATGTCTCCCATTGTTTTGGGATTTTTTCCTGTTTGAGAATGTCGTTGAACAAGCTTGTCACAATGGGTGTTAGGGGTTCTATCAATGCCTTTATAATATCGTTCGTAATATTATCTTCGCCTGGACTCTTGGATAATTTAATCGTTTGTATTGCTCGTTGTATTTCGCTTTCCAGCAGTTCCGGAACATCTTCATTTAGAGAGCTTCTAATCTGCATATAGTCAAAATTTTCTGATGTCTGGTTACTGTCATTATATAATTGTTCGTAAAATTGTGTTGCAATGTCTAGAATATTATGTCTATTTGTAGTCAATGTACCTTGATTATTTCTCAGGGTGGGAATCCATTTTTTACTGTTGTTTATTCGATGAACACCTCTTTTAACTGACCTTCGTTTAGTCAATTCTTCTTCAAATACTTTCATTTCGTAACTCTTCTTGTTCCTTTTTATGTGTTTTCGAATTTTCTCATATAACTTTTTAAGTATTTTTCTTTCTTCGGATGATTTATTTGGCTTTTCTTTTAGAGCAGTTCTTTCTGATATCAGTGTCCTTATTTCTTCTGTGATAATGCAGTCTAGTCTGTTCTTCTGTGGTGCAAGAGGCAACATTTTGGTGGTTTCTTGTATTGTTTGGATACAGCTTTCGTATTTGTCCTGAATATTGTGTGTTGGCTTTATTGACCTAATCTTCTGTGTGAAAACATTTTTCAGGAACTCTTGTTCAAGGGGATTAAGGTGTGATTGTTTTGTTTTGTAAATGGTTCTAGATTTTTTGATGTTTTCATTGAGAACCCATTTCGCTCGAACCATTCGGTGGTCAGTTGGATGCGTGGTATTAATAATGTCAATATTATGTACATTTTTGATATTAGTTTTTCTGGTGATGAAAAAATCTATCTCGTTCTTTGTTTTACCATTAGGAGACCTCCAAGTCCACTTCTGTTTTGCTGGTTTTTTAAAGTGTGTATTCATGATGTAGAGTTGGTTTTCAGTACAAAATTCTATTAGTCGTTTACCTCTGTTATTAATCCTTCCATATCCCCAAGGACCTAGAGTGTCGCTATCGTCGTGCTGTCGTAGTCCAATTTTTGCATTAAAATCTCCTATCAGGATTGTGTTATTTGTTTGTTCCATAGCGTATCTGATGTCCTTATAAAAATTATCTTGCTCTTCATCAGTTGATTTCTCTGTTGGCGCATAAACTTGTATAATATTTAGCATGAAGTTATCAAGTTGTATGTCAAGTCGTGCTACTCTCTCTGAAATAGCCAGAAAATCAACGACATTTGCCTTTAACTGCTTTTTTATCATAAACCCAATTCCGTTTCTCCCGCTTTTCTTTCCTGTATATATTAGAACGTAATTTTCATATTCTACTATTTGTGTTCCCTCTATTTTCACCTCTGAAAGTCCTAATACATCCCACTTTACATTCGTCAACGCATTTTCTAATTCTTCTTGTCGTCCTATGCCCTTTAGTGATCTTACGTTTAATGTTGCAATGTAGAGATGTTGGATGGAGGGTGTCGGTCTACTGCTCCCACGGAGACCAGCCGTATTGGGAGAGGTATAGTTTTTATAGTTTCGTAGTGTATTTTGGCTTTGGTGGTGGGCAGAGGCCTCCCTCGAACGCTATTTTTCGCTAAGTGGCTCGACCAGATCCACCACAGCACCATTATCTTCAAATTCCCCAGTATTTGTGTTGCGGTCAAGGGAGCTCCAATAATTTTTTAAAGTATATTTCTTTTGGGCGTGCGTCTGGTAGCTTTCTTTGTTTGGTGGTGTGGCAGACAGTTCTCTCTTATTTTTTCTTATTTTTCCTTTTTTATTTTCTTTTTGTGTTATTATTACAAGTTTATCGTACTTCATATATGCAAAATTTCCTTTATTCCTTTCCTCTCTTACTTTTTCATATAGTTCTTTTCTTTTTTGAACAACTTTCGGAGGAAAGTCCTCTTTAATATAATATCCAGTATTTTCTAGCTTCTTTTTAGATTTTAAAATTTCAATTTTTCGACCCAGGGTTGTCATTGATACAATAATAGGTCTTGGTTGGTCGCCTTTATTTCTAACGCGTTTAACACATTCGAATTCTAAGACTGTACAATTTATCTGCATATTTTTGGATAATAAAGTAATTATTTTGTTTATTAATTCTCTGTAGTTTTGCTCGCCTTCCTCTACGCCAAAAAATATCAAGTTTCTTTGTCTTAGTTGTTTATCTATGTAGTCCATTCGTTTCTCTTGAAGCATTGATGATTTTTCTATTTTCTCAATTTTTATGTCTAAATCTTTAATTTTTTGGTCTATTCTCTTAGTAATGTTTATTTCACTCGTTTTAATACTGTTTTTTGTTTCATTTATATCAGCTTGAATTTTTATAAGCATTGCTTTTATTTCTTCCATCTTATTACAGATTAGGCAATAACTTAAGTTGTTCAAGTACAACTGGCGCCGCCTAGTGCGTCAAATATCAATTATTTCCTTAATGTCAGTCTCCTGCGCACTTTCTCAAGCGCGAACTTTCTGGCAAGCTGTTATTTTTAGTAGTGTATCTGAAATTCGCTAGATGGCGCTGTTTTCAAATATATGTTTTGTAAATAATTTCGTAATGTTCATTAATGCACATTTGTAGATTGTATATTATTATTTTATTTCATTTCCTCCTGCTATTGTATTGATTTATATCGCATTCAACACATTTTTCGAGTGCTAATTCACAGTAATTATGTTTACAGGTAAGAATTTCTCCAAAAATATCACTGATATCACAATTGTTTTCTCTCACTATTTTGTTTTATTGCCGTGAGGGTTTCCTCGCTTATTAGTCGAAATATTTTCACTTTTATACGTTTTTAAACACTTTGTGTATTTTTAAAACTTAGAAAAACCGCGGAGCCGATCTAGCAACAAGGGCCTCAAACTACCCACAATCGATTATATGTATCCATATCGTATACGTATCCACAATCATCCATACGTAAGCTGAAAGCAAACAATGAAGGAACACTATTTTCCACCCAACAATCAAAACATTTAACTCTGGCTGGCATTTCTAAGAGATATGAAAGCGGTTTTCATCTTTTGTTGAAGTACACGTTTATATTATAAAAGGTCTTAAGATTGTGAATCGGGAAGTCGTGACACACATAATTAAACGTGATGATCGTGGGACACTGATGTGCTATCCTAACTAATGTCATAAATGCGAATGAGTTTGTTTGCTTATTTGTAACGCTTTCATTCCTAAACCACTAAACTTAGTTTGGCAATTCTTTTACCAATGGAAAGCTACATTTCCAGCTAGTAACATTCTATATATATATATATATAGCAACTTTTTACTGCATAAAACCGACATTCACGCGGGGAGGGTTCCACCGTCGAAGCTAGCTAATAATAAAGAATGTATATTCCGATGGTCTCTATTAATGGTTTTGGATCTGCCAGAATACTACTTTTCAGTAGAGGAGTTCAAATCTTGTTTTAACGATTGAAAAACAATCAAAGAACTGTGGATGTTCAAATTTTTTTACTGACTGTTTTTTATGTCATTGAAAATTCGACCATCGACTAATTTCTTTTTTTTTTTACACAACGCCATTCAGTCCCAAACTATTTTAAGCAGAGCTTGTATTATGGATACTAGACAAATGATATAAATACATAAATACTTTTTTTTTGTGAATACATACATTGTAACACCTAGACCTGTCAGGCGGTTTCCAAGGTGGATATCCTAGGCCTGAACAGGCGGCATCGCCCACCGGCTGGTCCAGCGATAGAATGTATGAGCCCAGGGCGCCTTATTAGAATATTTATTAATTAAAAAGAGATTAAAGAGAGAATAAAAAATAATAAAATTAAAAAGGAGAGAAGAAAGAAGAACAAACAACATTAAGCATATTAACATAATATATATTTATATAAAAAAAGATATAAGGTACAATTCAATATTGGTACAGTTTTTACATTATAACTAACACCTTAAAATAAATAGTGGGTAAGTATAAATTTACTAGTTAAAAAAAGAATTAAAGTTAAGTATATAATTTACAAGTCTACCTTCTTATCTCCCCACAAGCTTGAGATAGCTTGTGGTTTGATACAAGCAGTGTCGCCCCACCTGCTCGAGGTAGCTGGGGTTTGACCTTCAGCTCTTCGTCTCCCTTCAAACTCAAGATAGTCTCGGTTCGACTCCACCTTTATCATTCACATAAATAAATAATGAGAGTAGAATAGTAATAAGATAGAATAAGACATTAATAATTACATGAACTTTTTATAAGGTATGTCAGTGCAGAACAGGTAAACCGTGTGCCCCCGTGACGCACCTTCGAGCGGCACACCTGGATGGCACACCTGATGACGCACCCATGTACAGGTTACTTGGAGCGGGAACCATTAGTGGTACCCTACAAGTGGTAACCTTGAAACTGTCTCTTTGAACCCTACAAACAAATAGACCTTCTAAGCATGTTTTCAATTATCGAAAAGACATATATAAAATAGAAAAAAAAATTTAATCAGCTTACCACATATTGCGGGTTCTGGTTACACAAAGTTAAAAGAAAAGTCTACATGATTACAGACAGACACTATCAACACTTCTTCAAGACAGGAACAGAAAAGGATCTTGAAGCACAAAATATCTTATTTATACCTTCATGATAGAAGCATCCAGAAATAAAAAAGCCCCACCTAAATTTTGACATGTTCTAATCACATTCACGACTATGTTCACTCAACTCCTACTTCAAATAAAAGCATCAAGAACACCCTCTGTCGCATCATCGACGAACAAGTAATCAAATCAATACACTGGATGGATGGCAATTACAGTATTAGTGCATACTGATTCTAACAGATGGCGTGATTATGGAATCTCTATTAAATAATTTCTATTTTCTAAAAAAAAGTGTTACAACATATTATACATAGAAAACACCCATGCTCCGAACCAAATATTTGTAGATCATACAAAAATTTGGTCCGACCCGGGAATCGAACCCGAGGCCTCAAGCACAGCAGCTGCATACGCCACTACTGCGCCGAGGCAGTCGATATTCCCCTTTGTTGTAAATATTGTAGGAATTAATTATACTGCATTTGTGTTAAACTGACAATACGAACTTCTGATTTCTTAATATTAGTTTAAATTCATAATAACGAAGTGTTTTTTTAAAGTTTATTGATAGATTAGTACAAGGTTAGAATATCGAAAATGGGTTAAAACTTAGTTTTTCAGTCTTTGTTATAAATAGATGTACTTTCACGCTTCATTGTTCCATATTGCCGAGTCTCCACCGAACAAAAGTTGGCAACTTTCATGTTGACAACACGTGTTGGTGACAAAAGTTTCTGTAAAATCCTTGTGTTGGCAACAAAAATTATCAACAAATGTTGGGAACCGTGTTTCTGTTTTTGGCGGTAAACATCAAAAGAATGCACTTATTGCAGTTTTTCATTGGCTCTGTGGAGACGCTTAGTTCGAATGTTTTTCAAATTGTTGGCGACTCGGTACAGACACAATGGAATAGCTAACAATTTCGGTGGGTACGCGCCTTTAGAGTTGCAAAATATAGATTAAATTATTATTATTATTTAACCGTCTTTAAAGCGTGTTCTATTTCTTGAAAATATTTCAGCTCGATCGTTACATTTTTTTAAAAAAATTGAAGTATCCACAAACCTACTTAACATTTATTATAAAATATAAATATCTATAGAAATAAATATTGAAAGTGTCTGTTCGTAATTTCAAATTAACAGCTTTTCACTAATGCATATGAAAATAAATACGGTACTTACATGTAGAAATCAATTCTAATAATTTTATTAGTGTGTTTGTTTGCTCTGAAAAGGCTGATTTTGTCGGCACTTTCACTGGTATAGAGCATAGATCTGATGTTATAAGGAGTAACTTAGATTTCTATTATTTTAGAAAAAAACCTGTTTGCGGCGTTACGAGCAGTTGCTTTTGTAAAGGTACTACAATAACAACCGCGGGTAGCATCGCGGGGCGCAGCTAGTATATAGATACACATACGTAGAAATTTTGTATGTTTGTTCGAGCAAAACTATTACATACGTATAACACAAAGGAAATAATATCTTATGTGTTCATTGTGGCATATCAGAACCCATTTGGAATGGTATTAAAAGCAAAGTTATTGACGTTTCAACTTATATTTCTATCGCGACGTATTCTCATAAATCAAGTACAGAAAATAGAAAATCGTTTGCTTTCAAAGCCACGGTAGCTCCGTTCGACTATGAATTGTTTATTGTTTTCTAGTTGTAACTTTGTATGTTCCACTGCCTATAGAAGTTGATATGAGTGGGTTTGTATAAATCACGATGTTCTTGGTATTTGAAAAGATTTAGTAAAGATGTAGAAAACAACTGTCGTACTGTGGAAGGGTGTTTTGTAGCAAACTAAAAGTAAAAAAACTCACATCAACGTTGCCTATGAAATATAATATTGTTTAAATTCTGTTATGTGTCTAGGACGTGATATGCAGGAATTCTGACGTATTTGTTTATGTGGACATACTTGAGAGATTTTAGTTTTAAAGTTACTAGTGTTTTTTTTTGTAATTTAATAAGTAAAATGCAGATTTATCTTCTGGATGCTTCTTATAATATTGTTCATTTGTTTTATGCTTACTCAAATACATGTTCACGTTATATTATTTTTAAAGTGCCGAACATGTTAACGTTTTCACGATCGGAATTTTTATTCTACGATAAAGTTTATACATAAAATGTTACTTTTTGAAACTTTTAATAATTCGTTCTTTATTGAAATACATAGATACATAAAATTTATTTTTATTTTTATTAATTTTATTTATTACAACATCACCTTCACTATCATTACAGGTTGCCCTAATGCGATAGAGAAGCCAACTTACATTTCTAATATTATGTCTATTGCTTTACAAGTGAACAAAGAAACATATATACATTAACGAAATATAAGCTCAAAAAAAGTAACAATCTATCTTAAGCCTAAATTTAAAAAAAAAAAAATTGCAACTTTTATGTCTTGTAACAAATTAAATTTACAAGACATTTTGCTAGTACACTCAATTGACTCGAAAAAATTTCTTAATCTTTTTAAACTTCGTTAATTAGATGGATAATTCGCGTAAGGGGTGCTTTCTCAAGTAAGTTAGTCCTGGCTACTGGCACAGCCAATAGAGGCGGGCGTCGGCGCCTCCACACGTAGCGGTCAGGCACGCACAGGTTCAGGTGGCCCAGTACCCCAGGATTATGTTCTAGACCACGTAATAGTTTTATTACATACACAGCAAGCGTGTTTTCACGTCGCACTCTAAGTTTGATATATCCTACCATACCCAGCACAAACAGAGTTGGGTACATCAATGGGAAGAACGGGTATACTCCGTAGTTTTAAATATAAGTGTCTTATAAACTTATTCTGAACCCGTTCTAACATGTCACAATATTTTGCTTCATGAACCAAATGACCGCACAATGTTCCAGGTGGCAACGAACTAATGCGTCATACAATACCTTCCGAGTTGCAATATTGGTGAAACCATGAGACTGTCTTAGCACAAAACCGAGGCTTCTGTAGGCTTTCTTACATATATTCACTATATGTTCGCGAAACCTTAGATCCGGAGTGAAATGTACCCCTAAATCCCTCACCTGCGAAACTCGTTTCATGGGCGTGTCTCCTACTTTGTATTCGTACTGTATAGATGTTCGTGCGCGAGAAAACTCATCACTGAGCATTTAGACACGTTTAAATATAGTTTATTCTCATGGCTCCAATCCACCACCCGTTTTATGTCATTCTGCAAACGTTCACCCCTGACTTCTAGTAAAAACTTAAGGTCATCTGCATATAGTAAACAGGAGCCATGCCTCACGACCTCCGGTAACTTATTTACAATAATAATAAATTGGAGAGGTCCTAAGTTACAACCTTGGCTTACGCCAGACTTAGTGTAATACGGTTCAGATTCGTACCAATTATAGTCTACATACTGCTGTCAGTTTCCATGTAGCTAACGAAAAACTGTAACAGGTGTGTCGTACATCCAACTTTTGCCAGTTTCCTTAATAATATATCATTATCGACGCTGTCAAATGCCTTTTTGTAGGCAAAATATGCGACATCCACCTGTAAACCTGCATCCACTGCCGGCACCACCTTCACCATACAATTAAGTAGATTTGTGACAGTGCTACGTCCCGGCCGGCCGGAACCCGTGTTGCGCATCTGACAACTGCGCGCATACCTGTCTTTTACGTTATGAGCATCGCCCGTGAGTGTGAAAGGGATGGATGCGTACATTAGAAGCCGTTGTTTACAATTTTATGTGATGTGATGTGATGATGTGATATGTGATGTGATGAAAAATTTATCAAAACATTAAAAAAAATAGCCTTAAAGCATAACGAAAATACACCAATATGTAAGATTAAAGATAGACATAGTGAAATATGATATTCCATCCTTCTTTTGCACTTTTAGAGTGTAATTTTAAAAAAAATTTACTACGCACTTCGGATTTGCTAATTGTGTAAACACGAGCGCGGCTACCAAGCGAATGAGAGCGAAACAAGGCATATTGATGTTTTATGCCTTGGTTTGCCGGTGCCACTTTTTAAACGGCAACAGTGCATCTATGATATATTTGATCGAAGTACCTACTGAACCGATTTTAATGAACGAGGTGTCATTAAAATCGGTTCGTAATAATGGCCCGGGTGACATAGGCTATATAAAGTTTAACCAAAGATTTTAAGTAGTCGGTTATAGTTTTTTACACTTTTTCTTAGCGTAGCGTTTATACATTAAATCTCTGTTCATGTTTAAAAATCAATTTTTTTCAGGAACCAGAATGATTTTCCTGCTTTCAGAAGTACACGCAGTTGCAGCTTCTGTAGGCGATGAGCTTTTCGATGAAGCATCTTCACTAGAGCACATTGGACCCATTGTCTTTGAACAAAATCCATTATTGCAGTAAGGGTAAGGATCTGCACAAGTCTTTGTAAATCCTAAATTAAATAGTAAGCAAAGGCGACGCTCGTGGCATCCAGTACATCTGAATCCGGCCTGAAAATTAATAACAATGTTGCAATGTTCAAAACAAAATGTACTGTTGATTATATGATATGCATTGTATGTTATAAAATAAATTTATTTACCTCTTTGTAGAAAGTACAAATCCCAAAATCTTTTCCCTCTCTGGTGTCCTCTTCTTGAAAAGTGATGACAGATGAAACCTAAAACATTGTTTATATTTTTGTGTTTAGTATTACTATTGTTTTACCATGGGAGAGCCAATCTTCGGCATGAAAGGGCTGACTCGACCGGAGTGATATCACGGCCTCACAGAAAACCGGTGTGAAATATCGCTTGCGCTGTGTTTCACCAATTGAGTGAGGATACCAGAGGCCCATACCCCAATTGTTCTCCCCATCACGCTCCCTATTCCCCAAAGACCGGCAACGCACTTGTGACGCCTCTGGTGTTGCGGGATTTCATGAGCGGCGGTAATCGCTTACCATCCGGTGATTACGTCTGCTCATTTGCCATTTATTCCATAAAAAAAACTTAATTCATTATCATTCAATGATATTTTACAAGCTTTTTATTATCTTGCAATGTATGTATGTATATTATATTATGCTTGTATGTTCGGGTGGAATCTTGCAACTCAATTTTGAAGCAGATATCTTCAACCGATTTTGCTGAAATTTTGCAAGCATATGTATACTGCGACTGCCTCGTTGGTGTCGCGGTTGGCGTGTGCGACTGCTGATCATGAGGTCTCGGGTTCGATTCCCGGGACGGACCAAATGTTTGTATGATCTACAAATATTTGTTTCGGAGTTTGGGTGTTTTCTATGTACAATATGTATATATTTACAAAAAAAAAGTATATATGTATTTGTATCAGTTCTCTAGTACCCATAACACAAGCTCTGCTTAGCTTGGGACTAGATGGCGTTGTGTGTTAGATGTCCAAAATATTTATTATTTATTATTATTATTCTCTTTATTAAACTTATTATACAACATATTATTTACATTTTTAAATATACATATAAAAACAAATACATTTAAAAATATAAAAAATAGTAGACCACCGACTTCGGGTACAGGGACCAAGAAACCGGTGGTTAGGGCTCCAGAGACAGGAACCTCCTCACAATTCGAGCCGTGTCAAGGAGGACTGCCTTCTGCATCAGACCCTTAATCCAGCTCCCTAACGTGAGCCTCCTAAGATGTTGGTCAAGGCTCTTGGCTATCAATCCGTGAGCAGATACGACTATCGGAACAATGATCACCGAATCCACATTCCACATATCGACAATCTCGTGAGATAAATCCAAATATTTCATTTGTTTTTCTTTTTCGACTTTCACGAGATTCTCGTCATGAGGAACGGCAATATCGACAATCATTGCGCGGCGCTCTAATCGATCTATCACCACAATATCAGGCTTATTGGCAACAATAGTCCTGTCTGTGATAACAGATCGATCCCAATATAATGTAGCACGACCATTCTCGAGAACTGGGTCGGGCACATACCTGTAATATGGCACCTCTGAACTCACAAGTTTGTATTTCAGGGCAAGTTGCTGATGTACGATCCTGGCTACTTGGTTGTGCCTGTGTAAATATTCGCCGTTAGCAAGCCGAGAACAACCAGAAATAATATGCCTAATAGATTCTCCAGGACGGTGACATGCCCGACAGATGTCGACCGTACCATCCTTCAGGATATACTTCCGATAGTTATTCGTCATGATAACTTCATCCATAATCGCACAGACAAAACCTTCGGTTTCTCCGAAGAGATCACCATACCGTAGCCAGGACGTAGATGCTTTAAAATCTATATCAGGCCCATTTAGGGCCCGATAAAATCGACCATGAAGTTCTTTGCCCTTCCATACCTCTTTGCGATCATCAGTACCAAGTACTACAGGTTTGCGCCAATTCTCTTTAGCCAAAGCGAGCGGAGTCAGTCCGGTATCCATTGCAACTACATTGCGATGCACGCCCACATCAGTTTGGAGAAAATATTCTCTAAGATTGTATATCTCGCGATTGTGTAGGGTCTTGATATTTAATAGACCACGACCCCCAAACTTTCGCGGGATATACAACCTCATTATACAGCGTGACAATACAATATTATAATGACATGGAGCTGATCTGATGCTGGAGCTGGAAGGTAGCCATAGGAACTCTTTAAAGAAACGTCGCAACATCATCGAGTTTGGACTCGTTTGATTTGTCTCGAGGCATTCCAGTAAAAGCTTGTTTTTAAAAATCTTTTTAATTTAATTTATCTATATCATAACTAGTATAGCTGACCCGGCGAATTTCATATCGCCTTATTTATTTTTGTGAATATTTTCCAAATTTACGAAAAAATCACCGTGTCAACTTCCCGCAGCGAACTAAGCGGACTAAGAGATTAAAACACCTTTTTTTTTTTTAATTTTCTTCTATACAAACCTTGTCCTAACAATAACGAACACATTATTTATTTCTATCGTATTTAGTGCAGTCCATCGGAAGTTATGCGCGTACATACATTTTGGCTATTCATTTTTAGGGTTCCGTGCCAAAGGCAAAAATCGGAACCCTTATAGATCTGTCTGTCTATCCGTCTGTCTGTGTCCCCCCCCCCCTGTAACTTCTAAAATAAGAGAATGATAAACTAAAAAAAAAATATGTGATGTACATTACCATGCAAACTTCCACCGAAAATGGGTTTGAACGAGATCTAGTAAGTAGTTTTTTTAATACGTCATAAAGCGTAAACCGCAATTTATCTATCAAAGTTACAACGAACTACAAGAACTTTTATATTAAATTCAAAAAATTCAAAATTCAAAATCATTTATTCATCCAAGACACCAAGAGACACTCATGAACGTCAAATTGAAGCAGTAGATAAAAATCATAGAACGACACAAACAGACGCCACATCATGTGCTGTATTGTCGAGGTAAATTAGGCGAAAACACCAAAAATCTACTGCCTGCCTGTGTCAATTCATAACTTCCAGTTTCCAAAATGCGTAGAGCCTCATGAGAAGAATACTAGCAAAGAAACTCATGGCTACTCTTTTTCAAAGTCTGATTTTCGGGTACAATAGTGTTAGTAACGCAGAAACAAAAAAAAAAACACTAAGTAATAACGTTGAAGTTTTGAGTCTATTAAACATAGAAATCATTCAAGGTGCACATCTACTTACATTCAGTTGCAAAATCTACTGTTAAAAATTCAATTCAATTGTTAAATTCGTGACTGGATTAATAGCCTACAGTTGCAGTTGAACGAACCGAAATAATAGTATTGTCTAAAGCATCGCTGACTAGGCCGACCAGTCACCCCAAGCAGCACCCGTTCACGAGTATGACGCATGGACCAGCCATCATCTCCTTCGCCATATCAGAGGGAAAAAAACGACCCGTCCCACGACGACACCCCTCAAGCAATGACATTTTAGTGAGCATGACAAACCATAGTCGAGATACTGATAAAAATCACTACTAATTAAATTACCATAATAATCGTCACGCATTACTTTCAACTAACACTGGTTTATTAATATTTAGCTTTATAAAGATATAGAAGATAAGACTAAGAAGTGTGTGTGTCTATCTAAATTCTAATGACACCTTAAGCCCATGACTGTTTGTCGTTTAGATAATCGTTGATATCGTTTAGAGAATCGTATAAGTAGGCTTTCCTACTAAGGTGATTTTTACAGTTAGCTTGAATTTATTTACAGGAAGGTCGATCACATGCATAGGAATTTTATTATAAAAACGTATACCAAGACCTTTGCACGAGTTGTATACCTTGTGTAAGCGATGATAGGTACCAACGAGTTTAGATTTGTTTCTAGTATTAATATTATGTACATCTCTGTTTTTCTTATAGTCATTAATGTTGTGTCTAACAAACATAATATTTGCAAATATATACTGTGATGAAACAGTTAAATTACCTATATCTTTAAACAACTCTCGAAGAGAGACTCTAGCACCTAAATTGTACATTCAGCGGATGGCTCGCTTTTGTAGAATAAAAATGGTTTCAATATCAGCCGCCTTGCCCCAAAGTAGTATACCATAGGACATGACGCTGTGAAAGTAGCTAAAATAAACTAACCTAGCTGTGTCCGTATCAGTGAGCTGACGTACCTTCCATACTGCATAAGCTGCCCAACTAAGTCTACATGCAAGGCTATATATCTGGGCTCCCTATTGAAGTTTACTGTCTAATGTAATTCCTAAGAATACTGTTGAGTCTACATACTTATGATTTCATTATTTATAGTTAGATAAGTGCCTAGTTGTTTTACATTTGGCATAGTAAATCTCACACACTTTGCTTTATTTGATGAGATTATTCGTTGAAAACCAATTCAATACATCATTAAGTGCCCTATTCACATCGTCAAAAACTGTTTTGTTACGATCGACTTTAAAAATAAGTGACGTATCATCAGCAAATGGAACTATATCACAGAGATCTTTTAAATAATATGGTAAGTCATTTATAAATATGAGAAAAAGTAGAGGACCCAGTATAGAGCCCTACGGATCGCCCACAGTAACAGGTAATCCAGATGACCTCTCACCATTGATATCTACATGTTGAATTCTATCTTTCAAATAGGAAACGATTAGTTTCAAAGCAATACCATAATGTCTAAGTTTAAGAAAAGCGTGTTATGTTCTATACAGTCAAAAGCTTTTGAGAGATCGCAAAATACACCTATCGCATCTTGCGAATTCTCCGATGCATTAAATATATGTCTCAAAAAAGTTGCACCCGCATCAATTGTTGAAAGACCCCTTGTAAAGCCATATTGTTCTTTGTGAAATAAATTATTTAGATTCAAATGGCATTCTAGTTGTTGCAAAATAACTTTTTCAAAAATTTTACTAATAGCCGGTAAGATTGAGATTGGCCTAAAGTTACCTGGTTTAGTTGTACAACCCTTCTTGAATAAAGGTATTACTTTGCTATACTTCATATTCAGTATTACTATATTTCATCAGGTTAGGAAAAACACCAGAACCAACACATCGATTGAATGTTATAGCTAGAAATGGTGATTCTATTGGAAGCATATATAACGGAATATATTCAGCCCCCATAGTTTCAGTGGAAAATTTAATATATTAAAAGTATTTAAAAAAACTTATATATATTTCGTTGTAGTTCATAGCAAAGAACCTTTGAATGCAAAAACAACATGTCGGCAGAATAGAATAATTACTTCTCCGTTAAAGTTATGGACAGTACATAACAGTAAACTATATAGTATTAATCAAAAGATAATCATCATTTTTTATTATAAATAGTATATATGTAATAATCTTACCAGAAGAGCGAATAAGATCATAAAAATCTGAACGTTTGCCATTTTGAAAGTTTTAATTGTGACGTGTAAACGTGACAAAGAAGTTATTTGAACTACGAGTATTTTTTAGCGATCTAGTTGAGTCCTATACTAATACACATTAATGTAATTACTACCTAATAAAAAAATTAACGGTGAATTACTTTACTATCACCACCTGTATAACTCTATCAAGTTATAGAGTTGGTGAATGGATGTTTAATAATATCGATTTAATTAATGTTATCGATATCTTCATTTTTGTGTTGTTTTTTTTTTTAACTAGCACTAGGAATATTCCTGTGTCGCAGGGGACTTTACAAACATACATGTACATAAATAACACCCACACTCGGAACAACAATTGGTGGATCACACGAAGTGTTGTTCTATGTGAGATTTGAGCCAACAACACAAATAGAAAGTGGCGAAGTGACCACCTAAACCGGCAGACGTGTTAGTGTAGTTTTAGTAGTGGAAACTATTTTATCTTATAGGAAGGAAAGGTTTCATAAGAACCATTTTAAAAAAGTGTTTTTTTTTTTTTTTAAACAAGCTTTTATTGAGTGGTGTCAAGGTACACCCGGATGGAACGAAGTTTATATACATATACTGCCTCTGTGGCGCAGTGGTAGCGTATGCGACTGCTGTGCTTGAGGTCTCGGGTTCTATTCCCGGGTCGGATCAAATGTTTGTATGATCTGCAAATATTTGTTTCGGAGTTTGGGTGTTTTCTATGTATAATATGTATGTATTTACAAAAAAAAATGGTTGTCTGTAAAGTCTGTTTACGGACTATAGTTTAACGTGACAACGTCATAACGAAACATTGATGAAATGCTGATGAGATGAAATGATGAGAGCTTGCACTTAAAGCCTTAAATGGAACGCCTCAGAGCGAGTTAACGCCGCATAAATGATGAGAGATAAGTGCGGCGCAAGCGCCGCATTTATCTTCACTTGCACTTCAAGCCTTAAATGGAACGCCTAAGAGCGAGAGAAGTGGATCAAATTTAACTTGCAAGATTTGATTACAGACAAATATCGGGACAGGTAAAACTAAATAATCTGTCGGACTGCCAGTTTTGATTCCGACAGGGGCGTTCAACAGTGGACTCTATAAGATGTGTTCGTTCCCTGTCGTACGATCCATGGTCCTCTATGGGGCGCCCGTCTATTCTAAAGACTTAAGGCTCAACTCAGGAGTCTGCGGAATCTTAATAGCTTGTGATCGAAATACGATCATTAAGGACGATTATTCTGTGGATATAAGAGTATTTAGAATTTGGTCTCTTTTAGTCTTATGGCTTATTTTCAAATTGTTCGAACTAAACACGTAATAATACTAGTAAGTAACAACTCCATTTCTTAGTCAATTATAACTAATTTAGTAGTATCGCAAAATAAATGGTATTTAAAACTATTTTAATAGGGCCATAAAATTTTACAGTCGTTTTTGTTTCGTGCCATATTTTTATACCTGAAAGGAGTTTTAAACAGTCTATGTGATGATGTAATGTAATTTTTCGGCCACCGGCCGACCGTTTTCGGCCATGGCGACCACTTCGACCCCTCATAGGGCTTGGCGCTGATGCGCCCTGAGATGGCTTATATAGCCGATTTTCGCAGCAAACTCCCTCGCACAAAGTGGGCAAGTGAGCTTACCGCTCTCATAATTATAGTGAATGGCGGTGAGTGGACGAGCTTTAAGCTCATCGCGCTTGGCGTCGAGGTCAGTTAAACGCTGTTCCTCAAATTCGCGTTTCGCTTCTTCACAATCTCGCGCCATTCCGGTCACTGTGCTGCCAATCTCTCCCAGCGAGAGGGCTCTATGTTGCATCCCTTTAGTACATCTTTATATCATCTCCTCAGATATAAAGATGTACAGCCTGTATACAATATTAATGAACTTTGTGCTCACTCAATCAGGACAGACAACAGTCCTTTTTTACTTGTATTGAAAATAGGAATTACAGTCTCATATTCAATACCCAGCGACGTGAATGCGGCTTTATTGCCTTATAGGAACGTCATCACGTTGGTTGTTGAACGCAAAACAATAAACAATTTCAACGCGTTTCACTAATGCATATGAAAGTAAATAGGTACTTACATGAAGAAATTAATTCTAATAAATTTATCAGTCTGTTGGTTTGTTCCGTCTCTCTGAAAAAGCTGGACCGATTTTGACGGTACTTTCAGTGGTATAGAGCTGTTGTAATTAGGAGTGACGTAGGCTTCTATTATTTTATAAAAAAACCTGTTAGCGGCGTTACGCTGTTGTAAAGGTACTACAATAATAAGCGCGGGTAACATCGCGGGGCGCAGATAGTATATAGATATAAATACGTAGAAGTTTTGTATGTTTGTTCGAGCCAAACTATTAGGTACATACGTATAACACAAAGGAAATAATATCTTATATGTTCATTGTGGCATATCAGAACCCATTTGGAATGGTATTAAAAGCAAAGTTATTGACGTTTCAACTTATATTTCTATCTCAACGTATTCTCATAAATCAAGTACAGAAAATAGAAAATCGTTTGCTTTCAAAGCCACGGTAGCTCCGTTCGACTATGAATTTTCTAGTTGTAACTTTGTATGTTCCTGCCTATAGAAGTTGATATGAGTGGGTTTCTATAAATCACGATGTTATTGGTATTTGAAAAGATTTACTTGAAAACAACTGTCATACTGTAGAAGGGTGTTTTGTGGCAAATGATTAGTAAAAAAAAATATATAAAAAAGTACGACTGCTTAAAAGTAATGAACTGAAAAGAGAAAAAAAATATTACAATTTACATATGTATGTTTTTTAATTTTTTATTTATAGAATAGGCGTGCAAACGAGCAGACGTATCACCTGATAGTAAACGGTAAACGGTAGTTGCTGGCCTTTGGAGGATGGGGATGGGGATGAGAAGGGGTATGGGGAGTGGTTGGGGTATGGGCCTCCGGTATCCTCACTCACTCGGTGAAACACAACGCAAGCGCTATTTCACATCGGTTTTCTGTGAGGCCGTGGTATCACTCCGGCCGAGCCAGCCCATTCATGCCGAAGCGTGGCTCTCTCACGGTCTAAACTTCACTGATTTTAATGAAATTTGACATGGAGATACTTTGATTCTTGAGGAAGTACATCCTCCTACTCTTCCTTGCATCGTTCTCCTCTTTACTGAGGGTCGTGATACACTAGTTGTAGGATGATCTTCTTACAGATAGTTGCTCGCCATTTGTTCCTCTCCTTGGGCGAATGAAGAGCAGCGTGGCCGAGGAAGAACATAGACCTTACCGCGATAACCGACATACAAACGGGCGAAGACGCGGGCAAAAGTTAGTACAATATAATTTAATCTCACTGCAATTTTAAGTCGTCCTTGAATTTACTGAGATTTTTAAAGATTGACGATTTTTAATATTGGTAAAAATTTTCATAATGCGTTTTCCTCTTAGGCTGAGATTTATAAAGCGTGCTTAGACTTTGCTTACGCTATACTTATTTAAGTTCCTGCTCAGTGTAATCTTAGCATTCAAATTTATAGTCCTTTGTATTTACTGAGTGTATGCTAAGCAAGAGCTCAGGAAAAAATGTTTAACGTTACAATTTGCATAGGATATTTATTTAAATTATATAGGTATTTCAAACACATATTATTTTAGCTGTATTAAAGCTAATATAATAGCTGTATTAAACTAAAATATTAGTAATCTTATAATCTTTATTATATAATTGTATATCAATCAATATAAACCGTTATTTTTTATTGATTTTAAGTGAAAAGGTCCAAAATAACACATGTACAATTGAAATAGAATGTATCTTTGACTTGTCAGTAAAAAAAAAAAACCGGAATGTCACCGTGGGAGAGCAACGCTTCGGCATGAATGGGCCGGCTCGACCGGAGTGATACCACGGCCTCACAGAAAACCGGTGTGAAATAGTGCTTGCGCTGTGTTTGACCGAGTGAGTGAGGATACCGGAGGCCCATCCCCCAACCCCTTCCCCTCGCTCCCCCAAAGGCCGGCAACGCACTTGTGACACCTCTGGTGTTGCAGGTGTCCATGGGCGGCGGTAATCGCTTACCATCAGGCGATACGTCTGCACGTAAGCCATGCTTATTCCATAAAAAAATGACAACAATATTTTAGATTGTCTCAATTTCAATTACATATAATTATCAATTTCTAGAAAGAACTTTTTACTTTGACCCTGGCATGCCCTTACGGACTTCTGTTATAACGTTTTCAAACTAGATTACCGTTTGTTAACTGCTCAATCGAACCATCTTTACGAGCGCGTAAGTATTCGCTAAGTCAAGGATTTCGGTGACTTAGACTATGCTAAGCATTTGCTCAGCTTGAGCTAAGCATAATGACAATAAATTTCAATGCACACTTAACTCGTGAGGTAAGTCTAAGCAAAGCCTAAGCACGCTTTATAAATTTCAGCCTTAGAATACATTTAGAGGTTTATCAACTTGATATCACACTTATATATGTGTTATTACTTAGTTAACCGCTTTATTTCATTCCAAAATATCATTAATGTAGTGTGTGTCTATTTTCAGTCACTTCACTTAGTAACGCATTCATTCATTCACACACTTATTGTACTATCTGTGAATGAATGAGAAGGAAGCATTATGCCATCTCTAGAGCACGTGTGGTCGTGACACAGTTCAGCCAACTGTGAGCGACGGAGGCGATCGGGCATGTTATATAGGAAACTGGGTGACTCTTTTTAATAAAATATATTATTAAATTTAGCTGAAGGTCTTTTAATTATGAACGGATTTTACAGTATGTGAATTCTAAAGAGCAAGTGACCTTAGCCGAGGTTGTAGCAAGAGTGATCATCTAATACACGGAGGCAACCGTCTGCTGGCAATATGCTGACGATGCATAACGTCAGGGCTGTCCCATACAATATATTGTAGGGCTGCCCCATACATAGTAGGGATGTAACAGTACGTCTCAGAGCCGACAATATACCACATCAAAAGTGTCTAGGGATCAAGCATTTTTATGCGGATTTCTTGAGATTGAGATGTGGCTTTGTAATACATTTATGATTTTATAAATTTATATGGATCCTTTTTGGTGCATTTCATAATTTGAATCAGGAACTGTCAATCAAATTCGAGTAAAAGATGAAAATCAGCTGTCAATATTTTCCCTATAAAAACATACAACGCATTGAAGACATTATTAGTGCTACTGTTTCCCTACTACTGATTAAAACCAACGTTATTATGGAGCGGCGACGTCATTTAAGCAGGGAAGAAATGCTCAGAGCCGTGGGAATGATAGAAGCTGGTTCCCGGCAACGTACTGTGGCTTTAGCTCTGAATACAAGTCAGAGTGTTATCAGTCGACTTTGGACACGTTACCGAAGCACTGGTACCGTGGCTGAGCGCCATGGAGGACGGTATCGCTGCACCACACGGAGACAAGACCGATACATTCAAATCTTAACTCGAAGAGCTCCAACAATAACCGCCATGATGTTAGCCGTGAGGCTTCATCACTCTTCAGGGAACTTAATTAGCGACCAAACAGTCAGAAACCGCTTGCATGAAGTGAACCTTCATTCCCGAAGACCGCTACGGGTACCACCTATAGCAATGCACAATCGTAGGATTCGATATCAATGGGCTCTTGAACACAGAAACTGGGCAGAAGAACAATGGCGTTTCGTGTGCTTTTCTGATGAGTCTCGTTTTGGTATGAGACCGGATACAAGACGTATACGACACTGGAGAACCCCTGGACGCCAACAGCGATTAAAATCCTGCCAGGAAGTCCATCCTTATAGTGGTGGAACCATCATGGTATGGGCGGGTATTTGGATCGGCGGAAGAACTGAGTTGATTTGGATCAGAGGCAACCTCAACGCTCAAATTTATGCTGAGACGATTGTATCAGACGTCATCGTTCCTCTACAAGTGCAAATCGGTCCCTTATTTCAGTTAATGCATGATAATGCACGACCGCACACCGCAAGAGTTGTAAGACAGACTCTCGCCGCAGCTAACATCAATGTCCTGCCCTGGCCTGCTCAGTCGCCAGACTTGAACCCGATTGAGCATGCATGGTATATGCTACAGAGAAGAGCTCTGCCGAATATGGAGGGTATCCAGTCGCAAGAAGACCTTTTTTTGTTGTTGCAACGAACATGGGCGGCCATTCCACAGCGTGATTTGGATGAACTCATTTTGAGTATGCCAAACCGATGTTCTTGTGTTGTTAGTGTTCCCGGTAGAAACACTGATTATTAATTGTTTAAGTTACCTAATAAAATTTTAAAGAAAACTGTTATTTCAGTCTTTTTTTCGAACTTTAATGTTAGTGGTTCAAATGTCAAAAATCCCTTTATTAGGAAAATGGCAAATTTCTTTATTAATGCAAAGGTGAATTGGTTTATCGTTACTGTGACAAACGAAAACACTTTATTTGATGAATCCTTAAAGAAAATTTTAATTAATATCAATCAGGAGAAAAGTTATTGCAAAAATATATGTTGATCCCTAGACACTTTTATTTATTTATTTTACTGGTGTTGCAGGTGTCCATGGGCGGCGGTAATCGCTTACCATCAGGCGATACGTCTGCACGTAAGCCATGCTTATTCCATAAAAAAATGACAACAATATTTTAGATTGTCTCAATTTCAATTACATATAATTATCAATTTCTAGAAAGAACTTTTTACTTTGACCCTGGCATGCCCTTACGGACTTCTGTTATAACGTTTTCAAACTAGATTACCGTTTGTTAACTGCTCAATCGAACCATCTTTACGAGCGCGTAAGTATTCGCTAAGTCAAGGATTTCGGTGACTTAGACTATGCTAAGCATTTGCTCAGCTTGAGCTAAGCATAATGACAATAAATTTCAATGCACACTTAACTCGTGAGGTAAGTCTAAGCAAAGCCTAAGCACGCTTTATAAATTTCAGCCTTAGAATACATTTAGAGGTTTATCAACTTGATATCACACTTATATATGTGTTATTACTTAGTTAACCGCTTTATTTCATTCCAAAATATCATTAATGTAGTGTGTGTCTATTTTCAGTCACTTCACTTAGTAACGCATTCATTCATTCACACACTTATTGTACTATCTGTGAATGAATGAGAAGGAAGCATTATGCCATCTCTAGAGCACGTGTGGTCGTGACACAGTTCAGCCAACTGTGAGCGACGGAGGCGATCGGGCATGTTATATAGGAAACTGGGTGACTCTTTTTAATAAAATATATTATTAAATTTAGCTGAAGGTCTTTTAATTATGAACGGATTTTACAGTATGTGAATTCTAAAGAGCAAGTGACCTTAGCCGAGGTTGTAGCAAGAGTGATCATCTAATACACGGAGGCAACCGTCTGCTGGCAATATGCTGACGATGCATAACGTCAGGGCTGTCCCATACAATATATTGTAGGGCTGCCCCATACATAGTAGGGATGTAACAGTACGTCTCAGAGCCGACAATATACCACATCAAAAGTGTCTAGGGATCAAGCATTTTTATGCGGATTTCTTGAGATTGAGATGTGGCTTTGTAATACATTTATGATTTTATAAATTTATATGGATCCTTTTTGGTGCATTTCATAATTTGAATCAGGAACTGTCAATCAAATTCGAGTAAAAGATGAAAATCAGCTGTCAATATTTTCCCTATAAAAACATACAACGCATTGAAGACATTATTAGTGCTACTGTTTCCCTACTACTGATTAAAACCAACGTTATTATGGAGCGGCGACGTCATTTAAGCAGGGAAGAAATGCTCAGAGCCGTGGGAATGATAGAAGCTGGTTCCCGGCAACGTACTGTGGCTTTAGCTCTGAATACAAGTCAGAGTGTTATCAGTCGACTTTGGACACGTTACCGAAGCACTGGTACCGTGGCTGAGCGCCATGGAGGACGGTATCGCTGCACCACACGGAGACAAGACCGATACATTCAAATCTTAACTCGAAGAGCTCCAACAATAACCGCCATGATGTTAGCCGTGAGGCTTCATCACTCTTCAGGGAACTTAATTAGCGACCAAACAGTCAGAAACCGCTTGCATGAAGTGAACCTTCATTCCCGAAGACCGCTACGGGTACCACCTATAGCAATGCACAATCGTAGGATTCGATATCAATGGGCTCTTGAACACAGAAACTGGGCAGAAGAACAATGGCGTTTCGTGTGCTTTTCTGATGAGTCTCGTTTTGGTATGAGACCGGATACAAGACGTATACGACACTGGAGAACCCCTGGACGCCAACAGCGATTAAAATCCTGCCAGGAAGTCCATCCTTATAGTGGTGGAACCATCATGGTATGGGCGGGTATTTGGATCGGCGGAAGAACTGAGTTGATTTGGATCAGAGGCAACCTCAACGCTCAAATTTATGCTGAGACGATTGTATCAGACGTCATCGTTCCTCTACAAGTGCAAATCGGTCCCTTATTTCAGTTAATGCATGATAATGCACGACCGCACACCGCAAGAGTTGTAAGACAGACTCTCGCCGCAGCTAACATCAATGTCCTGCCCTGGCCTGCTCAGTCGCCAGACTTGAACCCGATTGAGCATGCATGGTATATGCTACAGAGAAGAGCTCTGCCGAATATGGAGGGTATCCAGTCGCAAGAAGACCTTTTTTTGTTGTTGCAACGAACATGGGCGGCCATTCCACAGCGTGATTTGGATGAACTCATTTTGAGTATGCCAAACCGATGTTCTTGTGTTGTTAGTGTTCCCGGTAGAAACACGGATTATTAATTGTTTAAGTTACCTAATAAAATTTTAAAGAAAACTGTTATTTCAGTCTTTTTTTCGAACTTTAATGTTAGTGGTTCAAATGTCAAAAATCCCTTTATTAGGAAAATGGCAAATTTCTTTATTAATGCAAAGGTGAATTGGTTTATCGTTACTGTGACAAACGAAAACACTTTATTTGATGAATCCTTAAAGAAAATTTTAATTAATATCAATCAGGAGAAAAGTTATTGCAAAAATATATGTTGATCCCTAGACACTTTTGATGTGTGTATATGGATATATACTACAAGAAATATCGGTTTACGGTTTACAGACTACCCCGTTCTTATAACACAAGTGAAATTAAATTACTTGACGAAACACAAGAACCATCTTGTGTTGCATGACATGCATGTATAATTATATGTATGAAGATGGCGATGGAGATGGGATTGGGCCATGTAGGTGAGACAATTATTGTTACTTTGTTTAGTATCAATATTTGTTTTATTAATACAATTTTTTACCCGACTACGGAGAAACCAAAAGGAAGGGTAGTAGTTTCGGCAATCTATGTATGTATGTTTGTACGTTGTGCTGTACTGCTATGCTGGTTATGCGCCTAAACTACGACCAATTTTATTAAGTGATATATCAATAGATTCGTAATAATCACTCGGATGACATAGACAGGCTATATAAATTTTATCAAAAGATTTTACGTAGTCGGGTTAAACTTTTTTAAACTCTTTTTTGTTCGTCTATTAATCAGAAAAAATATATATAAAAAGAAACGTAATATTTAATAGATTTCATTCCTAAGTTTGAGTTCATGAATTCAGAAAATATATATTTCTATTAGCTTTGGCGCGCGGTTCTGCCCGCGTGTTTATCGGTTATCGGTAGTAGCCTATGTCCTTTCTCAAAAATCAAAGTATCTCCATGCCGAGTTTCATCGAAAGCGGTGCAGCGGTTTGGCCGTGAAAGCAGGATAGACAGACAGACATAGTTACTTTCGCATCTATACTTCTATACTAATGTTAGATTTCGAACGTCATTATAATGGCAACATTTTTAATTGTCATGTTTTTTGTTTGACGTTTGAGGTTAAAATATAGAACTTACTAGAGGCTTTGTGTCAACGGTCGACTATTGTCGTTTTGGGTGCCGTTGATGGAAATTTAGCTGATTGTCCATACAGTCTCGGTGTTTTCGTTGTTTACCGTTATGATTGGTCTGGTGTGGACACGCGAGATTAGTAGTCGCGTAAATTAGGCGCGATCCGCGACAGTTAAAACGGGTGTATTATAATTAGAATACTTGGGAGCCTGTACAGCCACTAGGAGTGATGAATGTGTGACGACGCAGAGAGACTACCAAGGGGCCCCTTGGAACGCCGATATCAAGGAATTCACACATCTCCAGTAAGTGCTTGATATTACATTAGCATAGAATAAGAACAGGGTGAAGCGCTCTGAAGTTGAATTCTTTTGCCAGTGTACTAGCTTAGCGATTGAATGCCTATACTATGGGCCCTATAGACATTACAAATTTCACCCGGTGAACGCTACATTGGCGAAAGGATTGAACAACCAATATTATAACCGTGAAAGTTTGGCAACCACTAGTTTATAATATAAGTAAGGATTTCAATTGCATTAAAACCTTTTCTTTCTTAACATAGTCAGGTAGCATCATCGACCGGTCACATGCGTCGAACGGTTCGATAACCGGTTTCCTAGTGATAAATAGTTGCGAATTGTAGGTACTATTGTGAAAACATTGTTTTTGGTTTTGAGATGTTGCAGGTGAATGTATGTTAATAGATTGCTCAAAAGTGATTCAACGTCCAGACAAACCCGTCAAGGTTTTGTGATGTTTTGCAGTAAAAAAAAAAAATAAAAAAAATATGTGTATCCTTCAAACCAACAAATATAAATGGGTACAAGATTTTCGCAACTCTTCAGTCTGATTTTATGTTCTAGTTAGATATTTTTGCCACTTTGTACATAACTAAAGGTATATTAAATGATCCCTTACATATAAATAGTATTCATCTCTTATAATTTTCTATTGGGAGCTGTAACACAATGTCGGTGTTATTACAACGAAGTTCGACTATCCGCCGGAACCAGACGAATTAGATTAGGTTTGAAAGGTACAGAGAGTAAAGAAGAGTTTTTTTTTAGAGACAACTCCCGCACTATGAATAAATCCCGTGTCACGGGGGACTTTACAAACATACATGAAACGGACACAAAGAACACCCAGACTCAGAACAATAATTTGTGGATCACACAAAGTGTTGTCCTACCTGGGATTTGAACCCACGACACTTGGCGAAGTAGGAAACGGCGTGGTGACTGTTATACCACTAGGCCAAAGGTGCAGTCGAGTAAGTTTTATCTCTGTATTTGGAAATATTTCCTAACCGTTGAATTTTCCATTTAATAGCGTGTTTTAGAAATATGTAAAAGGATACTGTTGCAAAGGTACAACAACAATCGCGAGTAACACTGCGTGTGGCGTGGTAACGGGCACACTTTGTTTTGTTACTATGGTCTTCATTGGGTGCAATCATCACCGCAGGGACGAAACAAAGTATGCAGATATTATAAGTGTAGAATATAGGAGTATCGTACATTAGAAATAATCCACGCGCCCAACTGCGGGTATTCACACCTTGCGCAACACGAAGGCGTCGCTAAGCACACACCAGTCTCCCGTAACCACGGTATACTCGGTATCCGAGGATATCCTGGTGTGGGATGATAGTCCGCCGGACAGTATCTCGCCACTCGTTCCTCACCTTGGCCGAATGCAGAGCATCGTGTTGATTGGCGTCCAAGGCCACTCGGATCTGGTCAGTCCACCTGATTGAACTACTTTCTCATGGTCTTTTGCCGTCAAATTTTCCGGTGACCATGAGTTGCTCGAGGTTGTTCCCTTCTTTTTTGGCGATGTGACCAAAGAATTCAAGAATCCTTCGTAAGCATACAGAAGAGAGTCGGGTCTTTATATTCAATTCGTGGAAAATAGACACATTAGTTCGGAAGGCCGTCCATGGGATCTGCAGCATTCACCTTCTCGGTATAACTCGTTCGAAATGACTGGAAATAGAAGATATCGTAACCTTTAAAATAATTTTATAGTGAATAAGTCCCGCTGTAGAACTAAAACTATGTAAATTACTTCATTTTTAGTTTTGGCAAGGTAAGGTAAGAATTGGAAACACTTGTAAGATTCCAAAAGTTGAACTAAGGAGGTCTAAAGTTAGTGTTATTTTTTTTATTATTTTAGCTTTAAAGAGATGAGCAATATTCGAATATTGTTTTATGTCAAAAATTATTATTTGATTTTGTCATTTCAATAAACATTAATGCATCTCAAAGGATTCTAAATTACATTTTTAATTAATGGCGCAAATACGTTTTACTTCGCAGTTATTTATTTATTCATTTCACAATATATTTACAGATTATTAGAAAGTACTTTTAAGTCAGTGCTACAGTGGTCGTGTCTGTAGTTGAGACAGTCGTAGAACTCGTAGAGTTCGTAGACATGTTTGTGTCTGCGCATAACGATCCCTTTTGCATTCAACAGAATCCATTTCTATAGTAGGTACGGAAAAAACCATTAATGGGTGACAAGCGACAGCTTCATGACATCTAAACAGAGCTTCTACTAAGGGTTCTAGACAATTAGTTTTCTAGTATATATGTATCTATATCAGTATAGATACATATTTATAATCAGAGATGTAACTTACCTAAGATACATATTTCTGAAATACAGATACAAGATACGTATCTTCATCTTGTAACTATAAAACTTTTTTAAGTTAATTTTTATCTTCTATTTAAATACCTTTTGTTTGGTATCTTAGCATTTGGAGATACTATGTTTGGTAAAATACTTTTAAGTAATAGATAACTGATTCTATTGTCTATTGTGACATCTTAGGTGATATTAATTTTAATATTTATGTTGTCGTAGATAAAACTGAACGCGCTATTGAATCTATAGTCTTTTAGGGCTGAATTGATAGGTGACACCACAGATATTGATCAAGATATATTGGTGACGAAAGTACTTTGCCATATAAATCCTGCGTGGCAACAAATCACAAAGCCGCGCCCCCTAAACGCACCCGATTGGTCAATGCGCGAGCGTCGACTAGTGAAGTGTCACACTTTCATGTCTATTTATCGAAAAATGGAATCATTGGAAAACTGAAATGCAACTTAATATTTAAGATAAAATTTCACAATTAAGTATATAAAGTAAGTTCGAAAACTAAAAACCATCTACTTAAAAAGATTATTTATAAAACATAATAAACTTTTAGAACAGCATTTATTTCCAAACTTATAATATTTATCGGTTAAAATAACATAAACGTAATTTAGATAGTAATATAATGAATAGAAATCTACGGGATTGCTACCATGTACCTTTTTGTTTGTGAGTATCCGATATTTCGGCGCTGTTGCAAGCGCCATGATCACGGAGTAACTGAAGATCTTGCGGGTGGGATGTTATTGGCAGACATATCGGTCTACCCTCTTTCGCAGTCTTTTACTACGATCGCCCCCGGTACCACTGTTCACTAACTCACTATTCACTCGTAATTGTTCTCGACACACAACACTAACAGTATCTGTATCATAATTACTAAACACAAAAATTTCAATGGTGAGGATGGGTTCAAATTGTCAAATGTCTGGAATCCCGTTATTCGAATGTGCAAAAACCGGCGTAATCAACAAAACATAGTTTCGCGACCAGATACTGTTAGTGTTGTGTGTCGAGATGATGGCATGCTGGAACATATATTTTTCAGCCACTTTATCTATAACTGACAGTATTGTTATTGGTCTATAGCTGTCGTAATCATTGTGTGCTCCTTTTTTGTAAATTGGTCTCACAATGCCCGTTTTAAGTTCTTGTGGATATTTTGCTACCTTAATACTTGTGTTTATTAGTTTAATTATGACATTGGCAATCTTATCGCTTAACATTTTCACATCAATGCAACGAATTCCATCGTTACCAGCCGATTTGTTTATATGTAATTTTTGTATAATAGTTAAAATGTCTCTTTTAGTAGGCTTTTTGAATAACATAGATTTATTTTCAGGAAATACATAATCTGACTCGGGGATAAGGTTTGTGTTACACGTAGGTAAAATATTTTTAACGTTTTGGCAGAATTCCTTACCAAAGTTATTTGCTATAGCTTTTACGGTTAAATTATTTTTCTTAAAAGCTTTAATTACCGCTTCATCGACTGATTTGCAAATTCGACCGGTTAACGTATTTAATATATCCCATAGTTTCTTTTTATTCGTTTTATTGCTATTTATTAGATCATTGTAATATTTGTTTCGAGTCGTTTCTATAAATTTTTGAGTTTTGTTACGCTGTTTATTATACTCCAATCTAAGTATATAATTATTAGTATCTTTTTTCCATTGGTTAAACAGTAAATCTCTTTTTTGGCACATATTATTAATTTTATTATTTATCCAAGGTTGCTTGTTTCTTTTGCTACTAAGATTAATTTTTTGTATATATTTTGATTGTTCGTAACTTTGGTCAAATTTGTTTTTAATATAGTTATAAATCTCTATAGGACATTGCATGTTGTCTACCGTACTCCAGTCTATCTCGTTAAGCTTTGACGTTAGTACATTATAATTAATTCTTTGTATGTCTTTTATATCCTCCTGTATAGTGTTTGCCCCTACGTTACCGGCGCACGACAACACAATCATGCGATGGTCCGCCATAACAGTATTGAGCACAGCCGAGTAAAGGTCTAGCGAGCGTGATCTAGCAAATATATGATCAATACAACTCCGCGTAATGGATTCATTCCGGATTTCGATTCTGGTGTAGTCTGATATTCCACTCGCCAGGCCACACTCGGCCATGCTAGTTACATAAAATTCACGTATGTTATTATGCGACTGTAAGTCGATGTTTATATCACCCAATAAGTATAAGTCAGAGTGTTTACAAATGTCCTTACATAATAGTTCCTTTAATTCTTTGATAAAATTGTGTTTACTTTCTTTGGGTGGTCTATACAATGAACAGATAAGTGCAGTGTGATTATATGAAGTAGTTAAGTTTCCTATCAGAGATTCACAGTGATTTAGTTGAAGATTATTTAGTAATTGAAAGTCGTGGGTATTTTTTATATACATCACAATGCCTCCTCCTTTTCTTTGTTCACGAAGGTTAAAATACATTACATATCCCTTAATGCTGAACATTTGTATAATATTACTACTTTTAGAAACGCCTACCTCCGTTAATATCATAATATCAATGTTTATTTTAGAACAGTGAATGAATTGTAGGACCTGAGAGAAATTCTTGATTATAGATCTGATGTTTATATGAAAAATGTTTAAATGGTGCGTATTTTTTGGGAGAAATTAGCTTAGCTCGTATACATCAGGACAATCTAACAGTTCATGTATTTCATTTGAAGAGACCTTTGTGACTGAGTCCTTCTACTATCGAGATTTCTCAACCAACATCTTATCAATATCACTTAAATTTCTAATTACTATTGGTTTACCGTTATCATTTTTACGTGCTAGAATTTTACCGTCTTGAAACCAGATATATTTGAACGTTTCCTTCAGGGATTCTTTAGCCTGCCATAGAAGTGTTTTATTCGGTTTTGTTAGTGCGTGGCGAAGCATCACTCTTGACTTGGCTTTATCTGGTACGGCATATGAAATTATTTCTTCCACAACGGGTGTTTCCTTTCGTGCAGCTCGTATCCACTGGTTGACTTGTTCTTCTTGTTGCAAGGTTATTTGAATCATTCCATCTTTACCGTTCCTACCTGTTATTCTCTTGACTTTTGTAATTTGATTTTTCTCCACTTTTAGTTTCGAAGCTAGGTTGCTTGCAAGTGTCTCCATATTCTCGTTCTTATCCTCAGGAATTCCTACAATCTCCATAATTCCGCATAATAGTCTGTGTTTGAGGTAGATACGTAAAAGTTTGGTCGGTTACCACTTGACTGGCTGCTGGCTACGAGTGGGATCGAAGCCATAAAAAATAGTCTGTGTTACCCCGTTTTCTATTTATGCATCGACGTGTCCTTTTTTATCTGTATTGAATATAGATATTGCAGTTTCATATTCAATACCCAGAGACGTGAATGCGGCTTTATTGTCTTATAGGAACGAAAAAACAACAGACAATTTAAACATTAAGAATTTTGTCGTGACATTTTCTATTGATAAATAGAGGCGACCAACGTAAGTACATTTAATTGTTTTAAACTCATTTTGCAGATATTATTTTAGCCAAACTTTGCCACAATTATGCTAGTTTAACCTGATTGCTACCAGAGAATAACAGTATTAATATAATTTCTATCATACTTATATGTAATTTATATTATTATATTCATACACTGATTTCTTTACTTTTCTGATTGTCCTGGGAGGACGACTCGTTACAATAAAAGCTTTACGTCATTTTTACCGACACCTACTAAGGACGGGTAATAGTTTGGTAGTCTACGTATGTTCTATCGTAGTGCCTAAACCTACCTACTGAACCGATTTTAATGACCCGAGTGACATATGCATGTAGCATAAAGTTTGACAAAAGATTTTACGTAGTCGGTTGTACTCGTAGTTTTTTTACACATTTTCTTCTTCACAGAACTAACTTAAAACTGTAGCTAGGATTTACACAGTAAATCTATTCATGTTTACAAATCAATTTATTTTTCAGGAACCAGAACGATGCTTTTGCTTGATTCAGAAGTACACGCAGTTGCAGCTTCTGTAGGTAATGAGCTTTTCGATGAAGCATTTTCACTAGAGCACATTGGACCCATTGTCTTTGAACAAAATCCATTATTGCAGTAAGGGTAAGGATCTGCACAAGTCTTTGTAAATCCTAAATTAAATAGTAAGCAAAGGCGACGCTTATGGCATCCAGTACATCTGAATCCGGCCTGAAAATTAATTAATAATTAATTAATTAACAATGTTGCAATGTTTAAAACAAAACGTACTGTTGAGTATATGATATGCATTGTATTTTATAAAATAAATTCATTTACCTCTTTGAAGAAAGTACAAATCCCAACTTCTTTACCCTCTTTTGTGTCCTTTTCTTGAAAAGTGATGACAGATAAAACCTAAAACATTGTTTATATTTTTGTGTTTAGTATTACTATTGTTTCTACCGTGGGAGAGCCAAGCTTCGGCATGAAATGGCCGACTCGACCGGAGTGATATCACGGCCTTACAGAAAACCGGTGTGAAATATCGCTTGCGCTGTGTTTCACCGAGTGAGTGAGGATACCGGAGGCCCATACTCCAATCGTACCCCCCATCACCCTCCCCATTATCCAAAGGTCGGCAACGCATTTGTGACACCTCTGGTTTTGGTTGTCCATGGGCGGCGGTAATCGCTTACCATCCGGTGATACATCGTTTGCCACTTATTCCATAAAAAAAAGACGTGGGGCACTCGGGGACCGCTGCGGTAAAGCTATTCCATAGCATTTTTTATCAACTTATGCATTTATAATTATTTATTTATTTCTTATTTATGCAGTAGTGTATGGCAACCATCAATAATTTTATACATTACTAGCTGACCCGGCGAACTTCGTACCCCCGTATTTACATATCTGTCTCAGCTTCCCACAGGCAGTGTATAGTTGCGGACAAAAAAAACACTTTTCCGTTATCTTTTATTTTTTTTTCTTTGTAGCAAAAAAAGAATGAATGAAATCGGACTATGTGTTATTAAATTACAACTAAGTACATATTTTGACTTTCATCCCCTCTCGCCATGAAACCGTGCTGAATTTTGGGATGAAAAGTATCCTATGTCCTCGTACCTCGTAGTACGAACTCAAATCATGCCCAGTTTCATTTGAATCCATTCAGTAGTTTCAGCGTGATGCGCGGCCAAGATACAGACAGACAGACAGACACACAGAAAAAAATGAAAAAAAATAGTTTTGGCTTCAGTATCGATTATAGAGAGCCCTCCAAAAAATAATTTCTAATTATATTTAATGTACAGAATTGGACCTGTTACATTTTTATAATAAGTATATAAGTCTTAGATTATTAATTAATAATCTAAGATATAAGTATAGATACATTATATGACATAACAAATCTTCGTGTCCAAGGCATCGAATGTTCCTTGACGTGTTTCAATACGCCTGCTCGGCCGGCTGTCGACATATTCTGTCTGTCCCTGACAGACAGAATATGTCAGCAGACAGATTCGTTGATTCGTCGTTCGGAGCAGCTCGTCTCGATCCGTGCGAGCTTCAGGTGTCAGATTTTATTTTCGTTACGTTACGGAATTTCTTGATTCGGTCGCCGCGCTCAAAGCCCGCGATAAAAGCTATGCAATAGCTTAAAAACTTAATTCATTATCATTCAATGATATTTTTATATCATAACTAGTATAGCTGACCCGGCGAAATTCGTATCGCCTTATTTATTTTTGTGAATATTTTCTAAATTTACGAAAAAATCTTTTAGTAAGCCCGTGTCAACTTCCCGCAGCGCTGCAGTGTATAGAACTAATCGGACTAAGAGATTAAAACACCTCCTTTTTTTAAATTTTCTTTTATATAAACCTTATCCTAACAATAAAGAACACATTTTTTTATCGTATTTGGTGCCGTCGATCTGAAGTTATGCACGTACATACATTTCGGCGATTCATTTTTAGGGTTCCGTGCCAAAGGCAAAAAACGGATCCCTTACAGATTCGTCATGTTTGTCTGTCTGTCTGTCCGTCTGTCCGTCTATCTGTCCGTCTGTCTGTCCGTCCGTATGTCACAGCCACTTTTTTCCGAAGCTATAATGTTGAAACTTAATAAGTAGATGTATTCCGTGAACCGCATTAAATTTTTCACACAAAAAATTTACAAAAAAAACAATTAATTTTGGGGGTTACATACAACTGAAACTCAAATTTTTTTTTTCATCAAACCCCTACATGTCTTAGGTCTTCAAAAATGATATTGAGGTTCCTAATATCATTTTTTTCTAAACTGCATAGTTTGCGCGAGAGACACTTCCAAAGTGGTAAAATGTGTGTGTCCCCCTGTAACTTCTAAGAAGAGAATGATAAAACTAAAAAAAATATATGATATACATTACCATGTAAACTTCCAACGCAAATTGGTTTAAACGAAATCTAGTAAGTAGTTTTTTTAATATGTCATAAATCGTAAACTGCAATTTACCTTTCATTCAATCAACACAAATAATTATTGTTAGAAATTGAACGTCATTATAATGGCAACATTTTTGATTGTCATTTTTCTTGTTTGACGTTTTGACGTTGACAGGTAGTACTTCGAGACGCTTTGATCGGTCGAGCTGGGCTTCGTAATTGACTGCCGGTCTAAGTTAATTTAATTGATATTTAGCTAATTTTCCAACGACTCGGTGTTTCGCCGGTTACCGTTATGATTGGTCTGGTTTGGACTCGCGAGTTTTAGTAGTCACGTTCAAAGGGGCGCGATCCGCGATAGTTAATACGAGTGTATTGTAATTCAAATACCTTGGAGGATTGTACAGCATTTTGGAGCATGTATGTGTGAACGCGGCAGTGGGGTACCCCATCAACGGCCGACGAGATGAAGGACATCACGCAACTCCAGTAAGTGCTTGATGCATTAGTTTAGAATAAGAACACGGTGAAACAGCCGTGGTTCATTGCTCTTTCCAGTGACATAGTTAGCGATTGAATGCCTTATTTATGGGCCCTAAGACATCTCAAATTTTCCAAGGTGATCGCAACATTGGCGAGAGAATTGAACATGTTGGTAGCAGAGGCGCGGTTAACCTCTGAGCTGTGAGCACTAAGAAGTGCTTCAGAAGGTGATACCTCGTTGTTAGGTAGGTAACTATACTGTTCCACTGTCCACATAGCTTTTATTTCACTAATATAGTTGTTTAAATAAGTATTTAAAACAATTTATTAGCATAATGATTAAATGTAGGTAGGTGACACATTTAATTATTGGTTGAATTGTAAAACTTAATACTAAATATTAATTGTTTGGGACATTTGGTCCAATATATTAGTGTAATACAATTAGATTTTGCTAGCCCACAGACATTATTACTAGAATAATATTGTTTAGTGAAACTTAAATTCAATTATTTTTATAAAATTAATTTTATTGTTAGTGGGCATTGATAAAGTGAAACTTGTAGGTAGATATATATCTGAGATTAAGTGAGTGCACAAGCACTTAATAGTGGTTTATATAAAGTACTTAATAGTGCTTAAATAAAGTAGTTTTATTATATAATACATAAAATATTGTAACTTGTAAGTAACGTTCTGCGCTATGTCATTGTCATTGTACCGGGCTAAGATTAGCACGGAATTGAGATGGTTTACATCGGTTCAAGGCCTCCTAGGCCGACCAGATAGACAAGATGCACTGTTGGCTCGAGCTTTGGATGCGCCAGCCCGGCTGGAGGTTATGATGGAAGCGCTTACCAAGGTCGAGGCCCTTGAGGAGGAGAAGGTCAGCGATCAGATAAGGTCCGCGATGGAGGCTGATGTTGACCAGTGCCTCTCAATTGCTGATGACATTCAGCAGCGCATAGCAGAAATAAAGTGCCAGCGCAGAATTGGCTGTGATGAAGAAGCTGTGGAAGGCCCACACTCTCGCGGGGTTGTATCAAAACTGCCTCGGATACAATTACCCAGTTTTGATGGAGAGCTCGGTGAGTGGGTCAGCTTCATCAATTTATTTGACAGTTTGGTCCACTTAAGGGAGGATTTACCTAAAGCCTATAAGATGGCACAACTGATGTCAGCTTTGAAGGGAGAGCCTAGGGAAATTGATAGCCCATTTGACGGTGACCGAGGACAATTATGAGATTGCCTGTCAAATGTTGGTAAGGCGCTACCACAACAAAAGAAGGCTGGTTGATGCTCAGCTCAAGAGGCTGTTTAGCACCCCTTCAGTGACTCGGGTCTCTGCCATACAGGCAGAGGTATTGAAACCGTTATTGAGTGTCACTAGGGCATTAGGAAATTTGGGCTTGCCGGTTGAAGAATGGTCTTACATGTTAGTATACATAGTACTGTCCCGGCTGCCAGTCGATGTGCAGACCAGATTTGAGCAGCATCACGGTCAGGGTGCAGACAACTTGCCCACCTCTTCTCAACTCATGGAGTTTTTGGAGGAAGAGTGTCGGAGGGCAGAGAACATGGGTTCGTTCGTGAAGCCCGCTGCGGAGCCACAGAAGGCTACTCGGAGCCCTGTGAGGAGGGGACTTCCGCAGAGAGGGCCAAGGCAGTTGTATGGGCACGTGGGTGCCTCAACACCTGAACGGGATGCCTGCCCATATTGTAAACAGGATGGCCATGGTGTGGCCGCCTGCCTAAGATTTAGGGACCAGAGAGTCCAAGGGCGAGGCCAGATCACCAAGCAGGGTGGCTGGTGTTTTTTGTGTCTGGGTCCCCATTTAGTAAGGTATTGCGCTCGGTCCGCAGTGTGTACATTTTGTGGAGGCCACCATCATGAGTTGCTCTGCCTAAATAGGCCCGGCCAATATCATGAAGATGGACAGGGCAGGACTCAGGGACAGATGGGGTCACGTACAAAGGGCCGGACTTGGAACCTGGGTCTACGGGACCAGGGCCCCCATAGGGAAGATGTTAGGGCCGACGACATTTCGTCGATTTTCGCCGCCCATCATGAAACGCCCTCGGTTGGATCACCGCACCCCCCCTATCCGTGGACGGCACCAAGTAGAGCGCCGCGACTGGAGGGGCACTTACGAGGGACCATGGGATCCCTACCACACTGATATGCCTGGTTGCGCGGGCTATAATGCGTGGGGCCCCAGAGGCCCCCGCTAGGAAATTGCAGCCCAATCAAATTCTGGACCCCAACCGGAGGCTATAGTCTTGCCCACTGCTTCCGTGTGTGTTTGGGGGTTGAATGGCAAGTCAACACATGTTCGCGCCCTGTTGGATTCAGGTGCCCAGGGCTGTATTATGTCGAACGAATTGGCGATTTGGTTGGGCTTGAAACTTACTAGGTATAATAGGAAAATTTGAGGCGTGGGGAATGTTGCGGTAACGAACATCGTTGGGCAAACGACGATTACGTTCTCGTCACGTTTTGACACGATGCGTAGGACATCCGCCCCGGTACTAGTGATGACTGATGTGATGGGACGACACCCTCAGGTGAGGTTGAATTCGGCTGTTCGACTCCTGACATCAGATCTGAAACTGGCGGATCCCGATTTCGACACCCGAGGTACGGTTGACGTGCTACTGGGAGTAGACGTTCTGGGTAAGTTTTTGCTGTCGGATCGGAGAGTCTTGCAGCATGATCGACTCATGGCTGTGGAGACATGTGACAGGAGAGTTGAACCCGTCGGATTGTGCATCCAGGGGATGCCGGGCTCCTGAGTTGGTTAACCATCAGTTATGGTAGGGCCCTCCTTGGCTGGCAAGGAAGGAATTGGATCGGATTGGCCCCTTAACAACGCGAAATTGCCTATGGACTGTGGTATAATGGCAGCCGTGTATGTGACCCAGGAGGTCCAGGAGACTGACGCGAGTTTCCTGATTGAGCGGTATAGCTCTCTTGATAAATTAATCAATGTCAATTGTTGGATAAGGAGATTCGTTCGGAATTGTCGCACTTCCCGCGAACAGCGAACGCTTAGCCCAATTCTGTCACCGGCAGAGCGAAATGAGTCGCTTCTGAATTTGATCCGGTTGGTACAGTCTTGGAACTTTGGAGCAGAATTGGAGAGTCTACGAACTGGGCGTTCGAAATTGAAGGGTGCTGTCGCGAGTCTCAACCCGTTTATAGATTCGGCCGGGTTGCTTCAGGTAGGAGGAAGATTGCGCAATGCGAATCTGCCGTATTCGGCTCGTCACCCCCTACTGCTCCCCAAGGGAGGGCAGTTGGTTGAGTTGTTGGTGACTGATCGGCATGTTAAAAACGCTCATGCAGGTTGTAACGCCTTGTTGGCTACACTCCAGAGGGAGTTTTGGATTTTGTCTGGGCGTCGTACCATACGGAACATCGTGTTTCGGTGCATGCCTTGTTATAGGAGCAAGGCTGCCACGATGCAGCCTCACATGGGGGATCTGCCCCCTGATCGGGTGAATGAGGCTAGGCCATGGGCTAGTGTTGGTACAGACTTTGCGGGCCCATTCTTAGTAAAAAGCTCGCGGCTGTGGAACGCGAAACAGTACAAGGCGTACCTTTGTGTGTTCGTCTGTTTATCTACCAAGGCGGTGCATCTCGAGCTCGTTGCTGACCTCACGACGGAAGTTTTTATAACGTGCTTGGACAGATTCGTTTCCCGGAGGGGACTGCCAGCACTGATTCGTTCCGATAACGGAACCAACTTCGTAGGTGCAGAACGCTACTTGCGAGATGTAGTTAGGTTTTTAAATGAAAACAAAGTGGATATTGGAACAGCCCTCTCCCGTCGGGGTATACAATGGACCTTCAGTCCACCAGGTTGCCCCCACTGGGGCGGGATTTTTGAAGCCGTAGTTAAGTCAGCTAAGACGCATTTAGGGCGTATTGTAGGTCAGACCGCGCTGACATTTGAGGAACTCGCGACGTTGTTTTGTAAGATCGAAGCCGTTCTCAACTCGCGACCGTTGTGTCCGCTCAACTCAGATCCAAATGACCTGGAGGCGTTGACTCCAGGCCATTTCTTAATTGGCCAGCCACTTAACGCGCTGCCCGAACACCCGTTCGAAGGTGTGAAATTGTTTCGGTTGTCTCGGTATCAGATGTTGCAGCAGTTTTCACAGAATTTTTGGAAACGATGGTCTCTAGAGTATCTGCACATTCTGCAACAGCGCCTTAAGTGGACTGACAAAACTAGCCCCCCTAGTGTTGGTGAACTCGTGCTGGTTAAGGATGCTAACCTACCGCCACTGCGTTGGCGCCGGGGGCGCATTGTTAACTTGTTCCCTGGTAAGGATGGGACCCCCCGGTCCGCAGAGGTTCTAGTTGGGGACTCAGTTATCGGGCCCAGATGAGGTATCTGGGCCTGATACTCGACGGTAGGTGGCTCTTCGACGAGCACTTCCGACAGCTTGGTCCAAAGCTGGTTGACGCTGCCTCCGCCCTTGGGCGACTTTTGCCCAATTTGGGTGGAGCCAGCGTCGCAACGCGACTCCTATACACGGGGGTTGTCCGGTCGATGGCGCTGTATGGTGCACCGGTGTGGGTGGCGGCTCTGACTGCCCTAAAAAAGGCCCGCCTCTGGCGGCCTCAGAGGGTATTGGCAGTCAGAGCCATACGCGGATACCGCACGGTGTCGACCGAGGCGGCGTGCGCCCTGGCCGGAACACCCCCGTGGGATTTGGAGGCGGAAGTGCTCGCCGAAGTTTATCGACGGGTGGCTGAATATCGGGCGGAGTATGGCTATCGCCCTCCGCCCGAAGAGGTACGCGAGTGGCGTGAAGCCGCCCGTCGAGCCACGATGGCTCGCTGGTCGTTCCGGCTGGAGACTCCACGCGCTGGCTTTGCCGCCGTGGAGGCTCTCCAGCCGGTCATCCTCGAGTGGGCAGGGCGGCAGCACGGGACCCTTTCCTTCCGACTGACGCAGGTCCTTTCCGGGCATGGTTGCTTCGGGAAGTACCTGCACTCGGTCGCTAGGAGGGAATTGAGTCCCGCCTGCCACCACTGCGACTGCAGTGAGGACTCGGCCCAGCATACGCTGGCGATCTGCCCTGCATGGGCGTCGCAGCGCCGGGCCCTCACTGCAGTCATCGGAGGAGATCTCTCGCTACCGGCCGTCATACGCTCCATGGCCGGTAGCGATAGCAGTTTTACCGCGGTCGCAACCTTCTGCGAAGATGTAATCTCGCAGAAGGAGGTGGCGGAGAAGGCCCGGGAGGACGATGTCCACTCGGACCCAATCCGCCGCCGGCGAACCGGGTGGCGGAGGCGCGCCTATCAGCGCCTCATGCCGCCCTGAGTGTGGCCGCGGATGGTCGGGACGGGCTTTCCCCTCCATCCGCTCTAGTGGCCTCCCGCGAGGGGGCGACGTACGCGTGTGCCGTACGTCGCCTAATTGAGAGGATACCAGCAGACGGTGCCCGCTTCTGTGCGGGCAGGCGCTGGGAGGGGTCCGGATGTGTTAATAACTGCAGTTCCCGGACTCCTCCCTTCACAGGCGCAGAGTGGCACACCGTGTGGTTTTAGTCGGTTCGAGTCCGACACACCGCCCCGCCGCAAGCCCCGGTGGGGTGACGGTCCGAGGGGATTTCCACACGTTACAAAAAAAAAAAAAAAATTGGGACTCAGTTATCAAACGAGCGGTAGCAACGTTATCTCGCCTGCCTGTAGATTAGGGAACAGGTACGGACCTGTTCGGGCGGGTGACTGTTAGAAATTGAACGTCATTATAATGGCAACATTTTTGATTGTCATTTTTCTTGTTTGAAGTTTTGACGTTGACAGGTAGTACTTCGAGACGCTTTGATCGGTCGAGCTGGGCTACGAAGCCCTGAATTGACTGCCGGTTTAAGTTAATTTAATTGATATTTAGCTAATTTTCCAACGACTCGGTGTTTCGCCGGTTACCGTTGTGATTGGTCTGGTTTGGACTCGCGAGTTTTAGTAGTCACGTTCAAAGGGGCGCGATCCGCGATAGTTAATACGAGTGTATTGTAATTCGAATACCTTGGAGGATTGTACAGCATTTTGGAGCATGTATGTGTGAACGCGGCAGTGGGGTACCCCATCAACGGCCGACGAGATCAAGGACATCACGCAACTCCAGTAAGTGCTTGATGCATTAGTTTAGAATAAGAACACTGTGAAACAGCCGTGGTTCATTGCTCTTTCCAGTGACATAGTTAGCGATTGAATGCCTTATTTATGGGCCCTAAGACATCTCAAATTTCCCTAGGTGAACGCACCATTGGCGAGAGAATTGAACAATTATATTAAAAAAAATGTTACTTGCTGCTGCGGAACCCTTCATGGGCGAGTCCGACTCGCACTTGGCCGCTTTTTATTTATAGATAGATTAATGTTGTAGATATATATATTATGTATATATCAACAAGGGACTGTCAATAGGACGTATCCTTGATAGAAGTGATTACCTCTGCACAAATGATGATTCTATACCCATAAGCATACATAACGGGATTCATTCAGCCCCCATAGTTTTAGTGGAAAATTTAATATATAAAAGTATTTAGAAAAAAAAAATTTCGCTGTAGTTCATAGCAAAGAACCTTTGAATGCAAAAACAACATGTCGGAAGAATAGAATAATTACTTTTGACCGACTTCCAAAAGGTATTACTTTTTTTTGTGTATGTACACTGATTACTCCGTCAATTGTGGACCGATTTTGAAAATTCTTTTTGTATTCGAAAGGGTATGCTCCCCATGTGGTCCCTTGCCACCATATCAGGATCTGATAAAGGGATCCCAAGGAAATCGAAGGAAACCCTCAAATTTACGTGAGCGCCTGCAATGAAGTTAAGAGCAATTGTCTGCATGCCTTCATATTCTCTAGACATCATTTAATTTTAATTTCATAATATACAACGAGTCCTAACGATATTGTCAGTTAACCTCAAATCACTTGAATTATAGTAACATCGGAGAACAGTCCATTTGAGATTTTATTACACAAAATTACCTGAAGTCCTTTCGATTCTATATGGTATATATTTTACCTTTAGTCGTATTCTTTCAAGTTATTTGGTGAAATAATGATGTGAGACTTGAGAAAGACTAAAAAGCGAAAAATAAAAAAAACTTCGTTTTAAAAAACCGACTTCAAAAACTAAAAAGTATAAAATAACTTAATTTGTATGTGCTACCTATTCATTGGTTTGAAGTCTGTGCCAAGCCAAAATGTAATAGTGCCGCGCGTGACCTTGAGCGGGATAGCTGCTCTTCGCGTAGAACAAAATAATCGAAGCGTCGGTGACGTCATTGACGTTTGTCTCGAAATATAGCGAGTGTGGTACCTACTATTACATTTGGCTTGGCACCGACTTCAAACCTATGAATAGGTAGCACATACAAATTAAGTTTTATTGTGTTTTGTACAAATTATTTTATACTTTCTAGTTTTTGAAGTCGGTTTTTTTAAACGAAGTTTTTATTTTATTGTATATAGTATATATGTAATAATCTTACCAGAAGACCGAATAAGATCATAAAAATCTGAACGTTTGCCATTTTGAAAGTTTTGGTTGTGACGTGTAAACGTGACAAAGAAGTTATTTGAACTACTTGTTAGCGATCTAGTTGACACCTATACACTATACCTGCATATAATATACATTAATCTAATTACTACCTAATAAAAAAAAATGTGGTTAATTACTTTACTTTCACCACCTATATAACTCTATCAATTTATAGAATTGGTGAATGGACGTTTAATAATACCGATTTAATTAATGTTATCGATATCTTCATGGTTGTGTTGTTTATTTAGGGTTCCGTGCCAGAGGCTAAAAACGGAACCCTTACAGATTCGTCATGTCTGTCTGTCTGTCTGTCCGTCTGTCTGTCCGTTCGTATGTCACAGCCACTTTTTTCCGAAACTATAAGACCTATAATGTTGAAACTTGGTTAATAGATGTATTCTGTGAACCGCATTAGGGTCCCCATACTTGGAACTGAAACTCTGAACTCTGATATTTAAAATATACTTTGCAATTAATATTATAACGGCACCAAAACATTTTGATAAAAAAGTTAAAACTGAAACCCAACTACGACAAAAACGACGCTGAAAAAGTATAAAACAAGTTGGAAAAGCTACGGCTTTTCACAACGCAGGTCTACGGTCCTGCGTTGTTAAAGTGTTATGGTGCGTTTCTATGTAACGTGTGACTACGGCTATTCAAACTTGTTTACGGGCACGGTCGTGCCCCCGCCAAGACCAGACGAAGCGCTAGGGCACTACCTACCTTTTCTCGAAGTGTTTCGTCGTTTTTTTGAACCCTCATAACTTTAGTTTCCAATATACCAGATAATTCAAATTCTCAGGGTATGATGTCAATAATAGGTTAATTAAACATAAAAAGTTTCAAATGCATAGCTCTGATACTTTAGATTTCATTGATATCTAAAATACACCGATTTCGTCACTGACACACTGATGCTCATCAAAACTGTTAGGGTACTTCCTAGGTTCCTCAAGGTAATTGGGGGGTAGAAGTTTGTATGAGACTTTTACATTTTTTTATGCTAGAGGTTATATTTTTTGTAAATGGACTTTTTGTTAGAAACAAAAAAAACCCGAAAAAAATAAGCAGATTACAAAAACAAATGAAATCCCACCAAAAACATTTTCATGTAAAATGTTGCCAAGACGACTGCATATGGCTTACCCTGTGAAAAAGATATGAGATCTCATGTAGAGCCAAGCTTTTGAATCTACACGCCCTAACTCTACCAACCCTAACTTCACAAACTCCACATCTCAGTATGTATGGCTATACCCAAATGTATGGCTTGGCAGTTTCGTTAATTACTTGTAAAAGCGTGCATGAATGGGTATAAAAGCTGACTTGTCATGGTCTCACTCATGGTGTATCTATACGATGTCAGTTTGAATTATTGTAGTCGTAGACATCAAACAAATTGTTCAAAATGTTAATAGCATGTGGTCAAAATAAGATGACCACGTGATTTCTAAAACTTTGTACCCTTTGTTCAACTTATTTGCAAACGGCTTCGTTCGACTGCACGTTTGGCCTCGTGGTTTAACGGTCACCACGCCGTTTCCTACTTTGCCAAGTGTCGTGGGTTCAAATCCCACGTAGGACAACACTTTGTGTGATCCACAAATTGTTGTTCTGAGTCTGGGTGTTCTTTATGTCCGTTTCATGTATGTTTGTAAAGTCCCCCGCGACACAGGATTTATTCCTAGTGCGGGAGTTGTCTTTTAAAAAAGAAGAAAAAAGAATTATGCGAATGGAGGAGTATAAGGCACAGTTAAAGTTTAGTACCTGGATGGCCGAGTATTGATTTTTTTTATAAATGGGTTTTTTGGCAACATTGGGACTATCCAAACGCCACATTTTTGTTATTTTTCTTGAAATAGTTTAGTGGCGCCCTCTCTTGGTACGCCCTGATACTGTTTATTCTGCACCTTATTTAAGTATAGTTTAATGTAGTTCGCTCGAGTTGCGATAAATGGCGCTAGATGTACATTCATTTTATATATTTGATTGTTAAAACACGAATAAAACGACATTTTCTAAAAATGAATCCTAGCTAGATCGATTTATCGCCCCCGAAAACCCCTGCATAAAAAATTTCATGATAATCGTTGGAGCCGTTTCCGAGATTCAGATTATAAATATAGATATATAATAGGTCTTTACCTATGAAATTGCCGTTTTGTATGCAATAAGTGAAAGTACTTATTTTTTCAAACTTTTTTATTTCTGTTATTCGAAGTAATCACCCATTTAATCGACGCATCTTTGCCAACGCATTGGCAGTTTATTGACGCCCTTCTTGTAAAAATTAGCTGGACGGAAGGCAACAAACTCTTCAAATCATTTTGTACTGCCTCTCGGGAATTGAATTTTTTACCCTCTAAAAAGTTGTCTAAATTTTGGAAAAAGTAATAGTCGGTAGGTGCAAGGTCTGGTGAGTATGGCGGATGAGGGAGAGCTTCCAACCCCAGCTTTTGCAGCTTGGAGACTGTCTGTTACGCAGTATGGGGTCGCGCGTTGTCGTGAAGCAGCTGCAAGAGCTGGGGTTGGAAGCTCTCCCTCATCCGCCATACTCACCAGACCTTGCACCTACCGACTATTACTTTTTCCAAAATTAGGACAACTTTTTAGTGGGTAAAAAATTCAATTCCCGAGAGGCAGTACAAAATGATTTGAAGAGTTTGTTGACCGCAGTTCAGTTCGGTTTGAGCTACAGTGCTACAACTATCTGAATTAACCCAGCGACCTCGGCGATCAATAAGGACGATTATTCTTCTTTTCAGGAGTGTTGAGAATAAAGTATCTTTTAGTCGTCATAAGGTTTATTATTTTAAAATTGTTAGAACCATAAATAAAACATAACAATACTAATAAGTAACAACTTCATTTTTTAGCCAATTATGACTAACTTAGTTGTATTGAAAGTAATATATAAAACTATTTTAAGAGGGCTTCAAAAATTGTATGCGCCTAACAATCGTTGAACTGATTTTGAGTCATGACATATTTTTATATTTGCAAGGAGTTTTAAACAGCTCATAGCTTCTTTCCTGTCCACAGTAATAATGAACTTTGTGTTCACTCAATCAGAACAGGCAAGAGTTCTTTTTTACCTATATTGAAAATAGGAATTGCAGTCTCATATTCAATACGCAGCGACCTGTATGCGTCTTTATTGTCTTATGGGAACGTTATAACGCAAAGCAACAAACAATTTCAACATTGAGAGTTTAGTCGTGACATTTTGTATTAGTAAACAGAGGTGACCAACGTAAGAACCTTCGTACGTTATTTCTGTATATTCTATTTATCACGTGTCATCTTAAATTGGTGGGCACTATAAAACAATTATTAAAATTATTTCAAACTCATATGAAGATATTATTGCCTCAATTTTTTACAGCGAGATAGCCAAACCTTGCCACAAATATGCTAGTTTAACCGCATTGATACCCCGACCCTACAGAATACAAGTATTAAGTAATTTTTACAAGTAGTCAGTACAGACAAGTAGTCTGGTGATAAATATACTTAAATCGATTTATGCTCATCATATAACAATTTGTACTAGAACGATATTGTGTGACGTTCTGTTTCTGGCTTAGCAATCTGAATTATTATGTAGTGGTTGACTAAATCAGCATTTAGCAAATATTGTTGTAAGAAGTTGAAATCTGGGGCAGCGGCAAGGATTTTGAAGGTCCCATGACTCGTTATAATAAAAGCTTTACGTCATTGTTCCCCACTACGGCTAAGCCAAAAGGAAGGTAATAGTTTGACTGGCTATGTGTGTTTCATCGTAGCGATTAAACTACTGAATCGATTTTAATGAATGAGGTGTCAATAGATTCGTAATAATGGCTTGGGTGACATAAGCTACACAAAATTGACCAAAAAAGTTTATGTAGTCGGGTTATAGTTTTTTTTACACTTTTTCTTGTCTTGTTCATTTATGTAGCTACTTACTTAAAACTGTAGCTAGGATTTACACAATAAAGATATTCATGTTTACAAATCAATTTATTTTTCCCAGAACTCATTTTTTGCTTGACTCAGAAGTACACGCAGTTTCAGCTTCTGTAGGTGATGAGGTTTTCTCTGAAGCATTATCACTGCACATTGGGCCCATTGTCTTTGAACAAAATCCATTATTGCAGTAAGGGTAAGGATCTGTACAAGTCTTTGTAAATTCTATAATAAATGGTAAACAAATGCGACGCTCATGGCATCCAGAACATTTGGATCCGACCTGAAAATTAGTAAGTATGCTTTAGTTACATTATAATAAATTAAATAAATAAAAAGTATTGAAAAATATAGTTTTTTTAGGTTTTGTACATGTTTATTTAATGTCTGTATTTAATGAATATGACATTACTAACTTTACTTGGAGAATCCTGTTATTGGATATTTATTAGCAGTGCAGAGCAACTACACGTATACAAAGTAGCTCCTCATTGATTTGTTGGTAAGTAATAGGTCAGTTACTTTTGTGCATAAGGCTATAAAAATCATATTAATAAGAAGGGTTTAACTTTCTAATGAAAAAAAATGCACAACGTTAATGTTCAAGTTTTAACTTCTACCCCCACTCCCGCAGTGCAACCCGTTTTTTTTATCTTTTACCGTCTCGGGGTGGAACTAGGTACGCGATGAATACGACGCAACTATACTGTGAACAGCACGCCCTACTTGCGTCCTATGTGACAATCTGCGACAATACGCGACGTAACGTGTAATTGTTTTGTGAGCTTTCCTAGGTGGCCTAATGAATAAGACGCGATTCTGCGAACACAATCAATAATGAAGAAGAAGCAATGACCAAAATCACGTAAAAACTTGTGTCTCATCGCCCTATCGTGTCGTATTGTGTCGCGTCGCTAATATACCTAAAGCACCACACTTGTCGCGTGTAGCATCGCGTCGCATCGTATTCGTCACCCACGTACTACACCATGTTAAACCTCTATGCCATCAGAGCAATTCTTTACTGCAACATCAACTTTTTAAAATATAACATATACGTTTTATTATAATGTGCATAATATAAAATGTGAGATGTTACTCATAGGTACAAAAATGTAGCTATGCACTCTTTTAAAACGTCGCATTTATATTATATGTATGCGGTGGATATGCCAATACGACATTAAATTCAATTAGACCTACCTAGACATGTTACAATTCCACCTACAAAATTTCAATAAAATTGATTCAATAGTTTAGCTGTAGGACAATATTTTCCGTTTTTGAAATTTACTACACGATGTTGTTGGGTCAATGACCGATATTAACTATCGTTGCCGATGGCAGCGCGGGAGCCCTGTGTCACGTTGTGTCATATTGGTTATTAATTATTAGGTATTTTGCATATTAGTTAAGTTTGTTAGTTGTTACGTAACGTTATGTTATTTTGTGTGAGTTTAAATGAAACAAGGTCTCGACTCGGGTATACACTTATACCGCTAGTGAATAATTAACTACGGATAAATTATTAATTTACGGAGAATGTTCGTTTATTCTACTACCTACTAATAGTCGGATTATTGTACAAACTATGCAGGAGACATGAATAGAGTTAATGCTCTTGCAGTTGTAACCTCGACACGAGATGACCAAATTTAAAGTTGGTCTCGCGGTTGGCGTGTACGACTGCTGATCATGAGGTCTCTCGGGTTCGATTCCCGGGTCGGATCAAATTTTTGTATGTATAATTTAAAAAAACGTGAATACATAATATTAGTTATGCTATTTAGCTTACGTCGACAAAGTAGGTACCTACCTACTTTATAAGCGTACGTCGCGCGTCGTTCGGTGATCTGCCACTCAGGTTAGTGAACTTAAATTACAAATGGTGTCCTTTTTGGTTTTAATTTTTAAGATATTTAGTTTGTTTGAAGATTTCATTTTTTAATATTCGTTTTCGGATAAATTAAACAATCCCAAAATAAACCAATACATTTAAATAGCCCACGGTTTCGTTTAAGGTCGTGTTGTCATACCTTGTATATTTTATCATATGTACTAATAAAAATAATGACTCGTTTCTGTGGGTCATACTTTGGGCCATATTTTAAAATAAAGTACGTTTTGGTTCTACAATATGCATGTATGATGTAATTTATTTACCTCTTTGAAGAAATTACATATCTCAAAAGTCCTTCCCTTCCTTATGCTCTCTTCTTCTAAAGTGATGACGGAACAAACCTAAAACATAGTTTATAGTTTTGTGTAAAGAACCTTTGAATGCAAAAACAATATGGCTGAAGAATATAATAATTACTTTTCCGTTAAAGTTATGTACAATAATGACTGCACGTTTGTCCTAGTGGTGTAACGGTCACCACGCCGTTTCCTACTTTGCCAAGTGTCGTGGGTTCAAATCCCACGTAGAACAACACTTTGTGTGATCCACAAATTGTTGTTCTTAGTCTGGGTGTTATTTGTGTCCGTTTTATGTATGTTTGTAAAGTCCCCCGCGACACAGGATTTATTCCTAGTGCGGGAGCTGTCTTTTAAAAAAATTAATAAAAAAATAGTAAACTAGCATTTAACAAAAGATAATCATCCATTTTTATTATAAATAATAGGCCTTTACCTATGAAATGGTCGTTTTGTATGCAATAAGTTAAAGTACTTATTTTTCAAACTTCTTTATTTCTGTTATTCGAAGTAATCACCCATGCAATCGACGCATCTTTGCCAACGCATTGGCAGTTTATTGATGCCCTTCTTGTAAAAATCAGCTGGACGGGAGGCAACAAACTCTTCAAAGGCATTTTGTACTGCCTCTCGGGAATTGAAATTTTTACCCACTAAAAAGTTGTCTAAATTGTGGAAAAACTAATAGTCGGTAGGTGCAAGGTCTGGTGAGTATGGTGGATGAGGGAGAGCTTCCAACCCCAGCTCTTGCAGCTTGGAGACTGTCTGTTGCGCAGTATGGGGTCGCGCGTTGTCGTGAAGCAGCTGCAAGAGCTGGGATTGGAAGCTCTCCCTCATCTGCCATACTCACCAGACCTTGCACCTACCGACTATTACTTTTTCCACAATTTAGACAACTTTTTAGTGGGTAAAAATTTCAATTCCCGAGAGGCAGTACAAAATGCCTTTGAAGAGTTTGTTGCCTCCCGTCCAGCTGATTTTTACAAGAAGGGCAGCAATAAACTGCCAATGCGTTGGCAAAGATGCGTCGATTGCATGGGTGATTACTTCGAATAACAGAAATAAAAAAGATTGAAAAAATAAGTACTTTCACTTATTGCATACAAAACGGCAATTTCATAGGTAAAGACCTATTAGTATAAATGTAATAATCTTACCAGAAAAGCGAATAAAAGCATGAAAATCTGAAAGTTTGCCATGTTGAAAGTCTTAGTTGTTATGTGTTAACTCGACAAAGAAGTTATTTCAACTATTCGGTACCTAGCGATCTAGTTGACACCTACATATTAATGTAATTACAATCTAATAAAAATATCGAGGTTAATTACTTTATGCTTTAGTTTTGACAATTATATAACTCTATCAAATTATAGAGTTGGTGAATCGGTGTTTAATAATATCGATTTAATTAATGTTATCGATATTTTTGTAGTTTCTTTTTAAACTCGCACTAGGAATATTCCTGTACCTATCACAAGGGACTTTACAAACATTCATGAACACAAAGAACACCAACACTCAGAACAAAAATTTTTGGATCAGACAAAGTGGTGTCCCAAGTGAGCCTACAACACTTATCGGAAGAAATTTGCGAGGTGTTTAATATTATTATATACTATTTTATAAAATATACTATACTATGTAAAGGTTTCATTAAAACCATTTTAAAAAGAGCCGAGAATAGCGATCATTTGATAGAATATTTCTCACAGTTGCCTAGAGAGAACCACGCTTCGTTATCGTATGAGCGTGTCCGTCTGAAGTGATGTACGGTCTTACAGAAAACCGATGTTCTGCAGCTCTTACATTGATTTTCATCCAGCGAGTGAGGTAACTAGAGCCAAATCTCTTAATTCCGTGGTGGACACTCAAACAGTGTCCACCACATAATTTTATTTATTAGGTCAAGATAATACTTCATATCCCATTTGAAACAAGTATTGCAAATTGCAATGCGGTATTTGAAATAGGTACTTGAAAAGTATAATATATACCGTGTATGTACCATGTCCATGTGGTGACGGAGTCTGTGTGGTGATGGATTAAGAATACGGAGTGTTAACACTCTACTGTGGGAAAGCCACGCTTCGGCATGAATGGGCCGGCTCGGCCGGAGTGATACCACGGCCTCACAGAAAACCGGTGTGAAATAGCGCTTGCGCTGTGTTTCACCGAGTGAGTGAGGATACCGGAGGCCCATACGCCTACCACTCCCCATACCCCTCCTCATCCCCCTCATCATCCTCCTCCCCATCCCTCAAAGGCCGTCAACGCACTTGTGACGCCTCTGGTGTTGCAAGTATCCATGGGCGGCGGTAATCGCTTTTCATCAGGCGATACGTCTGCTCGTTTGCCCGCCTAGTATATTAAAAAAACTCATTCCATTGGTGTCGTAAGAGGCGACTAAGGAAGAAAACTACGCAGGCCAACATCACTGCAAAGAGAAGCAAAACTTGAAACAAACCCTATGTCAACTTGTCTGACAAGTGTGACCTCCTTCCTAAGGAGAAGTTTATGTCCAGCAGTGGACTGTTAAGCTGTTGATGTGATGATAATTTTGTGTTATAATTTTAAGTAAGAGGTTTTGTGAATGAAAAAAAAAAACTTGAAAAAGCCTGTATCTAGTCTATATATATACTAGTCTCACTCATGGTAGCTATATCTATACAATGACAGTTTGACTTAAACAAATAATGCAAAATCGTAATAGCTTGTGGATGAAATACGATCATCAAGGACGAATTATTCTGTGGTTTAAAATCTCTTTAGGTCGTCGTTGGGCTTATTATTTTCAAATTGTTCGAACCATAACACGTAACAATACTAATAAGTAATAACTCCATTTCTTAATCAACTAGAACTAATTTAGTAGTATCAAAAATGTATTATAGTATATAAAATTATATTAAGAGGGCTATAAAAATGTTATGTACCAATCAATCGTTATCAATAAATGTTATGAACCAAGTGTATTTCGTGGCATATTTTACACTTGAAACGAGTTTTGAACAGTTCATAGCTTCTCTATACATTCTAGAATTAAATTCACTTGTACTTATTCCACTATTTTATTTTTGTTTCCACCTGACCGGTTTCGCATGGCATCCTCAAAGGTTAAGGTACCTATATTCTTATCTATAAACAATATTAATGAACTTGAGGCCTATGTCCAGCAGTGGACGTCTTTCGGCTGAAATGATGATGATGAATGATCTTAGTGCTCACTCAATCGGAACAGGCAAGAGTCCTTTTTTAACCGACTTCCAAAAAGGAGGAGGTTCTATGTTCCGCTGTATGTTTTCCGATTACTACGTCAATTGTGGACCGATTTTAAAAATTATTTTTGTATTCGAAAGGGTATGCTCCCGAGGTGGTCCCATTGCCACCATATCAGGATTTGATGATGGGATCCCAGGGAAATCGAAGGAAACCCTAATTTTTTTCAGGCACATACTATGTTTTTCGTATATTTTCTGAAGTTACACCGGGATTTGCGTCTGGTAGTCAGCATTTTATGATGATGAGCTGATGATGTAAGGTACAACTCCTTAACGGTTAGGAGTTGGAGGATATATCTTTAAATATCATATGTACGTATGTTACCTTTCTTTCAAATTATTTAGGTAAGCTGATGATGGAAGGTACAACTCCTCAACGGTTAGGAGTTGGAGGATAATTCTTTCAATTTCATACGTATCTAAAGACCTTCAGTCGTATACTTTCAAGTTATTTAGGTGAACTGATGATAGAAGGTTAAACTCTTCAACAGTTAGGAATTACAGGATAATTTCAATATTACACGTACGTTTAGACCTTCATTTGTATTCTTGATGATGAAAGTTGATGAAATAGTTCAACTTACTACTTACCTACGATTGTTTGCACTAAAAACTGAAAAATAAAAACTTTTTATTAAAAAAAAACCGACTTCCAAAAAACATCCAACGAAAACTCTGTTTGTATTCTTTTTGGCTTAGCACCGACTTAAACAGATTTTAGGTACCTAGCACACATTATAATACTACTATTTAAGTGAATAAAGAATTAGGTATAGACAAGAATTGGCACATAGCAATTTATGAAGAGCCAGTTTATTTTACGCTTTTTGACAGAGAGTTTTTATTGGATGTTTTTTTACCTGTATCGTAAATAGGAATTGCAGTCTCATGTTCAAATACCACCGAATGCGGCTTTATTCTCTTAAAGGAACGTCATCACGTTGGTTGTTGAATGCAAAACAACAAACAATTTAAACATTGAGAGTTTAGTAGTGACATTTCGTTTTAATAAACAGACGCATCCAACGTAAAAACCTTTGTACGTTATTTCTAAATATTATATTTATCACGTGTCATCTGAAATTGGTAGGCGCTATAAAACAATTGTTAAAATTGTGTTAAACCCATATGAAGATATATAATGGGCTTAAATTTTTACCGCGAGATAGCCAAACTTTGTCACAAATGTGCTAGTTTATCCGGAGTGATACCATGACCCCAGAATCAGGAGGAAAAGGGAGGGGTTAGATTCTCATTTCATTCTGGGAAGTCGCGAACTATCACGTGTCCATCCACTCGTTCCACCTCCTTTAATTTTGAAAAAAGACAACTCCCGCACTAGGAATAAATCCTGTGTCGCGGGAGACTTTACAAACATACATGAAACGGACACAAAGAACACCCAGACTCAGAACAACAATTTGTGGATCACACAAAGTGTTGTGTCCTACGTGGGATTTGAACCCTCGACACTTGACGAAATAGGAAACGGTGTGGTGACCGTTAAACCACTAGGCCAAACGTGCAGTCATTTATCTTAAATTAAACTTTATCATAAAGAAGCCTGTTCTCTGTTAATTTATTTTCTTTTAAATTGGTATTGAGAGGATATTGTGTTGTGTTCAATTTCTGGCTTAGCAATCAGGATTATCATAACCACTAGACCCACATGACATTCAGTAAATATTTTATAAGTAGTTGAAGTTTGGAACCGCAGCAAGGATTCTGAAGGTCCCTCGACTCGTTCTTATGAAAGCGTTACGACATTTTAATATTTCATTACCTGTATTGAGAATGTTTATTTTTTTAAATAAACTAATAAAATAATTCAAACATTAAATATAGAACCTGCCTGGTGGTCATCATAGTCATTGCGAATGCGGACAATGCAGCATGGTGACCCACACTATTGCTGCCTAGTGAGATGCTTTTTCACGCCCCGCTTAAAGGATCCGGGATCATAGTGGGACGGAAACAAGTGTGATGATAGTGTGTGTGTGTGTGTGAATGTGAATTAATGTTTATGTTTTTAGGTTATTATTTTATCCATTTGAGTACTTAATTGTTTACTTAAAATAAACATATTTTTTACAAATCAATTTTATTTATTTAGAATTCAGTTTTTACTTGATTCAGAAGTACAAACAGTTGATACTTCTGAAGTTGAAGAGCTCGTAGTTGAAGAGCTCGTAGTTGAAGAGTTCGTAGCTGAAGAGTCCGTAGCTGAATCAGTATTGACAGTCTTTTCAGCATTATCACTAGAGCACATTGGATCCATTGTCCTTGAACAAAATCCCTTATTGCAGTAAGGGAAAAGAATTCCACAAGTCTTTGTAAATCCTACATTCATCGGTAAGCATATGTGACGATCATGGCATCCAATGCATTGGACTCCGCCCTGAAAATTAATAACTATGTTATAGTTACGTTGTAATGAGTCCCTTTGGTTGCTTAAGAACATTGAAATTAGAAACTGTTGGATAAAACAATAGTTTTTAAGGTTCGAGTACTTTCCTCTTGAAGGTGATATAATACTTAGAGAAATCTGTAATTGGATCTATATTATCGGTGCAGCGGAGTAGCGCGCAGTTGTGAGCACGAAGTACCTACATAAGGTATGTGTAGTTACACGTATATAAACTAGGTACTCGTCACATTCACATTTATTTAAAACTATATATATTTTACCATATTTATAAAAAATACTTGTTTCTATGATTAATAATAAATAATAATAAATAATAAATATTTTGGACATCTATCACACAACGCCATCTAGTCCCAAGCTAAGCAGAGCTTGTGTTATGGGTACTAGACAAATGATACAAATACAAATATACTTTGTTTTGTAAATACATACATATTATACATAGAAAACACCCAAACTCCGAAACAAACATTTGTAGATCATACAAACATTTGGTCCGACTCGGGAATCGAACCCGAGACCTCATGATCAGCAGTCGCACACGCCAACCGCGAGACCAACGAAGTAGTTCATAGTTTTAACCATATCTTGAAATAAATAAAGTACGTTCTGATTATATAATATACGTTATAAGTTACAAAATAAATTAATTTACCTCTTTCTGGAAATCACAAAGCCCAAGAGTCCTTTTCTCCCTTATGTACTTTTTTTGTGAAGTGACCACGGCAGAAACCTAAAACATCGTTTATAGTTTCGAGTTTAGTATTAGTTAATTCATTATTAATATTCATTGCCATTTTGTATTATAATTTAAATAAGGAGCTAACGAAAGGACGTGTCATAGTAGAATGTGACTACCGCCGCACAAATGATGATTCTGTTGAAAGCATTCATGATGATATAAAATTCCTCCCTGTATAGTTTTAACGGAAATTTATAATTATTATCATCATCTTCCTAGCCTTTATTATTCCCAAGATTATTTGGGGTCGGCTACTAGTTCAACCGGTTTTACCTGAATATCAGTTTTTATACAGAGCGAGTGGCATCTGACCTCCGCAACCCGGAGGGTGATCAGTTCACCTTCAGGGTTGCGGAATTTCAAGGTTGAACTAGTTGTCAGTATATTTGAGGGCACTGACTTCCCAATAACGATTGCCATGAATATTCATGTCAAGCGGGACCGACGGCTTAACGTGCTCTCCGAGGAACGGGCGGGAAAAACCGCCATCTTCCATACTCCGGGCTGCTATTAAGAATTTCTTGAAAGAAAAACCCAACAGCAGACCGACTCGGGAATTGAACCCGAGATCACTTGAACTGCAGTCGGTTACGCCAACCACTAGACCAACGAGGCAGTCTTTTAATCAAAATTTATAATACTTATTATAAATATTTAAAAATTAATGTTTCGTCTCACAGCTAAGAACAACTATTCAATGCGAAAAAATGTGTCTTAAAAAATTAGTAAAATTACTTTTCCGTTCAAGTTATGGGCGATTATATAGTATTTGTAAAAATAAGCTCATCAACTTTGTTCATAGATACTAAATGTAATAATCTTACCAGAAGAGCGAACAACAGCATGAAATTTGAAAAATTTGCCATTTTGTAAGTCTAAGTTATGACGTGTTAACTGGACGAAGAAGTTATTCGAACTATTCAGCAACTATCTAGTTAAAACTTACACATTAATGTGCTTGTTACCTAATAAAAATGTAGTGTTTAATTACCTTTATGCGATAGAGATATAGAGTTCGTGATCGATGTTTAATAATATCGATACAATTAATTAAGTTATTACTGTAGTCGTTGTGTAGTTGTAACAGTGGTGGCCATTTTGTTCTATAGGAAGTTGGGGTTTTAGAACTACGATTCAGTACATATTAAAAGCGTTTTCAGACTAAGTGGCACAGTATATAAAACAATTTTATGAGGGCTACAAAATTTAACGCACCAAATATTTTATCGGTTAATGTTAAAGTTAATGATTAAATTCACTTGAATCTATTTGGTCTGTAAACCAGTATTTTTGTTCAGGTATATTAAAGTTTATGGTTAAATTATCAGTGAGCCGTATTTCAATATCGTAATGGTTTAATTGGCAATTTCCTGATATGTGACAGTAGTATCAACAAATTTTTACGATTTGCCTAATATTGTCCCCACTTCACTGACAATAGTACTTATTTGTATTAGCATTGTAGAAAAATACGGTTTATTTAAATATATTTTTTGTTCTTTATGTTTCAGTGACGAAATGGAAAATCCCGTCGAATTGCCGACACAGAATTTTAATAAAAAAATATTTTGTTGTCATAGATCTAAAAATAAAATATTTTAAAAAGTTTTCAGGTGTAAACACAAGGGCTTAGACGTGAAAACGAAACATCACAATTAACATTTTTTTTAAATCAGAGAAGCTAACTGTTAAACCGAACACCGATAACCGCTAACCACAAGGCGTGTCGGGTCTATATAACCTAGAGTAACTCGGCATTTTTCAAAAACAGGTCAAGTTTTTCAGAAATGTGTACATATCAGATAATGAATCCAACCGCCAGCACTCGAGACTGACATGGGTTGAAACATGTTAGAACAACCAATTAAACACATAATGAACGAGAAATAGCAAGTTCACACATATCGTTTAGAGGAATTTTCATTAAGCCTGCCACTGTATTTTTAGAGATATTAATTTGCCTGTGTTCGTGGATAGCTTCGTCGTTTATGAACAGATTTTGATGATTTTTTTTTTATTGGAAAGGAGATATCCCAACGGTGGTACCATTGTAAGGACACACAGATCTGATGATGGCATCCAAGAGAAATCGAGTCGAACCTTGAAGTCGGTTTTTGTTATTTTTTTTATTAAAAACATATCTTTTCTGTAATGTGAATTAATGCTACTGTTCGCATGAAAGGGTTATTGAGATATTATTCCGGTTGGTTAATTGCTGACCTGAAAATAATTTTCTTAATAATAATTTATTTCCTACCAGATAACACCGTAAAACTATGTTCAAAATTTATTAAAGAAGAATATGGCTAGACAATCTTGCTATTTAGGAGTAAATATAGAACTAAATGTAGTATATCAAAAACTACAGATACAATAGATTAAATTAGTATTACTATTCAAAATATTTTGTGAAAAATTAATAATATGAATATAACCTTAAGATTAATCTTCGTGTGGTATTATGAGATCTTATGTATCTCTACGTTGTCGGCCTTGGTTTTGATAAGCGCCAGTTTGCGAAGTGTGTTTTTCCCCATGCGACTTTTTGCTGTCACCTTGGTCTTCATGTGGTCTACCATGTGTATCTCTACGTAGTCGGCTTTGGTTCTGATGAGCACCTCCTTGCGAGGTATGTTTTCCACCTTGCCATTTATTTTTACCACCTTGATCTTTATGTGGTCTACCAATTGTGTCTCTACTTTGCCGGCTTTGGTTCTGATGAGCACCACCTTGCGAGGTGTGTCTTCCACCTTGTGATCCATGGAAACTGCCTTGAGCTACATGAGGTCCTTCTGGAGTGTCCCTTCTGACCCGGCCTTGGTTCTTATGAGCACTACTTTGCAAGGTATGTACTTCATCTTGTGTATTCTGAGAAGTGCTGTTTCCTCCATGCAAAGTGTTAGTACTGCCATGGGTGCCATGAGGTCTCGGAGCCCATAAAACGGGTTTCACACCCGTTGGCCGACCAATTGATACCCCTTTTTTTCTAGTTTCGATTTGAGATTTTTCAGCTAGTGACACCGTTAATATAGTCTGAAATATTAAACGTAAATTTAGGTAACGAATTAGAGGGGTAGACTTAAAGCACATTTAGACGTTAGAATATTTAGAATTTTTTTAATTTGGAATTTTTTAGGATCAACATTAACGTTTACAAAAAGTTTGTGTTGTAATGTGTGTTATTCACTAATACAAATAATAATAAAAAAATATTCACATTAAATTCAATAGAGAAGACGACAATATTCGAGTTGCACCGAAAAAGGATGATAATGGCTGTTGTTTCTTCATACAAAAACAAAATTTTCATTGTCACTTGTCATTGAACTTTCACTTGAATTTAGATAACATAGAAAAGAAAATATATCTGAATACATACCAGTATCACAAAGATGAAAACCTTTGGGATTGAAGCCATTGTTCACCGTTTATTGATTCACATGAAGAATACAATCCTTTTATACATTCACTTATCAAATGTTTATCACGATCTCTCTAATTTGATTACATTAAAGATAATATCTCAAACTTCGATTCAAAATTCCTATAATGAAAGTTATTAAATATATTGTTTTCACAACGTAATTCCTATAATGAAAGTTATTAAATATATTATTTTCACAACGTAATTTTACGCCAAAAATAACTTTATTGCGTTATAACATAGCATATTTCATATGTGCGTATTATTGAGACACGTAGTACATATTTGTACTTCTTTAGTGAATCATTGTCAGCAGAAGAAAATATTGCTCTATATTGAATCACAAAAATATGGATATTATCAGAGTGCAAGCAGATATCATCGAGATAATGAGATACTATGTTATCGATATTTCCGAAATTTTGCCTCAAGTAAGAGGATTTGACAATGAAACATTTAACTGCTCATACCTATTGCTGTTTATATAATACAAAATTTTAGGTAGGTAACGTTCAAAAATGTGTCTAAAAATTAGTGGCATTTTTGAACGGTACTTTACCAACAATATTGACTCATGAGCATCAATAAGATAAAGAAATATGAAAAATACTCTTGATTTGATTGATCTGCAGAAAGAAACGCGTGTCGGAACTGGCTAGCTTGACTCGGATCGGCTTCCACCATCTCCTTCAATTCGGCGTTATTCACCTGTGTGGGCGGTCTTCCCCGTTTCCCCGATTCGTTATTCAAGTCGAAGTTTCCATTACAAAATTAATTAAATATTTTTATAAATAATTAAATAAATATTTCGGACATCTAACACACAACGCCATCTAGTCCCAAGCTAAGCAGAGCTTGTGTCATGGGTACTAGACAACTGATACAAATACATATATACTTTTTTTTTTGTAAATACATACATATTATACATAGAAAACACCCAAACTCCGTAACAAATATTTGTAGATCATACAAACATTTGGTCCGACCCGGGAATCGAACCCGAGACCTCATGATCAGCAGTCGCACACGCCAACCGCGAGACCAACGAGGCAGTCATTACAAAAAAAAGATTATAATATATAAAAAAAAAAAAAAAAAAAGTATAATAGATAAAAAAAAAATAAAAAAAAAAGTTCGTTCCTATCTACAAAAAAAATATAATTTCATTTACTTATTTATTTATTCATAGGGATAACAACAGCTGTCACTCTTAACTTAATTTACTAAACTATAAATACATGTATAGCCAATAATAGTTATCCACAGTAGATGAACATAAGGTGGATGAGCGATATGAACATGGTACACAAATAATTATGTTGAAATTTGATTGGAGAGGGAATTTAATAAATTTAACAATATAAATGACATGTATTCATAGCATAGACAAATATATAGCAATGATTATATGTAAATAAATAGGAATATTTATAAATAAAATTAGAAAAGTTAAATTAAAATTCACAGTATTATTTGAAGACTTACATACAATGAAACGATTATACCATCAGGAAAACCTATCAAACCTGCCACCCAGCGCCGACAATGTAGAGAATTTAACTAGCCCGTGATGAAAGTAATACAGCCAAAACTCTTTTTTTGAAATTATCCTTGGTACCGATGAAAATGTCAACATCACTAAATTGTTTATTGTAAGTATCTAGCAAACGCGATATAACACAATTTTTCGCGTAATTAGTCGAATGAAATGGAGTGCAAAATAATGTAGTGTGTCTAGTGCGTTTTTTGGTAACATTAAACTTTCTTCTTCTCCTCCGGTATGCTCTGGACAGAGCGGTCGTGATCGTTATTCAGTAGTAGTTCTAGGAGATGTGATGCGTTTTACGACACCTCGCCACTGCTGCCTGTTCGAGGTCATCCTGCTACACTGGTTCACTGAACTTCCCACGGCAGACTTGATCTGGTCAGTCCAACGTGTAGGTGACCTTCCGCGGGGTCTAGTGCCTTCCACTCTTCCTTGAACGACAAGGCGTTCTATGGATTGATCGCCACGCCGAGAAACATGTCCGAAGAATGTAAGGATGCGAGATTGTACAGTTGAAAACAGACGCTGCTTGATACCGAGTTCTTGAAGTATCGAGACGTTCGTGCGGAATTCGGTCCACGAAACCCCAAGCATTCTTCTCCAGCACCACATTTCCAGATCGTCTATTTTATGCCTTTCCACATCTCGCAAAGTCCAAGTTTCAGCCGCGTATAGAAATATGGGGAATATAAGCGTCTTTACGAGCCTGATCTTCGTGGCTTTAGTGATGTTCCTATTCCTCCATATTTTCCGCATCTTGTCCATCACCGCTCTTGTGATGCCCATACGTCGTTTGATCTCATCGATGCAACCGCCACTGTTTGAAATTAGAGCCCCAAGATAAATATAAGATTGGACTACGTTGCAATTCGCAATTCGGGTCACTTCAGGCGAATTATTTCCGGCACAGTCTACAATCATCACCTTGGTCTTGCTGCGATTAATTTTAAGTCCAAACCCATGGCTAACCCGTTCCATAACATAAAATACATTAAACTTAATACTTTCTAAAATCATAGGACAATCTAGCCGTCCTTGTAAAATGTCATATAACAAACCCATATCCATCAAGATACGCCTGTCCTCAAGAGTTAAGAGATTGTAAATACTACAATCCTCAATATAACCATGTGAGCCATGATGAAATTTAAAATTAAGGTGATTGATATTTTTCTTCTGAATGCGTTCAAGACTGTCCTTGTGTAAAGCATAACAGGGAGACCATATCTGACAATCGTATTCCAGTAGACTGCGAACGAAAGCAATATAAACGACATTTAAGCTCAATAAATTCTTAAAAGGTAGGCAAGACCTCAAGACAAAACCGAGATTACGAAATGATCTATTGCATGTCGCTTCAATATGTTGTCGCATTGACAGATCTGAATCCAATAGTATACCCAGGTCTCGCACCACGTTGACTCGCTCGATTGCAACGCCGTTAAAACTGTATTGATAAATAATGGGATACTTTTTTCGTGTGAAGGACATGCTTTGACATTTTTTAAAGCTAACTGTGATGTTGTTGTTAGTGTAGTAATCGGATAGAGAGTTGAGATCATCTTGAAGCAAAATACAGTCAGATAAGGAGTTGACGAATGTGTAAATCTTTTTATCATCAGCGTAGAGAAGATAATGTGAGTGTTTAATATGGTGATTAATGTCAAAAATATAGGCATTGTAGAAGAGAGGGCCAAGGTGCGATCCCTGGGGAACACCAGAGGGGATTCTCCATTTCACTCAAAACATCATTAGTAAAACAAGCCAAATTTGACAGCTTCGAGCGTCTCTGCATGAATCCATGCCGAGATTCAGGATTCATGTTCTATTCAAGGTATAAAGAAAATAACTATTCAGGTATACATTTTTTATTATGATTTTTTATCGATAAAAATAACTAAACTGGTCACTTGTGCTGCCACCTAGTAATATCTACTGGAACAAGTTCTGTCTAGGGTTACTCCATACTTGTTACATACAACTTACAGATAGCGCTATACTAAATTTTTCGTTCACGCTCTTTAAAAACGACAAAATTTTCTTAACATCTTTATTTTATTTAAAATGATTTATAAAAATATATAAAAGTTCTATGCCAATCTCTACTGAAACACTTAGTACCCATTACTAGACAACTGATATAAATAAATACACACATATTATACATAGAAAACATCCAAACTCCGAAAAAACAAATATTTGCAGATCATACAATAAATAACATTTTTTTTTAAATAGAGACGACTTTTAGTGCTTGTAATCCACTCGGATGCAAACCGCTGAAAAACTTGAAACAATCCCGATCTCTACCCGTCTGCATAGTAAGCCAAAACTTTTCTATGGACGGCTTATGTTCAAAAGAGGGTTTTTAGATAGCTCATTTCGAAAGAAAGAATTTTAAGGACTAGAATGCCATCTTGTTCTAAACCTTTTGTGAATATTGTTTTGTGAAAATATAATAATTTTTAACAACTGAAACATCAATACTTTCACCCAACACAACTACACACATCAAAAGTGTCTAGGGATCAACATATGTGTCTAGGGATCAACATATATTTTTGCAATAACTTTTCTCCTGATTGATATTAATTAAAATTTTCTTTAAGGATTCATCAAATAAAGTGTTTTCGTTTGTCACAGTAACGATAAACCAAGTCACCTTTGCATTAATAAAGAAATTTGCCATTTTCCTAATAAAGGGATTTTTGACATTTGAACCACTAACATTAAAGTTCGAAAAAAGACTGAAATAACAGTTTTCTTTAAAATTTTATTAGGTAACTTAAACAATTAATAATCCGTGTTTCTACCGCGAACACTAACAACACAAGAACATCGGTTTGGCATACTCAAAATGAGTTCATCCAAATCACGCTGTGGAATGGCCGCCCATGTTCGTTGCAACAACAAAAAAAGGTCTTCTTGCGATTGGATACCCTCCATATTCGGCAGAGCTCTTCTCTGTAGCATATCCCATGCATGCTCAATCGGGTTCAAGTCTGGCGACTGAGCAGGCCAGGGCCAAAGCCACATCTCAATCTCAAGAAATCCGCATAAAAATGCTTGATCCCTAGACACTTTTGATGTGTGTAGTTACCTCATCTCTGGAAAGTTAACTGATATTCGGAAATTACATCGCTGCTTTTGATATATAGGACAACTGTATCTGTACTGTATAATATTAGGAAACCTTCTGGTCGTGTTTGAAATTGTGATATAGTTTCGCAGTTGAAACTTTTCTAGACACGTACATAGACACGTTGGCTTGAAAACACTTACTGCACGTAGGGCCTAGGGGTATAGGCTTCCTACTCCGCCAAGTGTAAAATGGGTACTCCCCATCCCCTTCCCCCAAGGGCCGGCAATGCACTAGTGATGCCTCTGGTGTTGCGGGTGTCCGGCTTCTGTAATTGCTTACCATCAGGCGATACGTCTGCTCGTTTGCCCTCTAATTCATAAAAAAAATGAAATTTGATCCACTTCCCGATTTCCGATTGAGCTGAAAATTTAAATGTACTTTTAGTTCTGCTGACAATGCGATTTTATATAATCGATATAATTATTAATACAAAATGGAAGCCGTAACAAAATGGCGTCGTACATATTTTTGACCAACCTACCCAATGTGGGTATCAAATGAAAGGTATTAAAGTTAATTTTTTATTAACAAGTGATAAAAGCTTGTTTAAAAAAATTATTAAAATTAATTACTTGTTCTATTTCTGTTATTTTAAAGGTTATGTTTCTTGCGCCTTAAATTTGTTTGCTTTTCAAACGCAGTCATAATTTTCTTTGAACTTTGTGTACAGGTAAGTGAAAGTATAATGATCTAAGAATTAAAAAAAAAAACAACTTTGTCTCCAACCACAGCACTATCGGGCATATTTATATGTGTTTAATAATAGGTACTTAAGGGCTCCCACACATAACTGCGATGCGATGCGGCGCGAAGTTCTTGCGGCGGCATACGTGCGAGCTCGCAGCTATTGCGAATTCGCAGTTATATGTGGCAGTCCTAAAATACCATGTTGGACTCGGTTTTACTAAAACAACTGAAGATTTATTTGTTTTGGAATAATTTATTTACTATCTTCTGAACGGAACTTTACATTTCGTAGAAACCCCCTTAACACGTTGTAGTAAAAATAACATAACAGTATTATATATCAAGAAACTAAAATGTTTGGTTAATATATTTTAATTTAAAATCTTTTACACAAAATCCATAAACATAATCAGACTAAGAGTATTAAAGATCCATCCATATTATTTAAGCGGCAGCTTCAGCGGGGACTACTTCAATAGGTTCACAACCCTCAGTAGGGGTAGCAGAGCACTCGCCAAGGTTGCAGTAAGGCAAAGTGGGGTCACTGCAAGCGCGTTGAAGACCACCGACTTTAGTGCAGACCAATCTTGTATTGCAGTCCAGACAGGAACTTCCAACGCCGGTACAAGCAACCCACTGTGGGTACCAGGGAGCACTTGAGACCCATGGAGGAATCCAAGGATTAACACCAGCACCCCAACCACCTGGTCCTCCCCAACCACCTGGTCCGCCCAAACCACCAGGAGGTGGCCCGCCCCAGCCACCTGCTCCACCCCAACCACCTGGTCCTCCCCAACTACCGGGTCCACCCGGCGCTGGAATCGCGGCAGCTAAGGCCACCTGAACAAAAGACAGCAACAATTGAAATAACTTTAATTACACTAATATATGTTTTTGGCAAACAATAAATTAAAAATTCTCACACATGCCGTCACAATCGGTTACAACATATTAATGAATAGGAAACAATACACACGCGCGCTACAAAACAACTGAAACCATTTAATTTTCAAATAATATTGTATTGCTTTTGTGAAATTCATTACGCACAATCCATTTCTAGAAACTTGCTCGAGAAAATACGTAACGAGTATTTCAAATTCTCAAAAACATCGTACTATTTTTAAATTGTCATTGTAAGCAAAAGTCTAAATATACCAGCATTATATTAATAAACAGAAACTTACCAAAACACAAATAACCAAAACGATTTTCGAAGACATGACTGGTGTATTGTTCGTAGTTTCGAGTTCTTATTTCTTTCGTTAATACTTCGTTTCTATGAAGCTGTGAGGTGTAGCGTCTCCTTTTATACGATACTTGTGTACTTAAGGGATCAGATCGTACCACCTGTAGTTTGTAAACAGTCAGAGGTTTTCCCAAACGGTAAGAGTAGATAGAATGAGATAAGGCTGTATGTACAGTCAACACTACCACCTGTTTATCTAAACGGTGTAGCATGCAACAGCGGTACGTATTACGGCCTAATTATATTGTTAATATACATTAACTCAGTGTGTTTTCATTTGGCTTTAGTATAAGATCGGGTTTCCTGGAGTTGTTTTTGTTTACGTAAAAAACAGATAATGTTACTCATCGTTCACCAAAATAGAAATATTGTAATATTTCCATTGACGGTTGTTACATTAGAAACATACAATTTTATAAGTTAATATACGAATAAAAGCCTGGACTATGGTAAACCTTCAGATTTTCCAGTAGAACCTTATATTAACTAAACTAACTAACTACTAAACTAGAAGTCTTTACCATTGTATGAAACTTGTTTATTTCTAACTTTTGCTTCTGTTCACTTGGTTTTTTTTTACCTCAAGACATACATAATAGTTAAAATTGACATGTCACAAGAACATTGTTATTGAAACATGTAGGTTGTACTTATGTGATTGAATCCAGAAAACATTTCTAACGTACTGGAATTTCTTCGAGTACGTTAGAACGTTTAAAATCTCTATACTAGTGTACATAAATCAAATTCTTTTTCGATTAGGAGCATTCGTTTATTATAAATATAAAGTAAATTTGTAGTAGATGTCTTTAAAATAATAAAGCCACTTAAAGTAGACAAGTCTTAGGTCCCAGATTTTATTCCAGAATTGATACTAAATCTGTACTCGAAACGAAAAATTCAAATTTCATGTTTTGTGTGCACATTCTTTGAACACTAGTAATAACCGCTAAATCATCGTTTTATTTTTGCCCAATAAGCTTTAATACACTATAATACTGCATCAATATGAAATCTGGATCGTTTGTGTTTCAGTGTTAGTACTTGCAAGGAACTCTTTACAATATATCTATGTAGTACAATCTCTCACTCTCTAAGGACAAATTTTCCTGATTCCACAAATACATCACCACCATGATTTATTATTACTTTTTATCCGACTACGGCAAAGCCAAAGGAGGGTTATGATTTTGACAGGCTATGTATGTATATTCATCTGTTCCCTCCTTCATAGCTTCTTAACTACTTATTACAAATGAGGTATCGTTAGAAGCGTCTTGATTGTCCGCTGGTTATTGGCTACGGCCCGCCCCGGCTTCGCACGGGTGGATTTCAAATGCTCCCGCCGATGACACGATTCGTGCATTTTAAATCTGTAATATCTTCGAACATATTCATTTAAATTAGATACTGTACCGGGCCATTTTGATCTATATTAAATGCACAATGTATTTAATTTACTTAATTGTATAAGGATTCATACTGTATTGCTTAAAATCGCTTCGTAAATAAGCCATTATTTCTCGTAAAAAGAAAGGATTAAAAAATGGTTATTGTGGGTTATCCCTAAGAGATAGACATATACCGTCGCGGACTTTTTTGTAGACCTTTTTAAGGTGTACAATACATTATTTTTATCTATCTCGTAGGGTGCAACCAGCGTTTGCAATGTAAGCGCAAAAAAATGAGTTTATTTTCTACATCACATTAGAAACCTCGAAAATTAACAGTATTTTCATACTATATTATGCATTTGTTATAGGTAAAAACCTTCCTCTTGAATCACTCTATCTATCAAAGAAACCCGCGACTTTGTTTTATACCATGTAGTGATATGACGTGTCACTGAATCTAATGTGGCGCCCTCTAGCCGAAATAAAGTACTGTATTAAAAAATTAGATAAATATGCCGTGTTTGATCATTCGAAATGGCGGTACTTGTACATTTCAAAAATACATATGTTATTAGCATTTGCTCGTGACTTTGTCCGTATTTATTCGGTAAGTGTGATATTACTATGGGCTTGTCTGTTCCCTCATTCTTTCTAAACCACTAGTCAGAATAAGACAAATGATGTATCGTTAGAAGTGTCTTGATCGTCCGCTGGTTATAGGCTATATGACGTGTCACTGAATCTAATGTTGCGCCCTCTAGCCGACACAAAGTACTGTCTTAAAAATTAATTCCAAATAAATATGCCCTGTTTGATATCAATCATTCGTAAGGGTCTAATGTGGCGCCCTCTAGCCGAAATAAAGTACTGTATTAAAAAATTAGATAAATATGCCGTGTTTGATCATTCGAAATGGCGTTACTTGTACATTTCAAAAATACATATATTATTAGCATTTGCTCGTGACTTTGTCCGTATTTATTCGGTAAGTGTGATATTTCTATGGGCTTGTCTGTTCCCTCATTCTTTCTAAACCACTAGTCAGAATAAGACAAATGATGTATCGTTAGAAGTGTCTTGATCGTCCGCTGGTTATAGGCTATATGACGTGTCACTGAAGCTAATGTGGCGCCCTCTAGCCGACACAAAGTACTGTCTTAAAAATTAATTTTAAATAAATATGCCCTGTTTGATATCAATCATTCGTAAGGGTCTAATGTGGCGCCCTCTAGCCGAAATAAAGTACTATATTAAAGAAAATGAGATAAATATGCCGTGTTTGATCATTAGAAATGGCGTTACCCGTACATTTCAAAAATATATATATTATTAGCATTTTCTCTTAAATTTGTCCATATTTATTCGATAATTGTGATATTTCTATTGTACCTATTTAAAGTATAGTTTGTAAAGAAATTAATATTATAGAGGCACCAAAACATTTTTAAATAAAAAAAAAAGTAAGAACTAAAACCCAACTACGACAAAAAACTACGCTGAAAAAGTATGAAACAAGTTCTAAAGCCGTAATCACGCGTTGTTAATGTGTTATGGTACATTTCTACGTAACGTGTGACTGCGGCTTTTGAAACTTGTTTCATACTTTTTCAGTGTCGTTTTTGTCGTAGTTGGGTTTCAGTTTTTTTTTTTTTTTTATTGGTACGAAAGTCCATTTTCTTTCATAGGTTTGTTACTTAAGGCTATTAGTTAAAGGTACAGAAGCTATAGAATTCAAATCATAAAATAATAAATCCAGTTGATTGCCAAAGTTACTTAAAAAATTCCAATGTACAAGCATCTAGCTACACTAAAGCCTCTAAAACGTAGTTAAATATTTACAAGTTGATATTATCCTACAATGATTACATCTTAAAATCGAAAAAAAGTGTTTATATATATAGATTTCACCACTGTTTACAACATTGCCCTGTTTACGTGTTATTGAATACAGAAATTCCCTAACTCATTATTATTTTGATTCGGTTACTCGTTTTTCTGGTGATGATCTTAATATCCTTCACGTTTTTTACGTATCGAATAATTAATCTCTTGATATAGTTTGATGGTATTGGAGAAAGTGTAATTAGGTATGCCGCGTCATCAATCCAAGGGTATATGGGTAGAAGGTACATGTTTTCTAGTGGAAAATAACGAAGATTACATTATAATCAGACAAATATTGAATATGTTTGTGTTGGTGTGTTTGAATATGGATCAAAAGATCTAACAAAGATAACATGACTACTCTCTAAATATCTACGTACCCTCTGTTGTTGTTAGGTACGTTTATTTTTTTAGTTTTGGGGATTTCCTTGTTTACTTGATTAATTTGTAAATATAACGATAAAAAAAAACAATTCTGCTACTGCAGAATTAAATAGCTTTATTGCATCATACTTACTAGTATGAGGCAATATAGCTACTCTTAGTTTCGCATCTTTTTTTTAGTTACCTATATGGTTCATTGTCATAGTCTCAGCCTATGTCATAGATACTGCTGGGCGTAGACCTCCCTAAGGCTGTCCAAACAACCGGTCCTGTGCTGCCCCCATCCAACCGTTAAAGTTAAGGAACAGAACTTTTTGGCTCAATCCCTTCGGTCTTGTTTGTGAGCAATGTGCCTCGCGGCTGTATGTTTACGTGGTTATCTAACATTATTTATAATGTTCGTAAAAATATTTTGAGCACACGAAGACGTTTCTGTAAAGACAAATTCTGAAACATCCTCCTACGCATTCCATTCGCCAATGCACCAAATGTGCATGATGTGTAAACAAAAACAAAAAAATATATACAGTACAGAGTAATAAATAAGACACAATATTTAAATGCTTTGTGTTATTAGTTATTAATTACTAATTATATAAGTATCCAGTAAAAAATAGATTTATATTAAGTCAACTTGCTTAAACCACTCCGGTTATCTAAAGCCCGTGGGTTTTAGGTAACTGGATTGGAATTAAGAAACTTCTTCCGCGTGCAAAATTAATGAAAACTTTAGTAAAGTAGCTGAAAAGTAGCAATAATTTTAAGAGTTTCTGAATATACTTGTGAAAGTTTTAACAAAATTTAGTTCATGCTTTTGGGGATTATTGCAACTAAATTTTCCATAGTTATTCATCCAAAATAATCTAAAACATACTACTAAACGTACTGAAACTGCTTTTGAAAGTTTCGGAAGATTAATCTATAACATAGAAATAATTGCACAGCGTTCTTAGAGCTCTTTTATATGCACTATTTTAGTTTACTTTTATCATTATTTTTAAACTATTGATTTTCTTTTACAAACACTAAGATTTTATGTCTAAAAAAAAAGCTGATGTTTAGCAGTAAAACTTATTTAAGTGGGTCCATAATATTAGTTCCATGAGTGGGACCTAAATTAGTGAGAAACCTCCACAGCTGGACTTATATTCTGGTCTCGACATTTTAACACTGAATTGCCTCTGGTAGTGCGACAAAGTAAACCCCTATAGCTGGGATTCATCTTTTCGATTGTATCGTCCTTGCTATCTCTAAATTTGAGACAGCTTACTTATTTTACTAACTCTATATTTCATAAATACTTTTTCTAATTACTTTTCTAAATTGCTTTGTTTTCTTTGAATTTTATGGACATCGATTTTTTTACCTGAGAATAAATCAATAGAAATCAACTATCACCTCTCAACTCGCACTTACTAATTCTTAGTCTACCCGCAAATTCCACACTTGGCTCAAGTCTAACCACCAGTTTGAGTTTGAAGTTTTATTTTCTCTATCATACGAATGTTAAAACATAAGTTTAAAAACGTTTACAACAGTAGGAAGTTTCAACAATTGGTGGTCAAAACATCTATATACTACACTATACTTTAATATTATAAGCGCGAAAGTTTGTAAGTATGGATGGATGGATGTTTGTTACTCTTTCACGCAAAAACTACTGAACGCATTTGGATGAAACTTTAAAGTAATATAGCTTATACATCAGCATAACACACATAACCGACATACACGCGGGCGGAGCCGCGGGCAACCACTAGTATTTTATAAAATCTTTAACATTAAAAAACATCTTATCTTATAACATAACTGATACTTCTAAATGACACACTGGAAAGACAGATTTTTATAATTGACGCATTCTGTATGCATTTTTGAATTTTTGGAAAAAACCTCTATTCTCACTTTTTTAAGACAACTATTAATAGGAACTTTGTATACTCGTATAAGACGATATTATACCTGTATATCTGAGACTCTGGGTAAGTGGAAAGCCTCTTTCAGTGAAACAGATTCGTTGGTCCCTAATTTGAATACACTTAGTAAGTGTATTATTATTATTATTTTTTTAAATATTTTTTCGGACATTTTAACACACAACGCCATCTAGTCCCAAGCTCAGCAGAGCTTGTGTTATGGGTACTAGACAACTGATATAAATACATATATTACTTTTGTTTGTAAATACATACATATTATAAATAGAAAACACCAAAACTCCAAAACAAATATTTGCAGATCATACAAACATTTGGTCCGACCCGGGAATCGAACCCGAGACCTCATGCACAGCAGTCGCATACACTACCATTGCGCCACAGAGGCAGTCAAAAACTATACCTAACAAAAAAATTGCTGGCGAATGAATGCGGACTGTCTAAGACTAAGATGGTTGACGCTATTTGGGGAAGGCCTTCTATTTGCAATGGACGGCAATAGGCGGAAGTAGTAAGATTCATTTTACTGAGAACTGGAATGTTCAAATCTTGATCTCAATTATACTACACCCTAGATTTTTAAAGAGCCTAAAATGGTTATAAAGTAGTTAGTAGATTTTATCTTCTTTTCATTAAAGTTTGTTTATTTTTTATTATAACATGAAAGGCATCTTTAATTTATTGTCAACAGAACATACAACATTGTTCGTCTTTTAACGTGTTCAGGTAAAGCGTACTGGTTTTCCCATACAAGCTAAAGGTGAGATTATTGAAATCATTTCTTATCGAATGTCTATATTATTTACACAATACATCATCCAAAGTTCAAGTTTCTGTGACTCACGGTTTAGCCTCTATGTTGACTATCTATCAGCTTGTCAGTTAGTAAGTTGGTATAAATACTTTATTAATTAATTTTAAGAATCTGAAGAGTTTGTAGGAAACGGTACAAAGGAAAAGTAATGGTCCTATTTGGAGCAGGTGGATATAGGCTATATGTCATCACGTTACGACCAAAAGGAGTTGAGTAACTATGAAAAATGTTGCAAAAACGAGTGAAAATGATTTCTTTTGAGAGCTTATACTGCGTGCGCTGCGTAAATGGTTAAGTTTCACAAAAATAATTACGAAAAGTTCTAAAAATAGCCGGTGACAGCTCTATCTTTTAAGGTTCACTCACTATAACCTTTATAAGGTAAACATTTACTATTCTGTCAAGAAAGTACCGGGAAAAGATTAATAATATACAAAATATTAGTTATTCATCCAAATTTATTTTATCACCTTCAAATTATGCTCCTTCAGAAACGGTACACTTATGCTAACGAATAATCCAATCATTAAAACATTTTTTAAACGCTTTATCTGGAATTGAGTTTAGTTCTCGCTGCCAATTCTCTTTTATTTCTTCTACCGATTGAAAATAGGTGCCACTAAGTGGTAATTAGAGTTTAGGAAAAAGAAAAAGTCGACTGAAGCCATATCTGGTGAATATGATGGTTGCTCGATGGTATTTGTTGAGTGTTTGAACAAAAATTCGTTCACAATTATGGCCTTGTGTGAAGGCGCCAGTCACCAGTACTAATGTGTTTCATGAATGTTGAGTCGGAATTGACTCGTTTTAGCATGTCCTCAGCGACACTCATGCGATTGAGTTTTTGGAGAAAATTCAGGACTTTTGGGATTAGCCGAGCGGCAACATGTTTCATACCCAAGTGATTATTTAAAATCATAGGTACGTATAGACTCGTGAGATACAGAAAGTTCAGCGGCTATCTCTCTGAAAGTTCAATGAGGATTTTCAGTCTATATTTCCTTCACTTTTGTGTTGTTAACTATAGTTGCAGATGTTGATGACCTACCAGAGCAAGGCAAATCTACAGCATAAGCATAACTACCGATCGGCTGCACCAAATTAAATAATTCTTTTTTTTTATGTGTTCGTTATTGTTAGGACAAGGTTTGTGTATGAAAAGATTTAAAGGAAAACGGGAAAAGTCATTTTTGTCTGCGACTGTACATACAGCCTGTGGGATGCTGAGACAGATATGTAAATATGGCGGTACGGAGTTCGCCAGGTCAGCTAGTTTAATATAAATAACAAATGCAACTCAAACTCCTCGCCAAAATAGAAAACAGTTGTAACAATCTAACAACAAGAAACAAATCAAAAAATTTAATTTGGAACCATAAACAAATCATTCATTCCCGAAACTTTTTTTGACTGAATGTAAGTTCACGCCTTTTAACATCACGATATGAATAAATGAATGAATGAATATTTCGGACATCTAACACACAACGCCATCTAGTCCCAAGCTAAGCAGAGCTTGTGTTATGGGTACTAGACAACTGATACAAATACATATTTACTTTTTTTTTGTAAATACATACATATTATACATAGAAAACACCCAAACTCCGAAACAAATATTTGTAGATCATACAAACATTTGGTCCGACCCGGGAATCGAACCCGAGACCTCATGATCAGCAGTCGCACACGCCAACCGCGAGACCAACGAGGCAGTCAAGCGATAGGTGACGCAGACAAGGTTACGTGGGTCAGCTAGTATTATATGTATTTTAATTGTTGCAAAACCAGGCACGTGCACATGTTGGCCAGCCAAACCATTGTTAAGTACTGTTTTACACCACATATTTATGGTGGGAGGAACTGAAAGGTGTCCAAAACTGCTGTGATATGTCATATAGCCAGGATATACATATATTTTAATCATGGACACTTAATATGCAGTTCAACTCAAGAAATTCCACTTGCCTACATCGTGAGAGGTGACCTTTCATACATACCTATGAATCTGAAGTAATCAGTGTTTTACTGTATCTATGTAAAAAGTAATTTTTAGAAGTATTATTGTCGTAGTGATAGTGAATCATCAAGTTTCAAACACTTTTTGTATTTCCATGACGGCTTTGATGATAAAACTGTTCTCATGATAATATCAACATGTGATTTGGTTTTATTTCATTGCCCGTGGCTTCGCAATTAATATATTTACATGCGATATTAAACATGTATTGATACACGAAGCTCGGTGTTTTGTAGACCCGCGAATTTTCGGTAGGAATATTTCTGGATCAGTAATTAAAGGCCAGAAATAATTAATTGGTAGCTACAGATGACAACGATCTACGTTGAAAACTTGCCCAGATTGAGAAGGATAAACAAATTTAGTTTACCTATTTTTTCACCAAAATAAAAGTTCTTTCTAAAAAAAATTTGACCTACATACAAAATATTTTAATGTGGTTTTACATAATGAATACTTAGACTCTTAAATACTGTTTATATTCTCTGCTATATTAATATTCTACCACATTCGGTTAAGTAATAACTACTTAGTGTAAAAAGTCGTGAGGTACCTAATTGTATGATTTGCAAAACAGACATTTGAAAAACAGGTGCAAAAAAGTTAAATTATTTCAAAAGTGAACATTATTAAATTGAAAGAAAGAAACTATATCAAGAATTTCTTATTGGTACACTTCTTAATGGAGTTCATTCGAGACCTATATTCAGCAATGAAGAGGATAAAGAAAATGTAATCTTACATACTTGATCTTAATATAATATTATTTATCGGAACACGTAAAACGTCGGAGTTCTTATCTAACACATTTTTCTAAACTCGGTTTTTGGTTTTTCCATCTTTTCTGGGTTTAACTTCGTCGTCATGGATTTTTTTTTCTTTCTTAAAAATGAGAACCCGCATTAGCAATACCTAAATCCTGTCTCGCGGGCGACTTACAAAAACACTTGCAACGAATACAAAGAACTTTTAGTCTTAGAACAACAATTTGTGGTTCACACAAAATGTAGTCCTATGAGTGGTTTGAACCCACAACACTCAATGCAGTAGAATACGGCGTGTCGACCGTTTAAACCACCACGCTACCCTTGGAGTCAAACCTTGCCTAATATGTACATAATTGGTTTATCACACATTTCTTAGCTAATACATAATGCATACAGTGCTGTGACTAGATGGGTGCGTTGGTTTTAATCACCACTGGGTAAACTCTAAAAAAAAGTCAGGATTTTTTCATTTTAAACAGTAGCCTGCGTTGATTTTCAAGGTCTTATTTATATCTCTGTATTAACACTGTCAAAACTAATTTAATAGTTTTAATGTTAAAGAATTAGAAACAAGCAAACACGAGAAGTTAATTTCGCATTTGTAATAAGATGGTAATACAGATTTTCTTGTTACCAAACACTGTTAGTTGTGTAATTAATGTGTTTATTAGGAAATGTGTTATAAGCTTCAAAGCAGGATGAATTAGTAGGCGATAATATATTCTAGTCGAACATAAGAAATCTCCATAGCTAAGAGATAACATTTTTACAATCGTACCTTAGATAAGATTTGTTATCACGAGTATTTTGGTTTCAGATAGGTATTTTTGTAACATTGTTATAGTTCCTTCTATTAAAGATAATAGAAGGAACTAAAACAATGTTACAAAAATATAATAAGTATACAAAATAATAAGTTTTTCAAACATATCAAAATATGTTTGAAAAACTTCTTGAATTATTTCATACAGCTATCATTAAATTTCACAGAATATTACTAGAAAATAAGAACGTTTGACATAAGAAATGTTTTTTTTCAATTGATAAATAGTCGTTTTTATTAGAAAAAAATACGTGTGGCACTCGGGGACTGTCGCGGTAAAGCTATTGCATAGCATTTTTTATCAACTTATGCAATTATATTTTTTTAAGCAGTATGTTCGTGCGTGACAGTGATACAGATTCGTTTCTGTCTCTGTCACGAACGACGTAGAAGACAGAAACATTCGTTGATTCCTAGTTCGGACACAGATTCGTTGATTCGTCGTTCGGAGCAGCTCGTCTCGATCCGTGCAAGCTTCGGGTGTCAGGTTTTTTTGTTACGTTGCGGAATTTCTGCACAAAGGCCCCAAAGCCCGCGATAAAAGCTATGCAATAGCTTAAAAAGAGCAATATGATCTCCATAATAAAACGAATGACTTGTTTGTAGATATTATAGTAAAACTATCTGGTGTTAATTAATGTATTTTTTAAATATCTTCACAGAAACATTGTGAATGTGTGAAAGTGATTAGACGTTGAGATGACGACATTACCATACACATCTTAATTTTTAACCGACTTCAAAAAAAGGAGGAGGTTCTCAATTCGACCGTATGTTTTTTTTTTTAAGTGTATACGCGGATAACTTTGACGTTTATGGAAGGAACGAAAGGAGATACTACAACGGTGGTACCATGACGGGGCAACTAAGATCTGATGATGGCATCCAGGAGAAATCGAGTCGAACCTTGAAGTCGGTTTTTGTTTCTGTTTAAATTTTACTTGTCTATTATCGTTTACATATTTTGTAGAAAATCAACTTAGCTAGGGGGACTGGGCAGAAATTGTTATCCTTATTTTTACAACAATAATAAATCTTTAGAACATTTGGCTATATAACTATCGACATCATGAATTCTGATTAGACTCAGGTGGCGGTAAAATGAGTGAATGAGACATACGCGTGGTTCTTCTCGTAGACCCCAGCTCGCGTCCCTTATCTGGATAAGGATTCGGATTCTGAGAAATCCTGGACTACAGGCGGGGCACTGTGTTTGGTCCGGCTGAGCCTCTTGGTAATTCCAGCGTGGACATATTGTATTGTCCCGGGTATTGTGCAATCTCACCGCCTGTGCTTGGCGAGGTCGAGCTCCGAAAGGCGAGGTTCCTGAGTAGCGCTCCTCAACCAGCACCAGGTTAGGTGTTGGGGATGGTCTTGTGGCATTTGGGGATGGCCCGGCAGGGATTGTCACGGAGACATGGTCTTGCGGCATGTCATGACTGTCCGACTGTCACACATTGAATTTATCTATTTACCATCTGAGTGTGTTACTTTTCTATATTCACTTAAATAAAGTTATTAAGTTAGGTAAGGTTAATAATTAGCACTTGCAAAAAATATTACACCTACCTCATGATTGCAAAATATATTTTTCTATTAGAAAGGGTATAATGAAATAGGTTATTTTCTGGTACGAAGTATCTCTCGAGTATTTATTCAATTTTTAAATCACAAAACTTTAAAACGCCTGCCAAAATTTGAAGAGCAATAATCTCGTCTAAATCTTTAGGTTAGTTTTCATCAAGGCGACGGTGGAAAAAAACCAGTAGGGTTTTTAATATTACGGTCAATTGCAATGTAAAGTTTTAAATATATATTATTGAAAAGTTTTTTTTTATGTTTGACCATGCCAAAATGACTCTAGTCTGCCTGATGGAAAGCATAAGCAGAATTCAAGAGTGGTGGTCACCATACTCACTGCGAATGCAGACAATGCAACATGGTGACCCACACCACGGCGGGCTAGTGATGCTTCTGCATCATTGGGCCTCCGGTCTCGCACTCACCAACGAAACACGATAGCTCATCAAAATTCAAAAAAATTGAATGTAACTTTGCTGTTGAACCGATGATATTTTCCATTTTTTTGACATCCATTATCGTTATTTTAAACTCTAATTAATGTTGACTGCACACTATTCTTAACACGAACATATATTCATCATTTACTTGTCGTGAAAGATGAATGGACATAATAAAATAACAATTGCAAATTAGATTAATGTTAGACTATTCTTTCTCTGTTTTCCACTGAGCGAGTGAGGTTACCCGAACCAGAACCTCCATAGTACTTACAGGTCTTAACTAGTTTTGAATTGTCTGATAAAAAGATACAACAATTACTTATTCACTATTACATTCAACATAAGATCGGCATTGGCGTTAGTTTACAGTGAATTTGTCACCTAAAGAAATAGGTATGGTGGGTATTATAATATACTAGCCACCCACCATACCTCATCATTACAGAAAATATAGCAGTAATAAACGCAAATCTAAAAAGATAAAAGCATTTAACTTCTGTGTATTTCTATAATTAAATATAATTAATGAATACCACTTTATACAATACTCGTGCGCAACAAGTTGTGCTAGATATGCATACATAGAGATGCAGATAGAGATATAGACATAGAGGGCAATAAAAGGGCATATGAGGGTCTTTGGTATGTTCTATTTAGATAACAGAAGCAAAGACATGAGTTTAAAAAAAAAAACAAAATATGACAATAGAAAAAGGAACAGCAGTAGGAGTAACAGTTATCGCTCTATCTGAATTGCAGGTTCAAAGAATTTTAATACTCAATTTCCGAGAGTCATTTGAAGTACATTAGGTGAAATACGCAAACAATGCCTAATCTTAAAGATAAACTTGGACGTCGTTAGCAAATATATACACGTGATTCTGTTACGCAATTTTGTTTTAGCTGACCCTGATAATGAGATTTTAAAATATTTATATACGAATTCTTGGAATCAAACTTTCATGAAAACAGAAGCCCGGAGAAGAGAACAGAAGAAATTTTATTTAATACAAAAGCTTGTTGCGAGATTTTAGTACCAATATTTACTTAGTTTGAAAATTTTAAACACTGTATACTACCAAGCCATAAAGTACTTGTCAAGACGAACCAAACGATTTCAAACTCGAGTGTGTTGTAAATGTCATATCATTATAGAGTTCTTATGACCACCTTCCGGCACCATCATTAGAACCTGGATGCTATCAAAACATATAGTACTCATCAAGACGAATCAAATGATTCCAAATTCGTTGGTGTTACGTCGTTTCATTACAGAGTCCTATGGCCACCTTTCAGATCCAGCATCAAATCAGTTCCATGTCATCATATTATTGCATTGCCACGCTATATACATATATATGATTGCTGAATTTTATCACTTTTGTTTGAAGATATTTGCTTCAAAAATGAGTTGCAAGATTCCACCCGAACACACATACATATACATTGCAAGTTAATAAAACGCTTGTAAAAAAAATTAACAATTGTGTAAGAAATTTTACCTGAACCTTAATGTGAAATGTTTTAAAGACAGTCAGAAATAAATAGAAACTCTTTAAAAATTTCTACGATAATTCTGTTTTACTTTCGCTATCCCCTTTTTTTCTGGGTCCCATCATTACTGAAAATACTTTCCAGTGCGGTTCAGGTCGATATCGGCCCACCCTTTTTCCTGGCTTATTTCTCATTTCCTGTTTGGTAGATCCCGGGGCGAATCAAAACTAAAGAAATTGGGTTCAAGGTTATTCTAACAGTATAAAAAAAATATACATCATGTTTTCGCAAAGTTATAACATTTTAATCTACCCTAGTGCTTGTGGGTAGAAAAAGACCCTACACGCACTGGCGAAAATATCGGTGGGGGCACATTTCGACCCAATGCCGCAAAAGATGAAGGTTTGTGATTTTGCTTGACGCAGCGAAGGTGTTAAAATATTATGCTTAACGATATTATATAAAATTCAGGCTTTCTAAAATGACGTAAGTTAGCATGGTTTTTTTCCAACTTTGATACCTGCTAACTGTAAAACGGCCCCACTTTCAGCTTAGTGAGTATCCATTCCTTTCTGAGTATATATTAGGCTACCGATCCAAAAATGTCATCTTTCCTAAAATGACGTAATTCTGGCGTGACTGGGATCTCAGTCAAATTGTAACAATAATGAAATATTGTACATAAAATAGACTGTAAATCCAGGTGGTTGAATAGTGCCCCTTAAATGGTAACAACAATAGTTGGTGTCTTGAAGGATAAAATGAAATTAAATATTATGAACTTTTCAAGTTTATATTGTTTAATAAATATGAAAAGTTATTATTTACCCCATTATGGAACACAGTTATTCCTTTGATTTATGGTTTATAATACATACTGGAATAAAAGTGCCTAGATTCAATATATTTATCTCCTCACCTAAAAGGTAGCATCACACGACAGTGCAGATCATAAACATGTTTCTTATCATCAGGTAAATAAAATAGATATTAATATAGTTTCTGTTAGATAATAGTTATTTACATTGGCACAACGTAATTTCCAAGAGTGAGAAAAGTAAATATTCTGGTAAAATCAGTGATTCCTCTGGAGTGAAATAGCTAGAAAGATTTCCAGAGCTTTTTAAAGGTGTACTAGAAAAATCTATGTTTTCCTTTGCTTAGCGGCTCGGTGTCTTCGGCTTACCTTCCAAACGGTTAGTGCTAGAAAGATGAAACTATGCATGGATATGACATGTGTATTTGCCACGTCGACCAAGTGCTAAATTAAATTACGAAAACCTTCTTTTTGGGGTACCTCCCCTAAACGTAAGCTTATGGTGATGATTTTTTCCCGCGTCTACCCCATAGCGTGGGGATTCATTAGAAAGGTCTTTTATAAACATTGAGAAGTTACTGAGACGATTTTTTGTATTTTTAGGTATCGACCAGCGACATATTCTTTAATGATATTTATTTTAGTTTTTGAAGATAAATAATGTGAACTTCGCAAGACCCATTTCCTCGAACTTTATCTGGTCTTGACAGCAAAGCCAAATTATGAATATAAAAAATATCAAGATGAAAAGAAAATGTACGTGCTATAAAAATTTATTAATATCCGTTCTCAGAATATCTGCCATAATTGTTTTAAAGTACCATCACAAATTCACTTCAAATACCTATTTCAGATATTATCTGCCTACCTAATAACAATTTTAAAGCCACAAAGTCAAGAGTCCACTTCTAGTTTTTGGCAGAAATAAGCAACAATCTTAAAAGTGTATTATATTGTATTTCATTGTCTGACTTATAACCGAATTGAAACTTAAAAAAAAATACAGGTGTGTAAAAACTATTTTTCAATTAATAAACCTGTTTACAAAATATTAAAAATAAAAGTCTCAATTTCTGCAGAGATTGTAAATTTTATACGAATTGCAAAGTATTTAAATTAAGTTATCAGCTAGGGATTTTAACACTTTAGCTAGCCCGACACACGTTTAATTTGAAAGAAGAACAACTTGATTAATATTTCATGTGTCTCAGGGAACTTGATAATCACTCACTCACACATGATACTCCGGTATGAATTGTTTATATACTTTAACCTAATGACATCTAATTCCTCTTTTTACAAATTTAGCTTTGACATTTTATTTTTTATTGTTTTAATTACAATTTGCATGATGGTACTTTGGTACTTATTTAACAAAATATGTTTGTATTCCCCATTTCTTGTTATTGTGTACGCACTTGTTATTGTGTGAGCACCTTGTCGACTATAATTATTATTACTTTCTTTGATATTGACCTGATGATTTGCTGTGCGGCCTGAGTATGCGGCTCAACTATGGTTGAATCGATCGATGGCTGATCTATGCGTCTTATTTTATTTTACATTTGTGTAATTTTTTTGATTATTTTATGTTTGGACATATTAAATCTTTTTAAGTTTGACTGTGAGTCAAAGTGCTATTTGGATTTTATTTTCCATAAGTGGACCTCACAATATAAAAATCTTACAGTTTTGAGTAACAACAGCGCATGATTGGTTAGCTCATGGCTGTGAAGCAATGACTCCAAACTTTTTATTTTGTTTTCTTTGGTCGACTTCGTTCTCATTCAAGTCTCTTAGTAAAAAAAATATTGTAAACCCTATTTTTGACGTGACAACGTCTTATAATTCGATGGAGCCGGCTGCACGCATGAAAAAACATGACTCATACGGCGTTACCTCGCTCTTAGGCGTTCCATTAAAAGCTTGAAGTGCAAGCGAGAGATAGCTATCTATCTCTCATCATTTCATCAATGTTTCGATAGATGCGGCACTTGCGCCGCATCTATCTCTCACTTGCACTTCAAGCCTTAAATGGAAGCGAGAGATCTATCTCTCATCATTTCATCAATGTTTCGTTATGACGTTGTCACGTTAAACTACCGTCGTAACACGTAACACGCTAACGTCGTAAACAGACTTTACAGACAACCATTTTTTTTAAAAGGAGCAACAATGGAGTTTCTTGCCAGATTATTCTCCATGAAGGGTAGGCTGCACTTGGAACTGGCGACTAGAATCACTCGATTTTTAAATATTGACTATTCATAAGTGCCTGTAAAATAAGTGCTTATTTGAATAAAATCTTTTTGACTTTGATTCATAAAACATACAAAAAGAACACCTAGACTCAGAACAACAATTGATGAATCATCAGAAGTTTTGTTCCAAGTGGGGAACGGACCCCGACACTCATCGCAGTAGGCACCACCGAGGTGACCGTTTATTTATTTCTAAAATACTCTATACGATTTGCTTACCAAAAATTACTTTCTTTCTCTGTCCCATCTAAAAATGATTAAAATCTCAAGGTTAATGTCAGCCATAAAAGAAAAAGCTAAAGCCTCTTGTATTAACATTGCGCAGACCACTAAATAAAATTGGAAAAAGGGCAGACAATGATGAAGAATGATGAAAATATTTTAATTGAATTCTGTTTTTTCACTCAATATTTTTTTCAATTTTATCTGTATATACTAGCTGATCCCGCAAACGTTGTTTTGCAATAAAAAAAATTGGGGTATAAAAAATAGATGTTGGTCGATTCTCAGACCTACTCGATATGCACACCAAATTTCATAAAAATCGGTCCAGCCGTTTTAGAGGAGTGTGGTAACTAACATTGTGACACGAGAATTTTAAATATAAGATATATCAGAATTGAATTTGTTGATCTAACAAAATGTGTAGGTATTTATTAATGTTTAAAATAATATTTGCATAATTTTATTTCAGTTTCACTTGAAAATACTACACATAGCTAATGTAAATATCCAACTGATTGATGGGTAAACTAGATGACGGAATTCCATCTTGCTCGGGACGTAGATGTTAGTAAAGTGAATGTTTATTATGACTACATTCACATTATAGAAAATGTAGATACTCGTATATGTTTGATAACATAACTTCGCAGCAGCCTAAATTAAATTCTTGAAATTCCATTCATCGTAGAATCTTTTCATTATTTATTAAAGTTGTGTATCTCGCGATTACTTTTTTTATTTATGAGCCTGCCAAAATCACTATACTCTGCCGTGAATATAATCCAAGAGTACTGGTCACACTATACTCATTGTGAATGCAGAAAATGTATCATAGAGATGCGCACTTTTGCGGGTTATTGAGATACTACTGCATCATGGGGCCTCCGGTCTCGCACTCACCAATGAAAAACGACAGCACGAATGCTGTCATTTTAGGTTAGTCTTCTGTGAGAGAATAGTACCGCCCCGGTAGAACCGGACTGTTCGTGCTGAAATAAAAGTGTCTCTACTTCCATTTTCCATTACTTATAATTGCACATGTGATTTTTAAAGAATAATTTATTTAAACGTTTTCGGACATCTAACACACATCGCCATCTAGTCCCAAACTAAGCAGAGCTTCTTATGGGTACTAGGCAACTGATATAAATATATGTATACTTTGTTTTTTAGTTATGAAGAAACACTGATAATGTTTTAAAATTTTACCACTAGGAATTTAGAAAGTACCTACTTCTCTTTGGTATTTTACTGATATTACATCACATGTAAATTTATCTGATCTTATTTTACAAAAATATCAAGTATTTCTTTCAACTTACAACTCAAACTTTTTATTAATTTATTAGGATACATTTTTAGATAAATAAATAACATTTAATAAATTTTCCATTTGCGATTCCGATACCTATTATGTAAACTTTAGGACTTTTTAATGTTGTTTAAACTTAGGAAATTACGCAAGCATTAATTGACCCCATCAATTTATCGTAATTTTACCGAAACTGTCCCCTTATATCTTTCCGGTTAATTGACGGAACCCATAAGAACATGGAAATTAAGAATGAACGTCTAAGAACTTTAAATAAATTGCAAAGTAAACCGTTGTTTACCGACTAGTATGTGAAAAATTGAGAAGAAATTGAGAGGTCTGAAAAAACTGTCGGTTTATTACATCACATTAATATTAGTTTTTTGTCTTCTGCTTTTTTGTAATTTATTAAACGGATATATCACTTGAAAATATTGCACTTAAAATATTGGTAAATTTTGACGTCTGAGAATTTTGTATAAATCGTAGAGTATATTAGACATGATAGTAAATTAGCAATATTAATAAGACTAACTATTTATTTAATCAATGTTTTCGGTTATTTTATGGTTTAAGTGAAAACTTCTTTAGGCGCGTTGAACACTTTTTGGGTGAACAAAAATAATGGAACTCGCGTCATCGTCACCGAACGCTTTCCATGAACTATAATTTTTTACTTCTTTTTATCGCGCATTTTATTTAAAGAGCAAAGAGGTTCATTTCCGGTAAACTTAAACAACTGTTTTTTTTTTACGGGAATTAACGCGTTCACATATTCAAAGGTATTAAATACCTCTGATTTGCCTGACGTTTCGACCAGGTTGCACCGGCCGTGGTCACAGGCTGACTGAGACTAATTCCCGTAAAAAAAAATATCATGCAACGCAAAAGTTTAAAAGTTACACTTTTGAGTGTTCACTTTTCTCGACAGTCCTCGTGACTGCTTTGTGATATATTGTTTAAGTACTGCACTTTGTCGCGTAAAGTTTTACTTAAAAGCCCCTAAGGTATTTGAAGATTATATTATCTTTGAAGCTATTTTTATTGTCTAGTTTAACGATATGCAGTCAGTTATCTTACAAAATAATAATTTGAACTTCTATCACTTTTAGTAATACATATAATTGAATTGTAGCCAAAGTAAATATATGAGATGTCGACATAAGACTAGACTTAAGTTTGCGAAGATTATTCTGTTTCCTGTCAGGATGTTTTCACTACATTAAACATCCGCTGTGTTTCTATCTATAATACCGAGTTTTGATACAATATAAGATTTGAAAGATTGCTTTTATTATGTTACAATAGGTATTTGCTCTGAGTCAGACATCGCGAAAACATATTGTTTGGTTAAGACTTTTATAACGTGCCTTTATCTTGGCAGGAGCAGTTATCTAACGTTATCTGAGCTAATTACCTTACCAAGTATAAAAAGAAAGGACGACAAATTATCTTAACATTTATTAACGAACGAGCTCGTACGAAACACAAGTTCACAAACAATTGTTAAAGTGTAACTTAAACGAATTTCGCGTTCAATGAGAAATTAAGAAAAATCAAAATGAGGATTATATATTTACTTCTACTTGTAAGTACTTAAGTTTTTCATTATATTTATTTTATGGTTTTAGTTATGTTTTACAAGTGAATGCATTTTAAATCTTATTTATAATTTCTCAAAACACAAGAGGACACTTGAAATACTTACTTACACTTGTTTAGGTTGTTGCATTTTTAGGTTTGTTTTGTGTGATATTACGTTTTCGAGTGTGTGTATCTACCAAATTATTTTTGATAAAGTTCATAGCCACACATTTATAGTTTACTAGTTTTTGCCTGCGGCTCCCCTCGCGTGTATGTGGGTTATCGCGGCAAATTGTATTTTTGTGTGTTTCTTATGTATAAGCTATATTACTGTAAAGTTTCATCCAAATCTGTTCAGTAGTTTTTGCGTAAAGGAGTAACAAACATCCATCCATACTTACAAACTTTCGCGTTTATAATATTAGTATCAAGTATCAATCGCTAGGTTATTTTCCAAATGTTTTTTTAAATTAATGATGTAGTGAGTTTAAATGAAAAGATTTATGTAAATCTTACTGCTCATCTTTGAACGATTTTAAATTGGATTTCACTTTTTGTTTTAACAAGGAGTCAGGTTAGGAGGATTTTATAAAAAATAATTCCTTTTCGTTATTCTTACTGAAATTCGGGAATGGCTAAACCGATTTGACTAATTTTAGCCTTGAAACATTTATGGCAGTTCAGGAAAAGTTTAAATGATGAGAAAATATAGAAAAAAGATTAGAAGAACACATAAAAATCGGAAGATAATATATATATCATATTTCTATTTATCATAGTGGAGTGGTTTCACAATGACCTATGATAAAATGACCAACATGTACATATTTTTCTTGGATGTTAAATATTTATGAGTGTTTCGAAATTAATTTTGTTCTGGTTTAACTTGAAAAGATATGCTAAACTGCATGAAACATTACTTAAAATCTATTCTTGTAATTTATAATAATATAACAAGATCAGACAAGGCATTAGGGCGTTCAACCCAATAAACTGATGAACAAGACTGAGCAACTCAAGTTCGGATCGAAAAAATGTTTTAGTGTTGGATAGTATATTTATTGAGAAAAGTTATAGGCTTTAGTACAATTAGAGAAGTCTGTGTCTAGCAGTGGACTGCAACAGGCTGATGATGATGATAGGCTTTAGAATATCACGCTACGACTGTTGAAAGTAGAGCGTACGCGATGGGAGCCTTCTGCTATTTCTGACTTTTCTTAATGCTAACTTTGTGGGCCAAAAAATCTCTTCAATCTATATCTTTTCAATATTACTCACATTACATATTTACAATATTAGTTATTACAATATGCAAGTTTCCCAAAATGATACATATTTTATTATTTTCACAGATATCCTTAGTGTGCATAGCGAGCGCGAAATATTTACCCGATGAAAACACTTCGAGAAGCTTGCTACGTAGTAAAAGATCAATAGAAGATGAAACAAATGATTCAGAACAAAATGAGAGTATTGAAAGTGATGATGATGACGATGATGATGGCGATGATGAAGATAATGATTCGTTTGAACTGAAAAAACGGAAAGAAATTGAAAAGCTACAGGTGAAATATGCTGAAGAGCAGCGTAAATTGGAAGCAAAAAGGGAAAAAGAAGAACGTAAAAGAGAAGAACAATTAGAAAAAGAACAAAGAAAAAGGGAAAAATTTGAAGCTAAAATTAAAGAAGAAGAACGCAAACTTCAAGAGAAGCTAGAAAAGGAACAGCGTAAACAGCAAGAGAAATTAGCAAAAGAAGAACTTAAAAGAGCGGAAAAAAAAGCTAAGGAAGAACTTAAGCGTCAGGAGAACATACGTAAGCAGATAGAAAAACTAGAAAAGAAAACATTAGCATCGGAAACGAAATCGACAGATTCCACGGAGTCTCAAGAAGATTTAGACTTTGAGGACATTTGGAGAAATTACATTTATCAGAAATATGGTCTAACTGAAAGTAGTACAGATTTAGAAAAAGACGCAGCCGTATATAGGTACATACAACAAGAGTTGAGTTTGAATGCTAATAGTACCAAGAGTGAATATCGTCAAGCGGTCTTACAATTGGTGAATAATAAATTATTAGAAGGTAACTCATCCTCCGGTTTTCATAATTATTTAGTAAGCCATGTAAATGCTATTCACATACAACAATTACAGGCCGATTTAGAAAATAAAATTGCTGAATTAGAGAACGATACAGCTTTATTACAAAACGTGAGTTTGCCTTGGGCACCTGAAGCAAAGCAAGCAATCGGGGAAGAAAAAACGATTCTTACTGCAATTGCTCAATATTTGTCAGATATTGTACCCTCTTGGATTACTGGAGAAAAACCAACTTCGAATACTAGCGTATCATCACCACCAAATTCTGGCACATCACCTAGTTCTATCTCGAATGCAGGATCATCAAATGCTGGATTAGTTCCAATCAGTACCGGGGGTTCTACTTCAGAATCTAACAATATTGGATCTGTGGATGGTACTGCTACAATTGATTCCATCAATGCGCCGTCTGATTCTAGTGTAAACATAAATTCAAATGATAATTTCCCTATAGCCTCTTCTAACACAGATTTAAATGAAAATATAAGCGTTATAAGTCAATCTACGGCATCTACAGCAGATAGCAATGGATCTTCAATTTCGGGTCCTTCAGATGAAACCACCTCCAATGTGGCCTCTAACGCTAACGTAAACATAAATGTTCCTGCAAGTTCTTCTAATGCAGATGTAAATCAGAATGGTTTAATAGATCAATCTATCGTATCCTCTCTTGATGCTAATGTTTCCGGAGGTAATAGTGCTACTTCTATTTCTGGATCAAATTCCGCTTCGAACTCGCCTTCTGATAATAACGCTTTAGTTCCAGCTAGTTCAAATGGATCCCAAGGAACTAACGATAAACCAGTCGAAGTTTCCAATGTTGACGAAGCTTCTTCAGTTATATCCTCCGGCGACGTCTCTTCCCTTGATACATCTGTGACGAGTTCAATTGATTCTCAATCTACTGGATCTAGTGTTTCAATTTCGACTTCTCCCAGTGGTGAGTCATCAACGTCTAATAATAATCCCTCGACCGGCACTGAAGCGTCTTCTAGTTCTGTGACTTCTAATGCCGATGCAAATGCGCATGTCTCAAACAATAATGGCTCTATTGCAAATTCTGATGTTCAAGCGGTTGTTGAAAGTGGAATTAGTGACAGTTCCTCTACTATCGCAATTTCTGTGAATGCCGATAATACAGTAAGCACGGATGCAAATAGCGTGGCTAATCCTACCTCAATAACTATTGGTGTTCCGGTGTCGGAATCTGAACCAACAAAAGACATCTCATCTGGTGACGCTGTTTATATTTCTGGATCATCAATTTCAATTTCTGCAACTGAAACTAATGGTCTTCCTTCTGAAACCCCTGTTGAAGCAGTTCAAATAAATGAATCTAATGTTCTTCTATCTGATACCCCTGCAGTTGCAGTGCAAGTTACTGATGCTAACGTTCTCCCGTCTGGAACCCCTATTGAGACAGTTCAGGTCACTGAATCTAATGTTCTTCCATCAGAAGCCCCTGTAGTGGCAGTGCAAGTTACTGGAGCTAATGGCCTTCCATCTGAAATCCCTGTTGAAGTAGTTCAGATCACTGAATCTAATGTTCTTCCATCTGAAACCCCTGTAGTGGCAGTGCAAGTTACTGAAGCTGACATTCTCCCATCTGAAACCCCTGTAGTGGTAGTGCAAGTTACTGAAGCTACTGGTATTTCAGTTGAAACCCCTGTCGAGATAGTTCAGATCTCTGAGGCTAATGTTATTCCATCTCAAACCCCTGTAGAAGTTGTTCAGATCTCTGAACCTGATGTTCTTCCATCTCAAACCACTGTCGAAGCAGTTCAGATCACTGAATCTAATGTTCTTCCATCTGAAACACCTGCAGTGGTAGTGCAAGTTACTGATGCTAACGTTTTCCCAACTGGAACCCCTGTTGAGGCAGTTCAGGTCACTGAATACAATCTTCTTCCATCTGAAGCCCCTGTAGTGGTAGTGCAAGTTACTGAAGCTAATGGTCTTCCATCTGAAACCCCTGTAGTGGCAGTTCAAGTTACTGATGCTAATGGTCTTCCATCTGAAGCCCCTATAGTGGCAGTTCAAGTTACTGATGCTAATGGTCTTCCATCTGAAGCCCCTGTTGAAATAGTTCAGGTCACTGAATCTAATGTTCTTCCATCTGAAGCCCCTGCAGTGGCAGTGCAAGTTAATAATGCTAATAGTCTTGCATCTGAAATCCCTATCGAGGCAGCTCAGATCACTGAACCTAATGTTCCTTCATCTGAAACTCCTATAGAGGTAGTTCAGGTCACTGAAGCTAATGTTCTTCCATCTGAAATCCCTATCGAAGCAGCTCAGGTTATTGAAACTAATAATATTTCATCTGAGAGCCCTATCACGACAGTTTCGGTTAGTGAAAATAAACTAGAAGCTACCGCAACAATCACCAAGGTGAACGTGGCGGAGACGTCCGACTCCACTAACGCTCCTTCTACCACTTCCGTGCTCTCAGTAAATACTGATATACTTCCCGCCAGTCAAGAACCTGCTGCTGAGGTACAAGTAACAGTTGCAGAAGTTACCATTGCATCTGAATCTGCCGTTTCTGAAGTAGTTGCCAATGAAACTACTGTAGTAAATAATGATACAGGCATTAAAGACGTCTCAGTTGCCCAACCTGAAGAAGTAGCTAATACACCCGTCTCAATAGCAACACAAAGTTCCCTATTGGAAAATAAAGTGCCTGTTGCAGGAACTGTTATTTCTGAACCAACAGCCACCGTAAATGAGGATCTTTCACTATCTACAGTAAATATTATGACAGTGGATGGAGAATCAACTGCAGTATCCTCAGATAATGTTGTTGACTCTATAACAACAGATCCTTTTCAAACTAAACCTATAGCTGTAGAAACACCTGCTAGCGTAGAACCTGAGTTAGCCTCGGTAACTACAGACAGTGTTGTATCAGTTACAGTCACTCCTGCAAACGATGTAACTGTATCGAATGTCGTTACGTTAGCACCTGAATCAAAAACCTTAGCGAATGATGCCGGTTTAATTAGCACCGTAGAGGTAATTGTTATAACAGAAGTACCACAAGCATCACAGTATACGAATGCTCCGTTTATCCCTGAAGAAGTAGGTGCTTCCATATTAGAAGTAACACAGCAGTAATAGATTAATCACTATTTTCATTGATGTTAAATAATTTAAGACAAATTAATATATTTTTTGCATTTCAACCCGTGTTTATTTTTTCACATTAAAGGGAAACCTTGAGATAATCAATAAAACCTTAAGATAATAGTTAGACCTTTATTATCTAATGACTTTCTTAGCAACAATTTACAAATGTTTGGTTTTATTATAGGTATAATTAATTGGAATGCAAACAGAGGTAATTTCTCACAAACGTTTCTTATGAAAACAATTTTACTAATATATAATTTAAATAAAGTTAACAAGTATTTACAAAAAAAAAATATGTACAAAAACTAATGAACTATATCAAATCCAGTATTTGTTGGCAGTATTTGGTGGATTTGGGTAGTTATGTTGTGAGAGAGGGTCAGGCACATTAGGAAACGAATAAGGATCGTTCATATATTTGTATTCACTAGATAAACCTGCTAAACTCATATTTAATGAGTTGTGAGACGGACTCCAGTTTGCCGTCGCGACTGTCGGATCCGTTGTGAGTTTTGAGTAATCAGCAGGGACTTTAGAGTATTCATTATTTGGTAACGATGTGGCGTAATCTTCTCCAGCAGGCTTTTCAAAAGTGCCCTCTCTTGATTCAATTACATCTTCAGTGTTCAATTTGTCATCACCCTCAGCTTCTTTTGATAAATAATTTAATGGTTTATTGTAAATGTCACTATTGGGGTACCTTGCATAATCGTTTCTTGGAATGCCCGTATCTAGTACTTGACTGTGCGGCGGACCATTCCCTCCAGGAACTAAATGGCTGAATGTGGAACTAGAGGTACTAGGAAAAGCAGCATTTTGGAAGGCTTGGTTCAGGTGCTGTGACTGGGCCATAAGTTGATTGTAATTGGCATATTTTTGATGATGCCAGGATTCTGGATGTTGTGGATGGTGTTGAGATAAAGACGGTATTTCTCCAGCGGGGTAGGGACAAGGTATTTGTGGCATCGGTAAGGCTGAATAGCCAGCAATTCCAGGACTTGTATTTGATCCAGTGTGCTTTCGTAGACGAGCTCGTCGATTGGAGAACCACACCTGAAATTAATGTTATGAAGTGTTTTCAGAAAATTTTATCAAAAATAAAAATATATAGGTATTAATGGTGAACAAGGAAAAAAAAACATATACTTGTTTTTGTAGAACTAAATACCAAAAAGAGATATGATGGTAAGATGTAGATAGACACTTATGGTATCATTATGTTCAGTGCTTCATGCTATCTATGTCTGTCAGAAATTTCACAGAGAGAGTATACCTGCAGATACTGCAACATTCTCTAACAGAAAAAAACATCATCTTTTCAAACATTTCAGGATTTAGACATCGAAAAAGTTTCGGTAACGCGTGTGATCGTTTAACTGAATGATGCGATCCTTCACTTGCCTACTTACGGATGACTTTTCGGCCAATTTGTTTGAAAACCCAAAAGTGAAAACTCCATAATGACTACAGAAGTTACATGATAAATGATATTTATTTTACAAGTAAATCTTTTCAGATATTTTTACATTTCGGATTTTAAAGCTAGAAAAGGCTCAGAAATCATGTTAGACCAGTGTAGAAGCCTTTAAAAATTATAAAAAGAAAAAAAAATAGTAGGATGAAACCCATTAGAAAAAGAGGAGAATATTATAATAAAAACTTTTTATAAAAAAAAAACCGACTTCCAAAAACCATCCAACGAAAACTCTCTGCCAAAAAACACTAAAAAGCGTAAAATAAACTGGCTCTTCATAAATTCCTATGTGCCAATTCTTGTATATACCTAATTCTTTATTCATTTAAATAGTAGTATTATTATGTGTGCTAGGTACCTAAAATCTGTTTGAAGTCGGCGCCAAGCCAAATGTAATAGTAGTCACCACACTCGCCGCTGCCGGATAGCTGCTCCTCGTGTAGCACAAAACAACTCAAGCGGGCAGACACGCGCGGTCCTGTGGACCCAGGTTCCAAGTCCGGCCCTGTGTACATGACCCCATCTGTCCCTGAGTCCGGCCCTGTCCATCTGCATGATGTTGGCCGGGCCTATTCAGGCAGAGCAACTCATGATGGCGGCCACCACAAAATTTACACATTGCGGACCGAGCGCAATCCCTTGCTAAATGGGGACCCAGACACAAAAAACACCAGCCACGCTGCTTGGTGATCTGGCGTCGCCCTTGGACTCTCTGGTCCCTAAATCTTAGGCAGGCGGCCACACCATGGCCATCCTGTTTACAATATGGGCCGGCATCCCGTTCAGGTGTTGAGGCACCCACGTGCCCATACAACTGCCTTGGCGGAAGTCCCCTCCTCACAGGGCTCCGAGTAGCCTTCTGTGGCTCCGCAGCGGGCTTCACGAACGAACCCATGTTCTCTGCCCTCCGACACTCTTCCTCCAAAAAGTCCATGAGTTGAGAAGAGGTGGGCAAGTTGTCTGCACCCTGACTGTGATGCTGCTCAAATCTGGTCTGCACATCGACTGGCAGCCGGGACAGTACTATGTATACTAACATGTAAGACCACTCTTCAACCGGCAAGCCCAAATTTCCTAATGCCCTAGTGAGACTCAATAACGGGTTCAACACCTCTGCCTGTATGGCAGAGACTCGAGTCACTGAAGGGATGCTAAACAGCCTCTTGAGCTGAGCATCAACCAGCCTTCTTTTGTTGTGGTAGCGCCTTACCAACATTTGACGGGCAATCTCATTATTGTCCTCGGTCACCGTCAAATGGGCTACCAGTTCCCTAGACTCTCCCTTCAGAGCTGACATCAGTTGTGCCATCTTATAGGCTTTAGGTAAATCCTCTCTTAAGTGGACCAAACTGTCAAATAAATTGATGGAGCTGACCCACTCACCGAGCTCTCCATCAAAACTGGGTAATTGTATCTGAGGCAATTTTGATACAACCCCGCGAGAGTGTGGGCCTTCTACAGCTTCTTCTTCACAGCCAGTTCTGCGCTGGCGCTTTATTTTTGCTATGCGCTGCTGAATGTCATCAACAATTGAGAGGCACTGGTCAACATCAGCCTGCATCGCGGACCTTGTCTGATCGCTGGCCTTCTCCTCCTCAAGGGCCTCGACTTTGATAAGCGTTTCCATCATTACCTCCAGCCGGGCTCGCGCATCCAAAGCTCGAGCCAACAGTGCATCATGTCTATCCGGTCGGCCTATGAGGCCTTGAACTGATGTAAACCATCTCAATTCCGTGCTAATCTTAGCCTGGTACGATGACAATGACATAGCACAGAACGGTACTTACAAGTTACAATATTTTATGTATTATATAAACTATCAAGTGCTTTTGCACTCCTTACAAGTTACAATATTTTATGTATTATATAAAACTATTAAGTGCACTCACTTAATCTCAGATATATATACCTACAAGTTTCACTTTATCAATGCCCAATAACTCAAAATAATTGAATTTAAGTTTCACTAAACAATATTATTCTAGTAATAATGTGTGTGGGCTAGCAAAATCTAATTGTATCAGACTGATATATTGGACCAAATGTCCCAAACAATTAATATTTAATATTAAGTTTTACAATTCAACCAATAATTAAATGTATCACCTACCTACATTTAATCATTATGCTAATAAATTGTTTTAAATACTTATTTAAACAACTATTTCAGTGGAATCAAAGATATGTGGACAGTGGAACAGTATAGTTACCTACCTAACAACGAGGTATCACCTTCTGAGTGCACTACGGAGTGCTCAGAGGTTAACCACGCTCTGCTACCAAAATGTTCAATTCTCTCGCCAATGCAGCGATCACCTTGTGAAATTTGCAATTTCTTAGGCCCATGAGTAAGTCATTCTATCGCTAACTATGTCACTGCAGAGAGCATTGAGGCTATTTCACCGTGTTCTTATTCTAAACTAATGCATCAAGCACTTACTGGAGTTGCGTGATGTCCTTGATCTCGTCGGCCGTTGATGGGGTACCCCACTGCCGTTTGTCTTGCCGCGTTGCCACATACATGCTCCAAAGTGCTGTACAACCTCCAAGGTATTCGAATTACAATGGTATTAACTATCGCGGATCGCGCCCTATTTGAACGTGACTACTAAAACTCGCGAGTCCAAACCAGACCACTCATAACGGTAAACCACTAAAGGGACCGAGTCCTATCGACAATTAGCTAAATTACAAGTAACGGCACTTTTTCACAAAACCTTGCTTGACCGTTCCAAGCGTCTCAATAATACTCTCAACGTCAAAACGTCAAACAAGAAAAAAATGACAATCAAAAATGTTGCCATTTTGGCTCGGCACCGACTTCAAACCTATGAATAGGTAGCACATACAAATTAAGTTATTTTATACTTTTCAGTTTTTGAAGTCGGTTTTTTTAAACGAAGTTTTTTTTTATTTTTTTCGCTTTTTAGTCTTTCTCAAGTCTCTCATCATCATTTCACCTAAATAACTTGAAAGAATACGACTAAAGGTAACATACAACATACTGTATAGAATAATAAATAAATATTTCGGACATGATGTTTACAGAATATGAAAGCATGCAGACAATTGCCTTAACTTTATTGCAGGCGCTCACGTAAATTTGAGGGATTCTTTCAATTTCCTTGGGATCCCAACATCAGATCCTGATATGGTGACCATGGGACCACATGGGGATCATACCCTTTCGAATACAAAAATAATTTTCAAAATCGGTCCACAATTGACGGAGTAATCAATGTACATACATAAAAAAAAAACCGATGAAATTGAGAACCTCCTCCTATTGGAAGTCGGTTAAAAATTGGGGTGCTTTTTCGGTATTAATTCAATATAAGGTGATAAAATAAATATTTCTAATCAAATAAATTACAGCGTATTTGGGACATAAAAAGGTAAGTTTTCACCAAATTTCGTGAAAAAAAGAAGAAAATTGTAAAAGATAAAAATAAAAAACCAAAAACTTGGTTTTTTGAATTTTTCCCATAAATTTTGAAGTTATGTGATAAAAGTGTAAATACAAAAGTGTACATCTTTTTATTACCTACTTTGCCATTTAACTTTTTTCCATAGGACTTTTAGTTTTGCCGGAAATCGAGAAAAACCGTTTTTTAACCTTAAAACCTCCCCCCCATCCCCTTCCCGACCTCAGATCGCCCGTAAATTATTTTTCCTTTCATTTTTATAATATTCCCCTCCTTTTCTAATGGGTTTCATTCTACCATTATTTATTTTGGTTTTAAAATTTATCGACACTGGTCTACGTATCTTACAAAATGTTTTAAATTAATACAAAAGAACAAATGTATAAAACTAATAATATTAACTAAATATAAGTTATTAAGATTTACTTTAAGATCTGATGTATATCTGACTTTACCTGTATTCTGGCTTCAGTGAGACCCGTCTGCAGAGCTAGTTCTTCCCGAGTATACACATCAGGATACTGCGTACGATGAAAAGCTCTCTCTAATGCATCTAGTTGCTCTCCCGTAAATGTTGTGCGGGAACGACGTTGCTTCCTCTTTAGTGTTAAACCCGGTTCCGAATCAATGTCCGATGAGTCAGAACCTCGGCCTAGGAATAATAGAATGTTATTTTACACATGTTTCAAAGTACATTGTAAGTTGTAGTTTTATAAAATACTAAAAATCTTACGAAATTTTCATTAATGAAGATATAAAAACTGGCGGAATAAAGAGACGGAATTTGGTATGAAAAATTGATCTAATTCAAATATTTGATGTATTCACGATGTGAACAAAAGATACATGGATTTAAAACAATTGACTGTATTACATAGAAAATACAAAAAGTAGTCGTGCGGCGTATGCACATTACGGCATTTGTAATGCCCGTATTGACACTACATGATTATATTAATTTGATGTATTCTTCTATGTTTATTGTATTGTCTGGTATACATTAAAGTTTAAGTAAAACATATTTATATGTTTGACTGACCTAAACTCGAACTGAAAATGTCAAAACTATTCATTCATCATCAACGGTATATTTCAGAGAAACAAAGATATAATTTCAGGGTGCAACCCTCAATCATTCTGATAATAGGCTTTAAGTGGCATTATTGCTAAATTCAATGGATATTAACTGTCAGTATCCGGGTAGAATATGCTGATGACATTATGGTCCATTCTTGGTTAGTGTGGACATAATTAGATCGTATCTAATAGGTTTAACGTTTGTATATTTTATAGTTTCTGCTGTAGGTATAGATTACTCATTACAAAACTTATAAAGCAGATTGGTAGTTTTTTCAAATTGTAGAATACGTTTGCAGATATTCAAAATGCTTAATTTTTTACTTTACTTAATTGCCCATAAATACCGATTATAAATAGACTAATCTAGAATGTTTACAAGTAGAAATTGGTAGTTGTTTTAGAGTACACATTATTAGGGAGATAAATATGATTTAAAGCTTAGTAGTTGGAAACTTCTCTACTTTAAGCTGTGGTTAGAATTTCAATCAGGAACTTGAATAGAGTTCTCACCGCTATTGTAGTCACAACATTCCTAGCTAATGTCTAGAAAACGATTAAATGGAGCCAGATAATCTGTCACTCCTGAGGCGGTTTTATAATTTATAGGGGATTATATTACTGTAATTTGTCTTCATCTCTTTCTTTAAAACTCATGTTATTTATTAACGGAGTGTTTTTGTATAAACCCACATCATGTTTTAATTCGCCTAAATCAAGAACGGGCTGGCTTGCGGGTCGATCTCATTTATAAATCGGTAGCGGTATCCTACGGAAACAGATTAAAAAACGGCCACAACAATACAAGGCTTTGGCCTTAAAACTGATTTTAAAAAATGCGGCTTATATTAATAGCTTTTTGAAAGAAGTCAAAATTGAATGAGATGAAAAAATAGGGGCTCAGCGTGGCGCGGAATAAGGAACACCCAGCGCGGCGGCTCCTTTGTCGGTCTCTTTGCTGTTTGGTTGACATTTTGGCACCATTCAATATTTTGGTGTCGCGATCTGGATTTATGGCATGTAAGGCGAAAGCACGCGTTTAATGTGACACGCACAAGATTGCATTAGTAGGCAGACACAAAAACTGTCAACTAATAAGTACGAAAAGGAATCGTACGAACTTTCAATACCTATACGAAATTTGATTTGTAAAAAATATCCAATTCATTGAAAAATATTAAGTATGTTTATATTATTTTCAGTAATCCTAAAGACCTTGGGTCGGTTACGGTCTGATTGAACAGCTTGAATGGATCTGCAATTTGTTGGTCTCTAATCCAATACTGTTATAACCGTACAGGTGTTTAAATTTTAATTTGCTACAAGTACATAAAATTAAGTTTGTTACAAAAATTACTTTGTAGTATATTATTCCATGGTAGTGGCTGCAGTTACAAACCAATTCGAAAGTGACATCGAACTGAATTTATTTTAATATAAATGCTTTATTTAAAAACTTAGCGAAAAGACAGATTTATGGCTTATAGTGATTTTCTCTTTTTATACTAATTTGTTTTCTTTACAATGATGAATCGTGTGTGGAATAATTAAAAGCACGAGTCAAGTTCTCTAAGCACAAAGGCTGCGACAAATAAAAAACAACGCATTGTAATAAAATGATTTACATTGCTCAAATTCTCCGGCTGGCTCGCGAGACAGGGACAGATTTATTTAGTCTTTTTTGTCAGAGTCCTGATCATAACGTATGAGGCTAAATACAAATCAAAAACACGAAATACTCGATGGGCGATTTAAAACTTTACGGCGTGGTCGTAAAGTTCATTTTGGTTGTTTTCATTGTGGAAGAGCAGTAAAGCAAAGCTATGAGGGATTTTATGTTCAAAGTAAGGCGAGAGGTTTATGGACGAGTTGTACGTGGGAGAAGGCGAGAGAAACTTTGGCGATTGCCGAAATGTGACCCCGTGAAGAAGCGCGCGCGCCGGCTTCGTTCAAAAGTCATAATTTGGGAGTTGAAAGAGCGGCGGCGAGGTTTAACACCTTCATAATCTGGGTTCATTAAAACGGTCGGGTCGGCCTTTGTTTCAGCGGGTTGTTTCAATGTTAACAGATGGTCGGATTAGCACGTCTGCGTGTTGTGGGCGTGAGTTGCTTGTTTCTTGCCACACTTTTATTAGCTTCTTCATTTTAAAATAATACCACTAATACTTTCGGATACTTAAACACACATCTGTTTAACTTTTCCGGCAATATTTATAACAAAAATATACACTAAAGATTTGTAAAGCACGTAGCAAACAAATATTTTAGATTGAAATTGTTTTGATATTTGCAGTTGTAAATGCAGTTAGTAGAAATAAGTAATTTGACTTGTAAATTCAGAAAAACTCTTGTAGCATGAAGCAAATAATATAAAAGAGTACTTCTACAGACTAAATTAATAATATATACACATCAAAAGTGTCTAGGGATCAACATATGTGTCTAGGGATCAACATATATTTTTGCAATAAGTTTTCTCCTGATTGATATTAATTAAAATTTTCTTTAAGGATTCATCAAATAAAGTGTTTTCGTGTGTCACAGTAACGATAAACCAAGTCACCTTTGCATTAATAAAGAAATTTGTCATTTTCCTAATAAAGGGATTTTTGACATTTGAACCACTAACATTAAAGTTCGAAAAAAGACTGAAATAACAGTTTTCTTTAAAATTTTATTAGGTAACTTAAACAATTAATAATCCGTGTTTCTACCGCGAACACTAACAACACAAGAATCGGTTTGGCATACTCAAAATGAGTTCATCCAAATCACGCTGTGGAATGGCCGCCCATGTTCGTTGCAACAACAAAAAAAGGTCTTCTTGCGACTGGATACCTCCATATTCGGCAGAGCTCTTCTCTGTAGCATATCCCATGCATGCTCAATCGGGTTCAAGTCTGGCGACTGAGCAGGCCAGGGCCAAAGCCACATCTCAATCTCAAGAAATCCGCATAAAAAAGCTTGATCCCTAGACACTTTTGATGTGTGTATATAATTTTAACCACTAGATATACATATATACAGACTGAGCCATGTTTTTTTACAATATTATAAAAAAATGTCAATAAGGAAATTTTGATCTTTTTATCTGTATTTTTCTTTAAATTATAACTTAATCAGCCTATACAAACAAAAGATTTTTTGTACTTATAATATGGATAATACATAAAATAATTACTATAATTATTAAATTAATATTTTCATATTCAGCTCAGCTAATTGTTCGTGTTAATTCGAGGGTATGATCTTTAACCGTTCATAATCCAAGGTGAATAATAAATCAAACATTAAATGATTAATAAAATGTGATATTTAAGATTAGATACAAATAACTTATAAATGATTTGCAGTTTTTTTTACATTTCATACATTATTTTATGAAAATATTTGTACTAACTATACAGGTTATTAATACCGCGTTTCCCGGTTTAGTTTGTAATACCTGATAATTGCATAAATTGAAACTAGAGCTTTCAGTGGTTTGACATTATCAACTTGTACTTGTAAAATGATATGATATCAAATTTGAAAAGCGTTAATATACATTAAATATATATGTGCTTTGTGATAAAATCAAATGTCACCATTTAGCGCGAATTTTTCAAATGTAGAAGTAGGTCCGTACCAAGGGAATATTATAATAAACACTGGTGTATTTGTGAGTATTTATAAAACTATTCGACTACAATAGTTTTGTTATAATAAATTCTATAAAGTCGTAAAAAGACGCTATGATGTAAGCTTGTTAATGCTTATTCAAAGTACTTCGGTTCATCTTTGTCGGCCGCCTTCGGTCACTTCCGGAGAGCTTGATATCTGTCTGGGAGGGCTCTCATTGATTATTGTGATGAGACAAAACTGTCTTCAACACAACGCGTGGTAATAAATGCCGACTAAATAATAGTAAGGCCGCGCGTGTTAACCCCACGTCCACGTTTACATGAACGCACGGAGAAAGTCCGCGTTGATAAGAATAAATCTAATTTAATGCTCTGAATGGACTATAGAAATGGTGATTGTCATCATTTTATAAACATTCCATAATGTAGGTAAATCTTTTGGCGAATTTCCTAATGTAATTTAGTGAACAAATCACTGGTGGTATTTTGAGTTTGTATAGAGGAATTTTACTAGCGTTTAAAGAAGTAAGTAGTTTGTTGAGAAGAAGAATGAATAATCAACATTTGTGTTTTTACAAGCTTTTTATTAACTTGCAATGTATGTATGCTTGTATGTTCGGATGGAATCTTGAACTCATTTTTGAAACAGATATCTTCAACCAATTTTGTTGAAATTTTGCAAGCATATGTATACGGCGTGAAAATACAATATTATAATGACATGGAGCTGATCTGATGCTGGAGCTGGAAGATGGCCATAGGAACTCTGTAAAGAAACGTCGCAACATCATCGAGTTTGGACTCGTTTGATTCGTCTCGAGGCATTCCAGGAAAAGCTTGTTTTGAAAAAGCTTTTTAATTGAATTAATTTAAAACTTATTTATCATAAAAAATGTTCAAAAAACACATTATCATTAAAAATTCAAAGAATACATTATCTTTAAAAATTCTAATAAAAATCTTTTAAAGTTATTCGTGGGGTCGTGAAAATTTTCTTGACGAACAAGAGAATTATCCCTCCCCTTCACTAAGAAAAGCATTCCTTGAAAATAAGAATTTTGGGGTACTGCATAAATTAAAGTAGTCATGTAAGCCTAGCTTAATAGCTTGCGTATTTATGTATTGTGATTGCGTTAGACGTCGCTGTGGAGGTTCGGCGATAATCGACTCTGTGCCCCTACGGCAACCGCGAGACCGCGACATTAGTTGATTCTAACGACCGATGTTATTAAACAAATGCGAGATTTTATCGCCCTCCCGTACTCTTTTGTTTTGCTCTGATGCTACTGTGAAAGCTGATTGCTGATTCTGCGTGGTTTGTAGGTAATGCCGCATTCTATTGCAGTACTTACAAACACATGTTTATGTTTCGTGTCTAATTTGTACGGATAGTAATGAAATGCGAAAACTTTAATGTAAAATCTGTCGGTTAAAGTCAAGTAAAAGTTACATGTACGTCATAATGTTAGTATTTCCTGTTATGGAATTTATTTTTATGCATTTCGTCATCGAAAAAAGTATTTATTTTATTTAATGTTGGCTTGGCATGTAGTAGTTTAAACGACAAAAGTAGGAAAAATACTAATTACAAATAAAGTGGAAATGTAATTTATCAGTATTGTAGATGAAGCATTAAGCGGTTTTAATTTTTGAAAGACAAAGAGCATCGCAAAATCGAGTAATTGCAGATTCAATACGCCATTCATGAAGGTACCTACTGATGTAAATTAGCATACTTTTATTTATACAAGTTATTGAGCTTTAATTATGCATGAAAATTTATTGATATCATATTATATAAATTATATGAACAATCAAGGAGTATCATTATTTCAACGTATAGTTCTATTTTTATCTCAATCATCCTCTATTCAATCAATGTCTTACCTCCTTTTATTTGACAACAATTTATGGACATTAACTTCTTCCTATAGATTGAGATAAGATAAACATAGCTATATACATATTTATATCTGCATTGTAATAATAAATAAACATGTTTATATCTGATTATCTATCTTTCAATTGTAAGAGCTTATAAACATACCTATAAGAAAACGTAAACCTTACACGAAGTTTCAGTCAGTATATATACCTACAGATGTTGATTACATTTGAATGGGTCATAAATTCGATATTATGGCGTAATTATTACTCTGATTGCATACTCCAACCGTTAAGCAGTTATCGAGCGTCCACCTACTTACCTATCTAATAAAATGGTAAATAAAAGTCGTACACTTCACGCTCTTATTTCTTAATAGAGTGAATGCACGATGGTAAAATAAGTAAGTACAAAGGTACAGAATACCTTTGTACTTACTTATTTTATAACTACTACAGTCCTTAAAATATAGCATGATCTCTGTGAAAAATGGCTATGAAATCGAAGAAGTAACTTTGAACAAGCGATTACATATTGTATCAAAAATATTTTCATTCTTTACGTGTCAGTGTTAAAGGAAGTGCAATACATTATTTAAAATTCACATCAAAAATGTACTCCGCAAGGCTTTTAAATGACGCTGGTGACAAGTGTCACTGAGAACAAGGTGTATTTTAAGAACTGTAAGTAGATGTATAGCGCATGGATGCGGACTGCCCAAGACCTCCATTTAGCAGTGGACGGCAATAAATTGATAACAAGTATAGAGGCAATGCAAAAATCACAAATATTTTCATTCTTTGCGTGCCAGTGTTAAAGGAAGTGCAATACATTATAAATATTAAAATTCACACCAAAAATGTACTCCGCAAGGCTTTTAAATGACGCTGGTGACAAGTGTCACTGAGAACAAGGTGCATTTTAAGGACTGTAAGTAGGTATAGCGGATGGATGCGGACTGCCCAAGACCTGCGTTTAGAAGTGGACGGCAATAGATTGATAACAAGTCTAATGGCAGTGCAAAAATCACAAATATTTTCATTCTTTGCGTGCCAGTGTTAAAGGAAGTGCAATACATTATAAATATTAAAATTCACACCAAAAATGTACTCCGCAAGACTTTTAAAAGACACTGGTGACAAGTGTTACGGAGAACAAGGTGTATTTTAGGGACTGTAAGTAGGTATAGCGGATGGATGTGGACTGCCCAAGACCTGCGTTTAGCAGTGGACGGCAATAGATTGATATCAAGTATAGAGGCAGTGCAAAAATCAAAATTATTTTCATTCTTTGCGTGCCAGTATTAAAGGAAGTGCAATACATTATAAATATTAAAATTCACACCAAAAATGTACTCCGCAAGTCTTTTAAAAGACACTGGTGACAAGTGTTACTGAGAACAAGGTGTATTTTAAGGACTGCAAGTAGGTATAGCGGATGGATGCGGACTGCCCAAGACCTGCGTTTAGCAGTGGACGCCAGTAGATTGATAACAAGTTTAGAGGTAGCGCAAAAATAAAACACAAGCATGAATATGAGTGAAAATGCAGATACAAAACCGGATTTAAAAATATATGGGTTATCTGATATTTTGTTAACCCCCTCACCAAAAAGAGGGGTGTTATAAGTTTCACGTGTCTGTCTCTCTGTGGCACCGTATCTCCCGAACGGATGAAGCGATTTAATTTGGTTTCTTTTTGTATGAAAGATGAGTTACGTGCGAGTGTTCTTAGACATGTTTCATGAAAATCGGTTGAGTCGTTTAAAAGTTATGGTGGTGAAAGTGGGAAAGAGTAACCGAATGTCTGCAAAAATATCATCGAGTGGGGTCTCAAATGAAAGCGCATAACGTGTTTTTTACTTTTAAAAGGGAACTCAGGTTATTATATCGGGGTTTTTTTTTCATTTTGAGAATTTATAGTTATACGTGATATTATGCTGCTGGTTTGATTGTTTATTCTTTGACATATTTAGGTATTTGCAGTTTTTATAAAATGTTAAGAAGATATTTGTAAAGTTTCCTCTTCCAAATGATCTTCGCTACACGCTTAAATTGGGGAATCATGTGTTTTTCACTTTTTTTGTAACACTTACTTAAGTTTATACTGATTTCTTAGTTCAGTTCAGATGTAATATAGAAAAAAAAACTATTGTATTTAAAATGACCGAAAAGTTGAATTAGCTGTAAGTGTCTTCACGATATTTTGAAGCTGTGATAATAATAATTAAGAATATTTAACATCACACATCACAGGCGGTCATCTGGTCCCAAACTAACCTGAGCCTGTAGGTACTACGGTAACCAATCTGATGATAAAAATACTTATAAAACCTATTTCTAAATAAATACATATTATAGGTAAATTACACCCAGACCCAGAAAAAATGGTGGAGGCATCACATAATCACATACTTAATATTTATCTTGAGTGGGAATCGATTATAATAATTTATTATTTGAAGAAAAGTTTGGCTAATCTGATTTTAAGCGACTGATCTGGCGACATGACAACATGAGTGCAAAGAGAAGGAAAACTTAAAACAAACAGTATTCCAATCCGTTTGGCAAGCGTAGTATAGTAAGTAGGCTAAAGTCTAAGAAGAGGCTTATGTATATGGTAAAAGGTATTAGAGTCACGCTGATTTCAGCACGGTAGGGCCGGCTGGACCGGGGCGGTACTACCCTCGCACAGAAAATCAACGTAAAATGACAGCGTTCGTGCTGTCGTGTTTCGTTGGTGACTGCGAGCCCGGAGGCCCAAATAGTCTAGTTAACACGTTCCATACTTGTTGACTAGACTAAAAGATGCAGAAGAATCACTAGGCCCCCATAGTGATGGTCGCCACGCTGCATTGTCTGCATTCGCAGTGAGTATGGTGGTCACCACTCTTGGATTCTGCTTATGCTTTCCATCAGGCAGAGTAGAATAATTTTGGCAGGCTAAACATAAATAAAAAAAAAAAATGTACTGCATTGGACTGTTAAAGACTGTTGATGGTTATGATGATGATGACCTGGCGCCAGTAAATTCTCATCGCACTAGCCATGTCATTTGAGTAGTTCACTTAACCGAAATATTAATCCAAATAGCAGAATGAAAAAATATTTTTTTACTTCGCAGTAGTACTAAATATTGTTGCAAACTAGAAGTTGTCCGCTATAAAATAAACATCATACAGAAAATAAGACCGATAAAAAGTTGCATGAAACTAAAGGCGGACGATGTGGGCGGCATGACTTTGCACGGGAAATACCGCCGGCAACAGGTACATGCGATACATTCAAACAACAATTAAACTTGGCGACAAAATAGAGCAACAATGACACCACAACCAAAACATGTTACGTGGATTGTTCGTATTTCAGCACTATCGAAAGCGCGGCGGGTGACCGCGGCACGACAAAGTGTCGGTCATCTTTTTCACCCATTTGCCTTATTTCGCAAACGGACGCCGCCCTTTGAAGCATCGTGAACAAACTTCAATATTTCAAATCGCAACAATGACTTCGTAAGATTTGTGTGCGGAAATTGATTTTTTGAACACTCGTGAGAAAGCTTTGACAGGTTGCGGCTGTTAATGTCGCAAAATAACCTTTTGTGGCGGAGGGGAAGTTGTGCAATGTTTATTGGGACGACTAAGTTTCGATGTTTTATCGGAAGTTATAATGTGAACCTTAGAGGCGTATCGAAAAGTTTAGATTTTATTGTGACTTAAAGTTTAGGAGGAAAATAATTTACTTATATTATATTTTACTGTTGTGTACTTTTTACAAAGTTGTGGGCTATCGTATTTCTCACAACAAAGTAGTTACATTGCATCAAGACAATGTCCTGAAAACAATATCTCAATCTACTTAAAAGACTTTGAACAACTCACCTCCAAGTATGCCATCGATGCTATAATCTTTTTTGCCGTCAGGGTCTCGGGCACCACCGCGGAGTAGTCGCGATATTGAAGAAATACTAGGTGGGTCTGACACACCTTCCTGTAATTCGAAAGATGATTTATTATTGACCCATATCTGATCTATATAAAATATCTATGTATAAATCTAATATTTCAACAATACTCAAATATCACATTTTTGGACGACCGAATTAAAGATATAATTCATCTTGAAGAAGAATTTCCTGGTCTTTTTTGGTATTACTACAATGCTGACATATTTAATCCAATTACTGCAATGCTGTAATGTTTTTATAACACGCTTTTATTAGCTTGACCTGTATGTATGTAACAAAATCTTTTAACTTCAATTTCACCTACTTCTTTTTACAGGGGTCAAGTGCCGATGACAATACAATAATGTGAAATTTTTTTTTTAAATAAATAGTTTTAAAAACTAAACAAGCACGCTTTTGTAAATATATCAAACTAAAAAGTATAAAAGAAAATTATAGTTTAAAAACACGCTTTAATAGCAATCGAACTAAAAAGTTGAAAATAACTTTAATGTACAAAGCGTGGGGGGCTTTCTGAAAATATTTCAATAATGTCGCCCCACGCTTTTTACATTAAAATTATTTTCTACTTTTTATTTCGATTGCTATTAAAGCGTGTTATTTAGTTTTTTAAACTATAACTTATCTCTGAATTACGTAAAGATGTATGTAGTGTACATATAGCTTTTAGAAGATCAGAAACCTTAAAGTCAATATTTAAGCTTATAGAAGTATATACTAAGTAAGTAGTGGCAGACAAAGTTCTTTAAATATGTACAAAGACAAAATCAAGTAGACGCCCATTAACCATCTCAGTGGAAATATTAAATTTATTGATGTATCACTATAATATGAGAAGAGGTAACCTGTAGCTGACTAGGGAAAATTTAACAATTAACTCAAGTGATGAGCTTACCTGGCGTTTCCATAAATAAATTCAATTATGCAGATTGATCAGTAGGGCTAGAAAGCAATTTATACAGAAAATCGTATAGGATGATTTAATCTCTTAATCTGATAGTTGCTAATAGGAGGTCATTCATATTTTTTTTACTAGTATGTGGTAAAAAAGAAAAAAAAGATTAACAGAATATTTGGTCTGATTCATTTGAATGAAACTTATTAATTGATTGCTATTGAAAGCGCGCCACGACATTTATACGAGAAGGAGCAATGTGTGACAAGATAAGGAATATTGCTATGTTTATTTTTAAACTGTATTGTGTGGATACAATTAATCATTAATGAAGCTAACTGATATTTTATGAAATGACATTTATTTATATATTTATACTTTGTAGAGTACATTATGTCCTGACCGGTATATTTGTACACAATGTAATTAATTTTTTAATTGTTAAAAATGTCATTCAAATCAGTCTACTATTCATATATAACAGGCTTTCTTCAGACATCACAAACATAGGGGTAACGCAAAGGTAATAAACAAGCACTTAACCTATATCATCACCAAATATGTTTATTTATTTTGCCCTGTCTACAAACAGTTGCAACAAAAATGTTAAGTCATTTTAGCGTTCTCAAAGAACAGGTGTTATGCTCCAAAATTTTAATAATAAAAAAGATTAGGTACTAAAATAATAATGTGATTTGATATCAATTCTTGGTGGAGGTTTGTAAAGAAAGACAGAACAAGAACGACTTAAGAAAGTATCCTTAACACGTTCGGGATGTTTTTAAAGTTCTTGAAATGATCGTACACATCTATTCATTTGGTAAATAGTTTAAGAAAACGATATAAATAAACTAGAGTGGTCTGAAAGTTTACGACCTAAACGTGAAGATAAAAGTACTCGTTAATAAAATATAGTGACTGTATTTGCGCATTTGTATTGTACGCTGGGAGTAACAAGGAGACTACGAAGAAAGGAAATAAGAACAAATTTATCATCGCTGGGTCGAAAACTTTTCAGACTATCCACTTTTACTAAATAGAGTGACTTACTAGATAGCTTTACCTAGTTTAGGATTTACCTTGATGAGTTTTTCTCGTATTTCCCACGAAAATATTCCAGGGTTTTGTCGCTTGAGCTCTTCGATTCTCGCCTCCACTTCTGGTGTAGCGACTCTTGGTTTCGATCCCCCAATGACGCCTGGTCTAATTGAACCCGTCTCCTAGGCGAAAGAGATCGTTTTATTATAAGTTTAGGGTAAGGGATTACGTATCCTTTAGTGAAGGATGATTACACGGAGAATCGGTAAAAGAGGACATATTTTGAGCTTTGATTACATTGTCGTGTTTCGTATAGGTATTTGGTTGCAATATCTAGGCAAAGTGTGTTATAGTTTAGTTCGTATTTAATGTTTATTTAATAATGGAGTCTTAAATTTTAATCGAAATTATTCTTCAAGGTTTCAATACAATAAATAGGTAGGATAGAATAAATAAGGATTAAAATTTAGCATTTGATTTTGTTACAAAATAAAGTAACTTTATAGCCTTTCAAATGTTCTCTAAATTTAGAAAAAAATATTTACTTATATTATTATTAACATTATTTAAGGAAATAACCTGATTCAAAGACGTCGATCAGCTATTAAATTGTTAGTAGAAATAAATCCATTTTAGATAAACTTTGTTCGTAATAAACAGATTTGAAAAGGTTAACAGGAATTGTGGCCGCGATGATATCATTAAAATTAAGAGACAAATAATTTCGTTGAAAAATTTGAAAATAAGATACAAAGAGTCATACAAAGAGTCATACGAAGAAAATCAAAGATAACCCTAACCCACATATGTATTAATCTATATCTGTATTTTACTAACACTAGGTTAAGACTAGTGTTACTGACAAATATGGACGAAATTCGAAATATTTGACATTATTAGTATTTTCTATTAAATCTACTATCTATCTATCTGCGTGGGGACGTATGGCCTTAACCCTCTCCTGAGAGGACACCCGAGCTCAGCAGTTATGGGTTGTTGATGAAATCTACTATACCATATTAATTACATTTTAAATACATATGCAAAAAATACATTTAAAAATATAAAAAATAGTAGACCACGGACTTTAGGTACAGGTACCAAGAAAGTTAGGGCTCCAAAAACAGGAACCTCCCCACAATACGAGCCCTGTCGAGGAGGACTGTCTTCTGTATCAGACCTTTGTTCTTGCCTTCTAATATGAGCCTCTTAAGGTGTTGGACGAGGCTCCTGGCTAACGATTTATAAGCAGATACTACTATCGGAACAATGATCACCCAATTCACATTTCACCTATCGATAGTCTCGTGAGATAAATCCAAATATTTTGTTTTTCTTTCACGAGATTCTCGGCATGAGGAAAGGCGATATCGACAATCATTGCGCGGCGCTCTAATCGATCTATCACCACAATATCAGGCTTATTGGCAACCATAGTCCTGTCTATGATAATAGATCGATCCCAATTTAGCATAGCACGATCATTTTTGAGAACTGGGTCGGGCACATGCCTGTAGTATCCTCTGAATTCAAGTTGTATTCAACAACTTTGTTTTTAAGGGCAAGTTGTTCGTGTACGATCATGGTTACTTGGCCTATGCAAATATTGACCGTTAGCAAGACGAGAGCAACCAGAGCGTATATGCCTAATGGATATCCTAAGACAGTAACAAATCCGACAGATATCAACCGTACTATCTTTCAGGATATATTTCCGATAGTTATTCATCATGATAACTTCGTCCATAATTGCACAAACAATACCTTCGGTTTCTCTGAAGAGATCAGCATACTGAAGCCAGGACGTTGAAGCTTTGAAGTCTATATTGTTCTTTGACCATCCATAATTACCTGCGAGTATTAGTACTAAGTTTACTACAGGTTTGCGCCAATAATTCATTTGTACAAGAAAAATATCTCATCCTAACTTAAATATTTTTATTTTGCTAACCGAATGAAACGTTACTAAGATTTTCATTAAAAACTAAAATGATCGGGGAAGATTATATTTGTTAAATTTCGGAAAAATGTGTTTAAATTACAGAGTACACAAAAATTTATTAAAAATTATATTTGTAATTAAACACAAAAATTAATTAAGAAGATATCCTATTATATTTGTATTTAAATTTAACATTGGTTATGTTACAATCAGTTTATTTTGTAGCTGAAATATAGGCAAGGCATGTTATGAAATAAGTTTTAAATCAAGTGAAATATTAACTGACTACGATTTACGTTAAAACGCTTTTCGAACTACGAATTGAATATACCTACACAATGTTTAAGATAAAATATGCTTAATCACGTTCTTGATGTCGACGTATTTAGCTAAAACACTGTATTTTGTAAGTAATTTACAAAACAACGTCCTATAGGAAAGTATTTTAGTACAAGTTTCGTCATAAAGAAAACAATAGAAGCCTTATTGCTCAGACAAAGTCTTAATAAAGTAAAAAGTAGACATATTTTTATTTACGAACCTAATCTAACAGATCTTTGTTTGTTGTGTAAACATATAATGGTCCGTATTCCAATATGCTTTACTTTGTATCTTATTTTATTAAAATGAAAAAAACGGGGTTCTGAATACATGAGAAGAAATGAAAGGAGTTTTCTTAATGTAATACCTACTTACTAGATAATAGAAAAAAAGAAAAAAAAAGAAAATGTGGATTGGATATTTTAATGCTGATGATGAACTACCTTAAGTACTACGTATAGTATGTAGTAGCACGCTTATAAATATCAATTTCGTGTTCTTCTCTTTTCCCGGACTATAAAGTGAAAAAAATGTATTTTCTGGATTTACGTTGAGTTGGTATCAGATATTCTTCGGCGGATGAGGGAGAGCTTCCAACCCCAGCTCTTGCAGCTTGGAGACTGTCTGTTGCGCAGTATGGGGTCGCGCGAGGTCGTGAAGCAGCTGAAAGAGCTGGGATTGGAAGATTTTCCTCATCCGCCATACTCACCAGACCTTGCACCTACCGACTATTACTTTTTCCAAAATTTAGACAGCTTTTTAGTGGGTAAAAAATTAAATTCCCGAGAGGCAGTACAAAATGCCTTTGAAGAGTTTGTTGCCTCCCGTCCAGCTGATTTTTACAAGAAGGGCATCAAAAAACTGGCAATGCGTTGGCAAAGATGCGTCGATTGCATGGGTGATTTGATTACTTCGAATAACAGAAATAAAAAAGTTTGAAAAAATAAGTACTTTCACTTATTGCATACAAAACGGCAATTTCATAGGTAAACACCTATTATTATATAGCCTACACTCACAAATAAAATGAATGTCTATTCTGTAAAATATTATTTTAAATCGGTTCAGTAGATTTAAAGATTACCCCCTACAACCTCACAAAATTTACTTCTTTTTAATATTAGTAGAGATGATTTTGACAAAAAGTTATACCAATATAATTTGAAACCTTTAATTGAATTTCAAACGAGTTCTTTTATCAAACGCTTGGATGGAATATTACTCTATTTATGTTACTATTTTACTAACGCATACTTGTGACTTTTTAAGACTTAAATATCACGAGCTTGTTTTAGTAACTGTACAAGTAAGATATTTTCTTACAAAACATAAAAGGCTACGTTATCAAACAGTATTTAAACTTAAAAGTTTTCTGCGGTGACATTCTAGATGTATGTAAGCAGGTAGTAGCTGAGGTCGTTCCCTATACTCGTGGAGCGTAGCGAAACGTTTCCTGAGCGAAACAATCGCCATTATTGTAGTGTTATAGTGTGTATAGGAACGGTGGTGAAAACGAGCCTTCAGGCTCGGCTGGGCAAGATATCAATGGCAATTGTTTACCGGCTGACCAGTCGATATGCATAACATATAAACACTTTTAGATTTTATTTACGGGTAAATTTGTACTTTTAGATAGGTTTTACGTTGTAATATTTAATTATGAATATTATTTACTAATGTTAATGAGTGCAATGTTAGCCTGTAAGCTAATTAGCTTTGACGATTCAATCTTCAATACTTTGTGATTGATAAGAAACGACGGGACGTATTCATAGGCTGTGCTGCATAAATAGACTTATGGAAGTTGCAATATTATTGTCAAATAATAACTGTAACGAGTTACTACCGATTAACTTACTATTTGAGAAAATTTATAGATATTAAGGTAGTTTTATTGTTTCCTTTTCTTTGAAAATGTTCTATATTATCAACAGAATAGTATGTGAAAATGTTTTCATATTTTCTGTTATAGGTAATATCTATATCTATACTAATATTATAAACGCGAAAGTTTGTAAGTATGGATGGTTGGATGGATAGATGGATGGATGGATGGATGGATGGGTGGATGAATGGATGGATGTTTGTTACTCTTTCACGCAAAAACGACTGAACGGATTTGGATGAAACTTAACAGTAATATAGCTTATACATCAGAATAACACATAGGCTACTATTTGTCGCGATAACCGACATATACGCGGGCGGAGCCGCGGGCAACAAGTAGTTTATAATAAATTCTTGACATGTAGGTACACACATGTCACAAATATATTAGGAATTCGGGATATTTACAATATTATACATATAAATGTGTACGTATATAGCAATTAACGCTTCATATTAATAACAATGGTCACGTGAGAGACTGCTATTAAAAGTTATTATTTTATTCAAAGCTTTATTCAAATTAGATAACAATTAAACCTCTGCTTTATGTTTTTGAGGAAGTTATAAGGTAATCAAAGTTAAGTCGTTAGTTGTAAAAAATATACATTTTTGTATCGTAGTTCACAATTTGTTAAAATGGAACTTTAGCCATAGTTTTTAATAGCGTTCCGAATTGAAATCGTTGACTTAATCTAGCTTTTTGTCAACTGTAGCGTATGAAATGATTTTTTTAAATGTTTTTGTCGGATCATATTTTATAAAATACTTACTAGGTACTGTTAGTTTTATACAAATTTCTTCGTAAATTGTCACTCACCTGGTATCTATTGAGTATCTTGGATACGCAGCCGTGCGAGACGCGCAACTGTCTAGAGATGACGCAGGGCCGCACTCCAGCTGCAGCCATCTCCACGATCTTCAGTCTGATATGGTTTGGGAGAGGACGACCGTTGATGAACAATCCACCCAGTTGGTTGACGCGCCCTTGCCCTATTAGCAATTTTATTTTAGAGTTTGAAGTAATTTGACAGTCCTTTCAACACATTAACTACTTTCGAAGTTGCAGCCAAAGTTATGGCTTCAGGAAGTTATCGGAATATGTTTCAAATGTAAGATATATTAGTAGGATATTGATTGTAGTTGTGAAAATTCCAATTTATATTTCCTTTTAGATATTCGTTAATGTTAGCGCTCAAACTTTTTAGTTTTAGTCGAATATGCATTTTAAAAGATTTCAAAACTTGTGTTTAATTAAACTTAATTAATGCACTTAAGATTTTTGTGACACGATGTTAATTTTGTCATAAGAAATATAAAAACTAATATACCCTTACCTACCCACACATCCATACCATTTTGGTGACGTTCCATAATGGTATGAGATTCAGTGCGATTCCATTAAAACAGTAGAACACAAAGTCAGTATCACTATCAGCGAAGCTCGAACATAGTCCCGGCACTGAACTGTCAGCTAGTCTTTTCAAGAAACATCGCGTCAAAATTTATATCACCCAAACTTTAAAACCGTAAAAATGCCACAAAATGATAAATATCTGTTTACATTAAATTAAGCGAGCGAGATCAAAACACATAATTTAAATCGATTATCACCCATTTGTATTTACATAATTAAAACGACATGTTTAATTAATTACGATGTCATAAATATTGTATTCGAAATAAATGTTGGTGGTGTAGCGACGCGTTCAATGGCAGACGTCAGTTCTATCCAACTATAGTCATGAAGGCTATCTTGCGACGTCGTTTTTTGATTTTGGAAAAAGATCGATAGATCGCGTTATCTTTTTTTAGTGCGCGTGAGTGCAGTTGAGGAGGTTGTGTAGAGAACTGAGAGTGCTTGTGTACGTAAAGAAATGCCGCGACGTGATGGTGTGCGTGTCGGCAGGAGGCACTATTGAGGGCTCGCCTGTCGCTGTGTTGGTGAGTGCACGGTACACTCCCACTGTACAAGTGTGAAGCTGTAGTGGAGCCATGCGGTAGGGGCAGATTCTTATTTTGTTATGGTAACGCTTCACAAAAATACTTACTTTTACCGGCATCCACTTAAAATAAATGTAAGCACGTTTCATATTGTACATAATTTAGACTTAAAGTAGAATTTATGGGAATGTCATTCACGTTTTATGATAAATTTTATTCCGCATTGAAATTAGGTGAAATGTTTGTCACCCGAGCGCGGTACCAAAACAGGCGCTTGCGCAGTTGGAGGGGGCGAGTTCTGCCCATTCACTACATAGTGACAGAAATATACTTGTCCTCTTCTAATAAACTATGCTCGGCATTTGAGTGGTTTTTTATTTCAGTATTTAATATTTAAGTGTAATACTTCTACTTTCAGTTGGATCAGCTATGATGGACACTGTCAAATGGAATTCATAAGATGAATATGAAAAGGTTTTAAATATTAATTAAGATGTTCTATTTCTGATATCAATAAAGATGTAGATAGGTATGTATGTATTTTAAAGCTTAATTTAAGCGATTTGGAAAGTGATGAGAAAATAAACTATTTACACGGGTCATTCAATTTTCCTTGTACACAAACTTTAATGTCTATTAAATATTTACACTATCGTAATTCAAGCCGTCAATCATTCTTTAGAAGTACTTTTTATAGTGGATAGGTTACTAGCTATTACTTCTTACTTTGTAAACTTAGATATTGTATTAAATAATTAAGTTTTCCCATTTGATTATCGTTCGTTCAGTCATACCTACTTGTCATATAGCCAGAGAGCCACACATACAATTAGAGATAATGTATTTTTAACCGACTTCAAAAAAAGGAGGAGGTTCTCAATTCGATTGTATTATTATTATTTTTTATGTTTGTTACCTCAAAATTTTCGACTGGGTGAACCGATTTTAATGATTCTTTTTTTATTTAAAAGCTGGTGCTTCCCGTGGTCCAGATTGAAGTTGGTTTTTTTTGTTAAAATTTGTGATTATATTTATTATTTTCATGAAACTATCATTATGTAGACCAAAGTATACATTTTATTAAATTAAGATGACAAACAAGAAATACAGGTATCCTGACAGAAAAGTAATGCTCATAAAATACTTTTTTATCAGTTAGGAAATTCTGCTTTTTTCAACTCTACTTTGAGACTGTTCACTTCTGCCTGTTGTCGTTAGTGGTTTGGAGGAAATTTGTGTTTGTTGTTGTCCGTGAATCGTAGAGATACGATTATCTGACTTTTCATTGTTTTGTTTACGTAAGCTATGGAAACTAAACGAGCAGACAGGACACTTGATAGCAAGTGACTACCTACGGACACCTGCAATTCAAGAGCAACAAAGGTGTTGCCGCTCATACACACAATAACTAATCTTATCTATTAACTGCCTCGGTGGCGTAGAGGTAGCGAGTAAGCGACTGCTGTGCTTGAAGGTCTCGGGTTCGATTCCCGGGTCGGATCAAATGTTTGTATAAACTGCTAATATTTGTTTCGGAGTTTGGGTGTTTTCTATGTATAATATGTATGTATTTACAAATAAAAAGTATACATGTATTTATATCATTGTCTAGTACCCATAGTACAAGTTCTGCTTAGTTTGTGACTAGATGGTGTTGTGTGTTAGATGTACAAAATATTATTATAATAAACTTAGCACCGGGTTCCCCTTAGGGTATGATAGCACTCTGGCCATCATCACATCTGGTGCCTTTAACAGTTAACTGCTGGATATAGGCCTGTTGTGACTAAAGAGAGCCATGACTACCACGGTTGCCTGGAAGAGATTGCCGTTGAGCAATAAGGCCGCCAGTTGTACTACCGACCTACCTAGCTTTAAGTTATGTACTTAGTTATCTGGTGTACAATAAAGCGATTTATTATTATTACTATTTCCAGACGGGTTGGTTCCAGAAGAGTTTGTTTCGAGATTTCCTTCTCTTTGCAGTGATGTTTTCCTGTATAGTTTGCTTCCTTAGTTGACTCTCACGATATACGTGGGATGAATAGGTAACACTTATTCTTAATCCGTCACCACACGCATATCAAGCCGGCCTATATTATATAACAACCCATAACGTCCCACTGCTGGGCTCGGGTCTCCTCTCAGGAGAGGGGGTTAAGGCCATACGTCCCCATGCTGGACAAGTGCGGGTTAGGGACTGGTAAGACAACGTTGTGGCTACGTAATCTTGCCATTGGATGTTTTTAAGCTGCCCCAAGGCCACCAACAAGGATTCACGGCGGTTATCCTATGATAACAACCGGGACCGACTGCTTAACGTGACCTCCGAATCACAGAGACGCTCATCGTATAGTATAGACTGCACGTTTGGCCTAGTGGTTTAACGGTCACCACGCCGTTTCCTACTTCGCCAAGTATCGTGGGTTCAAATCCCACGTAGGACAATACTTTGTGTGATCCACAAATTGTTGTTCTGAGTCTGGGTGTTCTTTGTGTCCGTTTCATGTATGTTTGTATAGTAGATTTATTCCTAGTGAGGGAGTTGTAAATAAAAAAAATAATAAAAAAAATGTGCCACTAGCTGTCACCCAGGTACTCACCGCGCCGTGTCGTTGCTTACCCTCGGTGATTTTTTCTAACCACCGAGTGCAACTGGGCTATGAGCGCCTCCTGATATAAAATTTAAAAACACACGTCGAAGCAAATTAAATAGTAAACAAAAAGGTTTACGCCCTCCTCAGTTTCAGTTCTTTATCATCAGTTAATAGATAAGATTAGTTATTGAGCTCAATTATCCTCCTCCTCTAAATAAGAATAAGAAATACTTTATTTGCCATTATATTACAGAGTTACTTATAATTAATTATTAACAGTGTTTAAATAATATGACTAAAGGACAAAATTGTCTTGGACTCAGCATATGGATGACGATGCAGCGCATGCCAGCCGCTGTTATTCTGTCCAAGCCAATCATCATGATTAACATAACCTTAGAATAAGCACAGTGACACCATCCCGACCACGAAAATACCAATCACTAAATATTTAAAAATTAATAACGTTGTAAGTTATTACTACTGAAAACGTTATATACAGTATGGGACGGTAGTCCCATATATAAGTACACGTCCAGGAAAGTCCCAATACATAAAATCTTGTTAGTAGATAGATCCCACGAACATAGACCAACGCAATACATTATTGAGTAGACACCTCGGATTGCCTCACTAACTAACCTGCTACAGCGTGATTTGAATGGCCCTAATTCTAGATGTAACATGGGTGGGGGTAGAACATTCCAGCACTTGGAAGCGGCTATTTTGAAGCAACCCTTAGTTTTACATAGTGAGTGCTTGGGTAGGAGTAGTACCGTTTACGTGACCTTGTTTCATATTTATGTACGTCAGACGACCACGCGAGTTTGTCATAAATATACGTATGTCAGGACATACTACCAAATTCCTTGACCTCTCCTTCACTGTCCAAGCAGTTCGGTTGTGGAACGCCCTACCAGTAATGATAAAACGTGCGCAGACGTTGACTGCTTTCAAGAGACTGGTGAAGGATTGTTACCTGGGAGACCTCAATGACCTGTAACCGACCTTGTTTCCAATTGGGTCACAAAATTCCACTTGAATGTAAATGGAATATCTATTAATAAATTTTATAGTTATTTATTAATATTAAATGATCCACACTAAGTGTTGATTAAATATTAATAAATACATATTTTATAATTTAATCTTATGTATAAAATTCTCGTGTCACAATGTTAGTTACCATACTCCTCTGACACGGCTGGACCGATTTTTATGAAATTTGGTGTGCATATCGGGTAGGTCTGAGAATCGACCAACATCTATTTTTTATACTCCATTTTTTTATGGCAGAACAACGTTTGCCGGATCAGAAAGTAATTTATAAAATATGTATACATACTGCTTTTCCTCTCAACTTTAATACACCAGGCACTACCCCATACTTTCCACGTCTTTCTTTCCATCCAATGGTTGCCTGTAAGAGATTGCATTCGGGCGATAAGGCCGCCGATTGTACCTCTAGGAGGTACAATCGGCGGCCTTGACATTTTAAGTTACCTTTATAATTAATCTGGTAAACAATAAAGCAATTATTATTATATCTATCTATCACACCAAAGTTGTTCTAAAATTGCTTAAAAATTTTGAGAGCCATAATGTAGGTATATTTAGAGTTTCTATTGTTATTTTAGGAATATAAATATTCGAAATAAACGAAAATTGAATTTTCCCCCTAATCTCCAATTTGTGATAAAGCGTACATATTAAACAGAATATAGCTAAATTCATCCGTGTGAATTGGGATAATTTCATTCTAACATCGTGATGATCTTACTATCCTCATAGAAATGGTCAAATAAATCCTCATAGAGGTAGTAGAGCCACGCTGATTTCAGCACGAATGGGCCGGCTCGACCGGGGCGGTACTACCCTCGCACAGAAAATCGACGTAAAATGACCACGTTCGTGCTGTCGTGTTTCGTTGGTGAGTGCGAGACCGGAGGCCCAAATAGTCTAGTCAACAAGTTCCATACTTGTTGACTAGACTAAAAGATGCAGCAGCATCACTAGGCCGCCATGGTGTGGGTCGCCATACTGCATTGTCTGCATTCGCAGTGAGTATGGCGACCAATACTCTTGGATTCTGCTTATGCTTTCCATCAGGCAGAGTAGAGTCATTTTGGCGGGCAAAAAAAAATGGGTTGCAGTGAGAAAAACTGTATCTAGTAGAGTTACGCTTATTTCAGCACGAACGGGCCGGTTCGACCGGGGCGGTACTACCCTCGCACGGAAGACCAACCTAAAATGACAGCATTCGTGCTGTCGTGTTTCATTGGTGAGTGCAAGACCTTAGGCCCAATGATGCCTAAGCAACTCAATACCGCCGCCATAGTGTGGGTCATCACTCATCATGCAACATTATTGAATTTTCTGCTTTCGCAATGAGTATGGTGACCACTCCTCTTGGATTCTGCTCATGCTTTCCATCAGGCTGAGTAGAGTCACTTTAGCAGGCACATAAATAAATAAAAAAAATACTTATCCCATTATTAGTATATTGGTATTAGTATGAATATAGATATATAGTCGAGATTATTATCAAAAGATTAGGTAATTATCCTATTTATATTTCATTCCATTTATTTGTATTTAGGTCACTTAATCTTATCTATCATAGCGTTTATTACAAAACAGGTAAAAATTCAACAATATATTTTCCAATGAAGCAATGAAATGTAAAACTTTATACTCTTTTTATACTTCAAATATGAAAACATAGGTATTATAGATTTATTTGCAAATATTAATGGCCATTTTTGAATTGTAAATATTGTACCTACTACGTACATTATTCCAGATAGACGAATAAATATTATAAGAGCAGTAAAGGGTTTAAATAGACACATTTTTCTGAATAAAAATTGGGTTAGGAAATGTGTCAAAGCTGTTGGTTTTATGCGTGAGCATGTTTGATATGCTTTTACTCGATTTATTTTCGATGAAATAGAGTATTTAGTTAAGCTGGTCCATGGAGTGGCCGAAAGTGCGAATAGAGTTCAGCACTAATTGAAATCTATTAATAGAAAAACTAATCACAGTGTATCAATCGCTCAGTAAATATTTAGTAAATCTTTATCCAAATATTTGGTTATGCTTTATGAAGCCTCACTAATGGAAGATATGTATTATTATTGCCTATCGATTCTACAATAAATAATGTAAATTTATTACAAAAATAATAAAATTAACATTAGCATTACCAGAAAGCTGCCTTACTTTGTCTATATTTAGTTAAAAGCGGGACCATTTTTTTACAATTTTCCTTGTTTAAATCGTTAATTGTATGCAAAACACGAGATTTTCTTTTGGTGTTTTAATTGATGGTCATATTATATTATTTTATGGCCACCGGGAGACATTTCTCTCATTACCAGCAAGAATAACAATACTGAGAGTCTAGTAATTTTGTTTCCAATCAAATGAATTTTTACTTTAAAGTAACATATGAAACTTACAACTTTCAAAAAACCATCAGTAGACAAGCTAAAGTAAAAAAAAATAAAAACCCCTTACCCCTAACCCCCACTTAATCGAGTAATCATACGCCAAAAATGCCTTACATCATTTTGGAAAAGAGCTGATACTCTTACACTGCTGCACCGATATTAACCTAACATAGCTAAGAACCACCGCAAGGAAAAAGCCTTTAAATGAAATAAACCGTATTGAAATCGGTCCATCCGTTTGGGAGCTAAGATTCCACGGACAGACACACACACACACATATAGACAGACAGACATCGACGTCAAACTTATAACACCCCTGTTTTTGCGTCGGGTGTTAAAGAAAACTAAAGATGAACCAGTCGTATATGTATTTGCATGTGCATTATTTTATCGTATTTTAATAAACTATTAAATGAAGTGATGTAGTTGTTCGACTTCTTATTAATTTAATTCATCACAAATCATACTATTAAGTTTTTACATATTTTTTTTAGTTTTTTTTTCTTTTAACCTAGAGGTTAGCACTATAGATAGTATAAGAACGTTATGTTTTTTATTTGCAAATAGTAAAATAATTATAATGGAGTATTCTGATTTTAATTATTAGATTTTATGTAACTTATGTACTGAACTGTACTTTAATTACTCACCAGATTTTATTTATGCTATTAGAGGTTAAACAAACAGACAGGTCACCCGATGGTAAGCAACTACCTTTGCTCATGGACATTTTAAAACGAATATCCTGCTTCGATACTGATACATTCGAGTATTACCCATAAAATCGAAAGGTCTACTAGTTATAATAATCCCCTTACTCGACTACTTTTATCAGTATATAATTTACAAATAACGACCATAATTTTCATAGAAACGGCAACAGTTTCGGTAAACAATAACGTTCGACCGAAGTACAAAATTGTAATTTGTACGGTGTCGGTCTCTAGTAACGATGGAAAATCGACTTAAATTGCCATAATTAATTCATTCCAAACAAAATCGGCCCCACAGAGTGTCTTCAAAGCACTCAATATTGCAATAAATTTGTAATTTTCACGGCACAGTAATTTGTAACTGTATTATTTCGGTTTTTTCCTCTCTCGTCTGAGTACTCACTGAAAGTTCAGAGAGGAGAATGTTTTCTCACGCCATTGGAAAGTAAACAGTTCATTAAAACTTTCTTTTTTAGAATTAAACATAATTTATTTGTCATGTTATTCGAAGTTTTAGTATTCTTATTTCTAACACTTAATAACAGCTCGGAGTTTGGAAGTTGGGGTCTGATGACCCGTGCCTCGGATAGCACGTAAAACTGTCGGTGCTGCGCCTGATCTCTCCCCGATCGTGTTGGTTAACCGTCCCATCGGATTATGAGAGAGAGGGAACAGAGAGTGCACCTGTGTTTGCGCACACACTTGTGCACTATAATATCTACTGCGTAGTTGGCTGGTTCCGTTGTGACTGGTCGCCGTGGCCGTAATTGGCTAGGAGAACATTATTATCATTCATTATTCTTATTTCTATTCTTCACTTTATCCCCAATAAAATTAAAATATTTTTCGTGACTGCTGTGCTTGTTTTATTTCAGATTGTTTCACTATATTCAACGTCAAGTACGTATCTAGTGTGTTACTTACATTGATTTTATTGTAACCTAAAGATTCAAGGGTACTGTAACATTCATAACCGCTAAAGAGTTTATTAACTGATAGTAATTCAGCATTATTTGAATTATTGGTGTCCAATTAAAAAGTTCTAAGCCCTCGTCGAGACTTTTATTGGTAATGTATAAGGCTATATTTAGTAATTATATACAAGGTAGTAGAGCCACTCTGATTTCAGCACGAACGGGCCGGCTCGACCGGGGCGGTACTACCCTCGCACAGAAAATCAACCTAAAATGACCGCGATCGTGCTGTCGTGTTTCGTTGGTGAGTGCGAGACCGGAGGCCCAATTAGTCTAGTCAACAAGTTCCATACTTGTTGACTAGACTAAAAGATGCAGCAGCATCACTAGGCCGCCATGGTGTGGGTCGCCATACTGCATTGTCTGCATTCGCAATGAGTATGGTGACCACCACTCTAAGATTCTGCTTATGTTTTCCATCAGGCAGAGTAGAGTCATTTTGGCGGGGCAAACATAAAAAAAAATGATTTTTAAAACAGGTTGAAAGTTTTTCACTAAAACTATATAACTATCTGCCATTTTATTTATTAAACCTATTTAATTTATAAAACTACATTACTCAGTAAGTACACGTACTTCAAGGATAGTCGCTTCAAGTATCTCTCGAAATTAGTTTTGGTAGTAATGACATGTCGATTGCCATCCTATGATATTGTTGGATTGAATATTCGATATGAAGGGAGGAAAAACTTTATATTTTATATAAGGAATCCAATTCAGCTCGTATTGTGATTACGGTCTGTAAGATTATTTGAGTTTTGTGAATGTATAGTTTACCCTGTTGTCAACTTGTGTAACTGTTGACTTTTTCAATCTGTTTAACCTATATTTTCTATATTCCTCTGCTAGTTGATCCTTTACGATTCAGGACAAAGATATGAGGAAAAAACTGATGTCAAAATCAAATGAGAACAATCTTTAAAACGGTCAATCGATGCAGAACTGTTTGGATTATTGAAGCGTGAAATGCGTAAATCAATATATACCATGTTTATATACGAGTACTTATTTTCGCGTTTTCATGATAAACAAACATTAGTCAGAAAGGAATATAACTCGAAAAATAGTTTTGATTAACATTTGTTGTTAATAATGTAGCGTAGGATATCGGAAGTAATTTTCATCGATGCAGCGATCGCTCGTGAGATAAGCGTCTTGTAACACTGGTAGCATCACACTTATCAATGGATTCCACGGAATAAAATGCTATTGTAAACGATCTTTCATTCCCAAATGAACCAGTGAATTCTTACTTTGACGGAAAGTTGTCGCTCTTAATTCGTGGCAATAAAAGTTACAATCGTCTGGCAAGTGATGAAAGTTTTTATGCGTCCAAACCTACGTCAGAGGCTATCAATGAAGTCCACTATGGTGTTTATGTTAAGTCATCGCATTTTAATGAACCGTCGATGACATGCTATACGAGTAATAGACTCACGGTGTTATTCTTTTTAGCGCCGAATTTTTTCAATCGGTCTTTTGGGATGTGGAAACAAAAATAAAAAGTGTCCGATCCGATGTTTTTAAATATTTTTTTGGTGCGCGTTCCTGGGTAGTTGTCCTGTTTCGTTTTATTAGCTTCCTCGTTTTGATTAGTTCGTGCAATCATTAGTCATCATTAGGTTTTGCGAGTAGGTAGTGTGGTTTTTGTCGTGCCTTGTTTCATACTTCATATTTTATTCAAAAAGGTCTGCGGAAGTGGTCTGCTGCTATGATATTCAAATATTTATAAGCAAAAAACGTTATGTTTCAAGGTTAAAATATCTATCTCATTCTATAAGCAATAAGTTTAGACATATCTGGTGTGATAAGGCGAATAATCTGTGTTATGTACAGCAGAGGTAATGTAGATATACTTAGCAAGTAGCTTAAACATTTACTTCATTGATCAAGTTCAAGTGGCCGTGGATTCATACTCCAGAGATACAATGTCTATAGATCTATTTTACTGGAATTATTCTTAAGTTCTTATTTAATTATTAAACGGTAAAAAATATTAACTTTTAAAAGCAGTAACTAAATAGCAGGTGTAGTTCCCAAAGTCCATTTCCAATTCATCCACCGGAAACTGTACTATGGGCAGTGGAGCGTCGGAATCTCGTTACCGACCCCCATCTGACCAAACCTGACTCATTTCCTCACTTTTTTACACAAAAATATTCCATCTTATCTGGAGTAAATGTGTTTCTCACAGTTACTAAATATTCGTGTAACTATTGGATCATAATAGACAGCATTCTTGGGAACCAATTATTCTTTAAGAATAAAATGTCTACGATGCGTTCAATTAATCGAATTATTTAACCGAACGACGACGATGCGGTCGTTTAGCATTTACTAGTACCAACATAATATGCATTGATACAATGGATGACAAGGAAAAAAATAGTAAAAAAGTTTAGAACTGTCTAATATCGATATTTGGTCCAGTGACATGCCAGAGGTCGTGGATTCGATTCCCAACTGGGAACAGATAGTTGTCTAATGAGAACGATCATTTATTCTTTGTTTTTTTTTAAAGACAACTCCCTCATTAGGAATATACATCCTGTGTCCCCGCGACTTTACAAACATACATAAAACAGACACAAGGAACACCCAGACAATTTGTGGATTACACAAAGTGTTGTCCAGTGTAGTCCTAACAAGGTAGTAGAGCCACGCTGATTTCAGCACGAACGGGCCGGCTCGACCGGGGCGGTACTACCCTCGCATAGAAGGTCACGTAAAATGACAGCCTTCACGCTGTCGTGTTTCGTTGGTGAGTGCGAGACCTGAGGTCTAATGATGCAGAAGCATCACTAGACCGCCATGGTGTGGGTCATCATGCTGCTTTGTTGTATTGTCTGCATTGGCAGTGAGTATGGTGATCACTACTCTTAGATTCTTCTTATGCTATCCATCAGGCAGAGTCGAGTCATTTTGGCAGGATCAAATAAAAAAAAAATGAACCTACAACACTTAGCGCAGTAGAAAGCGGCGTGACGACCGCTTAAACCACTAGGCCAACCAAAGTTGCAATAATAATATAAAATAATAGTGTATCTAGTAATTTATTAAATAAATAAATAAATTGTGTTAGTCAACACTCTGACTGGCATAGTGCATGATCTACCTAGTTTGCGATCAGACGGCTACTTGTGAGATTTATGTGGTCAATATCATTTTAACTGTTCAATTGTCTAGGAAAATAATTTAGATAAGTATGTGAAACTCCATGGGTCAGTTTGATAATACTACTGACCGACTCTTCAGAGTTCGCAATCAAAAACAACATTAAATAAATAAATTAATATTTTGGACATTTGACACACAACGCCATATAGACCCAAGCTAAGCAGAGCTTGTGTTAGGGGTACTAGACAACTGATATAAATACTTTTATTTTTTTTGTAAATACATACATATTATACATAGAAAACACCCAAACTCCGAAACTAATATTTGCAGATCATACAAACATTTGGTCCAACCCGGGAATCGAACCCGAGACCTCAAGCACAGCAGTCGCATACGTTACCACTGCGCCACAGAGGCAGTCTTAATTAACGTCTTACACGTATGTAACTTTTAATTACTTTAATTTATTAATATTGCTTTTTCTACGATAGCGTTCTCACTATTAGTTCCACTTATATTGAACTTTTCCATATTATCCATAAAATGGCTACCGTGAGCTAAATCTATCGTAAGTGACTAAAAGTCAATATTACAAATTTTAACGCGAAGTGGCGTAATTTCGTCGAGCCCTGTAGGCATGCGATAATTTCTGACGCCACACTGGCTAACCGCTTCGGGTAGCGTAATAATTCTTACTTTAGATTACGTATAGTGTTAAACCTAATTAGTATTGGTGAAGTCTGATACTCAAATATGGATAATAAAAAATATAGAATGGTTTTTTGGTTAGGTTATAATAATAAATCTCTTTATTGTACACCAGCTTATGAAGTTACAAGGTTAATTTTAAACTATTATAAAGTATGTACAAGTGGCGGCCTTATCGCTGTAACTGGTGTATTATTGGTGGAAAGGAAATTAAAGTATAGTTTACACATTACATAAAATAATAGCAACACGTAGTGTGAAAGAATAAGTTAATATATACAAATAGATAAATAGATGAGTCAAACACACAGACATTCCATGCAGACTCAAAAGTGAATACCATGACCCAACTCAGTATAGCAGACTATGGGACATTGACGTCTCTCAGCTAATATTCCTTTACCAGTCTCTTATAAGCAGTCAATGTTTTCGCATGTCTTATTGCGATTGGTAGAGCGTTCCATAGGTAGACTGCTTGTACAGAGAAGGAATGGTCGAGGAATTTGATTGTATATCCTAGCATTTTTAATTAAAAATTCTCTGACGATCTCAACGATTTAGGATGTGAGTTAAGTAGGAAGTTAAACCGAGATTTCAGATAGCGTGGAGTAAGTGGATGTAAGTGGTATAAGTAGATATAAGGAGGTTAAGAATGTAGTTCAGTATTAATGGAAGGAGAGCTACTCCTAACTCATGAACCAAGGCAGTTCAAGATGTAGATATACTGGATGCTAGATGTGCGGTGTGTAGCTCTACAAAGTTACAGAAAGTTCCTTCCTGTGCCGAGTGGTAAAAACCTGGAACTCACTACCAGCATACGTGTTTCCTTCCCACTATGATCCCGGGTCTTTTAAGCGGGGCGTGAAAAAGCATCTCACCAGGCCGCCATAGTGTCGGTCACCATGCTGCATTGTCCTTATTCGCAATGAGGATGTGACCACCACTCTTGGATTCTGCTCATGCTTATCATCAGGCAGGGCAGAGTCATTTTGGCAGCAGACAATAAAACCAAAAAAAAAAGACCAAATTTATCTTTACCTCCATTGAGTCATTTTCCTTTTAAATGCTTTCAAAGAATCCTCTTCACGTATTCATACATGTAGAGATATATCCCACCAAAAACATAAATGTAAAAAAGGAGAGCCAAGTTAAATACAAAAATTATGCTTGGCTGTGGGCTTCGTCGCAAAAAGAATGGAGATCTAAATGAGTGCCAAATTCTATGAAAAATCCAAATATGTATTTATAGAAACAAAATAAAATTATAAAAAAGTATTAAACTCCATTTCTTTGCTTTATTGGAAACCTATAGCAATTGTTGTTATTTAAAAGTGTGAGATCTTAAAGTAGGTTAAATTTGACTTAGCCAGTTTCCATAACATCATAACATTACTTTAAGATCTCACATTTTTAAATAACAACAATTGTTATAGATTTCCAATAAAGCAAAGAAATGGAGTTTAATACTTTTTTATAATTTTATTTTGTTTCTATAAATACATATTTGGATTTTTCATAGAATTTGGCACTCATTTAGATCTCCATTCTTTTTGCGACGAAGCCCACAGCCAAGCATAATTTTTGTATTGAACTTGGCTCTCCTTTTTTACATTTATGTTTTTGGTGGGATATCATTACTTTTTGTAAAGAAAACAGGTATTGAGATTTTATAATACATATATTGGGATAGTTTCCAATATCTGCTTGTAACGACGGTTACAAGGCTACATTAATTTATTTTTTTTGTATGGGGACCCCCCTATTTTTTACTTTTTTTATTTTTAGATTTTTTCCTACGCTTACACACAATTACCGAGCTGGATTCCAAATTTCATCCTTCTAGGTCATCTGGAAGTAGGTTAGGTTTAGGTACTATATATATGTCAGTCAGTGCTAAAATTTAGGACTTTTTGACCTTCATATCTTTATAACCGTTTGAGCTAGTTTCATGAAATTGGGGCTTCTAGATGTTCTTATAGATGTAATTAAAGACACATAGTTTTATATGTTTACGTTAAAGAGGTTTCGAGTTATAGAAGGGTCAAAAGTGGCACCAAGTGGTTTGTGTAATATTACACTCGGCGCTGGCTAGCCAGTTCCTTTGCTTGAACTTGGCTTGACATGCTGCCGCGTGTCTAGATTCATTTATCTGTATAAGATGATCAATTCATTCTGGAGTTCTAGTCATCATTTAAACATTGATATCAAAGTAATAAACTACTCCTACACTTGGAACGATTATCTGAGAATCAATTCTCGTAACTAACACTTCTCAACAATTATACCTCACGCTTCGGTTTAATCGCTTGTCAATTGATATACCTATATTTATCAAGAAAAGTAACTACCTAAAACTCGACTTCATGAGATCAAATCAAAGACCAAATTAACTAAAAATAATTTAACTAAATTTTGTCACGCAATCTCATTGATCAAATTATGGGACTTAATTTAGTTCCGAGAAATAAATCTTTCGAATACTATTTAAAATGCTTCCTTGAAAACTCAAGGAAGCATTATACTCGTATATGGTATTCGCTTTATTTACTTGGCTTTAATTTAAATTTCGTACTAAGTCTAAGAGTTGCATTAATTTTGTTTCTAACTAGCTTTCAACCATTTCTACAATCGCATACTAGTCCGGTCAATTTAGACATTCGAAGTTACATAAACAACAAGCTGAATTTCTGTGAAATTGTTCAAAACATAATTATAAACAATGTCTAGAAGTTCCCCATCATTCCCGTGTAAGGAAAAAAAAAATTGAAGGTCAAAGGTCAAAAAAATGAGTTTTTCGCGATTTTCAGCATAACGGTAAGTTTTATCATAAAAGAACCTTAAATAAAATTGCAGATCATAAAATTATCTAAAAGATTTATCAATTTTTTTTTTCTACGAGCCTCCGTTTCTGAGATATAACGATTCAAAAACTTTTTTTTTTGTTTTACAAAGACAACTCCCGCACTACGAATAAATCCTGTGTCGCGGGGGACTTTACAAACATACATGAAACTGACACAAAGAACACCCAGACTCAGAACAACAATTTGTGGATCACACAAAGCGTTGTCCCACGTGAGATTTGAACCCACGACACTTGGCGAAGTAGGAAACGGCGTGGTGACCGTTAAACCACTAGGCCAAACGTGCAGTCGAAACAACTTTTATAACTGTTTGAATGGTTATATCTCAGAAACGGTGGCTCGTAAGACAAAAAGTATTCATACATTTTTTAGATAATTGTATGATCTACAATTTTTGTCTGAGGTACTTTTATGATAAAACTTATCGTTTTGCTGAAAATCGCGAAAAACTCATTTTTTTGACCTTTGACCTTGAATAATTTTTTTTCCTTACACGGGAATGATGGGGAACTTCTAGACATTGTTTATAATTATGTTTTGAACAATTTCACTGAAATTCAGCTTGTTGGGACTTTATGTAACTTCACTCTAATTTTTTGGTCTAAATTGACCGGACTATACCTATAAGTTTTAGTTAATTAATTCACTATCCTTCAGGTATTTTACTTTTTCCAAGTGATGTAAATGTCGTCATTAATATAATACCAATTGTCTGTAAATAAATATTAGTAGCGGACGACTCGATAGCTAGACAGGTTGGCATGTGGGCGTTATATATAATGTGTAGAAAAACATAATAAAAGCATATAGGAATGAATGACACCTAAATGTTACAATTTTTTTCTTACATTTTCAGAAAGCAATCTCGTTAATAGATAATAACTGCCCCGTTGGTCTAGTGGTTAGCGTAAGCGACTGCAGATCAAGAGGTCTCGGGTTCGATTAAGTTAAGATTTGTTTGTAACAATCTTCTGTATAATTTTCTTTAATAATTTCCTTTTTCTCTTAATTAGTTTGTTCTTGTTTAAATTTTCCTTTATTTTATCTCTTTCTTGTATCAATTCTACTTAATTTTCATCTTTCTTTTTTTTTCTTAAATACAAATTGTTGATTGTTTTAGTTGCAACTTATAAGTGAAAACATACACACATACTTGTATAATGTAAATGAATACATGATGGTACTTTGGTACTTATCTAACAATGTTTCCCAATTTATTAAATACGCACTTGTTATTGTATGAGCACCTTGTCGACTATGATTATTATTAATTATTAATTTCTTTGATATTGACCTGATGATTTGCCGTGCGGCCTGAGTACGCAGCTCAACTATGGTTGAATAGGTCGATGGCTGATCCATGCGTCTTACTCTATTTTACATTTGTGACATTTATTGATTATTTTATATTTGGACATATTACATCTTTTTAAATTTGACTGTGAGTGAAAGTGCTATTTGGATTTTATTTTCCATAAGTGGACCTCACAATATAACAATACAATGTCACAATATAACAATGTAAAAATCTTGCAGCTATCAGTAAGAACGGCGCATGATTGGTTAGCTCATGGCTGTGCAGCAATGACTCCAAACCTTTTATTTTGTTTTCTTTGGTCGACTTCGTTCTCATTCAAATCTCTTGGTGAAAAAAATATTGTAAACCGTATTATTATTTTTTAAAAGGAGCAACAATGGAGTTTCTTGCCAGATTCTTCTCCATGAAGGGTAGGCTGCCCTTGGAACTGGCGACTAGAATCACTCGATTTTTTAATATTAAATATTGACTATTCATAAGTGCCTGTAAAATAAGTGTCTATATGAATAAAATATTTTTGAGTTTGAGTTGAGTTTGAGTTTGAGTTTGAGATTCCCGGGTCGGACTGCTATTGGGTTTTTCTTACAAGAAATTCTTAATAGCAGCCCGGAGTATGGAACATGTCGGTGTTTTCTGCCCGTGCCTCGGAGAGCACGTTAAGTCATCGGTCCCGGTTGTCATAAACATATATGGCAATCGCTATTCGGAAGTCAGTGCACTACATACTAACAACTAGTTCAACCTTCGAATTCAGTTCACCCTCAGGGCTGTGGAGGTCTGATGCTAGTCGCTCCGTGTAAAAACTGATATTCAGCTAAAACCTGTTGAACTAGTAGCCGACCCCAAATCTTGGGAATAATAAAGTCTAGGAAAAATAAAAAGAAGGAATCTCGTTAATAGGGCAGTAGGTGGGTTATAAATTCAGTATCAATGAGTTCTTGATAAGTGTAAAGTACAGAACAAATATAAATCTTAATAGATATTTTATGTTTTATTTATCGCTGTTTTACTACTAATATTTAGAAAAACGTTTAGCAAAGAAGCTATTTAATACTTTAACTATTAAGTTTATCGATTATTTCTTGTATGACTTTTACGATGTATAGTAAAGTGATAATGTGACATGAGCCATGAATAGGAAATTGTAAGTGAGAGTAAAACCACCGAAGTTTTTAGATGCTGGTTCAGTGTTTTAACTTTTTCCACACCACTAACTGTCACATTTACACACACATTTATATCAATACTAGATGATCCGGCAAACGTTGTTTTGCCAAAAAAAATAAAATTGGTGTATAAAAAATAGATGTTGGTCGATTCTCAGACCTACCCGATATGCACACCGAATTTCATAAAAATCGGTCCAGCCGTTTCAGAGGAGTATGGTAACTAACATTGTGACACGAGAATTGTATATATATGAGGATTAAACGTTTTCTTTTTATTTTGAGCATTTTTAACCGTTTTCACTAGATGATAAGTGGTTCCCGTGGTCAATATACATCTACCATCTTTTACCGTGGGAGAGCCATGCTTCGGCATGGCTCGACCGGAGTGATACCACGGCCTCACAGAAATCCGGTGTAAAATAGCGTTTGCGCTGTGTTTCACTGAGTGAGTGAGGATACCGGAAGAAGATCCCTCCCCCTCCCCCCATCCGCCTCCCCATTCCCCTGCCTATCCCCAGCCCCATTCCCACAAAGGGCGGCAACGCACTTCTGACGCCTCTGGTGTTGCGGGTGTCTATGGGCGGCGGTAATCGCTTACCATCAGGTAATACGTCTGCTCCTTTGCCCCCTATTCCACAAAAAAAGCACACTAATAATAAGTATCTAGGAGAGGTACATTTGCATAAGTTAAGGAGTAAAGTACTTGTCTGCGGTTACTTTCGCCGGTATAACGATAATATTATTTTAGTTCCCCTCAAATGGCATAGTTACAGCTAGCTATTTTACACGTCTAGTGTAGATATGCGAGGAGCTGGTGTCATTGATAGACATGGAATGCCTGTGTTACAAATATCCAGGTCTTTACTAAACGAATTTACGGTTCCAAATAAATAATAGTATGTTAGCATCATAAAAGGCGATAGGTATACAATCAAAATTGACTTTATTTCTCAATTTAGTTATGTAAAAGACTTAAAAATTTAAAATATACAAGAATTATTTTTCGTTTATTATTGGCATCTTTATTTTTTCGTACTTACGTTTTAACGTCACTAAGGCATAAATTATGGTTGTACCCATTTTAAATATTTTAATAGTTTATCTGACATTTGACAAGGTCATAAAAAAGTGAGACATTAAAGAAATAAATTGTGTCAACAATAAAGCTAAAAGTATAAACGCCTCAAGAATGTTTCATCGCTTGACATTATTTGTCATAAAAAGTTAGAGTTTTTACGTCACTCCTCGCAGGAATTTCTAATTTCCGGTCAAATTTAATTGTTACATTTCTTAGAATCATTGTGCTCGACATTTTTTAATAAAGATGACAATAATTTTATTAGTAGGTTATGTAAGGACTGAAAGGAAATTTTTCCTGAACTTTGTGGGGTACAGAAAATTGATTGAATATAATATCCTATATCTTTTTCTTTTCTCTCCAATATTTTGTCAGTGCTCTCAAAAAAGTTATGACCCTGGTGGTACGTTGGCTTGTGAATATTTGTCAATTAATCCGAATGCCTACCTGAGTGCTTGACAAATGATCACAAGATCGAAGCAAAACCCAGTAGTAAAAAGAAATTGCATAGAAAGAATACATCAAAGTCTTTTTGATTTGTGTTGAATCGTTTAATTTTGAACTTTTTAACATGTGACTTTTGCTTTTTACTTTTTAAAAGGCTGGCCATTCTGTTGTTATAACAAGTAAAATTTTAACAAAAACAAAAACCGACTTCAATGTTCGACTCAATTTCTCTTGGATGCCATCATCAGATCTTAATATCCTTATCATAGTACCACCGTTGGGACATCTCCTTTCCATTAAAAAAAGAATCATCAAAATCGGTTCATGAACGACGAAGTTATCCACGAACACAATTTAAAAAAAACAAACATATATACGGTCGAATTGAGAAACCTCCTCCTTTTTTTGAAGTCGGTTAAAAAATTTAAAATAAACTTATTAATCCTGCTAAACATCATATCATCAGTTTAATATTCTAAAAACGTTCAACTGAACTTATAGTAGACATAACGAAAATGTAATAACGCACTACTTAGTTACACAATTAATACTACACTCTCGATAATAAAGGAAATTGTAAATGTTAAACTTAGAATAATACAGTTTATTGATATGTTAAATTGTGCAGTTTCTATTTCTTATGCTAGAACTACCGTACTTAACAAACTAATTTCGATAAGCTCCGCGACCAGAATCTTGGGCAATGGTGACAATTATCCTCATATTATTAATAGATTTCCATAACTGTAAAAAGTAACTTAATAAATATCTTCTTGTATGTGATGAACTTTGTACTGTATACTCATACTACATACTTCTTTGCTTCCGAAAACTAGCGATAGCGATACTTCTGATACTTAATAACAGATGTGGTGTGATGTGCTGTTAGATATACAAGAGTACGCATGTATATGCTTGATTGTAATAATATGTTTGTACATGTATAAAAAGTGCTTTATCAGTCGGTCCGTCCTTTGTTAAATAAATTAGTTTTGGTGTCTACCAAATTACGCCTCCAACCTATCTATATGTATAGCGCATTCGATCTTGGCAGGAAAATATGCTCTACCTATTATTATACTTTGAATAAATTAACATACTTGAGAGTCTATAACAAAACGGGACTTGAAACAATAGCAGATCATCATACATCACTGAAAAAAGCTTTTAAGAACACTAGTAGCCGAATACATACTATTTGTTTTCATTGATTTATTCATGGTCAGGCTGTGGATACAAGGCGCCGACAAAGACGGTCCTTTTGAAATACTAACTTTTTCGAATTGGTAATGAGAGTTTTGTTGTAAAACGTTACAAATAACAAGTCACGTACTGCCTACCTAAAGTGAAACTGAATAATTGTTTAAAGGGATAGAAAAACTTGGAAAACAAATGCCTCTCGGGATGCCACGACATCGTTATACGTCAATCTCCACGTGTATAGGTATTTAGATGTTTGAATAATAACTATTGTTTATTTAAGTTTCTTCTCATATAAAATTTATCAGTGCATTCTGTGATAAGGCTGTATGTGATAAATTGCCTGTTTCATAAGGCGTTCATTAGAAGCGTGCAAAATGCGCTCCGTTGCGCAGCGATAACTTCACCGATAACGGTTTTATTGCCTCAAAATATTACCTATTTGCGTATCTAAAGTCGCTTTTTGTTTTTAAAATATCACAGTGACAATAAAGAGACTAGGAAAATTTATGGTTTTGTTAAATTTTGTATTACTACTTATATATTAAACCAGAAGAATTTAATTACTATTTTTGTTCCTATCACTAGCAACTAGCAATAAAAGTAACAAAAAAGATACATGGCTACATGAACTATCTGATTTGACTTTTAAACTTTCGCGTTCCATGATATAATAATAATAATTATTTTTACGGGAATTAACGCGATCACTTATTTCAAGCCTGTGACCACGGCCAGTGCAACCTGGTCGAAACGTCAGGCAAAACAGAGGTATGTAATACCTTGAAATAAGTTATCGCGTTAATTCCCGTAAAAATAATAGTTATTATTATATCTGATTTGAATTTGTAAAAGTCGTCTTAAATATATCAATTTGATATTATTTTTGTAATAGAGCTAATTTCCTAGCGTACTGTCGCGTAGACTACATAGATCCATCTCAGAACCAGTCGAGCTTCACTCACAATGTAGGTACTGCAAAGAATCGATGTAGAACTCAGAGCAAATTATACCACATTGATAATCATGTTATTTATAGCCTTCATATCGTATTTTTCACTTAATTATCAGTATAATAAAAGTTATATGAACCCACAAACATTATTTTTGTTCAATCCTTAAATTTGAAACAAGATGTAATTTAACAACTCAATCAGCATATGTAATTAGTATTTGACTTTCCTTATATTCCAAAATGATTAGCTATAAACATTTACGACAAATGGCTGTACAGAAAATAACGACATGCAATTAATGTTCAGGAGGTATTGGCCCCTCGATGTCGATCCCACACAATGACGAAGATTGCAGCTGACTTGCATTGCCGCATGTTATTCACTTCTTTAATTAACTATCAAACCGGAGGCACTCTCGATTATAAGACGCGGCTACCCGGCTTTGTGCCTGCTGTGCTTACCTGCCACTGAACTCTACACTAAACAACGCTAACACAGACGAAAACTGACTTTATTCAAAAGGAATAAGGTAACTCGAACAATTTTCAAGATCACTGGCGACTGGATGTCTCGACTTTGATATTGTTTTTTGTATGTGGATATTAGGAGTTGGTTGTATGAGCATGATCATTAAAATCAGATTTGAATGTGTAAAACGTTAAAGTGTAGTTTGTCATTTAAGTGCCTACATCCTCTCGCTTTTTAACATTGCAGATGGTTGTATACAATTAGCCCAATAAACTATTTGCAGACGTTTAGAGCGCGTTGATTTTATGCTTCGATGTGATGATCTTATAATTGGTTGATGTTAGGTGTTAGTTACGTTGTAGTAGATAAACTGTTGTACGTATTAACTTGTTAGACATAAGTATGACTGCTAGTAACTTGATGAATAGTAATAATAATTGCACCCATAGGAATTCCTAACCAAAATTAGGCTGAGCATGTGCTGTGGATATCAGACTTCTTATAAAGATATACATACAAAAAAATGCCCAGATGCCTACTATTACATTTTGGCTTGGCACCGACTTCAAACCTATGAATAGGTAGTACATACAAATTAAGTTATTTTAACTTTTTAGTTTTTGGAGTCGGTTTTTTTAAACAATTTTTTTTCCGCTTTTTCAAACTCAAATTCAAAAAGATTTTATTCATATAGGCACTTTTTTTACACGCACTTATGAATAGTCAATATTTAATATAAAAAAATCGAGTGATTCTAGTCGCCAGGTCCAAGTGCAGCCTACCCTTCATGGAGAAGAATCTGGCAAGAAACTCCATTGTTGCTCCTTTTAAAAAATAATAATATGGTTTACAATTTTTTTTTACTAAGAGACTTGAATGAGAACGAAGTCCACCAAAGAAAAAAAAACCGACTTCCAAAAAACATCCAACGAAAACTCTCTGCCAAAAAACAATTAAAAGCGTAAAGCGACTTCAAACAGATTTTAGGTACCTAGCACCCATTATAATACTACTATTTAAATGAATAAAGAATTAGGTATAGGCAATTTATGAAGAACCAGTTTATTTTACGCTTTTAAGTGTTTTTTGACAGAGAGTTTTCTTGGGATGTTTTTGGAAGTCGGTTTTTTTTTATAAAAAGTTTTTATTTTTCAGTTTTTAGTGCAAACAATCGTAGGTAAGTAATAAGTTGAACTATTTTATCAAATTTCATCATCAAGAATACAAATTAAGGTACGTGTAATATTAAAATCATTCTCTAATCCCTAACTGTTGAAGAGTTTAATCTTCTATCATCAGCTCACCTAAATGGCTTGAAAGTATACGACTGAAGGTCTTTAGATACGTATGAAATTGAAAGAATTATTCTCCAACTCCTAACCGTTGAGGAGTTGTACCTTCCACCTTCCATCATCAGCTTACCTAAATAATTTGTAAGGATACGACTAAAGGTAACTTATATACATATGATATTTAAAGATTTATCCTCCAACTCCTAACCGTTAAGGAGTGGTACCTTACATCATCAGCTCATCATCATAAAATGATGACTACCAGACGCAAATACCGGTGTAACTTCAGAAAATATACGAAAAACATAGTATGTGCCCATAAAAAATGAGGGTTAGGGATTAGCCTATTGCTATTTATTAAACGTTACTAGAGTAGGTACTTTTGGAGCTTGAATTAACATACTCTGTTAAGTTGTTCTAAGATATAAAGTAACGTTTAATAAATAGCAATAGGCTAATAGGTAATTTCGACACTTGCGAGACTCTTGCGCAAGACCATGACCAGTCTTGGTCTTGCGCAATAGTCTCTCAAGTCTCGCCATTACATATTAGCCTATTGCTATTAATTAAGCGTTACTAGAGTAGGTACTTTTGGAGCTTAAATTAACATACTCTGTTAAGTTGTTCTAAGATATAAAGTAACGTTAGAGCGAGTAAGTAATTGCGAGACTCTTGAGCAAGACTAAGACTGGTCATGGTCTTGCGCAAGAGTCTCGCAAGTGTCGAAATTACCTATTAGCCTATTGCTATTTATTAAACGTTACTTTATATCTTAGAACAACTTAACAGAGTATGTTAATTCAAGCTCCAAAAGTACCTACTCTAGTAACGTTTAATAAATAGCAATAGGCTAATAGGTAATGTCGATACTCTTACGCAAGACCAAGACTGGTCTTGTGGGCAACACTCCCCGAGATACAGAATAGGTACACTCGTATATACGTAGTGAGAGAGTTGTCTTTAAAAAACATACATAATTAGTATATAAGGTTACCTACTGAAAAAGTATCTTGTATAAGAATATATTTAAGGTAAGTAACCTCTATACGACTTCAAGTATTATACAATGTAGGTGTATAACATTAAAGGCGTGAAGAACGCATCGTATTAAGAGTCACAACAAACAACACATCATTCTCAAAGGTGTTCTTTGATGAACTATATTGAGATCTTACGACGAGATTTAAAGACATCAATCCTAAAGAAAAAATATTGTAATAAAACAAACTTGGGTCTACAACTCAATGACACTGCTAATGAATGTTATTTCTTTATTCTGTCTTTAAATCTGTCCACTGCCTTTTTTGTAATGGCTGCTAAAACACTGTCACCATTTCGATATTTATTTTGTACTAGCTGAACCTCACGGTGTTAACCGCAGTTATCGTCGCAACGTCAATCTCTACACCAACAGACCAGTCTTAAACATGCAGCCTAGACTCTATAGTTCAAGCATTTTTAAAGAAATACAAATAAAAAACACGAACAAAAAGCGTTCAAAAAATAAAAATCTTGTACAGTGCATGTATTTATATATCTATATCGCATGTAATACATCTTAACAAACAAATTATTACGATCAGAGCTCATATGTAATTAATCATACGAGCTTCTGCATTTCTCCGTCATTACCATTGTATTTCTCTCAATGGAGAGACGCAGCGACGAGACCAGCTCCCGATTTAATTTCGAATCACAATCATTCTGCTTTCTTCATTTTTTTCACTGCACTCGATTTAATGAGTGATGTGTTGAGAGTGAATGATTTAGTTTAATGGAGAGAACTCAATAGTAGCTTAGTCCATATAATAAACTTAAGTAATGAAGTTTCAAATAGCTTTTTGCACACGATTACTATCATTACGTAATTTAGTTCATTTTGAATGCTTCCTTAATTAGACTGCTTTATATAGCATTTTAAAAAGAAAACTGTTTTTATATCTCATTTCTCATTGTCGTATGAACAACACATCATCGCAAATTTTATCAGATGTGGCAAAAAGTTCTCTGGGTAAAAAAACTTTTACAGACAGAGGCATGTAATGGGCATGCGCGTATGCTGAGACAGTTTTGACGGCGTTGGTAATGATGGACGGTCATTATTATGTCATTGACATCATTTGTTTACTTAGTTCATTTTATTGTGGTTCAAGTTGAAAAACCTTACGCCAATCTCTTTTGTATTTGACTTCTGCTAATAGTATGATTTCAATACTGATATAACAGAGGTATATAATATTATAACAGAGGATAGGATAGGAGAGGTATAGAACATAGAGGATATAACAGAGGAGGTAATTACATTTAATATGTTAAAAGTATGCTAAACGTATTGAATGTAATGTCTTCTTAGAAATAAGGCCGAGTACCGTTTCTATATTAAATTATAAAATTGAAGAAATTTTTTTTGGACACTGAATGATTTGCTGCTTAGTTTAATGAAAAGAAAAGAAGTTTTATTTTTAATTATATGCTTCACAATACAACGATGCACACAGTGATAGATAAGGTTGATTTCATCAGTAAACTACAAGTGAAGCATTAGATTCGTCCAATTTTAGATCAGTTACTCGGCTTTGCTGCATCATCGGTGATCTAATCATGTATCAGTGGAGATTAAAACAGGCCTGCCGGATCGCATCAAAGGCGGTATCACACTGTTATTTTGACTGATTGATCTCCTTCAACAAAAAAAGGTTGCATCGCTACCGAGATCGACAGTAGCCGAGAAAAAACAAATTAGTTGGCTAAACCTTTTCATAAAGCATTGTTATTATCACCATGTACCCGGCGCTGGACCACGATGTGTAGCCTATCGAAAATGTGTACTCTCGTTAAGTGTTCTCTTTAAGGTTCAGAATTAGTTTGTGATCGATTTTACGATGGTATACGATCGGTCCGGCTCGCACGTAATCGCGCTTCTCGAAAGGCGAAAATCATGCTGCGTTTGCGACCTTGCATTGGTTACAAAAAACGCGATTTATTTTTTGGAGAAATGTTTTTCGGTGTCAGATGTAGCGGCTCTGGAGCTTTGATTGTTGAGATTCTCATATTTAGTTTTAATTGGTGGCTTTATCGAGTTTACATTTTACGGTCGGAGTCGATGAGAGGTTAATAAGCGGCACTTTGAAAGGTATCTTCGTTTTTTAGAGTTCCGCGTTAATAGGTAGGTAATAGAAATATGACTGTCTGCGTCATCCTTCAGATTTTATTAGGGTTAAGCGCGATTATAATATAATGATCATCTCCGAGAAAAATTGCTATTAATTTTTGAAAACGATTGACGGCTATCATTCAAGTTTCGCATTTAAAACTTTAGTATTGCTAGCTTTTGACGCCGACCTCGTGTAAGATAATTACAAAGTCAACACTCGGCATAGTAACAACGAGAGAGACATCAATTAACAGAATCTCATGACTCTGCGATAGGAATGTTATAACAATTCTTTACGGAACCGTTCATGGAAAATAAATGTAATATGCTGTGCCCAATTTTTTATTGTTTAGGCAATAGTCGATATTGATTTCGGGTCTTTGATTCCGACGTATTATTGCTTGTTTTATTGGTACCTGGGAACATCGTAATTAACCATATCGGGCCTTTTTTCTCATCTTTCTGGATCCTTTCGTGTCTACGGACAATAATAATTTGATGCTCACCTTGAAAGGCGTACGCGCCGAAAATTGGTCTCATATTGTTCATCGAAGACGTAGTTCCTGTTGTGTAATCCATTTTAATGTTTATAATTACAATGCAGTGTTCATTCACTTCACCATGATCTCGCACAGTTTGATTGTTATTTTGAAGATATGACTTCGTATCACCATCACTATGTCATTTTATAGATATACATAATACATGTTTCCTCGTACGTGACTTAAATATACACAACACTTTACGATGCTATTTATTTTAATACTGAAACTTTTATGGGACACTTTGAACACTGACTATGTTTGAATATTGCACGAAGGCTCTGACCGATTCTGACCATATTTTAGCAGCAAATGTTAGAAGGTTCAATGTGTGTGACATAAGTGAATCAATTACAAAGCCGATGGCGGCGGGTGCATTATCTTTCGGACCCTACTCATGGCGTATTACAATAGCATTTCGCTCCACCTCTTTGCTCCCCTACCACTTTTTATTTACTGGTAATAATAGTAAATCACAAGGAACAGTCACGTATGTGTTACTACGTCAAAGGGAACACATAAAAAGGGTGTAAATTTATGTATAAACGCTTTATAGTTGTTCAGTATGTTAATGACGTTTGTATCTATAGTGTTTTAGGGAAATATATATTAGTTTAAAAATATATTTTCTCACGTATTGCTCTTTGCTAGAAATCTTCATTGCCTGCTTTCAATTATGTCTTTTAATGTATTGCCGTAAAGTGTTATCTAATTGCTGGAATGAATGGAAGGTAAACAAATAGTAATCTCGTGTTTACTGCAGCAGCAAAACAAGTCATAATTGGTGAATATCTATTAAGTTTGCTATTTCTATAGAGAATCGATGTTTTTACAGATATATACATTACCGTCAAGGAAATTTAATTGAATTAAATATGAGTAGGTTCGTCGTATTTGTTATTATTTCATCATACTACGAATTCTACTATCTGACGGCTGTATATCATAGTGGTTTCTGTAACCTAATGCGGGAGTTAATTTTTAGTACAAAAAAAGAACCTACTTACTAAGGTCTTTAGTTCCAGCAATTTTTTTAACATTCTATGACACAGGTATATCTTAATTCTTCTATTGGTTTAGTATAATTTGATGTTACACCATCTGTCATGTCCCATTCTTGGTAACAGAGATTTTAGTTTCGTAGCTAAGTTCATCCGCTATATCGATATTCCGCGTTGTAGCTGCAGCTGCCAGCACAATGTCGATAAAAGCCGTCATGCAAATTATCGACTATTGTACCGCTGTATTGTGCATCCCGCGTTCAGAACGCATGCGACTGTCCTGTAGACGCTGTGTACGATTCGATTCGCGTTTCATTTTTTGGGGAATCTCTGCATTTTGAAAAGCCAGCTGTAAAACTGCATAATGTAAAGTTTTTAGATCAAATGGTTTTAATTGTTAAATGGATATTATTAATTTAAATTATTATTTCATAAAATAATAATTTAAATTTTCTACTTTAAAACTCGCCTTGGTGTACGCGACGATTTGTTGAACAATTTTTGTAACTTACTAGATATTCGATATCGAGATATCAAATAAAAGAAATAAAGAGTATTAGGATCTAAAATCAAATAATATTTAATGTAAAACTACTAATTCCCATTGAAAGAATAATCACTTGGTAACTTAAATTGTAATTAAAATTCAAAGAATTATTTGTTGAATTCTCGTGTACCCTTAAAAGTGCTGTTTCATGTTTAGTTATTATTGGTTTTCATTCACACTTCGGTATCAAAAAGTCGAGTTGAATGAGCATCTCGATTTGGTTTTTGTCAGAATGATGTATCAGGCGTTATAAGTATACAGTGGCAGGATTTCTTGTGACATATTGAAGTGTGTCAAAACAAAATCGAGTGGCGTCTTGGGATTAGGTAACCGAGTATTCTGACGAGTCGAGTCACTTGCTGTGTGGAACAATAGTTGGTAGTTGTTACTTCACTCGTGTTTTTGTTACCGAGATATTTTTATAAATGAAGTGTTTTAATCGGAAACTGTCATATCACTCAATGAAGCCTTTTCTATTTATGAAGATGTAATTGTTAGAAATTATTTCTTTGTATAGGACTGATGGTGTTTAGCTACTGACGTCTCTACGACTACTAGTATTTAGAAAGAAATCGAATCAGTCAGTGAACTTAACTGTAAATAGGCGCATTAGTATGTAGGGCGTACTTATGGTGGGCTCTCTACAAACAACCAGTTTCTATTGTTCTTCGTCGTGAAGTCACTTGAAAGCAGGGGACCACTTTCACCGACTCGCATGCAAATCGCCTGGACTTGCCTGTATTACAGCCATTAAGTCGCCTGTTTCTTTGTTGTTACTTTACATTATTTAAAAAGGGTTAGAAAGCTAGAACATTCTAAAATATATAATTTGTTGTTGTTGTTTTTTTTAACACTTTCTTCATTATTTAATTAGTAAATTATATTATTCCAAATCTAAAAAATGTGTTCATATGTAGGTACACTTCTGTCATATCAATAAACTATTTATGATATAGCTATGTATTAACATTGAATTAATTTAATATAATAACAGTGAAGAAATTAAATTTATAATTTATCGGTGTCAAAACATATTTATTTGTTCTTCCGCGCGACCTTTTTTCACTTAGATGTCAGAGTTAAAGAAAATTATTAAAATATGAGAATTTAAATTTTAGTCATTAGCCAAGAGCCAAGTTGTGAGGATGCCGCCGAATAAAAAATATGTTAAGAAATGTGTGATCACGCCGCCCGGCGCACGCCTTCGCCTGAAGAGACCGTTCATGTTTGTGGAAACAAGTCAAATGTGTTAAATAGGAAACATCAACGTTCAGAAGCTTGTCAACGATATGCTGGAAGTGCCAGATGATAACATCTCCTATTGAAGTTTGTAAATGCTAATAGAAAACTTGTTTGTGTGTTCTTTATGGCCATAACAGCTTTAAGAACAGGACTTAAAAGGTCGAAATTGGGATGATTATTGGGTTTGAGTTGGGTTATTGGGGTGACATTTTTTTTTTCTTTTAAAAGACAACTCCCGCACTAGGAATAAATCCTGTGTCGCGGGGGACTTTACAAACATACATGAAACAGACACAAATAACACCCAGACTCAGAACAACAATTTGTGGATCACACAAAGTGTTGTCCTACGTGGGATTTGATCCCACGACACTTGGCGAAGTAGGAAACGGCGTGGTGACCGTTAAACCACTATCCCAAACGTGCAGGTACATTGGTTTCTGTCAATACTTATTATGCTATGTATAATACACATTAAATCAACATTTAAAAAATAAAACATTAAAAAACAATCGAAGTATTAAAATAAAGGAAGCCTTTCATATGCAATATATCTCTCTGTCTAAGGACATAACCAGTTTGGTATAACAAAACGACGTGACTACATCGTAAAACATTTTTTGTATTATAAATCATTTGAAAAATCACAAATTGGTTTTGCTAAGTTTTTATTGACATTAGCCAATTATTCAATTACTCGAAGGCGTTGAAGTGTGGGGAAGATTGCACGTAAGCTTGAAATTAACATTTATGTCGCTTCTATGGGCTTATATCTGTGTGCGGCCCATTAGCTTATTCAATTCACCCTGAGTGAATTGGATTTTCCTTCCTATAATGGACTCTAATCCGTCGGCACATGTCTTCAAGGGCGGTCTAATGCCCCTGTTGCATGAGACACTATTACTGTTTTTCGTAACGGTCCATTACAATATCTCATGCTGACATAGAAAAATTTTACATGTCATTTGGACACATTTTTACGAGTATTTGTTTTTCACGTGGGGCGGGCCCATTTCACACGGCGTGTTTAAAAAGGCCGCGGTTCACGTCACACCACATTTACTATAACGTAGATTTTGATCTTTACGTATTCATGCGGTTAGCTCGTTCTTTCGTACATAATACTTACTCATTTTTTAGTTTAATGACACCTAACCTTTCAGTTTAAAGTAATTCTATGGTTTGCTATCAATAGTTGGTATTATACAAAACTTTTTATATTTGTAGCTTTAGAACTAGAAGTGGCTCATTAGTTTTCAATAAATCATTTTACTTAAATCTTTCTAGTACTTATCTAAACATAAATTTCTTAATATTTCAAATATGGGTACAAACAAATCAAAGATAAGCAACCTGCAATTCAGTTATTGGAGATAACAGCGACAACAACATCACAACTTTAGTAGACACTAATATGAAATATATGAGTAAGTCTTTGAATTATATCCCCGGAACAGCGGAGGGCATATCGAATGGGCATAATTACCGGACGGGACTCGAACCTGCTGTGACATGTGGCCTATATTACGACATACGACATTTCATTCCGAGTTACAAATGCGTTACGTCATTTCATATTATTTTTTAGATATCATTAGAGAGTTAGCCACCCTCCCATCGTAAAGTAAATTAACTAATTAATTCCCTGAAGTATGGGTACAGGGGGTTTCCAACAAAGTACCTACGATAAGGGTTAGACATCTTAATCATTTTCTTTTCTTAAAAAAGACAACTCCCGCACTAGGAATCTTGTGTCGCGGGGGACTTTACAAACATACATGAAACGGACACAAAGAACACCCAGACTCAGAACAACAATTTGTGGATCACACAAAGTGTTGTCCTACGTGGGATTGGAACCCACGATACTTGGCGAAGTAGGAAACGGCGTCTACATCTATTTTGAATAAAAACAAATTTTAACAAAAAAAAAACGACAATCTAAACTAAATTTAAATGGGACTACACGGGAAGCACCAGCTTTCAAATAAAAAAAGAATCATCAAAATCGCTTCACCCAGACGAAAGTTATGAGGTAACAAAAAAAAACAGTCGAATTGAGAACCTCCTCCTTTTTTTGAAGTCGGTTAAAAATAACTCTCGCATTATGAATAAATCCTGTAACTGACACACATACTCAGAAAAGCAATTTGTGGATCACGCAAGGCGTTGTCCCATTTGAGGTTTAAACACAACACTCACTTAGCACTACACTGCAGTTTGTGTAAATAGTCAGCCGTTAGTCATAAATACACACCTGTCTGGATAAAAGTTCTTAAAATACCTACTGAATTCTGCCTGTAACTTAATCTATGTAAGTAATCGTATACAGGCGACTGTACTCGCAATGACAGTGGTATGGCCTCAAACAACAAATAAAATGAGTTCATAATCTCTAACTTTTCTGCTGAAAAGCAGCACTATTCTATCATGTTACCTAAATACGTAAGTATTTATTTGTAGTTAAAGTGCAGTTTCGCATTTAGCCGATTTCAAATTCTCTGTGTACAGAACCTCACTAGTAAATGGTATTAAATAAATTTGTTGTAAGCTTATCGTTCGAGAATGTTTAACACTTGAACCGATGACGAATTACTTAAATACAAAAGCACTGGTCAAAATAATCACATTTGAATTATTGGTAGATTTATATTACTGTTATTTATCATCATAGATTAGTGTAGGTAAGATTTCTTAACATTATGATTTACATTGATTAATGATTTGAAGATAGATATTTATTTATGAAACGAAAAAATGAAATAAAACTTTTTGTAGAGCAATTAGCAGATTGTCGCGTGTCGACGCATCCGTGTGATAATTTATAGCTCTACCGACCGCAGACCACCGCCCGCCCCTCATCATATGCCTACAAAAACTCTAATGTTTTATTTTCACACTATGAGTCAGTGCGATTCAAACTCATGAGCCGAGTCTAAACAATACCGCACCAAATAATATCTGCACGTGTGTTTCACTTTGATAAGCTGAGATTGGTCACACCAATTTGTAATTAGTGCTTTATGATCTTTGATTTTTAGTGTAAGCAATTTGTCTAACCACTTTTGTTTCTAGTTTGATTTCAAACAAATTATTATGGTTATTGTCTATTGTTGTCAAGTCGAAAGGTTAATATTTCATAAACTTTATGGTTACTCGATTTTTCATTTTTTAACCGTGGGTTTGATCATATATGAAAAGTTGAATTGTTACATTAACAGACACACGTAATAAAAGAAATTTCGGCATGACTTAGACATGACAAAACACCAATGATCATGTTTATTTGAATGTCGAAAACGGTTTTAGGGTTTATTTTGTTTATGTTTTACTGTTGTTATCCATTAAGTTGACAAACGAAAAATCACTGACATTTAGTTTTAATAAAGATACTGTAATAATAATATAAGCCATGAACACTATTTGGAAAGATATTTAAACACTTGCATCAGTACAGCCGTTTACAAAACTGATACTTAGTAAAATGTAGGTATATCAGTATATTTTCCTCTTGAACTATAGATGCATTTATTTCTACTGGCCATATATCCTAAGTACCCTAACAAACCACGAACAGGAATATAATGAGTTTTGTAATAAAAACAACCGTATAAGATCCTTCAAAAAGAGCATAACGTAAACGTTTTGTCGTCGTGTGCGGCCCATCAGTGCATAGTTTCAGCGGTATCTTTGGCGGGCAATGGGCCCTGAAGCGTACACGCAACGATTTCAGCACGCATTTCACGCCTTTTTTGTACAAACGAATGCGACACGTCCCCCGTATGAAGATTCTTAATAGCACGTGAAGTGACAACTGTTGGTTTAATTGCGGACGTGAGTTATTAGTTGACACTGTTCTATGTAGATAAACTTTTAATTTTTTATTTACTTCATTATACACTGGATTATCAAGTTTACTTTGAGTTGTTTTCTTTTAACACTTTAACAAAAATAAATAAAAGTAACATCATTTTTGTATATTGACGCATTTACCGACATTTAATATGTAGATATACTTACTCCGCCCTGTTTGTAGCACTTTTTTGACACTTTTTTGTTGTAGAATGCTATTCTATGATTAGCTGAAATATTGAAAATTGATAAAGGAAATAGACCAGAGACATTCCTCAGTGACGGTCATGAACTGCGATTTGAAGCAGGTGATTTCTCCCCATTCTCTACACTTTTTAACTGAAAGACAGTGATTTAATACATGTCGTGAAAGAAAGACCTTACTAGCATTGTTTAGGAAATGAGCTTTATTTAAGAACTAGCTGACCCACGCAACGTCGTTTGCGTCTCCTATTGCCCGTAGCGTTTTAATTTTCCCCCGTTTTTGAAACATTCTTCATTGGTGCTCCGCTCCTATTGGTCTTAGCGTGATGATATATAGCCTATAGCCTTCCTCGATAAATGGGCTATCTAGCACTGAAATAATTTTTCAAATCGGACCAGTAGTTCCTGAGATTAGCGCGTTTAAACAAACAAACAAACAAACTCTGCAGCTTTATAATATTAGTATAGATAACAATGTTCAGTACTGAACATTGTTACTGAAAGAAAATAAGTGATAATCGATGGTACTTCAATCTTCACACATATATTAACAACTTAACATTAGTTAACTTTAGTTAAAGTCTTACAGAACCTGCTGCGTTTGATTTTGATTGCTCTTTGCGCGATTATAAGCACCACTAACCATTACTGTGTAGAGTATAAAGATTTACAGGTTTCTAGCGATCCTAGTTGAATTCCTTAAAAACAATAAAATTGACAGATAATCTGGTTGGAGTCTCCTCTCTATTCATAGCCTATTTTTAACCGACTTCCAAAAGGAGGAGGTTCTCAATTTCATCGGTATTTTTTTTTTTATGTATGTACATCGATTACTCCGTCAATTGTGGACCGATTATGAAAATTCTTTTTGTACTCGAAAGGGTATGCTCCCCATGTGGTCCCATGGCCACCATATCAGGATCTGATGATGGGATTCTAAGGAAATCGAAGGAAACCCTCAAATTTACGTGAGCGCCTGCAATGAAGTAACGAGCAATTGTCTGCATGCCTTCATATTCTGTAGACATCATTAAATTTTAAATGAAATGATGATGAGAGACTTGAGAAAGACTAAAAAGAGAAAAATAAAAAAAAAACTTCGTTTAAAAAAACCGACTTCAAAAACTAAAAAGTATAAAATAACTTAATTTGTATGTGCTACCTATTCATAGGTTTGAAGTCGGTGCCAAGCCAAAATGTAATAGTAGGTACCGCACTCGCCGCGCGTGACCTTAAGCGGGATAGCTGCTCTTCGCGTTGAACAAAACAACCGAAGCGTCGTTGACGTTCGTCTCGAAATATAGCGAGTGTGGTATCTACTATTCCATTGGCTTGGCACTGACTTCAAACCTATGAATAGGTAGCACATACAAATTAAGTTATTTTATACTTTTTAGTTTTTGAAGTCGGTTTTTTTAAACGAAGTTTTTTTATAAACTGTAATATGGAGTATTATGAAATCAACAGTGGACTGTGATTGTACGAAGTATGTTTTATATGCGAGCTAGTGAGTATGATGATGATAGTTTGTTTATGATAATGATAGTTTCTTTAATATTTTGTTAATCTTACATTATTTTAGTTAATAATAATTAGACTAAATTTATGCGTAAAACTTATTGTCAAAAATTAAACTATCAAGCATTCTTTTGCAAGAAATATTATAATTGTTTTAGCATGTGACCATTTTACTTATGTTTGTGACCAATTTCTTTTTAACGAAAATCATCTTAGCGCTAGCTACTAGGGAACGGTAGTTGAGGCCTACCAAACGTGTATGAGTAAAATTGCCATTTACAACCTCATTATCTTGAACTCCAGCTAATTGTTTCACCAAAAACAAGATTTCTGATATAATCTTTTACAAGTTGGTAAATTTTTGTATGAAAAGATAGTAATTAAAGAGTCTTAAATTATTGATAAAATTTAAGTTTTAAGTCTCCATATATAAATTAACACAATTTCAAAGCGTTCGTTCATTACTAATACATTACATTTGACTGGAAATCGGAAAATAAATTTTCATTCAAATGTTATCGTTAGAGCTTCAATATTAAACGATTCATATAAATCGCAATATGTTCAAGTACTTATTCAAAGCTATTAATTTATAAATAGGCCACCACAAATTAAGGGTTTTGTAAACCGCAAGAGCGATGAAGCGTTGGTTGATTTTTAATTAAAAAGTTTGTAACTCGAGTCAAGGCTGGTGGTAATGAATCAACGATTTCTGTTCGTTTCGATATTGCATTGTTTCCTGTCTCATTTATTAAAGGCCTGTGTACATTTGTTTTAATATTTTATTTCCTCACAACCTCTTAAGATCTTGTTACGACGACAGTCTTTAAGCAAATTTTGCTCATTAGTTTGGTCTCAAATTTCAATTAAATGCGACGGCAACGTTTACACTGGTTACCTAAATTAAAAAATATTTATAATATTGTATGATTTCAATGACAGTTGTGTCATAAATAAAAAGTATAGGTAGTTATTTACCCATTATTATGTAAATTACTCTTTATTTGTTTTGGTTCATATAAATGGAAAAAAAAATGTTAGATTCGTTTGTTTTATAAAATTAAATTTGGAAAATTGCGAAATAATTTTAATGGTAGTTAGGTTTTTTTGTGAAATAAGAGGCAAACGAGCAGACGTATCGCCTGATGGTAAGCAATTACCGCCGCCCATGGACACCCGCATCGCGTTGCCGGCCTTTTAAGAAGGAGTTCTTTTATTGAAGGTTTGAAGGTCGTATTGGTCCGGGAATACCGCAGGCGTTCCACAGTTTTGTTGTGCGAAGCAGAAAGTTCATGGAAAAGCGCACAGTTGTGGACTGCCAACCGTCTAGATGATGAGGATGAAACTTCTGTCGCGTAGGACGATGGCGGAAAGTTGCGGCAAGAATCAGTCCGAACCATTCCTCAGAACACTCCCATGGTAAATGTGGTAGAAGATGCACAGCGAAGCCATATCTCTACGCAGCGCCAAAGAGTCTAGCCGAATTGAAAGTTCTTGGCAATCGACGACTCAAGTCGCTTTCCGTTGAATGTGGTTTAGAGGTGCTGGTTTTGGGGTGTCCCTGCCCAGAGATGGGGCCAGTATTCCATGTGAGGCTGAACCTGCGCCTTATAAAGCCAAAGGCGGTGGGCAGGAGTGAAACACTGTCTCGATCTGTTGAGCACACCAAGCTTCTTCGAGGCCATTTGGCCCTACCCTCCAAATGGCCACGAAACTGGACTTCGCTCGATATGTCGACACCAAGTTTTCCAATATTGGCTGAGGCAGATAGGGGAGTCTCCTCAAAACCACTGCTGCTTTAGTTTTTGGGGTGAACGCGCAAATTTGTGTCTTTGTGGAGTTAAATTGGACTAAATTATATAGGTACGTAGATAAGGTTATTTTTGTGAAATATGAAAGCTGTATACCTACGTATTTACGGTACAACATACATACATCAGTTTATTTTATTATTATATTCATTTAATGAAAATGTAAGTAGTGAAATATACTATATATAATGGAACCAAAGAGTAGGTCAGAAAAAAACACTATTTGTTTATCAATTTACTGATACATTATAAATAATTTGTTGTTTCTTATATATGCATTTTTTTATGAGCATAAAAGCTTAATATTAAAAAAATATAGTTTCCTCGTTAGGTACTTGAAGCTTTTGTATCGTAATGATCGTAATATATAACACATTTTATTTCTTATTACCTACTCAGCAATCACTAAAGTCATAAAATTTCCATTAATTATAAAGAGGATATCTATATTTAACCATCCAATAAAACTAAGTGGACTTAACGAATTATCTATGCGCGTTCGTAAGGTAAGCTTTGTTATGTAAAGTTGGTCGGTGTGGAGGAGCGTTTACGAAGGTGCTTACGAAATACGGCCTTGTTTACGCTAAATACCTTAGACAATAGTGTTTACCTACCGAATGACACGTTCATTGAATTATAAATAAACTTAGACATAATTATCTACCATTTTAATTACAATTTATTGTTACGCAATGGTTATAATGATAGAAAACAGTGATTACTGTCAAACCCTGTTTGTTCTACTTATAATAACTTTAAAAAAACCAAACATACGTTTCACGACATAGGGAAACCGTGACTTAATATAGTACCTACCTACTGAATGTATGTCATATAATAGATCAATGCTTGACGCTCTGGGTGTGTGTATCTGCTCTTTGATGAGTTTAATTTCTGGAATCAATTTAACCATACTCTGTCCATTCGTTTATTTATTTTTGACAGCTCACCCCTTTAAATTACCGTTTTTTTCGGAATTATGTACTACAGTAATGTCGTACTTTATGGACGGTGACGGTACTTTAGTAAAGTGGCCTGTGCGTAACAAACAACTTCAGACTATAAAAAAGTTGTTGAAATACGATAAATCGATCATACGATAAAAATTATTAATCATATGATGTAAATAATTTGACTTTATTTAAGTATTGTTTCGGTAAATTTAATAAAAAAAGGTAATAAAAAATAGTATCTACGACTCCAAAATTGATAATTTGCAAGGAATGAAGTCGTTATCTTGGAATTTAAGTTCTCTAATCTTGGAGTTTAAGAGTAAAAAACAATAACTCAGTTCATTAGCTTATTTATTTTTTGACGGCTGTCTTAAAATGTACCTTAGTATGCGTTAGTGAAATTTAACTTTAAAACGCGTGGTTAATAAAGTCTAAATCAAGTTTAAATCAAGAGTTATGAGCAAATATAATGGAAAATCACATTCCTTACTACTTATTTATTTAACAAACTAGCTACGTAATTGGGTATAGAAATGAAACAAGTAAAATTATTAACTATTACATAATACAATGATCCATCAGACTCTTCTTCATAATTTACACTATTACTCGTCAGTTGAGTCTTTTTCTTGTTTAAACTAAAAATATTTCATTAAATCGATTGAAAGTTCCTCATAAATAAAATCTCTTATCATTTCAAACCGAATCGGTAACGTGTGAGTGCGCCACTAATTTCGAACTTTCTTGAACTGTCAAAAAGAAAATAAACGAATGGACTGAGCCTCAAAGCAATTCGAACAGTTTTATTAGAGATTTTGAAATAGATTGTACGTGGATACCAATTTACATTTATAATGTTTATCAAGTGATAATAATAAAAAAATTGAACAATTAGACCAGGTGGTCTTATTAAATAAATAGAATTAATAAATAGCTAGATTTAACAAAAATCTAAAGAGAAGAGAAATATGCCTAAATGTCGTTATGTCTTACCGGCTATTTAAAAATACTGAAAATGTATATACATTGAAACAAAATGTGTCCTATACACGAACTCAGATCAACACTGCAATTAACTCACACAAACATATAGTAAATTTTCTTGGTGTGCTTACAAACTCCGCCCCAAACAAATTTTGACCAATCCCCGTTCGCAGTAGGCATAGATCGTTGTGGCAATACGCCTCATGTTTTTCGTCACGGAACGGCGACTCAGGCGCGACTCACACATTGTTAAATGTAAACGTTCTTCGCTTTGAAGATACCGGATCCAAAACATCGTGCTGTCTCGTTTCCTCCCGGTATACCTCAGGGCACCTTTGCGGACTAAAACTTGTATAAATTCTGTTATAAACACTATATTTCTTAATGTGTACTATTTTGAACACATATTGTTAACAATATAATAAATATGAGAATTCAATATCTCCGTATCTACGGTTTTATTTAAACTTTTTGAAACCGGCTATAGTTCGGTCGGCGAGAGCAATCGGCAGACAGAAAGAGACAAACGATCAGGTGAAGCCGCTCCAAAGGCTGCGGAGGCGGCCAGTTTGACCATTTTTTGTTGGTCCGTTGATTGTGAAAGATTACACTTGAGAGTCGAAATACATCTTTACATCACACGTCAGTGGGCACTGAGCTGTCTTCAAAGTAACACGGATTAGATACACGCAGTTTTCTTTGCGTAACTATGTCTGCGTCCATGCTGTGATAGTGAAAGACTGAAATAGTGATCTCTTGGACTTTTGCATGTGTTTGGACAAATTTTGGTGTTAAGAGCTCATATTAGTCATCTAGCTCTTGATTATCTACGTCGATGGCTGTATCAACACTTAACATGACTCCGTACTTCACCGGATACTCTTTTCAAGGTAAACTTTTAGTTTAAACGTGAATGCCTACTTCCTATGTAGTAATTTAAAATCTCCTAATTATGCATTCATTTACATTTTGTGCTTTTTCGCAATACAGGAAAATTTACTTAGCTTGATTATATGTATTTAAAATCATATTTTCCCGAATTATTTTGCTAATGTTCGGATCATACCTATAGTATAAAACATATATATTATGTTTTTAAAATGAGTACGTTTTCAGACAATTATTTTATAAGTTTATTTACTGATATAGACTTGCCCTAAGATCACTTCAGAACTGTTAGTGTTGATGATGATTACATTCAACAGGTATCAAATGAAATGTAGAAACATGCTTCTTAGTTGTCTAAAAATGAAACCACATCAATCTTTACAGTTTCTGTTCCTATCAATCAAAGCTCAAATTATAGTTTAAAAGCCGAGCAATAAACATAACACGTTGTTTTAACCATGATTAGTTGATATTTAGCAGCTGATTATGAATTGGTTATACCAGTTAGAATTTTAAATTATATCATAAAACCGGACAACCGTATTTTGGTTGAAGGGTTCGAAAAGGACCATAAAACCATAAAATCACGAAGAAATTACAAAGTGTTCTTTATAGCTACCAATATATCAATATTTCATCCTCACTGGTTTCGTGCAAGACCGACTAAGGAACTGTATCTCTTTTTCTCGTTTATTACAGAACTTTGTTTAGAGTCTTCCCTGAAATGGTCAAGGTCTGTCAGCTATAGAAAGTGACTTGTCTCTGTTTCAATACAAAATTTCTGTCACGACGGATCTATTGTCATATTTGTGTCATTGTCCAAACGATCTTGCTCTTAATTGATAGAGAATAACTTTACTATGATTGATAAAATTTCTAATTATGTATTTTATATAATTCTAGTAAGCTTATCTTTATATTTAAGATATCTTATGTTTGCTGCTGCACTGCACGTTTGGCCTAGTGGTTTAACAGTCACCACGCCGTTTCCTACTGCGCCAAGTGTCGTGGGTTCAAATCCCTCGTAGGACAACACTTTGTGTGATTCACAAATTGTTGTTCTGAGTCTTGGTGTTCTTTGTCTACATTTCATGTATGTTTGTAAAGTCCCCTGAGACACGGGATTTATTCCTAGTGCGGGAGTTGTCTTTTTAAAAGAAAAAAAATCTAAAACACTATCTATGTTCAGACAAATACTTGAATAAAACTTCAATAAAATTTATGCAACATCATAGTATTAATTTCAACACCAATATTTGTTATTGCATGTATAAATGTAACAAAAAGTCTCTCCATCATAAATCTAAAGTATAAATTGCAATATTAATCTAAGTATATACTTTGTATTTCAATCTAATATATGGGTAAGAATAGAATTTTAATTATAAAATACTAAATTTATGTCACTGCTTTAAAATTTTGGAGAAATTATTACCCATCGTAAAATGACTGAATAACTTTTGTTTTCTAAGCGCATTGTAGTTTCTCTGTATCGGAGTTTTATTACCGTTGACAGTTTTTATGACTATCTAGTTTCATGGACACTTGTTTGTAAAAACAATTTTTCTGTTAAGTGAACGCAACACAGTTCCTTGTTCTAATTTAAACTTATTTTACAAAATTAAACCAGGGTTAGACAGAGGTAGTATGCTAGTAAATCGCATGACAATAATGTGTATTTTATTTCACAAGGTTTTAAATTAAATATGCTATTGTTTCCCCTCAGGCCACACTTTAAGATCATTTCAAAGGCTTCCCGAATATAAATAACAACGAATAATGCTTCAAATACCTCTCACACTGATGGTTTTACACATAAATCATTACCATACGAAAACATTTCGACTGTATTGTTAAAAATGTCACTTCGACTTATGACCTGCTTCCTCTAAGGCAAATTAAAAAGAGAGAGAGATAAACATATTTGAAAGGGTTCAGAGGAGAGAGCAATAACATTAAAGAATGCCGACGACATTGGTACAGATAACCTGTCACATTTTTTCTTCTTAAGTTCAATATCAGGCATGTATAAATATATATCGAATTACTGTAGAAAACACTACATATAACAAAAGATATCGTTAAGCTTTAGAATAAAACAGTGATTTAGACACTGCCTTGATAGTATACTATTGAACATGATCGAGTTTTATTATTGCTATAAAGTAAAACATTGAAACTTCGGTCGTCCAAAATGTTCAGATACGTGGTTTTGAAGAATGAGTCATGTCTGTCGTACACTGAGGCGACAGCGGCGGGCGGCGCGGCGCGAAGCCTTCTTTGAATTATTAAAAATGATTCGATTTTTTAATTCGACTTCAAATTATATGACTTTTTGAAGTATAAATCGGGATTAATGTCTTATATGTTCATCTGATGTGCCCGTGAATATCACAAAACGTTTGTTCGATGCTTTAAGAGGATGGAAGATTATTTACAAAGATGCCATTTGTAATTTGTAGAAATTAAATGTTGGTTTATTTTTTTATTGTTGCACTGCATATGAAATGCAATCTTATCGCTTTGCATGAATAAATAAACGTGGTATTTTATACTCTTTATTGAACGTAAAGTATTATGCATAAAAGGTCTTGAGATTAAATCTTAAACAACATGTATTAAGATTTTCTAATAGTAAGCGTTAGTGCATAATGATCCCATGATGCATGCGTAGACTTAAAGTATGGAAGTTAGCATCGGTATTACTTGGCATGATATCGGCAATGAGTGGAGCGCGATCAGATCTGCCGCGGGCAATGCGACGGACGCGATGAACGTCGATACAGATCTCGCAACGCCCGTCTACTTTGTATTCTCATTCGAGAATGCATTTAATAATATATTCGAGGTACATTATGTTACTGTATTTTATTGTTCTCCATCAACACATTTGTTTTTATATTAGCACCTCGTAAATCTTCTCAATCAGACTCCAACCAGGTTTAGGTACTAATAACGAAATGAGAACTACCTACACTTTGAAACATTGAATTTCTGACCTTTAAATGGAGTTCAGTACCATAATCAAGGTTTAGTCACATTCATATCACGGACCGACAAGCGGTGCACATCTCTGCGCACACGCACACATCTCAGCGGCGCGCCCGCGCAGATCAAAGGCACCGACAGGCTCTTTTAGCCGCATAATATGACGCGTCCCCCGCCTCCGCCCGCGGCCGGCGAAATGCCTCACCGCGATCAACCTTCAGGGCGCTTACTTGCCATTACTTATAGCGATCTATTAATAAACAAATTGATATAACGGATATTTGAAGCGGGACCTTTGATTTAACCTCATTTATTATAATCAAAATTAGTTTATTATAGAATAATATGTTTGTAGTTTAAATTATGAGGCTTAATGAACTTACTGCTTGCGTTTTGCAAGATATTTCATAATATTTATTTGATGTCCTGTTTGGTGTTGATATATTCAACATTATTTATATTTTATTTATTCGATATTATTTATTTATAAACTGCAATGTTGATAATTAAAGATGTGACCACAAAATTTTAATCAGGTAAATTAAATAGATAACAAGAAACGTGGCGGTAGGTTTATTCTTTAATAAAGCGTATAAACAAGGCATATAATTTACACTACGTCTTAGAACAATTATATAAATGCATGTTATTGTATATGTCGCGTCGTGGTTGGATCTACATTATTAAACGCAGTGGACAATAGCCACTGTACGAACAAGTACTAAGGCGTGAACACAGTGTGATTGTACTGAAACTGCTCCATGAATTTTAATCTTTAAAACGGTTATCCACTAACCGTTTTAAAGTTTATGTTGATATTGAGTACTATTTGATTCTTCGTAATACATACTGGAAGCACCTAAGTTATATAAATTAGCAAAAGCTTATTTTGAGGTTTTTATGAATGTAAATTAACATCCGAGTTTAATTGTAATTCAGTAGTTAGATGATGCAACGTTCACGTTACAACAAACTTTAATTCGAAACTCGTGGTTTGCAATTATATTATTAGCCCACACAAAAAAAATGCAGGTAAATCTTATTTTTCAACCGACTTCAAAAAGGAGGAGGTTCTCAATTCGACTGTATTTTTTTTTTTTTTTTTTTTTTATGTTTGTTACCTCATAACTTTGGACTGGGTGAACCGATTTTGATGATTATTTTTTTATTTGAAAGCTGGTGCTTCCCGAATGGTCCCATTTAAATTTGGTCCAGATTGAAGTCGGTTTTTTTTTTGTTAAAACTTGTAATTATTTTTCATTCAGTTCATTGTCAGAAAAATAAAATTCTGTTAAAATATAACTTATCTCATAATGTAAGCTAGTAAACTCCATAAAATTGACCTATTTGTACTCCACAATGTTGACTCTCTCTCTCTATGTTATGCACCTATCTTGCATTCCTTAATTGTAAATCACAGAATAAATAACTATTTATATTCTCGATCATTACTGGCGTTAGAAAAGAAAATGAGTTAATTGACTAACTTGTTCATTAATCAATCAATGGTATTATTATTTTAATTGCTTGAACCATCATTCAAACCATCTGTCACGTTAAACTCGTACTATCATTTAAAAACTATATCAATAGCAAAACTAATTGTCGCTAATCGCATCTGATTATCAAAACTACATTCATGGGCATATCGCACGATCGAGGTGTTGAAACTCTTAAAAATGATTATCAGATTAAGTAAGCCCCATAAGATCAAAATCTAAACAGCTCTAGGCGATGTGCACCTTTTGCGACAAAGGATTAATACCTTTCTCTTGTGTCTTTTTACTTCTAGCCATTAATATCAATAGGTATGTTATTGATAGGCGAAAGCCCGAAATTCTATCATAAATTATTAGATTGTTGTTATTTAACAAAATTAAAAAAGAAGAAAACTATATTGAACTATTTGTTTTTCCTTATCATGTTTTACACTGAACATTGTAATATTGAAAATATAGAGTTGAAATACTGAATAGGTGCCCGGTAATTTGTACAATAACCAACTAGATTTTGCATGCAGCTCTACCCACTGGTTTATCGGTTATTGCAGGCAATATATATTACTAGTGGTTCTCGCGTATATGCCGGTTATAGCGGCAAATAGTAGCCTATGTGTTATTCTGATGTATAAGCTATATTACTGTAAAGTTTCATCCAAATCCGTTCAGTAGATTTTGCGTAAAAGAGTAACAAACGTCCATCCATCCATCCATCCATACTTACAAACTTTCGCGTTTATAATATTAGTAGGATATACCTACTTCCTATGTGTTATTCTGACGTATAAGCAACATTACTGTAAAGTTTCTTCTAAACTCGTTCAGTGGTTTTTGCGTAAAAGAGTAACAAACATCCATACATCTTTAGAAACTTTTACATTTTTGAAGTAAAAACTTCTTTAACCGCGTTGAGCACTTTTTGGCTGGGTAAAATCTTATGAGCTCGCGTCACCGCGTCATCGCATAATCACGTCATCGCGTCACCGACATGCTAAAGTCACAAAACTTCTTTGGCCGCGTTGAGCACTTTTTGGTAAGGGAAAACCTTATGAGTATGCGTCACCGCGTCACCAACATGACGATTTCATTTAAACATTATGAAATTTAACTTTTTATACATTAATTTTACAAAAAGCATTCGTCTTTATGTCTGCCAATTTTTTTAAATATTTGTAGCATCTTTATCACAAGTAGGTATACGACTAATGTACCAGTATGTTATTTAAAAAAATCAAAGGTTTTAAATTTTTGGGTTTTCGAATGTATCAGAAATGTATTTACTGTAAATGTTATAACAAAATAAAAAACCGACTTCAAGAACGACCAAATCGATCGATTTCTCTTGGACGCCATCATCAGATCTTAGTGTCCTTATCATGGTACCAATGTTGGGATATCTCCTTTCCATTAAAAACGAATCATCAAAATCGGTACATAAACGACGAAGTTATCCGCGAACACACATAAAAAAAAACATATATACGGTCGAATTCAGAACCTCCTCCTTTTTTGAAGTCGGTTAAAAAATTAGACTCAGTTGCAATTACACACGTGTTCAGTTAATCTTGCGTAAATATTCAGGAACATGTTATAAAGATATATCTATTAACCAAATATTCCAATAACGTCTTTTAACAAGTAATATTTTAAGATAAACAAAAACCGACTTCAAGTTTCGAATCGATTTCTCTTGGATGCCATCATCAGATCTTAGTGTCCTTATGACGGTACTACCGTTGGGATATCTGCTTTACATTAAAAAAAGAATCATCAAAATCGGTTCATAAACGACGAAGTTATCCGCGAACAGACATAAAAAAAAAACATATATATACGGTCGAATTGAAAACCTCCTCCTTTTTTGAAGTCCGTTAAAAACACATACATAAGAGAGGTAAATACAAATGTACGTACTCACATAAATTATTTTAAAAATTATTATTTAGAACTGGCATAATGGCGGCTAGTTATATTAACTGTAGTTTCAAAGTCTAATTGAAAGTAACTTTATTAATTTCAAGCTGACGATAAAATATTAACACTTTTAGAATATCGCAGTTCGCGATAAATAACACAGTTTAATAGTGCTTTTGATGAACTTGTTTTCAGAAAGTCATTTTAGACAAGAAATTATAAAAGAAAAATAAATATTAAACATCGTGCATATAATGCAAATGGAATTTTTAATTGCCTTACTTTATGCGATAAGGGGATGTTCTGTAGTAGTACACCCGTAGTGCGATTGCCACTTCGCGGTCGTGGATGTCTATACCACTCAGTGCGAATATAATCATGAATTTATATCATACTAGCTTTTACACGCGGCTTTGCTCACGCAGACTTTCATCCCCTGATTTACCCTCTTAGGGGTCGAATTTCAAAAATTCCTTTCTAAGTGCTCACTTACGTTATATAAAGGATCTACATGCAAAATTTCAGGATTCTAGCTTCAGCGGTTTGGGCTGTGCGTTGATCTCTGGGTATGTCAGTCAGTCAGTCAATCAGTCAGTCATTCACCTTCCTCTTTTATATATACAGATTAGCATTGACCTAGATTATTTCACGCATTTATTTAACTGTAGTAATACGTGAAGATTTTGGCCTAAGTGGCGTGCAATTGCAGAGGCCTAAGTCAGTCCACTGACTGCGATAGAGCTGATGATTCATAATACCTACATAAAAATATGTAATAAATAAATTTATGAATTCCAAGTTAATGGTATATATCACTAATAGGTACTATTGATATTTTGACTAATTTGTTAAAACAATAGTTATGATATGTTAAACGTTGACACTTGTACTAGTATTAACTGTATGATTGGCGCTAATGGATGAGCGCCTGCTAATTCAATTCAATTCAAATTATTAATTTCGGACTTAGTAATATTAATACATACATATTTTGTTCGTTACAGAATGACTTAACCTAGTGTTATAAATATTATACTAATTAAGCCAACTAATTTACAACAAAATTGATATTATTTTGAAATCTTAAAAAAATGAAACGAAAGTGTGTAACTACTACACTACTAAATAAAATAGTAAGTTCTGCTTATTTTGGTCCTAGAGAACGTCGTAAGACATAATAATAGGTATTCCACATTTCTATAATTTTCATTATCTGCATTTTTGTCTACATAAGGAACATTATTTGTTTACATTCATAATTTAAACAATGTCTAAGACAATATTATTTATTCAAAATATTAAAAGCAGTATCTATAATTAATATAAATTAATATAAAGGTTTTTCAAACCTAACTGTTCTAGTATTATAAAGTTTAGGTTTCTTTAAACAATCTTATTTCTTGTTTTACAATTCGATAACAATTGTAAAATTACGTTTGATTTCTGATTAACACAATGTGTATTACGGTAAATACATACTTTATATTATATATTTGAAAATAACTCTATTTGTTACACTTTCCCGGCTAAACCGTTGAACCGATTTGGATGAATTTACACCTTTGGACATAGGCTACTTCTTGTCGCGATAACCGCGACATATACGCGGGCGGAGCTACAGGCAAAAACTAGTAAGCATATAAATGGAAATCGGTACAACCAGGCTGACTATTGGATAATTCAAATAAGATTGTCCTTTAATATGATAAAGCTGTTCCCCTGTCTTGCATATTTAAAATAATGTTCATTACAAGTTCAACATTTCAAGAAAAATCTCCAGTATTCGTATTAAATCTAGCTTGACTAGTTTATAATATAGAATAAATTTGAAGGTTTTTATTAGAAATAAATTTACATGATAAAAGGAGATAAAAATATCAGGTACAGTCTATATTCGTCAAGCGTCTATGCAATGAGAGTATAAATTACGCTGGGCTCTCAAACAAATTATTCAAAACTTAATTAATCGTGTTCGAAACTGGACCACCAGGCGACTTACTGAATAATAACATAAATTACGTAAATACCAAGCAGTCTTTAGAAACCCGATGTCTTTTAAAACAAAATGTTGTTTAAAAAAACTAAGTGAGATCAAGATATTTTGATTTTGTTAACATTGTAACGTAGAACTGTGTTGTGTACTAGAACGTATAAACTGGAAAATAGCAATAGCAAACTTACAACAAAAACTAAATTTTGTAGGACGATATGAAACTATATTCCTAGTATTCTGTTGAACAATACATAGGTATGAATTTTGCTACTATAGTATCCTCGGTACACATATATATATATATATATAAGTATACTAGCTGACCTACGCAACCTCGTTTGCGTCCAAACTACCATCCCCCGTTTTAACCCCAAAAGGGGGTTGATTTCTAAAGATACATTATTAGTACACCTCCACAGCGTCTATAGGACACATCTTCACAAATATAGGACTTTCATACAAACGTCCAACCCCCATTTTACCCCCTTAGGGGTGAAGTTTCGTAAAATCCGTTCTTAGCGGATGTCTACACCCTATAAGGAACCAACCTGCTAAATTTCAAGTTTGTAAGTGTTATAGTTTCTGAGATTTCGTGATGAATAAGTGAGTGGTATTTCGCTTTTATATATATATAGATTTTCACAAAGAAGCACATTTATAATAGCTATAATTTCTTCAGCTACTACTGTTTCACGTCAAGTGGACAACAAATGAGGTTGTTGGTACCGATTATTTGTTCGTTGCCTTACATGTCATCACCGAAATAATTACGTATAATTAATGTGAAGATTGATGGAAGTAAACAACGCTGACTATTTAAGGTTAGTTTCAACCGCGGCAAACAACTTTGACTGAATATATTAGTTTCTTGGGCAAAATCCTTTGTCCAGTTGCGGCATGTGACGACGTCAAAGAGTCCATTTCGTGCAAGAAAAGAAAAGAATCCGTCAAATTAGTACATAACGCGCTATGAATACAAAATGAGGTCAAACAGGGCACTCTCAAACATAGCCTATTATATTGGAATAAAATATTCAGTACCATTCATTACTTACGTAGGTACGTACATTATATTCTGTTCTATCGTGCCGAAAGGTGTTGCCTCAGTTTGAACAGTTGGCAACACTTTCAATGGTATCCCTGGTGTTTTAACAAATTATTAGAAAGGCTTGTTTTCTGTTGTATTTCCGCTTGTAATGTTATGCTGACTATTTAACCGTTCACATGATTTTTAGCTTTAATTTACGATGTATTTATACGAAAGTCCAATGACTTTTAACAATATAAAACTTTTTTGTTTAATTGAACGGGAGCCAGTAGAAGAAAGCATATTGCACGCTTTTAACATTCAAAGTAAACTAATATTATTTAGATACATTAAAGCTATTACTCAAACAGAAAATAAACTGAAAGCTAAGTTGATATGTATCTCGTATGGATGTATAATAGAATTGATTTGATATTCAATTGTTACATTTTGTAGTGTTCGGCGAGCGGCCACGCGACCACGGGCCACACAGAATAGTTTGAAGAGTTGAAGGAGGCTTAATGGAATGATACAGTCTTTGTGAATGCCGCCCAATTCTAATGCCTATTCAGATGGCATTTCACCTCTCTTTGTTGCTTGATTTCGGGCAGTAATAGGTTATTTTATTAGCGTATAGATGCATTTTTAACGAGAATAGAAATCTTGTGTGGATGTAAATTGACGGTACATTGTTATTTTAGTTGCGAGGCATTGAAACGGATTACATACCTGATAATATGGAGCATGTATTGTTAAAAAGTGGGACTTGTTGATCGAATTAGATTTAGTATGCTCTATACACTCTTCGACGATAACCTTTTAACTATTGCTCTACATAATTATACAATACACTTTTATTCTTTTGCACCTGCTTTTGTCCAAGGTTTACTCTTCTTTTTACCACTGTACAGAACACTGCTATAATATGTATATTTAAACGTTTGAACAATAAATTGCTCAAAACCCAATCTAACAGTTTTGCATATACCTATGGCAAAGGAAGATAGAAATGCTATTTAATAATAACACTCGTACACATCATAAATGACCGTGTATATTACACAATTACTTGCCTTGAGTGGGAATCCAACCCAACCTCTAAATTAGCACTCAGACCAGCACGTCTGTCAACATATTAAACATATTATGTACGATAACAGTTTTTTTTACCTAGTAGGCACTAGCAGTAAAAAGGTAACAACGAAACTGAAACAAATAGTAGCTTCATAACTTTCAATGCGAAAACAAAAACGCCTTGTACCTACATTAATTAGATTTCCTGAACTATGACCAGATTTCAGAAACCACCTACAGTTATCGTTGGCATACAACTCATGTGGAAGGAAAGCGGTGTGGCGTGTGACGTAAAGCCCCATATAAATTTTACTATAGGCACATTAATGTCGCTACGTGAAATTGATTTGCTAGCAGAAACATATTATGATTGTGAAAACGGGGTTTACGATTTATTTACACAATACGATATCGACTTCAAACATTATAAACCATCACTGTACCATTGCTATCAAATACTTAAGATGATTTCACTAACATAGTTTCCGTAAATAGAAAATGTGGTGAGAAATGATTTACAAACATAGAATTGTTGATATCAAAAATGAGTCATTCATTTGGCACTTCAATTAAAGAAATATCTAAAGAAAACAGAAACGGATCTACTAGTGATTTTCATAGAGACCTTGAAAACTTGCAACAATAACATTATACTGCTTGTTAAGAATCAGAAGGCATTTCACACTTCCACAGTTCTCTTAGTGCAATTGTGTGGAAGTCATGAGGCTTTGATATCTTTACGCCTATTGCGATTATAAATTTTATTAGTTGCCATTCCTGAGGACTTATAGCTAGTTCGATACCAGTAACCTATGACATCACACGTTTCAATTAACATTAAGTGTTTTATGGTGAAAATAAAATTTATTATTTTAGTTGATAGCGATCGTAGAAAAACAAAAATACAGTACATTTTTTATGTTTGAGTCGTACAAATTGTAAAAGACTTTCGCCAAAGCAAAGATGTAAGGTTTTTAATTCAATCTCTATCCGACAATAGAAGTGATAACCCGACAGTACTACGAAGGTTGATGAAAATGTGATTGTTAATTAAAGTTGACACAGAAATGCGAATGGTGAATTCAGAATCTTCATTTATTCGGTCACGGTTTGCCTCTTACGTTTAGCATTAAATGATTGACTCTGTTTCAATTTCGTCTAACACGAACGCAACAGTTGAACGAATCGGAACACGATTATGTGATTGTGAGAAAATTTTATACTTCAACGGTGCAACGGTGTCTATGTCTAACTTTAGTATGTGATTATGTTTCGAGCTGTGGAGACTTGCTATTGCTATGAATAAAACGCGTGAGTAAAAAACATTGGCACCCAAAGCATTAATACATTCGGCTACCGAGTGCACAATGTCGACCTATTGATTGATATTTTTTGTCGTCATTTCAACATTATTTTCAGTGCTTTACATTCGTGTGCCACCCTAGTAGCAACCATTGTTGAGATCATCTCGTGCATGAGCAAAATGCACTTCCGAACGATTAGTTACCAATGAATGTTTGAATTTGTTGTTAACTTCACCTCCTTTTGCGTTAATAGCGTTAGAATGTTTGCGAATTCTATTACGCATTGTGCGCTTGATACCTTTTTTTGGGATTTTATTGTGAAGTTTTCATCAATGCGTGTTTGACTGATCTTGACTGATCCTGTTAGTTCAGAAGCCTTCTGAGTTAGATATTCTATGGAGATTCAATTGAAAAAAATGATTTTCATCATGTAAATCGTAATTTAACTGTTAAGACATTGCATACATAAACAAAAGTCGCAATGGACTTTAAAATGTCATTAGTTTTAATAGGTTTGTTACTAGATTTTATAATAGCTTTCTTACTAGATTGTTTAATATCTGGCACTTGAAAAATATAATAGTCTTGGAATATTTAAAGAGACTACAAACTATCTTGCTAAAATGAAAACTATATTATAATGAAGTGATACATTACCACAAAGCCACCCACATTTGTATAGCGGGGTTGTTATGGACACGTTATGCGTCATAAATATTTCGGGAACATAAAATTAACACTCAAAAACATGGGCTTTCGAGGCACCGCAACGTCTACGGCCTCCTACAAAAAACATGGGTATCGCTTGCAGAACCACGACCGTCGTGACTCTGGATACCACAAAGGCATCTTTCTACTTACAATATTGACTTTTATGTTTTGTTGCAGAAGGTACATGTTCCAACGTATACTTTACTTAGACCTTAGTTTGGGAATTTTTGTTGATGTTTATTAAAATTCAACTTTAATTCGTTTGTGATATGGTGTATTTTAGACCATGTGATTGATATATATTCGGTTTCTTGTCTTATCAAAGGACACACTTGTTGACATGTTGTCTAATTGATTGGTGGTTCTCAGTAGGGGTCTAGGGCCGTACAAGGAGCGGAACCTTTGAAAAATTATTTGAAATTGATAATATATATATGATTTCACAAGTAGAACATGCCACTGCTGTTTTTTGTACATATTAGGACTTTATGGCAGTTGTTGCTAGTTAGCCGTGAAGGTTTAATTACGAAGTTAATTACCTATTACCATGGATGTAGTATTTTGTCGTGTAGTACGTATTGCATTAATTACGTAATTAGTAAATAAACGCTTAAATAATAAGCTTCAGCTATTTTTTTTAGATTAATTATAATTCTTAACTTTTTCATCTTACAAAACTGTTTTTGTTTAAACTCGATCTATCAAATTATTATAATCATATAGAACTGATTATATTTTGAATTCATGTCGTTTCAAATAGAAACTGACATGCACGTACAATGGCGATGCAAAAATTGACGACTTGAGCGGCTTCCTTTGACGTTAGGTGGTCTCAACCGCGGCTCGCACCAATGATGTGATTATAATAGCGACACTTTAGGCACACATGGCAACATTAATCCAATCCAGTAGTTTAATTTATATTGTAAGGGATTTTATTGTCAGTGGGTATTCAAAAATTTTAATTAATTATAGAATATACTAATGACTTCAACTTTATTGTAAAAGTAAGAATTCAACACTCAAACAACAATACAAAGACAAAGTATTATGATGTGGCAATCTAATCTAGGGATTGCTCTTTTTATTCAGAAGTCTTAAAATATAACAAGTCCAACCCAACAAAGGCCAGAAATAGTTTAAGTGTTATCGTTTCTGCTTGACCGCACTCGTGTAAAAGAAATTGGATACTTTGGCTTGAGAACACAGTCAATGAAACGTAAAATTACGAGGTGATCGAAGCCTACCGATGACGTAGGTATGTAGGTACATATTATTGTGGAGCGTGTGTGGAACCAAGATGCCGTGCAGCTTATTGTGGCAGCTTTGTAATCTATAATGCATTGTTACCATTCATAGTCATACTTTAAGCATTACTTGAGTTTAATACAGCTACCGGTGTGCCTACTGATGCTATTGACTATCAATGTAAGAATATACCTTCTTGAATTTACATCATAAATCGTATTCAATAACCTAATTGTACATTAATATCTATAGAGAGCCAATTGTACCTCAAAAATCATGTGCACGAGAAGAATATGGAATTTATATTCGTCGCAACTAGAATACACACAATCAGAGAGCTTAGACATAATGGAGAAGTCGATTCGTAACTGGTTTTCTTGTACTATTTGCGATTCAAGCGGATATCGTCTGTACATATACGAAAATGTTAAGAATTTTTCATGAATTTATTTATAATATGCTAACACAAGTAGATTAATTCAATTGTTTCTTTTAACAGGTCAGGGTCGTATGAACCAGTTGGGAGGGGTCTTTATCAACGGACGTCCATTGCCGAATCATATCCGTCTGAAGATCGTGGAGATGGCAGCAGCAGGCGTTCGGCCCTGCGTCATCTCAAGACAGTTGCGCGTCTCGCACGGCTGCGTATCAAAGATACTTAACAGGTATCAGGTGAGAACTAAAGCATTTTTACACCAAACTAATTAAACTACACAAATTAAGTTTAATTATCTAATTTTTTATTTATTTTATGGCCCCGCTAGATGAAATAACACTGGTTATTTCTTCACAGGAAACTGGCTCCATTCGTCCCGGTGTGATCGGAGGCTCGAAGCCGAGAGTTGCGACTCCTGAAGTTGAAAACCGGATTGAAGAGCTGAAGAGACAAAACCCAGGTATATTTTCCTGGGAAATTAGAGATAAACTAATTAAAGAAGGCATTTGTGATAAAAACACTGCACCGTCAGTCAGTTCGATTTCGAGACTTATAAGAGGAGGCAAAAGAGATGAATCAGATCCTAGAAGAAATCACAGCATTGATGGTATTCTAGGTAAGTTATACTTACCTCGGAGTTATTCAAACTTTTTATATTAGGATTTAACATGGAAACTAAAAGTAGTGTGACTAAACACACAACGTTGGTATTTATATCGGCGAGTAGCTTAGTTTCTAGCAGCACTTAAGCGCTTGAAGAGTACCGCGTTGTATTTGCATTCAACTTTATATTGCTCTAGTTTGTAGTTTTTCTCACTTGATAAAGGATTATGACTATGCTGTGGTTTATTCTGAGTCTATTATTTCCAATGCACAAGGTCACCATAGGCAGACATTAAAAAGCGTTTAGTAATACTGATAAATCCTTGGCGGATAATATTATATCGTTTAAGAAGTCTCTCAGGAATCTTTAGTGGTAATGACGCGTAAATAGCTTGCCGTGTCATCGTATGTCTTAACGCTGATTCGAGACCATAATCACTTAATTTAGTTTAAAACACACTATTATTATAAATTTATTCCTATAATGAGACTGTCGGAACGTTCGCAAACTTCACAAAATGGCGTATAAAGTTAATAATCCACGTAAAAGTGAAGCGGGCGCGGCGCGCGCGCACGCTACAGCAGCGCCCCTTGTGTCGGCTTCGAAATTGTAGGTTATAAAAATGAAATTAGTATCCAAACGTGTTATTATCCCATCGCGTTTGGCCGCGGGGCTTGCATTACGACAATCTGTCCGTACTGCACGTCTTGTGCCGTATAGCTATCCAATATAAAATGGCGCTCCTAATATCCCGGTTCAGTGACGGAGCATGGTTTTACCGGGGAGATTCTGCGCCCCGATAAGATTATGCATATTAAGTTGTGCAGGGCTAAAATAATACCTACACTGGAAAAACGATCCTGAGTATTGAAAATTAGCTTTTCGTCCTTTTTGTGATACCGCTAGCGGTAAATTTCGACCTCGAATTTTACGCGGAAATACTTACATACGTACGGGCAAAATAGTTACTATTGCATAGTATGCTGTTCAACAAGATATACGTGACTTATTATATTAATTACAAGAGGTGCTAATTTTTCAATTTCCTGTCTGGTCAACAGTCACCAAAGAGTGCATCTTTCTTAGTCTACTGCCTTCTTATCTAAAAGTTTAACAAAATTATATATATTTAAGTTTCGAAGAATTGATTAGTAGCTACTAGGCGTCGTGTAATGTAGTAATGATTAATTTAATAAAAACTGCGTGTGGTCCATGTTGCAGTTCGAATAATTATGATAATAGATATAAAACAACAGTTAATGAATAGTTATGAAATCATAGTAAAAACTATTGCGACAATAAAACCCCTAATTACATTTATTTTAAGAGTCATCATTATGAACATATTGAAAAGGTGTCATATATATTAATAACGAATAAGTATTTAACTGTTATAGACTAAAATTTAGAATTTAATGTTTTCTACATAAGTTGCTTGACAAACTGCTTTGCTGTGCACCAACAAAGAATTCGTTTATTCAAAAGGTCCATCATCTTGTGAAGACTCAGATACGGAGTCGGAGCCAGGCATCACTTTGAAGAGAAAACAGCGTCGTTCCAGGACTACCTTTTCTGGAGATCAACTTGAAGCCTTGGAACGTGCGTTTACGAGGACTCAATACCCTGATGTCTACACTAGGGAGGAACTTGCTCAGAAAACTAAACTCACCGAAGCAAGGGTTCAGGTAATTATCAGTGGCACTTCAAAATAATTTGTCTGTATCAATGATAGATGAACGCAATCAAAATAAACCCATTGTTGCTTCCACTCACTTCCCGCCCCTACAAAAGCGTGGCACTAGAAAAACATAATTACCTTTATAATTAATTACGGCACTATAGGTAGAGCTACCATATGTTCAGCTACCGATATTTTATATTTTTTGTTTTATTAAGAACCCAATATAATTGTAGCTTTTGATGTGAACTACAGCCAACTTAGAGTAAAATTATGTATCGATGGTAATGGCTTTTCAAAAGTTTACATTAGAATATTCTATACTAGTGGTTGTCCGCGGCTCCGTCCGCGTATATGTCGGTTATCGCCGCAAATGGTAGCCTATGTGTTATTCTGATGTACAAGCTATATTACTGTAAAGTTTCGTCTAAATCCGTTCAGTAGTTTTTGCGTGAAAGAGTAACAAACATCCATCCATCCATCCATCGATACTTACAAACTTTCGCGTTTATAATATTAGTATAGATATAGATTAAAGGTATATGTGACACTTGCAATAATTGAATTAAATATTTAGATAAAATTTAAATGCACACATGATTAATTTGAATTTTATTTTGCCCAGGTATGGTTTTCTAACAGAAGAGCTCGTCTCCGCAAGCAGCTTAACTCACAGCAGCTGAGTGCTTTTAACACCATGTCCTTACAATCTGCATTCCCATCCGTCCACCAACAATATGAGCCTCCATCTACTTTCAACGCACAATGCGCTTCCTGGCAACAATCTTATTCCTCAGCTTTAGGAACTAGTTCAGTTTTAAACTCAGCTCTTGCACCTTCTCTACACCAGTCACCGTTGACTGCGCCCTCTGTCTGTCAGTCAGCACTAGCTGCATCTTCTCTTCATCCACCAACATCAACAGCCTTCTCCTCTGGCAATTTGACTCCCCTCTCCTCACATCCGTCTGAACTCACAACTCCTCTCCAAGCTCCTGCTGATGCTACACCGCCCAGCTCAAGTCCGACCTCGACTAGTCCATCGGCGAATCATACGAGTGCTATTACATACCAGCATTCTACTTATGCGAATCCCAGTGAGCCAGTCTCACATCCTTATGGCTACGGCGATTATTCAAAACCGGAGCACGCAATGTCAGCCCATAACCACTGGACATCAAGGCAACTCAGTGGACACGCACAGAACAAACTGGCAGAAGTTGGTGCTTGGCCCGAAAATTATAGGTAAGTAAACTTTACAACTTACGTTAAGTTTAATTCCTGACTTGGTTTTAATGTAGAACTGTTTAGAATAAAAACATTTCAATAATCTCTGACGGATTTTATGTAGGTTTATGAATTATTTATGTCGAGCTTCTCATATCTGTTGGCTTATGAGGATGAATATGCAATAACAATAAAGCGACCTTTGCTACCGGGCATTGAAATAACTACTTATTATGTGAATACTCGATTGGATACCCTGACTCTGACACTAATAGTAGGTTTAGGGTGCTTATTTACAATGACATCATTTTGGGTTAGTCATAAAGCATTCGTAATGATTAAAGATCTATTTCATGTAGTACAACATTCACCGTATGTATGTACCTACTGGGGTACGGGTATAGAGTACGGTGGCTATCGCGCGAGCGTGGGTTTCGATCGCAAATCGGGGTGCGTTCGTTTTATTTCTTTTCACCTTCCTTTATCATTAGCCGAAGCGGCCGCTAATCAATTAAGAGTGTAAGAAGTCGGCCATTATACGCCGCGCGGGTGGTTATTACAGTGTAGGCCGTAATACGCCGATCCGATCGTGAATGCAATAGGGCTGCAAATTTTATAGTGATTTTTGATCGATTTTTAATTAAAGTTTTAGTTAGTTATTTTGAATTCTCATGCATTATTCAATGTATTATATTGGAGGCGAGTTTATTACGACAGAAAGAAGGCATTAGAAAACATTTCACTCGTGCATTGTGAATGGTATTTGTAACTACCAAAGTGAATTTGTCGAATGACAATGTAACAAATACATTGTCGCTTTGTACTCTATACGGCGACAACATTTATCTGTGTTATCGAGACAAAGCACGTCTATAAACCTTACATTGGACCACACACAATATCTCGCTTTGTACAATGGCAGATGAACTAATAACATATGGGTTAGTTATATCCATGTGTCGGACTGTCTTATCTAGTTCTCTACGCATGCTTGATTGACGTAACACCTCGCTCTATTTGTTAGTTTTGTCCGCCAAAAATATTGTATTGTGTACTAAAGTGTAGTTATATGTTTCATATCGTTTTCAGATGTCATGTAGGATAATATTCCTTTTCTGTTAAACTTTGTATTGCTTGTACGCGGGCGCATTATCTCACTCGGAAAGATTTTTTAATAAAGTGTCCATGAGTCACAATAAATCAACTAGCTGCCTGTCTATTAGTTCTGAGTTGTGAGGAACGTGAATATCTCTATAATTAACCTAGACAGTCATTGGTCGTAAATAGCGATAATATTTGTCACTACATGAGTTGTAGTTTGATACATTCATTTTCAATGACACCGGTGATTATTATCTGTTATTTTATAATCAGTATTCTACACTGAAACCCTTTTATTACACTACATTGTTCCTTAGTGTTTACATGTTAGTATATAGTTCTCATACCGAAAAAAGAGATAAACAGTTTCATAATGTCCTTAAGACTGACTTTAGAGTTCGCTTTTTCAGGGTGAACAAAAATGTTGGTATTATGTGTTGTATGACTAATTTAATGGAAAAATCATTTAATAAAATCAACTTCACAAGTTAAGAAACTTTTTACACCAACTATAAATAAAGTAATGTTTTCAAAATTAAAATTTCTTAAGGCACAACATTAACAAGGTAGTCATTATTGATATTAGAAATCTTGGAACACAATACGTTGCGGATAACAGACAAACAGTAATAAACACAGCTTGCTTTGTACGGCGAGTGGCGATTAATGAGAGGCCGAACGTGACATTAGTGCACTGAACCTAAGCATTATGTTAACTCGAACCCGGTATTAAAACTTATCTACAGCTATTTGCATTCGACTTCCTAAACTGCAGTTGGTCTTGCGTGCGGTGACCGGTACCATGCAACCACCTTGCGCTTGCATCGTAGGTACACTTTCCACACGAAATATTCGAAAAGTTATTGTTTTCGCACGTGTAACGCCATTCACATGTAAAATGTCTATATACATATTTACAATTAAGTGGAATTTAGGATATGTTAAATAACTTTATTGCTATTTAACTGGCTATCTAGACCGACGAGAAAATCTTTGTAGTATTTATTTATTCATACAGCTATAAAGTCATTTTTACGAGTATTTTTGTTTCTACGAGTCATGTAGGTTTTCGTTGTAATTACATCTAGGACGACATAAAAGCACGTTTAAACCAGTCCGTGAAATTAGTCACAAATGTCAATAAAGGAAAAGGGTTAATATTGAACGGACAGACCGAGACCCACGTCTCTTACCCCGTTTTTCTAATAAATAGTAACCTTTTCCTCACTAGGGTTAGTTCTCAATAAGCTTTATATGATACAACCTTTACAGCGAATGAATGCTGTCAACAGTGACGTAATGTTATGAGTATGTTCATTGTGCTCATAATTCTAAATGTAGGGCTGACATTACCGACCTCGGTAGTTTATGAGCGATGTACGACACTAATGTACCTTAATAATGTATTAGCCACCGTATTAACTATGAATTAAAATTTTATGGCACGCTCAGTCACGAAGTGCTTCCGAAAACTCCTCTTATAGTCAACTGTCTGTGTACAAACCAGGTTAAATTATGTTGTTTGGTTGCAATGTGGCAACATTACAGCTCGCAGTGTGTTATTATTCCATTATTTTAATATAATCAGTAGGTTCTCGACCGTATTCGTAGTCGGAACGGATAAAGCGAAATTATGCAGACAATAATCTCCCACGCAAGCATTTTATATTGCACCTACTATTAGTGTAAAAGTTAATTTAATGTTGTAAGTAAAAGGCAGGATATACAAATTTTACAGCAAAAAGTAAAAGACCTCGACTTTCGTGTATACACACACACAGCCTTCAAACTATTCTTGCACAACTCGTTGCTTTTTTCAATGACATTTGTAAAATGCTGTCCGTAAATATTGTATGATTTTTGAGAACAGCCTTGGAAAACAAGTGGAAATTTTTACATTATTTCTACAGCGATAATTACAGTCTACGTCCTTGAGTCAACGTGAAAAACCTGTTGCAACAACTGCTATTATAGTACTGAAATTATTCAATTTTCTTTTGGGGGTACACTAAAGACTAAAGAAAGGATCGGTAATATCATTGAATTTATTAACATTAACCTATTTTTTTTGTTACAGTTCATTTTTCGGAACGAATCCGTCTCATTACGCCTCGCACGCCCATTCGCCTACTGAGGCCAAGTCAGGCTATCCCTACTTAGGCCACCTCGGAGGAATGGATATGGGCAGAGTACACTAGAGAATATATTTATCTATAAGTACATCTACTAACGAACTGTGGCAATAAGCGCCTACCAATGTAAAACAGATTTCTATTTAAAAAACTATTTTGAATATCAATCATATTTCCTTGTTGACATACATATCGCAAAAGTGCCTTCATGTTACAAATATAAAAAAAACAACTATTTCTACAGAATATATTTGTATATTATATTTATTTACCTTGTACAGTGTAAAACCAATGGTAGGTAATTTGAGAGACTTATTATTCTAACTTTCATTGTATTATAGAGCTTTACTATAGTTAAAACTTGTATAAAAAATGTCTTATAATTGTATTATAACTAGTTCCTGAATTGAATTGTACACAATAAAAAAATCCCATAACTTTTTTCAGTAGACATAGATCGTTACTACATGTTGTAAGTTGTTATAATGTATTTAGGTATAAATCAATTTAAGTATTGTTGTAATCATGTTTTAAAATCCAGTGAACATAATAACCTAATAATTTACAATCACCAAAAGATTAGTTACGTTTTTCGCGTACATAATTTTCTTTGTAATTTTTAATCAAAAGTGTGAAAATTGTGCTAGTTCTTACAGTGATTGTATAAATCGGTCCAAAAATTGCCTTGAGTGATGTTGTGATTCATATAAATAATGTATTTATTTATAGGTATATTATGTTAACTTAGATTTAATTTAGTAAATTTAAGTAGTAAGTACTTTGTAAAGTAACGGTTTACCCACAATAAATGAATGCTAATTTGAACTTTTTATTTATTTTTATACTAAACTAGCTGACCCGTGCCCACTTCGTTGGGCGCTAAACATTTTTTTCTCCGACTTACTTTGCAAATCCGGCTACCACAAAAAAGTCTTTCCACTTTTCGGGTAATTATACCTTATGTCACTCACAAATAACGTAGCCTTCAAGTGGTGAAAGAATTTTCAAAATCGGTTCAGTAGATCCAGAGATTTCCCCTACAACGTCACAAACTCACAAACGCACAAACTTTACCTCTTTATATAATAGTGTAGATTAATCCCATTCAAATACCGAATGCCTATGTCCATCAGTGGACTATTAGAGAATGTTATTGATGATGATTTTATACCCAAATTATAAATTTGCTACTGTTCTAAGCTAATCCTTGTCGTAAAGTTTCCTTAGTAGTAGAAGTTATAATTAAAGATCCTTATAATACCGGAGTAACTAGGACTTTTATTATACACTTCAAAGTGGGGTGTGATTATAAAATACAAATTTTAAGGTTCAGATGAAATTTCTGATTATGTTGCCGTAACGTGGACTTTTTTTTTGTAAGTTTCATAATTTGGTGTGATTATAAAGTATAGATTTTAAAGTTCAGATGAAAATCTTTATTAGGTATATCGCAGTAGTAGGACTGATTTATGTATGTATATTTCATAATGGGGTGTAATTATTAGTTACAAATTTTAAGGTTCAGATGAAAAATCTTTTTATATTGCAGCAAGAAGGACTTAATTTTTGGAAATTGCGTAATAGGATGTGGTTATAAAGTACAAATTTTAGGTTCTGATGAAAACCTTTATTATATCGCAGTAAGTAGAACTAATTTTTTGTACACTTCATAATAGGGAGTGATTATAAAGAAAAAAAAAAAAGGTTCAAATGAAATATCTTATTATGTTGCAGTAAGGAGGATTTTATTTTTTGTTAAAGTCATAGTTGGGTTGTGATTGAAAAGTACAAATTTTAAGGTTCAGATGATAAACTTTATTATATCGCAGTAAGGAGTGCTAATATTTTTTATACACTTCATAATGGAGTGTCATAAATCTTCATAATTATAAAGTACAAACTGTGAGGTTTTGATGTAAATCCTGTGTGGATACGCAACTCGAAAGTTGTGTGCATCTAGGCCGATAGTCAGGGTAGGACTTTTTGATGATCCCAACTGAATATTTATACGGTTGTTTATAATATGAAAAATAAGTTATTTACTATTTCAGGTCAATATACTTTTGATGTACGATTTTCATTTACGTTGTTTGATCTCCAGTATCCTTTTCGGATAGGAAGTTATAGTAATCGCATTGCAACAGTTTGTGGATCCCACAAAGTGGGATTTGAACCCACAACACTTGGTGCAGTAGAAAGTGGCGTGACGACCGTTAAAACCGCTTGGCAAACAGTGCAGTCGTTAGTTTTTTTTTTTTTAACCCGTTTACTCAAACTAGGTAAAGGTATCCTTTAAGCCTTCCATATATTTAACTTAGATTTTTACGCGAAGCGACTGGTATTAAACCAACCACAATTCACGTACAAGGCGATTATGTAGAAGGACTGATTTCGAATGTTTTAAGACTCTAATTACCAAAACGATTGTCACACCTATTCGTATGACAACCGGGACCAACGGCTTAACGTGCTGCACAAAACACATGGGGATTTCAATGTGTTAAGAAAATGGTGAACCATCCATGAACTGACCTGGCTAGAATTGCTTAACTTTAACTTACTTGGTTACCACTTAGCCACGAGCCCCTCATTAAATATTTCTAAATGTAATAAATAAACAATGGGTAGGAGAGCCAAGCTTAGTATATATATGTATATATATATATATGTATATATATATATATGTATATATAGTATATATTTTGATTATAATATATGTGTCTACCAAACCTAACAGTGTACATTCGTCAAAAACAGGTGACATTTCAGTTGAATAGGTCTTCATAGCGACCACCATAATTCTGACGTTTTCGTTAGACCGATGTTATCTGCATGTCGGGGACAGACTGTCGTATCTCTATTTGCACGTGGTATTTTCCTGTGACTGACATTGAAATCACTCGTATTTTCAATATTGAATGCGAGTATTTGGTCTGCAATATATATAATCAATAAAAAATAATGTTATACGTAAACTCAGGGAAGTAGATAAATAACAAAAAAATACTGATTACTATGAAACACAATGGCAGTGAGTTTCATTTCTTGCTTTCTTCTGACAAGGTACAACCATTTGGAAATGAAACGAAATTTGGAAACTGGTGATTGTAGATTAACATAAGCAGATTGTACTAAATAGTTTCCTTTTTCGTTTTCTTCATTACCTCTGATAAAGCTACCCGTTGTCGTAATGAATGTGAAAGTGTGTTGCCGCCTCAAAAGGAGTTTCCTGTCAAAGTTTGTGATAAAATCTAGGTATTAAAATGTTATTTATCAGCGTAATGCTATTTGTCATTGTAAAACAAATGTTTTACATAACTATTGTAAACTCGACAGGCCTATATGTCTATTGATTAATGAGCTTTACAGCTAAAATAGAGATTGTGAGTTCTATACTGTTATGATAAGTAATTCTGTGATGAGCAGATTTATTTTTTATGGAATATTGGGCAAACGAGCAGGCGTATCACCTGATGGTAAGCGGTTACTGCCGCCCATGGACACCCGCAACACCAGAGGCGTCACGAGTGCGTTGTCAGCCTTTGGGGGATGGGGAGGGTGATGGGGGAGGGGTAGGAGTATGAGCCTTCGCCATCCTCACTCACTCGGTGAAACACAACGCAAGCGCTGTTTCACACCGTTTTCCTATGAGGCCGTGGTATCACTCCGGTCGAGCCGGCCCATTCATGCCGAAGCGTGGCTCTCCCACGATAATACAGTAGGATCATTTGTTCTACATATACGCACCTCAACAAAGTCTAGGGATATCATAATCCTATACTATTGACGACTTTATAGTTAAAAATCTTTTTGGTTTCCATAAAAAGTCCACTCTTACCGAGGCGGTACAATCATGGTGTGGCCAGGAATTCGTCTTGGTGGGTGAACCCAGCTCGTTTGGATTCAAGGCAGCATGACTGCACGAAAATATCTCGAAGAGGTAGTAGAGCCTGTGAGTATCCCACACAGAATCCAAATGGGCCTGGAGTTTCTATTCATGCACGATAATGCTCCTTCTCATACGGCGTGACTGCTATCGGCAGCTCTTCAAGATCATGACATTCAAGTTTTGGTTCGACCTGCCTAGTCTCCCGACTTAAATCCCATCGAGCATGTCTGAGACATGTTACAACGAAAAGCATTGCGAGATTTCCCGCCAAATTTGACGACGGACCAAGAACTAACAGACACTTGCAAAGAATTTGGGACCTCATACCGCAGCAAGACATTGACAATTTAATTTTAAGTATGAACAATCGATGTCGATGCGTAATTAATGTAAGAGGTGGCAACACTGATTATTAATAATTAGATTTTATTACGTTTTTAATTATTTTATTAATATTAATAATGTTACAAAAATTCCATGACATTTGTTTTCGTACCAATTTTCTACAACAATTAAAAATGTTAACTTTTTAATATAAACAAAATAATCACGAATCGCTTTCTTATTTTATTAAAGTCCCTAAAATAAGCTACTTTTCTTCCATTTCCTGTCTATGAAAATTCTTCTTAGATTTTTAGATATTTGATGAAATATAAAATATCCCTAGACTTTGTTGAGATGTGTATTTGGGTACAATTTTTATATTTACACATAATATGTATTTGTATGTATACCATAGGTCTTGCTTTGCCGTCCAAGATATATGTAAAGTGATTATTAGTACATGTTACCTAATACAGTTGGACAAATATAGTTGCAGTAACGCGAGTATTACCTACATTCCTCAAGCGTTAATACAATGGTGAATGCCGCTTTTCAGCACTGTATGGATGTAATTAGGCAGTCAAATGCATGTTATATACTTTGTTGAACACATATCTTGGCAGTAAGCACTAGTAATATTCTGGGAGTGTTCCGTATGGGTAGAATTATTACCTGACCAAAACATTACTTCAGTTGTGACAGTTGTTTGTTAGTGTTTGTAATACTTACGGCAGAAAGAGATTTTAATATAACATTGTAACAAACATGTTAATTAAAGTGTATATCTACTAGTAGTAGCACAAATCTACAAATCTATACAAATAAATAAAATTGGAGTGTCTGTTTGTAATATTAAAATCACCGCTTTGTACTAAATGTATATGCATGTGTACTGTACATATACTAAAATAACATTTCATTTAAACTTTTGTCTGTCTGTTTGTTCCGGCTAATCTTTGGAACGGCTGGACCGATTTTGACAGGGCTTTCACTAATAGGTAGCTGATGATATAAGGAGTAACTTAAGCTACTTTTTTTGAGACTAGCTTCGTCCCGCGGCGTTACCTGCGATACGACAACAACCGCGGGGAACACCGCGGGGTTCAGCTAGTTAAGTTATAAGAATGTTTATTTAGGGAACGTTATCCTACTCGTTGATACATCAGTCATCATTATCATTAACAGTTTTTATTAGTCCACTGCTGAACAAAGGCTTACAATGTGCTGGCCAGAGGGTTAGGCATAAGGTTTATTTCAAGTTTTCTTTCTCTTTTCCAGTGCTATTGTAATTCGATGAATAAGAGTGGTGACAGCCGTGGTGACAGCTAGCATTCTTTATTCGTTAGCACACGGACATTGGATACATCGCATAGTAACATTTTCTTCTATATTGAATTTATTTTCACAATATCATGCTGCATCCTGCAATCTATATTTATTCATACTTGTAATTTATCTGTTTTGGAGTTTCACTACTTTTCACAGTGGCATTAGGATGATGACATTTGATAAGTACGGCGGTAGTCTCTTTTTTATTAATTGATATTCGTGATCTCATAATATTCTTTAGACTCAAGAAACTTATTAACTTATCAAGAAGTTTATTTCATACCAAGCCAATTAAACCACACACAAATTGGCATTATTTATGTTCTAAAAACATAGATTTTTAAATAAGTATATTATATAATACTAGATATTACTGTATGTAATACCTACTTAATATTACCATCGTTAGTTTTAATATTATTTATTTATTTATTTTTATTTATTAACTTTGTGCATAAACTCATCAGTGCATATCATAGATATCTACCAGTCAACCTTCGGGTGTTGCAGAACTATGATGCGGTAGGTACAAGGACAAAATATTGAATTCGACAAATAATAATTAGGTAAATAATAGACCTACCCTAATAAAACCTAGTACCTACATCAGATGTATCAAACATACACAATTATATTACTACACTTATTAATACATATAATACCTATACACAATTAGTATGTTATGGCTACTAGTAAAATTTTATATTCTGAAACCAAAACAGTTATAGACACGTCAAATTTTAAAGTCTATCGATCGTCTTACTTTTAGGTTCTTTTATGAGATGCTTTAAGGGCTATTAAAGATCTGACAATGAGACTCAACGTCTTTTAGTCAGTTCGCTTCCAAATAGCTAATTCACTAAATACTAAAGGATGTTGCCTGTCGACTTTCTAACAAAAACAAAGATTTTAGTGATGCGAATATATATTTTTTGTGATCTCTCTTACAAGTACAAAAACAGTATTTTAGGTATTGTTTTTTACACCGCCTTTAAACTAAAAACTGTTGTTTACGACTGGGTTCCGACTAGCAGTCTCGTTTGCAGCTTTTAAACCACAGAGATAATGAATTTTTACGTAAGTGATTTTATAGTAAAACCTCACACTTTATGAATTCAGTTGGAAACCCATTAAATTCAATAATTTTATAGTTTTCCTTACACGATCACAAGGAAACGCCGCAATCATCGGTGAATTCGGCTCAAACAGACACGGAGACTATACGTTCCAATCACGGCAAGACTATAAAATCGGCAAAAAAATGTTTTTTTGATGTGTGATAAGTGTTTAAATAATAATTAAAACAGCGACGTTTAGCTAAATATATTAATGGTGAATAACTAACACAAATAATGATCACTAATGTAAAAAAAAAAATACACCGATGAAATTGGACGGCGTTATGTAAGAACGAATCAAGCGACAAAATTGAAAAAAATGAGTTTTGAATGCAGATCGATTCCAGGCATAATAAACTATATACTCAGCTATTTTTGAGTTCAAAAGTCACTCCTAGTACCCTTTAATAGGGGGCGAATCAAGCGACATGTCAACATTTGTTAGGGCTTGTGCACAAATTCATTACGTAATAAAGAATTAACCGCCTAAGTTACTGTTACAAAATACACAAATGGGATTTGAAATTTGCATAAAAGAATCATATCCACAAAAATTGTAGTTGATCCGTTTATTTTGTTATTTAAAAACGTAATATCGAACTAAACGCCTAAAACGGCAGCTAATACGTAGATGCAAGAGAACAAATTCACAGCTTTGGAAATGAAAAATTAAACAAGTTTTTCGGAGTTTCCAAAATGATGAAGTCTAGAACATTATTGAAAAAAAAAAAATGTAAATGATGTAAAATTATTTATTTATTTGTAATAATTTTTTGTATCCATTTTAGTCTTTGGGAACTGGTCAAAGGGATCTGTTATTCTAGCTAGTGATTGTTTAATATATTTATACTGATTTTAACGTAATGTAGATGGTAAAAAGAAAAAAAAATGGCAGTCATTTGTAAGTTATTTGTAAAATTCATGTGTAAAATTAGAAATTTCATAATGTTTAAATTAAAATTATCAAAATTAAACATAAGCATGTCGGTGACGCGAACATTAGATTTTGCCCCTATCAAAAAGTGCTCAACGTGGCTAAAGAAGTTTTAACTTCAAAAATGGACATGTCAGCATGTCGATGACGCGAACTAATAATATTTTCCCCTACCAAAAAGTGCTCAACGCGGCTAAAGAAGTTTTCACTTCAAAATATAGAAGGAAATGCTGTAAACTGGTAGAAAAATAATGAATGGAAGAAAACTCAGCCGAAGTTGGATGACACATAACCACATATACTGATACATCACTTTATTCTTATTCCGTCTGATGCCAGATAATATTAGGAAAATTTAACAGGATCAAATGATTTAGAAGAAAATCAGAAAAATAATGATTGAGTGGGTACATTTATTTTTTTATTATTTGGAGTTTATATAGTTTGAGAAGGTTTGTTTTTAGTTTATTATAGATGTACAGCTTGAACAGTATTCTATATAACGAGATAAAAAGTAGTATTAGTAGTTGTAGGTACAAAGAATATCGAGACAAGCAAAAATTGCATTATTATTCAGGTTTTAACTATAAAAAAAAAATTCAAATTTATGTGTGTCTTCTAATCAGCAATGACATACATGATCATCTTAACAAATTGGTACAATTTCTAGTTAAATTCAGAACTTTGCATAAAAATATTTGGATTTAATCTTATATTGCATTTTATTTCTCCCAAAACAACCCGCATTAAAGGATCAAACGACTATAATGTCGTATAGTACATTGTTGATTAATTTAAGCAGTCGGAATATGGCTAAATACAATAACGAATTAAGCGGAAAAGTGGCTATATCTTTTAATGTATATTATGTATCCTAATATATTTTTAATTAATCTAGACTACACACAGAGCTTACTTTCAAGTAAAAATATCAAACATATAACATAAATAATGAGCACATAGCGACAATTTTAATTTTAAAATCTTTGATGCTCATTTTCTCAAATTCTCTCCAGTGTCGCTTAATCTATTCTTACATAACGCTGTCCAATTGAGAACCTCCTCCTTTTGGAAGTCGGTTAAAAAGTAAATGTCAACTGCTACTTATTAGTACGCAATTTCAGTAAAAAGCTTTATTCCGTATGTGTGTGTGTATATCATCATGGGGTGCCATCTTCAAAATGAAGTTATGAGGTCAGCAGAGACGGTATCCCTCGCGATCATGAGAGCTCCTTTGATAAATTAAAAAAAAAACATTTTACTATACTTATAGCGTTTAATGTTCTCGTTTCGCAGGCACTAGCAATGTACAAATAGCTTTTTATACATCACAAAAGACTTGTAGCAATATAGCTACTATTTTCGTTGTAAGAAATAAAGATTATCCTTAATATACATTATGTATTCCTCAGATTTAGGGGCTTTTGTGTATCGCTCCGTGCTTTTAGCCTTTTCAGGTAAGCAACGTTACTTAAATTAAGTTATTGTGTAGTAAGATTTCGGAAATTTTATATTTATATCAATAACACATGAGGTGATATTCTACTTCTTTATACGAAGCATTTTCTTTAAAGACAATAGTTTTGTATTTTATAAATACACGTTTTTATTATTTCAGCGCTGAAAATCATATTAAATGTAATATGTACATAAATATGAATGTATGCTACATTTGCCGTCTAAAATTCTAGCTCTGTATCACTATTTATTAAAACCTATTTGTTTTATATAAATGATGAAAATTTAAAATAAGTTTTTTTTTTATGTATGGCCCGCCCAAAATGACTCTACTCTGTCTGATGGAAAGCATGAGCGGTCACCATACTCACTGCGAATGCAGACAATGCAATATGGCGACCCACACCATGGTGGCCTAGTGATGCTGCTGCATCTTTTAATTTAGTCAACAAGTATGGAGCTTGTTGACTAGACTATTTGGGCCTCCGGTCTCGCACTCACCAACGAAACACGGCAGCACGAACGCTGACATTTAACGTTGATTTTCTTAAAGACAATAGTTTTGTGTTTTATAAATACACGTTTTTATTATTTCAGCGCTGAAAATCATATTAAATGTAATATGTACATAAATATGAATGTATGCTACATTTGCCGTCTAAAATTCTAGCTCTGTATCACTATTTTAAAACCTATTTGTTTTATATAAATGATGAAAATTTAAAATAAGTTTTTTTTTATGTATGGCCCGCCCAAAATGACTCTACTCTGTCTGATGGAAAGCATGAGCGGTCACCATACTCACTGCGAATGCAGACAATGGAATATGGCGACCACACCATGGTGGCCTAGTGATGCTGCTGCATCTTTTAGTTTAGTCAACAAGTATGGAGCTTGTTGACTAGACTATTTGGGCCTCCGGTCTCGCACTCACCAACGAAACACGGCAGCACGAACGCTGACATTTAACGTTGATTTTTTGTGCGAAGGTTACCTTCGCACAGAAAATCAACGCAAAATGTCAGCCCAGGTCAGCCCAAATGTCGCCCCGGTCGAGCCGGCCCATTCGTGCTGAAATCAGCGTGGCTCTACTACCTATAGCTTTTATACTTTTCGTCACATCTACCTAGCCTTTATTATTCCTAAAATTAATTGGGGTCGGCTACTAGTTCAACCAGTTTTACCTGAATATCAGTTTTTCCACGGAGCGACTGGCATCGGACCTCTGCAACCCTGAGGTTGAACTTAATTCGAAGGTTGAACTAGTTGTCAGTATATTCCAGAGTACCTGGGGTGCCAGAGTACCTGAGGCGGCTAGTGGCAGACTATTTAGAGGAGCGTACCGTCGTGTACGAGGACCGAGAGGGCGTCTTGAGACGGCGACCCATGTCGTGCGGCGTTCCGCAGGGGTCTGTCCTTGGACCACTCCTGTGGAACGTGGGGTACGATTGGGTCCTGCGAGGTCGTCTCCCCCCCGGGCTGGGCGTAATTTGTTACGCCGATGACACGTTGGTCACAGCCCGGGGGGCGAACTACCAAGAGGCGGCGTGCCTGGCCACCAGGGGTGTTTCTCTGGTGGTCGGGCGCATCGAGGCGCTGGGCTTACGGGTGGCCCTGGACAAGACGGAGGCCCTATTGTTCCATGGGCCCCGTCGTGGTCCACCCGCCGGCGCCTCCATAGAGGTCAACTCGGTCCTCGTACCGGTTCGGGCCCAGATGAGGTATCTGGGCCTGATTCTCGACGGTAGGTGGCTCTTCGACGAGCACTTCCGACAGCTTGGTCCCAGGCTGGTCGACGCTGCCTCCGCCCTTGGGCGACTCTTGCCCAATTTGGGTGGAGCCAGCGTCGCAACAAGACTCCTATACACGGGGGTTGTCCGGTCGATGGCGCTGTATGGCGCACCGGTGTGGGTGGCTCTGACTGCCCTAAATAAGGCTCGCCTCTGGTGGCCTCAGAGGGTATTGGCGGTCAGAGCCATACGCGGATACCGCACGGTGTCGACCGAGGCGGCGTGCGCCTTGGCCGGAACACCCCCGTGGGATTTGGAGGCGGAGGTGCTCGCCGAAGTTTATCGACGGGTGGCTGAATATCGGGCGGAGTATGGCTATCGCCCTCCGCCCGAAGAGGTACGCGAGTGGCGTGAAGCCGCCCGTCGAGCCACTATGGCTAGATGGTCGTTTCGGCTGGAGACTCCACGCGCTGGCTTTGCCGCCGTGGAGGCTCTCCAGCCGGTCATCTTCGAGTGGGCAGGGCGGCAGCACGGGACCCTTTCCTTCCGACTGACGCAGGTCCTTTCCGGGCACGGTTGCTTGCACTCGGTCGCCAGGAGGGAACTGAGTCCCGCCTGCCACCACTGCGACTGCAGTGAGGACTCGGCCCAGCATACGCTGGCGATCTGCCCCGTATGGGCGTCGCAGCGCCGGGCCCTCACTGCAGTCATCGGAGGAGATCTCTCGCTACCGGCCGTCATACGCTCCATGGCCGGTAGCGATAGCAGTTTTACCGCGGTCGCAACCTTCTGCGAAGATGTAATCTCGCAGAAGGAGGTGGCGGAGAAGGCCCGGGAGGACGATGTCCACTCGGACCCAATCCGCCGCCGGCGAACTTGGCGGCGGAGGCGCGCCTATCAGCGCCTCATGCCGCCCTGAGTGTGGCCGCGGATGGTCGGGACGGGCTTTCCCCTCCATCCGCTCCAGTGGCCACCCGCGAGGGGGCGACGTACGCGTGTGCCGTACGTCGCCTAATTAGAGAGTCCATCAGGTGACGGTGCCCGCTTGTGTGCGGGCAGGCGCTGGGAGGGGTCCGGACGTGTTAATAACTGCAGTTCCCGGATTCCTCCCTTCACAGGCGCAGAGTGGCACACCGTGTGGTTTTAGTCGGTTCGAGTCCGACACACCGCCCCGCCGCAAGCCCCGGTGGGGTGACGGTCCGAGGGGATTTCCACACGTTAAAAAAAAAAAAAAAAAAAAAAGTTGTCAGTATATTTGAGGGCACTGACTTCCCAATAACGATTGCCGTAGATGTTCATGACAACCGTGACGTTAACGTGCTCTCCGAGGCAGCGAGAAGAAACAGAATTTCTTGTAAGAAAAAACCAACAAAGCTTTGCCCTACCTAGGAATCGAACCCGAGACCTGTTGACTGTCAGTCGCATATGCTAACCGCTAGACCAACGAGGCAAGATTTAATACTTCGTCCTTCAAGTTATTATAAGTCAAGGCGGTTAGTTAAGCGTATAATTATCTATCTCTTGAAAGGGATCTCTTTATCTATTTTATATCTTTAAAATCTACTTATCTACTTTTATAATAAAACATTTCATACAACAAGTAAAATTTTAACAAAAACAAAAAGCGACTTCAAAGTTCGACTCAATTTCTCTTGGATGCCATCGTCAGATCTTAGTGCCCTTATCATGGTACCACCGTTGGGATATCTCCTTTCTATTAATAAATGAATTATCAAAATCGGTTCATAAACGACGAAGTTATCCCCGAACACACATAAAAAAAAACATATATACGGTCGAATTGAGAACCTCCTCCTTTTTTGAAGTCGGTTAAATAATACTTTATTATAATCAGTTATTAGGATGTTTCAGAAACATGTAACTTCTAAGACATTAGCGTTTTTTATTCAGCCACAGGATGTTTACAGCTGAATAAAAAATCTTGATTGCAACAGTTCCAATATTGAGTGGCTGCCGTTCAACAGCCTCCCTCCTCTTTCAAGGGCTTTTACTCTCGGTTTATCTGGATATTGTAATATGCGGATAACGTTGTAAGTTACATATTAATATATTTTTTGTTAATATTAGATGTAAGATAAATGTGTATCTGTTTGTTCTCCCTATTTAAATATACTAACTGCACGTTTGGCCTAGTGGTTTAACGGTCACCACGCCGTTTCCTACTTCGCCAAGTGTCGTGGGTTCAAATCCCACGTAGGACAACACTTTGTGTGATCCACAAATTGTTGTTCTGAGTCTGGGTGTTCTTTGTGTCCGTTTCATGTATGTATGTAAAGTCCCCCGCGACACAGGATTTATTCCTAATGCGGGAGTTGTCTTTTTATAAATAAAAAAAAATTTTACTGCCATTACACTATTTTTAACCGACTTCAAAAAAGGGAGGAGGTTTCTCAATTCGACTGTATATATGTTTTGTTTTTTATGTATGGCCCGCCCAAAATGACTCTACTCTGTCTGATGGAAAGCATGAGCGGTCACCATACTCACTGCGAATGCAGACAATGCAATATGGCGACCCACACCATAGTGGCCTAGTTATGCTGCCGCATCTTTTAGTTTAGTAAACAAGTATGGAGCTTGTTGACTAGACTTTGGGCCTCCGGTCTCGCACTCACCAACGAAACACGGCAGCACGAACGCTGACATTTAACGTTGATTTTCTGTGCGAAGGTAACCGATTTTGATGATTCTTTTTTTAATGGAAAGGAGATGTCCTAACGGTGGTACCATGATAAGGACACTAAGATCTGATGATGGCATCCAAGAGAAATCGAGTCGAACATTGAAGTCGGTTTTTGTTTTTGTTATTTTTTTTTTATTATCTGTTGTGTTGCACTTTGGTAAAGTGAGTTTGGTAGGGTATCTTGAGAGTTTGCCAATTTTGAAAGCTGAATCTGTAGCTCTTTCAAATAGATAAGTATACTATTGTCAATATATAATTTGTGTCTCACAAACAACGGTCTATGTGACTCTAAGGGTTCTGCTCCGAAAAATAAACGTAAATCTTTATTTGAACCAAGAAGGCTTAAGTTATATTTATAGGGTTTGTGTTAAGTTTTCCTACCATTTTCAGTGCTGTTACGCTGTATAGTTTGCCCCTGAGTCAGCTCTTCCGACATCGACGAGATGTTCCAGTTTTTTTTTTCAAAGACAACTCTCGCACTTGGAAGTTCCTGTGTCGCGGGAAATTTAAAAAAAAAATACAAGAAATGGACACAAAGAACACCCAGACCCAGAACAATAAGTTATGAATCACACAAAAATTTAACTCCTATATGGGATTTGAACCCACAACTCTCAGCGTAGTAGAAAACGGCGAGGTGACCGTTTAAAACACTACTCTACTATTTAGATTTTAAGTGAACCTTTATCATTTTAATATTAGTTGTAATATATAAAATTCACAACATCATTACTTATGTTATTAAAATGCTATGTGCGAGAGCAAAATTAAAACGTGATTTGATAATGGTCACATCAAGTTGTCGTTTGTTATAGTTGATGATCATTGAAGGTTTTCGAAATATCAAGACGTAGTTCTTCGGCTCAATGCGGAAGGCTTCGCTACATAGTAAAGCTTTTGAATGGAAAACGTGATTTTAGTCAAGTTTTTATCGACAAAAACGGATTCTTGGCCGCAAAAAGTTTTCGGTAAAGCACACGCGTGGGAACCTCTGTTGACGGGACGACGACATTCATTTGTCGTGGAATCCAGTATTTTGGATAAGAATCTGCCTTTAATTAAATTTAAATACAGCTTTATAGTATTCTAAAAGTTTTAGTAATAGATTATATTCAAAGTATCTCTTGGTTGTAGGATAGTGTTACAATAGCTAATATAGTTTTCTATATACCTCGGCAGATCATTTGGTTGATCTCGCATAAAGTATATTGATTTCGGACAAACCTATCATTAGCAAGTAGCTGTAGTAGTTGCCTGATTAGTTTAAAGTAAGCCAATCAGACAACCAAACACGGTCGACTCTACTATCTTTCGTTCTAGACAAGCTTGTTTTTGGCCAATAATACAATTATTTAAAGTAGTTTTTATTTATATTTTCATTCGTTTTTGTAATAGGACACGACCGTCTATCAAGAGATTAAGTGTGCCTGTAAACATTTCCTTAAGGATTGGTCTTGTTATTGAGAAAACATTTGTTAAATAACTCTTCGATTTCCACGATAATATAATCATAGTAATGTTAACCTTTATATCTTCTTATGTCAGAACTACTTGGCTAGCTAAAGTTTGTTACAACATGAATCTTTTCCTTCCGTTAGCTTAAGTATTTAAGACTTCAAATAAATTTGATCGTTATAGACTCTGTTCGTGAATTAAGACTTTGCATTGAATAGACAGATGCGTATCATCGTAAGCGATATACATTGGCTAGAAACATGGATAGCATATTAGGATTGGCGCGCTCTCAAGCATAGTTACTAGTAGTAATAGTTCTAACGCATTACTTGTTTATTAATTACTATGAAGTTTCAGAATTTTCTTGATTTCTTATTAACTAAACAAATTATAATTTCTCAATTGAATATTGATAATTTAAATAAAGGAAAGTCAGAAATAAACATTAATATGTATTTTTTTCTTGAGACGTATTAGGTATATAGCATATCACATATACAACAAATAATTGAATAATTGTTTAAAATTTAACTGAATTTATTATTTAAAAAACTACAAAACTAATAAATATAATAAATAATTTGAACATTTAAATGAGCAATTGTTATATATATAATCCGAATCTCGGGAACGGCCCCAACGATTTTCATGAAATTGAAATTTAGTATCAAAAGGGCTGTGAGAGCGATAAATCGATCTAGCTAAGATAAGTTTTTAGAAAAATTACCAAAAAAAAATATCGAACAGAAATCGGTCATCCAGGTACTTATGAGTAGATCCCATTCAAATAATACTAAAGCTACCTGTTACTTTTCGATATTGAAGCTTTTTTAGTCTGTAATTATTATTCTTATCCAAATTTAGTTCAATCCAATACCATAGGAACGCCGGTAAGAAAAGTCGTGGACTCGTTTTAATTGGACATGACGAATCAAGTTTGTTGGAAAAACTGGGCGGGGACTGTTTGCGGAGGCGGATGTAGTTTTTTTGTTAAGCCTCTGTGCATTTTCTCCTCACCATAATTAGCATCTTTTGAATAAATATTTGGTCTTTTACGTGACGTTATTAATATTGATCATTATTATAAATGGAGGCAAAACATAAATTATAAAGAAATACCATTTGGTAAATGGTGTAGCAGTTATAAAAACAGCAATCATAGATGTTTTTGATTTTTATACGATTCGTCATAAAAATATGCACGCAAACAGATACATTGAGTATGCTTGCATTGAGTATATAGCGAGCTTTTGTAATTAACTGTAAGAAAAAAGCGAGACATTCTGATCATAAGTAATTATTTACATTAATGGATTCGATTCCTAAATAGGATGAGACAACGTTAAAGTACTAAAGTTAATAATATCAAAACAGACGAATAACATGCTCAGTATTTATGACAACAAAAAATATAACTGTATTAAGATTATGCTGTTTCAGACAGGGTCCGAATTTGAATACTGCATTTAAGTTTTTAACCGACTTCAAAAACGGAACAGTTTATCAATTCGACGACTGTTTTATGTTTGTTACCTCATAACTTTCGACTGGGCGAACCGATTTTGGTGTCTCAATTTGGTCTTTTTTTGTTAATACTTGTGATTATAAAACATTAGTGATCATTTTGGAATGTATAATAAGATGATTTTGATTAACTGAAGATAAGGAAAACGGTAACACACATACATTTTATTAGTTACTATGAATTGGCCCATAACATGTTTGTCTATTTCGTGCAATAATTGGTGGTATCATCTTCATAAAGATATATTGTATTGATTTCAAAAACTATAACTAATTTATTCATATTAAGCTGTTAAACTTTGTCTACATGTTTAGTTTACATGTTCATTAAAGATTTCAATAAAAAATAATACCAGTATTTCGGCCATATTATATTTTCACGGTAGAGTCCATCGATTGAAAGACAATACGACATGCATTCCTATTATTTGCACAGTACATTCTGACAATGGCGGCTACTTTTATTATCAATGTTTAAATTAAACTTTAAAATGAATGGTATCAATAATCGAATTAGCACCGTGGTACATACAAATAGTTATGTGAGCCGCGTTTTCTGTTTCTGGTATGTTATAAATACATACCAATCTTGTATTTGCGTATCGGACAGCGGTAATCGTATCTAACGACTACTAAAACATGTAAAACTCTCTACATGATTGTTCTCACACTGCGTGAGAACGAAAAATCACAAAATTGAATTACGGGCTAACTGTTCGGCAATTAAACATTCAAAAACAGCGACAGTTATAGCGGGTATGGTCGCAGGTGCTTCGTGGGTTTCGGATTGGAGGGGTGGTGGGGATCGTCACGTCAATAATCGGTCGTCGCCTTTGGTTTTTCGGAAAAATCTTATCGGTACCCGATTGATTTTCACAGCGGATAATGCACGCACGTGTCGCGTTCGGATCCGACGAATATTAGACACACTGTCGCTACCTGATTGAGCTGTGTCCACTGCACGCTGTGACAGGTTGTTTGCTAAAAATTGTTCCCCAAAATTTGAAAATACAGTAGTTAATTGTTTTTTTTCTCATTAGGGTTAAACATTGATTCTGAAGTCAGAGGTGTACCTACATTAGCGATCCTTCTCTGATTTCTAGAATGCACTAAAATCTTGAAGATTACATTGTGTTGGCGACAGGACTTTCCGTCGAATAAAAAGGTAATGCAGCTGTAACGTTTCCGCGTTTGCATAAAATCGCACTTTATGTCTCAGATAATCATTTAAATTTTGAAAAGCGTACCCACGTGTTTCAGTACGCAAAATAAACAAGGTTTGACATAGTTCTCAGGATGCAAGATTCTAATGTAAGAACATTTAACATTTTAAGTGACATTTAGAATTTACTTTTCAAGAAAACTATTTAGGTAGAAGCGTATCGAAAGCATTTGTTTAGCAAAAATTTACAATCACCTAAAAATATTTTTGACAGCACTTGCTGCTAGTCGGCATCGGTTCTCACGAGAAATGATTCGGCGGCAATCCGAGTGTCCACAGAGCTCCGATCAAATGCGAAAGTCGTGCATGTCCACTGATCACTCGACCAAAAAAGTCAACACAGATTCCAGGTTTTTGTAGAATATTGATTAAAATAAAATATTTTGTTTCAGTTCTTATATCACAAGCTTAGTTAATGTTCCATAAACAAGTGATTGATGATATTGTTGCGAAAGAAAAATTAAACTTAATCTAGTTCTCAAGTATTACCTTAATAACTTAACAGTTTAAACTTTACTGTAATTGCATTTTACCTTAATTACTTTAACAAATAAAAACATACGTAATACGTAAGAAGAAAATTATCAATACATACATACATACATTTATGCTGTCTTTTTTAACTGGTGTTCAGTTGCTAAACACTAAATCGCTCCTTGATAAGTTCTTCTTGAAGAAAGTTGAGCAAAGATTGTTTGAGTGATTTTATTGATTATTTCAAATGGGATTGGGTCGCAGTCGACTGTCTGACGACCGCTGGGTAAAAGTATCTATGTCATAAGGGTCTGAAGATGGAAAGCGCCATCGAGACGCGCGGGTCCAGGACTTGTTATTTGTAGAATTGTTTTGCGAAGGCAGACAATTTAGTTTAAAAAGAAAAGTATATACTTACCTTAATGCATGACAGAGCGAACTACAATAAATAAAACGTTATTTTTAAAGCTGTCTGAATATCACATTGAAAGTCCATTTACTTTATAAATGTTTATACGTAGAAACTAACAAGTTATAATTTATAAATAACGGCATTCATTATCGTTTTAAAGCGACCATCACAAAGGATAACATTTGTTCAACTTTTTGTCTATTGACTGTAAAGGAATTGAAACAGTACTAAATAATGGGTACGAGGGTGTCGACACGCTGTTTTGTTTTCTAATCAACAAAAAGCTCGAAACTTTCGACGTTCAGTTGGACCTCATACTGTGACCTTTTATCGAGAGTACAGCATGTCTTATTTTGAACAAATTATTAGTCTGGTTTAGCATAGAGCGAATAACAATTGCTCGTGATTCCTGTAAGCACAGCATAGTAACAATGATTTATTATTAGCGTGCTAGTGACTCATAGGTAGCCATTAGTCTGGGACATTGTCTTTGATGCAGCGAGCACCTCCTCGCAGCTGGAGGGCTTTGCGTGTTTACAAACATTTTATTGAGGTGTTATGTTTAATGGCTCCTTTAGAAGGTGATTTTCATTGTTTTGTTGACTATAATTGACTGTCTGTAGTTATCATCGAAGCTAAGTTTCTTTCTATGTTTATGGGCTGACTGCTGTGCGTACATCTCAGTTCTTGTTAGTGATCTGATATATTAAAACTTACTTTCATTGAAGTCATTTAAAAAACTATCCGTATGTATTTTTCGGTTTTAATTCTATGAATAACAGAAACAATATTTTAAATTTTGTAATAGAATAATTTATGTATATGGCGTGTTTTAAATATATATGTATACTAGCTGATACGGCAAACGTTGTTTTGCCATAAAAAAATTGGGGTATAAAAATTGATGTAGGTCGATTCTCAGACCTACCCGATATGCACACCAAATTTCCAAAAATTCGGTCCAGCCGTATGGTAGTATGGTATGGTCCAGGAGTATGGTAACTAACATTGTGACACGAGAATTTGATATCTATATACACAAAAGAGTAAGGTGACTGACTGACATACCCAGAGATCAACGCACAGCCCAAACCGCTGAAGCTAGAATACTGAAATTTTGCATGTAGGTTCTTTGTATAACGTAAGTGAGCACTAAGAAAGGAATTTTTGAAATTCCGCCCCTAAGGGGGTAAATCAGGGGATGAAAGTCTGCGTGAGCGAAGCCACGTGTAAAAGCTAGTATAAGATATAACTGCACATGCTGTTTCAAGCTTTAAAAATATATTATAAAACGGTATGATTGGTATGAGTATGGTGGATGAGGGAGAGCTTCCAACCCCAGCTCTTGCAGCATGGAGACTGTTTGTTGCGAACTGTACCAAATGATGTTGTCAGTTCAGACAGTCTCCAAGCTGCAAGAGTTGGGTTGGAAGCTCTCCCTTATCCGCCATACTCACCAGACCTTGCACCTACCGACTATTACTTTTTCCAAAATTTAGACAACTTTTTAGTGGGTAAAAAATTCAATTCCTGAGAGGCAGTACAAAATGCCTTTGAAGAGTTTGTTGTCTTCCGTCCAGCTGATTTTTACAAGAAGGGCATCAATAAACTGCCAATGCGTTGGCAAAGATGCGTCGATTGCATGGGTGATTACTTCGAATAACAGAAATAAAAAAGTTTGAAAAAATAAATACTTTCACTTATTGCATACAAAACGGCAATTTCATAGGTAAAGATCTATTATGTCTACAATATTTTGTTTCAAAAGAAGGGAGGATGAGTTTGCTATTATTGACTTTTGAAGTGCTTGATTATTTTTCTTCGAAGCAAATCAGCCGATGGAGAAGATTCGAAAACTATGTCTACTTCTGTAAAATTCAAACAAATTGCATTTTTTTTACAGTAAAAAAGACACTGCTTATTTCTTGTAGTCTTATTTTAGATTACATATGAATCCGATCCGATGTTGATCGGATTAAAGCTAAAGCTTAATATCATGGATACACTGCTGATAAATTATTTAGAAGAAATATTCATTATTGGGTACACTTATTGTTTGTTTTTTTTTCAAATTGGGATTTTAAAATATTTAATGTTGTCAATATACATTCATTTTAAGTACTGACGACACAATACATTTTTTTTATGTTTGACCCTGCCAAAATGACTCTATTCTGCCTGATGATAAGCATAAGCAGAATTCAAGAGTGGTGGTCACCATACTGCGGAAGCAGACAATGCAGCATGGTGACCCACACCATGGCGGGCTAGTGATGCTTCTGCATCATTGGGCCTCCGGTCTCGCACTCACCAAGACAACATTATTTTGACATGGAGCTTATCTGCTGCTGGAGCTGGAAGGTGGCCACAGGAACTCTGTAAAGAAACGTCACAACATCATCGAGTTTGGACTCTTTTGATTCGTTACGAGGCATTCCAGTAAAAGCTTGTTTTTAAAAAGCTTTTTAATTTAATTTATTTTTATGTTGATTTTCTGTGCGAGGGTAGTACCTACCGCCCCGGCCGAACCGACCCGTTCGTGCTGAAATCAGTTTGGCTCTACTACCTTGACACTCTACTACATGATACAAGTCCCTAACATCCTTCTTCAATTTTTTATATTTTTTTTTATTAAAGAATATTAGAACCAAAGACATAAATCAGTTAACACGTGATAAGAAAGCCAGATAAAGATAGGATTAAATCATTTATTATATATATATATATTTATTTATATTTTCAACTTAAAGAGCAAAAGATCTGATCCAGTATTTATCAGCGTAGTTTTCAAAATCAATGGATTTTTATGCTTGCAAACGTAAAATTCATTGGTATAATAATGCTAATATTCCGACATATATTTAAGTATAACTTATCACACTAAGGTCTGGTTAAGCCAAAATGTAAACACAAGATAACAAAATGTTGCCTACATTTCAGTGATTTCAGGCGACATGCCAACTCAGCGTAATTAGTGAGGTATTCAGGTCTAAAAGTAACTGTATCTATTTTGGAAATTGTACAGAAATAAATCAATTTTAGGGGAAACAACGTAAATGTATTCTGTTAATAAATAACAGTCATTAATAAAATAATAGAACAACTTAATCAGGCTGTATCCAACGGACAATAACTCTCACTTTCTTTTCGAATTGTAAAAGAAATTAAACATCAATAATTTAATCATTATTTAGATAAGATAAACCCTCAACGTTCGGGACCAGGTAAGGCAAGTTCCTAAGTACTTTGACAACGTGTCTAATTTTTTAGTATTGTTTTAAGCAAATAATAAACTAATAATGTTATTGTTTACTTATATTATTTTATACTACATACTAGATAAATATTTGTAAAGATTTTTTTATAAATATTGTCACTATTTAGTTGTTAGTTGTTGAGTAAATGTCTTTAAGTACTCTTAACCTCTGTGGGACAGGCTTACTTTAGTACATGCACTAATATTTTAAGCTAATTAATGTTTAATTAGAGCTTATAATAACATTAATTATTATTTTAATGTCTAGTGACATAAGACGTACATATATGAATGCTTGAAAAGCATCCTGGTAGATAAAACACTACGTCCTCAGATTGTCTTACCGATTATATTTTATTTTATTTAAACAGTCTAAATTTAGAGTGTTTCCTAACATAAGTAACAAAATATTTATCCATAAAATTTTATTTGTACTTAGAAATGCAATATTCGAAACTCAGTAGTTATAAAAACTTGTTGTTCAACGTCTTCATTTGTCATTCCGAAACAATGGAAAGGGAGTTAGGGCCGATGTCGACGTTTGTAAGAATGCATAAAGGGAGTAACAGTACAACTGTACAGTTTTATTGTTTTACTGCACAGCTTCTGTAGCCGTAGGAGGCAGCACCTTAAAATATTGAGTAAAAACGTTTAAGTTTAAAATACAAGCAATTAAACAGATTTACAACCGGGACCGTTCTCGGAATGGCGACAAAATCAGACAAAAATTGTCTTTCGCTTTTTTTTCTATAGTTTCTGTGATCATCACTGTTTAGTATTGTTTTTGTTGTCGTCAAAATAACAAATCTTGATAATCGAATTTAATTTTTATAACGATATGTCTTTATTTTACATAAGAACATAATTATGCGTAAATTGCATAATATTTCACAACTGTCTAACAATTTTCTATAGCTTAATGTAAATAGGATAATCCATTTTATTTATGTTTAATAATTTTTATCTATAAGATTCTTTAATTTCTTATTAGTAAATGATAGTAGAACTTAATAACTTCTTACGAGCAGACTGGAAATACGGAAAATATTAGATTTACGGCAACATGAAAATCATTTATGAATTAGAAAACTGTAGGTAATTAAGTGCGAATCGGAGTGAATTACAGTTACTATTTTATATGTAATTATATTATTTGTCTTAATAAACGAGCTTTATAATATGTTATGATGATAATTAGCACGAGATTGTTAATATAGATACGAATGAATTTTTTTTTCTATTACTTGAGTATGTAAATGTTTTTTTTTTTTTTTCAAATAAAGCCACCATTGAAATGTATGAACAGGTTGACATTTCACATCAACTGTTATTGATGCGAGATACGAATTGAAAAACTTCACATGAGAGCTGTGAAAATGATAAATGTTATATTGATATGTCAGGTCATATTTTTTTTTTTTTTTTTTTTTTTTTTATGTATGGTCCGCCATAATGACTCTACTCTGCCTGATGGAAAGCATAAGCAGAATCCAAGAGTGGTGGTCACCATACTCACTGCGAATGCAGACAATGCAGTATGGCGACCCACACCATGGCGGCCTAGTGATGCTTCTGCATCTTTTAGTCTAGTCAACAAGTATGGAACTTGTTGACTAGACTATTTGGGCCTCCGGTCTCGCACTCACCAACGAAACACGACAGCACGAACGCTGTCATTTTACGTTGATCTTCTGTGCGCGGGTAGTACCGCCCCGGTCGAGCCGGCCCATCCGTGCTGAAATCAGCGTGGCTCTACTACCTACATTTGTAATTTTTTTTTTTTTTGGTTACTTTACCAACATTTGTAAATAAAAAATGTAGATAAAGCCATTCTTTAGTGCCATCTTACGAAAACTCACTAAACTAAACAGTATTAACTAATTATCTTGCGTCGTACTATGAAAGTTTACGCAAAATCAATATATTTCAATGCAGGACTCAACTGGTAAAGATTACCTCGGCTGGTTGAAAATCTCCCTTTGTGTTACTAAACTCTCGGTCTTCATCATTTTAAATGATAGAATTTGCAAACCTATTACTTAAAATATTTATCAAATATTTATTTATTTATTTAAACTTTATGCACTTTTAAACATCAGCGGACTTAAAACCCAAGGCATTCTCTTCCAGTCAATTTTAGGGTGGTGTAGAAATTTAATAAGGTAGGTGATGCACAGAGTTGGAGTATAAAATTAACTACAAAGACTACACGCAAAAATACAAAAAAAAAACAATACAAACGTAATCACTAATCATATATAGAATACATAGTCATACATATTCAAATGCTTACATGTACACAAATATACATACACAGACACACATATACTTACGATATTTTCGTACACTAACTATGGATTAGTATTTTCTGCCATTTTGTTGAGAAGGAGCTCATGTACCTTCTTTTTAAATGTAAAACGGTTTGTGGACATCCTGATTTTGAGTGGGAGTGCATTCCAGAGCAGTACCGCTTGGACAGAGAACGAAGATTTCTGTTGTGATTAGAGAATAGATAACGGAAGTCTTTCTGTATGGAATGATGAATGGTGAAATAACTGACTCCGATTTGTTGGGGAAAGTAAAAATGAAGGTACCAATTAGACCTCCACCACTCCGACAACCTATAACCAATTTGTTCGTTTTACCCAGATGTCGTACTAATCTTGGAAGAAATTCGCCAATGGTAAGAATGTGCAACACGTATAATTATTTTAACGCAAAGAATTTTAGTAGCGTAGATTTATTTTGCAAAAGTAAAACAAGTTTTAAGACTGTGATTAGTAAATTTTTGTAATTTTTTTATTTTTTTTTCTTTATAAACTGTTATATCTCTCAAGGTAGTTAAAAGGTAATGGCAGAAGCTGTGGACACATATTATTTATGTATGTACTAGATCAAAACATAATGTATTTTAGATTTTAAGATATTATTGTACGATACCTACATTGTTTGTGTTCCTTAAAATAAATAAATAAATAAAATAAAGTATGGAGCGAGAGAAGTAGGAGCAAATGGTCAGTTGAGAAATGAGTATAGGGTAGTAAGTGCTCGCTGATTGCGGCGCAGGCGAATAGGTAACCATTTTAATTGTGAACGTAAATCAGATACATGGTCGTACTTCCGGAGATTAAAAATGTATCGAATGCAGTACGGAATAACAGCACCATCAAACACAATCGGCGATATTGAGGTGGTATCGAGTCTACTCATTATGCGTTTGCTGACTACTTTTATCGCCTGACATTTGGTCGGGTACAATCCAAATCCCATCGACCACGACTTTATGGCCTTTAAATTCCTGTTGACCTCATCGATAGCTTGAGTTTTATCATGCCTTGCCTTGCCTTGACTGCGAATATCGTATTTATAACTGAAACGATTTTTAATTAGATAACTTCCGTAAGTCTGATACAATTCAGATCTTAAAATAACAACTTTACCTTTTATGAAGCACTTTATTCCTAAATTCTTATTGTTTAAAAATAAAACTTCTCGTAGAGAACTTAATTATTGTTTGTTTATTATTGGTATTTATATTTTTTACTGCAATAAATTATTTGTTTTACCCTTGTAGTAACGTAAAGTAATCCCACTACTTTACGGTCGGGCGAAAGAGTTCTAAGTGCAGATTTTACAATGTACTAATATAATATGGTTTATGAAACAAAAATTTCTTTCATAAATTTTATGTGTATTTAGTTATTCTCTATATTCGATACGTTCTACAATTGTCTAACTGCCTGTATTCAATTAAACTAAGTGCTAAGGTCGTTAAAATAGACAATAAAGACAGTGCCTCTTAAACTTCTAATGTTCGTCGTTTGCTCTTCGTTTTATTAACATTTATTTATTGTAGCTTTGATACCTCTAAAACCTAGTTTCATAGACGTGCCCATAAAATCTTCCAGATGAAATATGCCAGGACAAATAGAACTTTGTTAGTTCGAAATAAGGGTAAGATTTCAAAGTCATGGTCTCAATTTAATAGATGAATAGTACTGATGTACCGGACGTCCTTATTTGTACCTGTAGATATATGAGGGTGAAAAAAGATCAGCATCAGTATCCGTTTCCGTTATTTTTGGAGTTGAATCGGAATTTTCAGATCTGTAGTACATTGATTATTTTTTGTTTTTTTTCTATTTTGCTAAAATTGAACATTCAAACATCTCTGAAAAACTATGTGTTGTGTATATTGTCTTGTCTTAGTAATGACATCTTACCAAGTTGTGTATTCAAATATTTGATTAACAAAAAACAAGGGACCCAGCTATTACCAGCAACTGATTGAAAATGTATAGGTAATAAGATTCAGCTCTAGGCCTTCGGGTTCTACCATCATAATTTTCATGATAGTAAAGTCACGTTGATTTCAGTACGAATGGGCCGGCTCGAACCGGGTGGTATTGTTCTTTCACAGACGACCAACCTAAAATTACAGCATTCGTGCTGTCATATTCCGTTGGCGAGTGCGAGACCGGAGGCGCAATGATGCAGACATATCTGCAGACGGTCACCATGCTGCATTTTTGAAATGTTTGCATTCGCAATGAGTATAGTGACCACTACTCTTAGATACTACTTATGCTTTCCATCAGGTTGAGTAGAGTCACTTTGGCAGGCTCATATATAAAAAAAATTATGAAGTCAAATTATGAAATTTTCAGCCAACCTACAAACAAAATCACAGTCAGAAATTAAAAGCTTATCCTTTAAACTGAATGCAATTATTTAATTATATACTTAGTTTAAGTTAATAAATGTTATAAAAGCGATTTAAATTATAACGCGTTTACGAAACTCAACGCTGAGTGCTGTTTTGTAAGTATTTGTAGCTAACTGGTTACTTATAACAAAGTCTTATTTTCTATGAACTTCTAAGTAAAATAATTTAAATATCTCAATTTGTGGTTCGTACCAAATTCGTCACACTACGACCACAAAATGATGGACCACATGTAGTGATAAGAACAAAAGAGTGTACTACTGTTCGGAAGCTGTACGCGACCCCCATGAAGCGTACTGTGTTGAATCAAAAACCACAAACATGACTATTGAAGCCTTCAGAAGTTTTAGTATTGTCTTCACTTGAAAGTATATTGAAGTGAAGGCTATTGTTGGAAACCAAACTATGATGCTACCGGTGGGTGGTGGCTCTTCTTATGTGGTTTTGCCTACCTGATGACAGTTCTACGATGTTATTGATCGCTTCTTTAACAATGTATGTATGTTATTGTAAGTGAGGTGCTTTCATGAGCCGGGGTTGTGGTTAGACACTGATTGTTTTATTTCTGGTTTGTCATCTTCTGTTATGTTGGGTACTTTATAAAGAGCTAGTAACTGATCCTGGCTGCGTATTTCATTTATATTTATGTCTGAGAGTTTGGCCTGTTTTAATATGCAAATCTTAGTTAATGCGTACATAACTTTGTTATGCTATTATAGATTTCTAGATTAATTAAAAAAATAATTAAATTTACTTCTGACTCATTCTAATAACATTGATGGATCTTTATGAAAAAAATATAAGTTACTTTTAGAGTTATATCATAGTTAGTCAGATATACACATAGAAAGATATACAGAAGCAACGAAGAACTTTATTTAATATAGTATTGATATGACGTACTAAGACAATATTAAAAGTCTTGTGCGAATATAATTTATATTTTATTGCTTTTTGATTGCTTGTATTCAATAATGTTATTTTATGAAATGACCGTGGGAGAGTCACGCTTCAGCATGCATGGGCCGGCTCGACCGTAGTGATACCACGGCCTCACAGAAAACCGGTGTGAAACAGCGCCTGCGCTGTGTTTCACCGAGTGAGTGAGGATACCGGAGGCCCATACCCCAACCCCTGCCCCCGTCCCCCAAAGGGCGGCAACGCACTTGTGACGCCTCTGGTGTTGCGAGTGTCCATGGGCGGCGGTAATCGCTTACCATCAGGCGATACGTCTGCTCGTTTGCCCCCTATTACTTAAAAAAAATGAGCGTTTACTTACATTTCCACGTCGACTCTGATAATATTTTAAAGATTAATATTTTGTTGAAGTTACGATACCAGTTTTTTATTTTCGAATTTGTTTATTAAAATCTGTTTAATTAATTACTATATGACACGCGCAACTTCGTCTTCCTCTCTCAAAAAAAATATACTTTGCTGTTTTCGCAACATTTTCCATTTAGTGGTATCAGTAATGAAATTATATGTTGTAAAAATAAAAAATTAATATACATATATATTTACTATCTTTTTTTTATGTATGGCCCGCCATAATGACTCTACTCTGCCTGTTGCGAATGCAACAATGCAGTATGCCGACCCACACCATGGCGGCCTAGTGATGCTGCTGCATCCTTAGGTCTAGTCAACAAGTATGGAACTTGTTGACTAGACCATTTGGGCCTCCGGTCTCGCACTCACCAACGAAACACGACAGCACGAACGCTGTCATTTTACGTTGATGTTCTGTGCGAGGGTAGTACCGCCCCGGTCGAGCCGGCCCATCCGTGCTGAAATCAGCGTGGCTCTACTACCTATCAGCCAAAAGATTTAATAATCCCTTGATATATTTTTGTAAATACATTATTTTGGGATTTTCAGTCCTTTTTGATAATAATAATAAAATTTTACTTGATAACGGCATACAAACTATAATCCAATTTTAGTATTTAAACATAATACGAAAAAAATATCTTGAGGTTTTTAAACAATATTTGATACTAGTTACCAAATATCGTAGGCCACACAATTATTGTTCTTTTTTATTATTGTTTTTATTATGTATGTCAATATTTACATATTACGTGACAAACCAGTGTTATATAGGTAGTAGGCCAAACCTTATTTTGCCTTTTAATATTTTTTAACTGCATTTGATTCTTATCTAACCCGAATGATTTGTACTTTCGAAATTCAAATAAAAAATTGTGAGTCTTTTTTTCAATATACTAAAGGACTGTGACCGTAATTTATTTAGTATTTAAAAATAACTATTTATATAAGATTATTAAATCGGCTGTCCACGTTCAGGCCAAGTTTGGTAGGTGTCATTTGTCTACTTATATTATTATTTATTTTAAATTTAAATCTAAAATAAATAATAATATAAGTAGACAATTGACGATTTGAAAAACTACACAGAAAAAAAAAGTTGTCAATAATGACAATTAGTGTTAAGACGTTTTTTTAGTCTCAATCTATGGTTTAGATTAAAAAAAGCTATTTATACCTATGTACTGTGTCGACTGGTTGGTTGTATTTAAATATATGACGGCTACTTCCTTAAGCCACCCAAGTTTGCCACACGCAAGTTAGGAATTATGGGCGTAACTACTTTGTCACCCTGTGAATGCAAGTAGATAGCATCAAAGGTATTATGTTGCCATATAAAAGGTCTGACCGACCAATTCGTGGCTAATACATCAAATACTGGCACAAAATGAAGATTGTTCCATTTTTGAAAACGCCGCTTCAGATATTGACATTTATGTCGGTATTATTGTGTGTGGCGTCAAAGTATGAATGGAGCCGGGGTGCGTCGTAATAGGTGTGAAGTGTCGTTCTATTGTTGTCTGTTTTTCATGACAGGTATTCAGAATGTGCGAATAATGTAAGATGTGTGACGTTGGTTATGTACAGTGTGAACGAACAAGTGGTAGTGATTCAATCATTGACTCTCTCACACTTAAATTCTGTTTAGTATCTATTCCGAGGTTTTACCTAAGAACTTTTTAAAGAGTTTTATCCTCTGACTTAATAGGCTACCGTAGACTAAATATCAGCATAGATAAACATCCACAATATAACAGTATATGTATAGTAGTAGTACATGTACTGTTAGGTACTTACATGTAGCAAAGAAATTGGTTTAGCATTGTATAGGATGGAATGTTTCTCAGACATATCGCTGTGTCACTACGAAGTTCTTCACATTGCTGGAAATCCAATTTCTTTCCCTTAGACTCGTCGTTTTACCATACGTATATGCTTACGTGCTTCGGGACAAATAACAAATGGCATTGGTCACCGTTAGAGCATGAAAACCTTCTTAGATTTGTAAGGAATGAGGCAATAAGCATTCTGATGTTTGATGAGTTCATGCTCTCCGTGTATAGTTAAACGTAATTTACCATCGCACTATTAGGAGTATGTAAATATCATCACGCTGAAGGCTGTTAAAGCATCAATGCTTTTGAGGGAAATTTCTTGGAGTATTTTACCACAAACCCGTTAGTTCTTGTGATTGAGAACATCATAAATGTTTCCTCTTAGGACTTATTGGCAGTAACATAAAACACAGTAACTGCTACTATGCTAATTTCTAACGTTGACAGTACATGTTATTGTACCTTTACATAAATGTAGAATTTTCACTTTGTGTGTGAAATGTGTTGGGGTCCGTATAAGTCGTAAATGACAACTATAGTGCTATTGTTAGAATTTATGTCTTATATTATTCTACAGTAAATACTGGCTTTTGATGGTATTTGTACCGTGCCCCATCAGCTTATTTTATTGACTTACTTGATGTAATTCCAATCCACGATAAAGTGGCTCCTATTTATATTGTCTAATTGCACAACATACTAATGAATATATTGTTTTAAACTTTCATGGTCAGTAACATTAAAATAAAATTAAATATCTCTAAATCCCTTTCCCGAGAAAATCGGATGATTTAATCTTAATAGTGTCAATCAACATGAGCGGATGAAGGAGCCGTAAGTTTTTCATTGATTTATTTTAAATGGACAACCCTGTTACAATTTTGTGTTCTCACTTGTTTAATGGCTAATGAAATCGTAAGCAAATTACTTCTGTTTTGCAATAGGGTTATTGCAGCAATGAATAAAAGTTAAAGATTGGTAATTGACAACTTAGAATTATTTACTTTGAAGTTTTCGTTAACTTTTCTCTAAATTAAAGCGGTTATGCTATCCTTTACTACTACTTACTAATGCATACATACATATATATAACAAATACTTACTACGAACATAGTAAGTTAAACTTAAAGAGTATTAGAAGGTTGGTTGCGTCACATTTACAAATAGTTGCTGCCCAAAATGTAATTATGTATGTTTATTAAAGTACCTATAAAAGTATTTCATGCAATTTAAAAACTAAAAATATTACAATGATTGCACTTTTTGAATGCGTTGCTAAATGCATTATTGTGTCCCTCTTCTCTTGGCCGTACACTATGTAATAATAAACTTGATTTAGAACACACTATACCAGAATCCGGTTTTTTAGTTCGCAAAACTAATTCCGTATACTATTGGCGCGATATTATATTCGAATTAAACCCGACGACAGCAATTTGCAAACAAACGTTTACCCTCCACCCAATTTCCTACCGACACAGTGTCAATGTCAAGATCAATTTAGTCCTCTGAGGAAATTTACTCAAACACAAATTGGGGAAGGAAACCTTAATTAAAGTGTTTGTCTACTTCAAAACAGTTTGGCGCAGACGTTTTGTGCTAATAACAAGAATCTATATATTAATACGTAAAGCCAAATATGTAGTTGTACCCCTTTTTACGAAAATTATGCAAACGCAGGAGTATGAAATTATGGCACATTTAAGTTTATATGTAGGATAAGTACAAAAAGCTAAAAAAATCAAAAACAAATGCATAAATGAATTGTGGTAGTATAATTTAATGTAAAATAGTCTAGATTAAAAGTTTTCATGAAATAGCGTCAAATGATTTTAAATTTGCTTTATTGGTTTTTAGAATTATTTTCAGTACTAAATGGTTCGATTAAAGAAATCAGTCTCAGTTGCGAAAAACGTTGCAAAAGTTGCAAAGTTACTGTACCGAATTCACCGTTATTTTTAACTAACGCTATTATTGTTATTTGAACGTTTGTGTAAAAATGATAATGAAATCAAAATGGCGGTAGTTTAGGGGTGTACAAAATAATCAGGGCAGTAATGGTAGCCGTTTATTTACTTTTTGCGATTTATATTTAGCTGGGGTGATGTTGGGGTGGCTTGGAATTTATTCGACAGGGTTTTGTAATAGTAACGTCGTTTGGTTATGCCTCGTTGAGTAGGGGCTGTTATTGTTTGGGGATCAGACTGGCTTTCACGCGGGGATTTTCACCCTAATGTTTATTGAGAAGTTTTAAATTATAAGAGCAATTTATCATGTCGCATAGTTGTCGGCCTGTGTGATAGCGAACGACTACTGTATAATGTTTATTATGTATTATAGGATTTATAATTTACGTGGCAGAATATATTAGGGTCATAAGAGAAAATAGTAGAAGGAAAAAAAATACAATGATAAGTTATTAAATCAATCAAAATTAAGATAATTTATTATGTTGCTAGTTCTTTAAAGTCTGATTACAAACTTCAAACTTAACGTCTCCCTCGTACGGTGAGGGATTAAGAATACGAAATGTTATCACACCTATTCGTCCCATTGGTGTCGTAAACGGCGACTAAGGAGCTAGTTACGCAGGTAATACTACCATTTCCGAATCCGTCCTGGTATAGCAAGCCAAAAATTTCTTGAAAGATAGAGCCACGCTGATTTTAGCACGAACGGTCCGCGGGCCGTCTCGTCCGGGGCGATACTACCCTCTCACAGAAGACCAATCTAATATGACAGCATTCGTCGCGTTTCGTCGGACCGGAGACCCAATGATGCAGAAGCATCTTGATAGGCAAGGGTGGGTCACCATGCTGCATCGCTGAATAGTCTGCATTCGCCATGCGTTTAGGTACCAAAACTCTTGGATTCTACTTAAGCTTTCCATCAGGCAGAGTAGAGTCACTTTAGCAGGCTCATATCTAAATAAAAGAAAAAAAGGCATATGTCCAGTAGTGGATTGTTACATACTGTTGATGTGATAATAATATGATGAGTACTATAAAGTAAACAAAACTCCACCTCAATTTTTTTTACCGAAATATAACCAGACTGAAGAACTCTAGGAACCTTCTCTGTAATTGGCAGTAACATTTTAATGGATGTACGGTTAATACAAACCTGTTTTTTGTTATAAACCAATAATCATTTTGGAAATTACAACAGATTACCATACACCACTTATACTATTAATTGGTGGTTTATTAAGGTGTTGGAATACCTAGTTCAGTATTTAATAGCTATCTCCATAAAGAGACAAAAACATAAATACTGTTTTTTTTTCTACGGCAAATACTTAACTAATTTGCTTTTGCATAGCTAACAGTAAATTGGTCTTTTTCTTTAATATTAAAGAATTTCAAGCATCGAATGAGGGATATAAATGAAAAGCAGTGACATTTAGTATTGAATAATATTCGTGAGAGTGTTGAAGATCCCATTATTTTCGTTACGGGAATATAAGATGATAAAAATGTTGTCTTGGCACTAATTGATTTAAATTCAAGTATGTGAAAATATTTGTGAAAGTTTATTGTCAGTATTTTGTCACGGTGAACTCAATTTGGTGAATAAGTTTAGTTTTATGAATGAACCGTTTATTCAATAAAACTAACGATAGTGTGTATCGTTAAATGAACATTGTCAATAAAACAATAGAAGAGAATGAGTGGACGTTGGATGTAAATTCTCACAATTATGCCACGGTATTTGCCATGGTTTAGCAACAGTGATGATAAAAATTGACATTAACGACGAACACATACATGAATATGAATTATTCAACGACTTCATGCTTGTATTTTATATAAGTAAACGATGCGTGAAATTTTTGAAAGCTCCAAGTTGTTTGTTAGTTTATTAATTACAACAGTCCAGGATATGTGTTAGGCACCAAACAACACATAACTAAAACTAAACCTTATTTTATATGTTTTATTTATTTATTTATATCTCTATTGTGTACATAAAATGATTTAAAATAAAGACGTGCGGCACTCGGGGACTGCCGCGGTAAAGCTATTTCATAGTATTTTTTATTAACTTATGCAATTTTAATCATTTATTTATTTTTTATTGATGCAGTATGTATAATATTGTGAATGAAAAATACTAAACTATTAAATTAGTACCAATATCGTCACTAGATGGCGTTGACTATTTTTTTAAGTAGCGATATGGTTTCGTTACACATCATTATTTTCTGTGATATGACTCAAGCTTTTGATTATGTGGATCATGAAATTCTACTTGCAAAGCTTGATCATTACGGAATACGAGGAAATGTCCTAGGTCTTATAAAATCCTATCTGACTGACCGGCAACAATATGTAGAAATTACTCGCGTAAATAACTCAACGAAAAATGAAGAAATATACACCTCTCATATGCGAACAGTGAAGTATGGCGTGGGTCAGGGTTCTGTCCTGGGTCCTTTGCTTTTTATATTATATATAAATGACCTACCTAAAGTAACTGATCATCAAATTACATTATTTGCGGATGATAGTACAGTTACTATAGAATGTACAAATGAAGAAGAATATAAAAGTGAAATAAATGCTGCATTATTGACTATAATAGACTGGCTTGACAATAACAACCTTAAAATAAATGTATCAAAAACTAAATTAATGCAATTCTCACAAAGAGTACCCACGTTACAAAATTTGGACATAAACCACAAAAATACTAAAGTTTGTGAAGTTACCACAACGAAGTTTCTAGGCTTGACTATTGATAATAGATTAAATTGGAAAACTCACATAGAAGATTTATGTAATAAAAACAGTAGCTCAGCATACGCTTTGTTTAAACTTACGCCAGTATTGAATGTTGATGCACTGCTTACAGCATATCATGGAACTACAGAGTCATATCTAAGATATGGTATAATATTTTGGGGCAACTCCACTCATAAAGACGTACTTTTTAAAGCTCAAAAAAGATGCATTAGAGCCATGTTCAATTTAAATAGTAGAGATAGCTGTAAACCATATTTTATGAGGCACAAAATCTTGACTTTACCCTCTCTATACATTTATGAAATAGCAACTTTTGTAAAATCAAATCCAGAGTTATTTGAAACTCTTTCAGACACTGTTACACGAAATAGAAGGACTAATACACGTTATAGACTTCGCATACATAAAGCAAATACAGCTTTATCGCATAAAAGCATCTACTGCATGGCGCCAGTGATATTTAACAAGATACCACAAGAATTTTAAAAAATTAACTACTAATTTATTTAAGAAGCGCCTACATGATTTTTTAGTAAAAAAATGCTACTATGCAGTGAGTGATTTTCTCTCAGAAAAATAGGAATATTCTGTCTGATTATTAGTTGCAATTACCTAATTTTATTATTACTTATTTAAATTGATTTGTTTATACATTATATGCATAGTATGGATTGACAATTTTGACATTTAATTTATATTATTTTTAATGTGACATTGATAATAACTATTGACATTTTAATTTTGTTTGTTTGAAGTATGTGATGATAAATTTAGTTTTTACTGACTTCTTTCTATTATTTAGTGACATTGATAATTTCCGTTGACATTTATTCTTGTTTGTCTGAAAAGTGTAACGGTAAATGTAATAAATAATATATAGTATTTCCAATTAGGTGATTGTTATTCTTTTAAAAAAATTTATGCATGCCGTTAAGGTAGATCAAAGAGGACATGTTTAAAAAAATGTAACACCATTGTACACCTTTGTTCAGCGAATAAATGAATTATTATTATTATACATACTATGTTTAAATTATTAAACTGGTTTAAACTATTCCTAATAAATGTCCTCGTCATTGAACGGGTTCTTTTATTCACAGCATTTTTTCTCAAAGACCGCGAGAAAAGCCATGCAATAGCTTAAAAGCATAACAAAAGATGATTAACAAAGATGTATGTAACAATTGGCGGTCTTATCGCTCACGCTCACTCTTCCAGACAACCATACCATAAATGTTCATAAATAGACATCGCATTATATGCACTATCAAAATGCTGAAATATGCATGCAAATATGCACTAAAAAAAGGCGAAATATGCACAAAATATGCACAATCAAAAAAACGTTAATATTGGTTCTGGGCAGTTCTGGGGTAGTGCTACGTTTGGTAGTTGCTCTTTATATGGTTGTATGTACTCGCGATGGTGCTTTTAAAAACACTTTTTTGTAGAATAAATCAATTTATTGACTATCCCAAACTCTTTTACGATCTCTTCCGCAAATTCGATGTAATCCGTGGGCTAGACAGATGATGTGAAGCAATTTGGGGTAGAATACTTTCAGAGCCTGACCAGCTTTCACCATACAAGGCGCACCGTCAGAAACAAAAATATATTTTCTCGTCTATAAACAAATCGGGAAATAGTGTTCTAGGACCTTGCAAGCAACCAAATGGGGAGTAGAGGGCTCTTTGGATAGTTTTCCAACAATTATAAATATAAATACAACACGCCTAGCACGTATAACTACTAAAATAAGCACTGTCAATGAAAAAGTACCAAAATATGCAATAACGCTAAAAAATAGAATTATATGCATTTGCATTATGCAAACATGCAAATGCATATAATCCGATGTCTATTCATAAATATTATTTGGTGACTAATGATAACACTTACTTACACTTAACTTTTCTTATGTATTCTTGTTGTTATTACGCTCTCGTGTATTTTGATTATATTGGTAAAGATTAAAGCCTAAATCTTTCCTCAAGTATTGAAGTATCTCCATGCAAAATTTCAATGACATCAGTGTAGTAAAAACGTAACGGACGGACAGACAGAGTTACTTTCGAATTTATAATATTAAAGGAATAACAAAAAGCTTACTTGACTTTTCTGGTAATAAAATCTTGACAAATTTGTTTATAAATAAAGTTCAGAATCGCACATACAATGATAAACCTTGTAAGTTTAAAGCAAATCGTAATACCATAGCAAGTAATAAAAAAACAGTAAACATTCCGAAAAATATGTTTTTCGGCTTTTATTCTGCCCGGATTTGAAAGCTAATTTTCCTATTAAAGAAAAAGTTAATTACCAAAGCCGTATAAGCCAACTTTCAGTGAAAAGAATTAAGGATCTTTTATGAATTTCTAATAAACTTTTAAATAAGTATTATAATTCAAACATTAACATGTTAAGCCTCTCTTCTATACTATTATCTATACTTCTATATCTATCTATACTTTTATATCTTACATACTTATTATTTATTATATAAAGAGGTAAAGTTTGTGAGTTTGTGACGTTGTAGGGGGTAATCTCTGGATCTACTGAACTGATTTAAAAAATATTTTACCGATAAAAGGCTACGTTATTTATGAGTGACATCTATACTATTACGAGTACATAAAGAATTAAAGTTTGCGAGTGTGTGAGTTTGTGACGTTGTAAGGGGTAATCTGTGAATCTACTGAACTGATTTTGAAAATTCTTTTACCAATAGAAGGCTACGTTATTTATGAGTGACATAGGCTATATAATAACCCGAAAAATGGAAAGACTATTTCGTGGTAGCTGAATTTGCAAAGTAAGTCGGAGAAACAAATGTTTACCGCCCAACGAAGTGGGCACGGGTCTGCTAGTTGTTTATAAATGTATGACGAGAACGATCGTTTAGTCTGTATCTGGGTATATTTAATCTATATTGTTACGAATAATAATCTTCAAGCCTTATCTGCGCACACAAATACACATACACTTCTTATCGATCTCCTGAGGCAAGGAATAATGGACCTTATCTCTATGTCGGATATCGATTGGTTGTTGCCTAATTATTATTAACTTCGATTATTTTTATTAGCGTCTTTACGAGACGACTCTCGTGTTTTATCGTAGGTTCTAGAAATGTAGGAATAATAATTATATGAGTATAAATAGAGCGTCTGGCGGACCGCAGGCAGTTCAGTACAGTTTGAGCTATAGTGAGATAAACATCGAAGTGATATCAGCGATCAACCTAGCGATCTCGGCGACCTTTAAGGATTGTAATTCAGAGTAGTATTGTGATTTTAATAGTGGTTTTAATAAATTCTCTTTAACACGTCAAAAGGCTTCTCTCTCAAATAAATCGAACCCTAACACGTAACAACTGGTGTCAGAAGTGAAATTTGAGAAATGCCATTGACCCCGAGAGACGACGGTATCAGCGAAGGAGTGAAGACTAGGGCTCAACGTGCTGCAGGAGCAACGGGCATGGAGGAAAGCGCCTCGCCTTCTGGTCCCGCCCACCAGACTACGCTCCCTTCGGGACAAGTCCCGGTTGTCCACACCCCCACGGCTATGCCTACGCCTGACTTAGCGGTTCTGTTAAACATGATGGTTGTCATGAAAGAGCAGCTTGACAACAAATTTGTAGCTATACAAGGAGCTGTACAGAATGGCCAACAGCAGCTGGACAACAAGTTTGCGGCCCTACAAAACGGGCAAGACAGGAAGTTTCAGGCCCTACAAAGTGGGCAAGAAGCCCTACAAAAACAAATGAAGGATGACCAACATATACTTTTATCCGCTGTCAGCGAAGTAAGTGGTGCCGTAGATAAACTACGGAAGGACGTCGACGTGGTTGAGGAACGAGTCGCCTGCCTAAGTACTGAGATGAACAGCATGAAGACTGCACTAGTGGAGTTGCAGAAGAGAGTGGTGCACCTAGAAATGTCAGGTATAGCAGTAGCTGGTTCGGGTATTGTTCATCCAATCAGTCTAAAGGTCTCATCGTACGACGGCAGCACTTCGTGGACCGCGTACCGTCAGCAGTTCCAGACCGTCGCAGTTGCTAACGGGTGGACAGATGAACAGTGCCTGACTGCTCTTACTGTCGCACTTAGGGGGCAAGCACTAACAGTCCTAGAGGCACTGCCTACTTCGGGCAGTAGATACAAGGAATTGTTGGAAGCGCTCGAATCGAGATATGGGGAACGCCATCTGGAGCACGTTTTCCGCGCCCAGCTACGCGACAGAATCCAACGTCCGGGAGAGGGATTACAGCAGTGGACGTTGGAAATAGAAAAACTCGTACGAAAAGCGTACCTGTCGGCCGACCCGGACATGTTAAGGGTAAATACCGTGCATGCATTCGTGGACGGTATCAAGGATTTGGAGGTTAGAGCTGCAGTGAGGCTTGGTCACCACACCTCACTAAGGGAAGCACTGGCACACGCTCTGGAGGTCAAAGCGGTTCGACAGGATGTCCCACGGATCCACAAGTTACGCGAAGTCCCAGAAGAAATAAAAGAGGTCAAGTCTTCTTTGAAGAAGGGATCTGGGATCATGTGTTATAGATGTGGTGAGAGAGGTCATCTGCAGCTAAGTTGCCCGCTAAAGAGTACGCAGATGTCCAGGTTACAAAATATAGAGGACCGTCTGGAGGAGCTGATGAGGAAACGTTGCGAAAAGAAGTTTCTTGAAAAACATGACTGTGAGACAAAAGGTGATGTCGTCAGACAATGCAAAGAATATGTCTCGTGGAGAAAGTGTACTCCGACACCAAACTCAAAATCAACAGACTTGACCGTGAAGCGCATCAAAGTTACTCCTTTGGAACCCTATGAAGATGAATCAATAAAGATAGCACAGCGGGATGATGATGACCTAAAGCAACTCATCACATGGAAAGCACAGGGTAATGCTAGACCTGATTGGAGTAGTATATCATCTGCGAGCGCTATCACTAAAGCTTACTGGGCGCAATGGGATAGTTTAGTTCTGCAGAACGGGGTACTGTACCGAAAATGGGAGAAAACCAACGGCAGAGAGTTCCACCTGCAGATAGTTGTGCCAAGAGCTAAAGTGCCGGACGTTCTACGTAAAGTTCACAAGGGAGCTTCAGGAGGCCATCTTGGAGTCAAGAGGACACTGTTGAAAGTACGCGAAATATTCTACTGGCTCCATTGTCGGCAAGATGTACAGGACTGGTGCCGTAAATGTACTACTTGTACTGCTATAAAAGGTACACAGAAACAGTCCAACGTCGGCGCACCATGGGAACGAATTGAAGTTGACGTAGCGGGTAAGAAAATGAAGACCAGATACGATTGGCGTTCATATTTAAACGGTTTCGAAGAAGGTGCATTGGTATTGTTACATAATCTAACCCACAGGAAAGGAAAGTCCCCGAGATTACAAGCCAAATGGGAGGGGCCGTATAAGGTGATTACACGGATGAACGACATGACCTACAGGATTCAGCGGCATTCAAGAGGAGCGTTCAAAGTAGTGCATATCGACCGCCTGGCAAAATATCGTGGCAGCAATAGCGATGTTCGGGACGAACATCTCTAAGAAGGGGGTAGTGGTACGAATAATAATCTTCAAGCCTTATCTGCGCACACAAATACACATACAATTCTTATCGATCTCCTGAGGCAAGGAATAATGGACCTTATCTCTATATGCATAGTGTCGGATATCGATTGGTTGTTGCCTAATTATTATTAACTTCGATTATTTTTATTAGCGTCTTTACGAGACGACTCTCGTGTTTTATCGTAGGTTCTAGAAATGTAGGAATAATAATTATATGAGTATAAATAGAGCGTCTGGCGGACCGCAGGCAGTTCAGTACAGTTTGAGCTATAGTGAGATAAACATCGAAGTGATATCAGCGATCAACCTAGCGACCTCGGCGACCTTTAAGGATTGTAATTCAGAGTAGTATTGTGATTTTAATAGTGGTTTTAATAAAGTCTCTTTAACACGTCAAAAGCCTTCTTTCTCAAATAAATCGAACCCTAACACGTAACAATATTATAGTATATGTATTTTTTTAAATAATCGTTACTACTAGTTCCACCGGTTTTACCTGAAAATCAGTTTTTCTAACTAGAACAAGTGTAACCCTCAACTTAACATATTTTATAACGTTATAATAGCAATATATACCTTCTAGTCTAATAATTGTTAAGTAATACTAACCTTTTGAAGTCGGTTGATAGTATCAGGCTTTGGGATAAACAGTCGTGTGTGTGAATATGTGAGATATGTAATCTTACTATTGCCGTATATTACTAAGTGACAGGAAATCTAAAATTATGCAATTCAATGTACACTTTTAAAATCAATTATTATCAATTATTTATTACCTTGTGATAATTTGTTTGCGGTTGATTGATTGACTAAATTCCTTGAATTTAGTTTAAGTGTCAATTGATTTCATTTATAAATTTAAAAAAATAGATAAAAACAAAGTTTGAAATTATAGGTAAAGACAAATAAATTGCGTTAAGTAAAGATAATAAGTATATGAGTCAATCAATCAATCAGAATGTTCTTGAAAATTATACAGCTTCCAAAAATATTTTTCATAAGATTAAATCAAAGTTATACTATAGTAGCAGAGAAACTGTTGAAATCGATTGTTTACTGTTCTGTTGAGAACGTAAAATCACTAAAACATTTTTTTAAAGACGAATTCCGCACTATGAATTTATTAAAGAGCTTTGGAATCAAACAGAGTATTATCTCATGGGGGCATCGAATCGCAACATTCTACGAGAGGTGACCATTTAAACCACTTCGCTATCCGTACAGTCAAATGTTCTCATCATATTGAGATGATGGTACAAATGTTTTTGATGATTACTTGCATTGTTTAGAAAATTATTGTGTACACTGTAAATATATAATACTGTATAATACCTATGCAGGTAGTAGTAACATCGCCCTAACTGGGGTAATTAATTCGATTATGCGACTGGGTATGCACCCGCATTCTCCATTATCGCGGGCTGGCCTCTCATATAAACTATGTTACTGTGGTTGACTTGTTTACGATTACAATTTTAAACTTTTCTGTCTGTTTGATTACTGACATAAACGAACTGTCAATTTAAATAACTAAAAGTTGAATCTAATATTTGGTATAGCTTCTAGTCACAGTAGCTTTCTGTGCAATCGTTGTTCTAAGAGAGAAGAGCTTTTCTATTTCTTTATCATTGCCAATGTTATTATTCATTACTATAAATTGCTAGACTTTACAAAACTATTATATTATAATCTTCAAATGTTCTGGTTTATAACTAAACTAGCTGACCCACGCAACCTCGTTTGCGTCTCCTATTACCCGTAGCGTGATAATTTTCCCCCGTTTTTGAAACATTCTTCATTGCTGCTCCGCTCCTATTGGTCTTAGCGTGATGATATATAGCCTAGCCTGTAGCCTTCCTCGATAAATGGGCTTTTCAACAAGAATTTTTCAAATCGGACCACCGGTTCCTGAGATTAGCGCGTTAAAACAAACAAACAAACTCTTCAGCTTTATAATATTATAGTATAGATATAGGTACTTATTTATATCATACTTATAGAAATATATACAATACGTGTATTGTTATTGCGTCTCTTGATATATTTTCTCTTAGCACGCGTAACAGACATGGATTAATTTGGTTAGCAGAATACGTATATACGATTTTTCAATTCAATGCTGTATGCTGGAAAATACGTAGAACAGAACGTTTTAATTGAATTGTGTAACATTCGATCGGATTTAAGAGCTCTTTGTTTGGAATTTAATAACTGATTCTAATTCCAGTTTTAATAAATACATAAACTCACTGTTTTTACAAGCTTTTTATTAACTTGCAATGTAAGTATGTATGCATGTATGTTCGCGTGGAATCTTGCAACTCAATTTTGAAGCAGATTTCTTCAACCGATTTTACTGAAATTTTGCAAGCATGTGTATACAGCATGACAATACAATATTATAATGACATGGAGCTGATCTGATGCTGGAGCTGGTAGGTGGCCATAGGAACTCTGTAAAGAAACGTCGTAACATCATCGAGTTTGATTCGTCTCGAGGCATTCCAGTAAAAACTTGTTTTTAAAAAGCTTTTTAATTTAATTTATAATTCATAATGAAAGAGGTATAGAAACTGAATTTTCTTTGGAGATGTTCGATCTGAGTTCGATTTTTGAGTTCCTCAAATGTTAGTAAATGTAATTACTCGTAGTTTTTAAGGCAGGCATTCTTTTTTTTAGGAAAGTATATGTATTTTTTCATTTTTATTATGTGGATTGCAAATATGTACGTAATTACTTAAACAGTCGGTCGCAAACCCGCCTCAGTCATTACGATTATCTATACAAATAAATAAAATTGGAGTGTCTGTTTGTAATATTAAAATAACCGCTTTTTACTAAATGCATATGAAACATTCATATGCATTTAGTAAAAAGTAAGTCTGTCTGTTCCGGCTTGTTCTCTTTTTGTTCCGGCTAATCTCTGGAACGGCTGGATCGATTTTGACGGGATTTTCACTGGCAGATAGCAGATAGATATTTTTTAGACTAGCTTCGCCCTGCGGTGTTACCCGCGGTTGTAGAGGTACAACAATAGCCACGGGTAGCACCGCGGGACTCAGCTAGTGTGAAATAAAGACGTACTCGTGTATTAAAGTCGTATGTAACAAGTCAGTAAAAGTTCACATTTATGCCCATACGTAGACATATGATATTCTCTAACGGCTTTGCAAATGTGTAGGTACATAAAACCACAAAACAATATTGTTATCGTACGATGCTAATTTTATATTTACAAGTTAATTGTTTTCTTTCAAAACATCTAAATTTAACTCCGAAATTTTAAGGAAATCAAAAAAGAAAACAACATTTAGAGCTTTGTGTCTGAATTTGAAATCTGATAAAGAATGTAAGTTTATTTCCATTAAAATTTTTATTAAATTATTGCGATAAGACTTTAACTGAGACTGGAATTTAAATATGTCAATACCGTAAATAAATATGACTGAGAACTCGAAGCTAACTAATTAACTTACGTTGCACACCCAGAATAGAAACGGTGCGAAATTAGTTCAAAATTAGCGAAATCAAAATACTGATTCATGTTTTTGTGTGTGTGTATAGAATTATTGGCTTTATTGAAAATACAACTATTTTACTAAGCGCGGTATTCATTCATGTACTAGTATTGTAGTAGTAATAAATATAAATAAAAAAAAAAATTCGGACATCGAACACACAACGCCATATAGTCCCAAACTAAGCAGAGCTTGTGTTATGGGTACTAGACAACTGATATAATTACATTTATACTTTTTTTTTGTAAATACATACATATTATACATAGAAAACACCCAAACTACGAAACAAATATTTGCAGATCATACAAACATTTGGTCCGACCCGGGAATAGAACCCGAGACCTCAAGAGCAGCAGTCGCTTACACTACCATTGCGCCACCGAGGCAGTCAAGAAACATGACATGTTATTATTATGCTATTGATCTTAGCCAAAAGACGTCTTCAGCTGGACATATGCCTACCCCAGGGCTCTCCAAAACATCAGGTGCTGTGCTACTCTCATTCAACGGCGACCCATGCCCTTCAGCAGGTTGTCGGACCACCTTGGGGATCTAGCCACGCTTCTCTTGCTGTACGCGGTCACCACTCCAGACTTTATGGGCCCATCAAGCATCTTATCTTCCAGCAAAGTGCTTATGCTATTGTTCATGTGTATTATTAATTCATGGTTCTGAAAAATTCTGACGGGTTCTGGCTAAAACTAAGTAGCAATTAAGTGCATGCAGGAGACGTACCAGGCAAACTGTGTATTAATTTTTCTAATCTTGAAAAATTTTGTAAATAAATAAATGCCATTATTACAAATGTATTGTGTCACTTATATATATATATTTTCTTTACACATAACGCCATCTAGTCCCAAACTAAGCAGAGCTAGTATTATGGGTACCTACTCGACAACTGATATAAACACATATATACTTTTTTAAGTAAAAACATACATATTATACATAGAAATTTTAAAAAAAATATTTAAAGGTAGTAGAGCCACGCTGATTTCAGCACGAACGGGCCGGCTCGACCGGGGCGGTACTACCCTCGCACAGAAAATCAACGTAAAATGACAGCATTCGTGCTGTCGTGTTTCGTTGGTGAGTGCGAGACCGGAGGCCCAATTAGTCTAGTCAACAAGTTCCATACTTGTTGACTAGACTAAAAGATGCACAAGCATCACTAGGCCGCCATAGTGTGGGTCACCATGCTGCATTGTTGCATTCGCAATGAGTATGGTGGCCACCACTCGTGGATTCTGCTTATGCTTTCCATCAGGCAGAGTAGAGTCATTTTGGCGGGCCAAACATAAAAAAAAAAAAAAAAAAAAACACCCTAACTCCGAAACAAATATTTGCAGATCGATAATATAATAAATGGAAAATACAGGATACGACAGTCAAATAGTAGGTATTTTAATACCTTTGCATTTTTATTAGTTTTCACGACAGATTGATAATTAATTTTATTACAATTGCTCAAACTATTTATTCGCAACTGCCTGCAGCCCTTTTTGGTTGAAAATTATAAAGTGGAGTTGATTATTATGAGTCATATAAAACTTATTTGTTGTAATCAAATCTGCTGGAACATTTTGGAATTATGTTAATTGACACTTAGTCCAAAATAAGAAGGTTAAAATTACCATAAGGGATGAATTTCCACGTAAATATACGCATGCTTGCGCATTTTAATTTGTTGAATGTGAAACAAGTTATATAATTACCAAGTGAGTTAAATTTGCTTCCCGAATTTAAATTTGTCAAATAAAATTATATTTGTATGTGAATACTAAGTCCGACACCTGACTATCCGCTACTACATATACTTATTTATGTAAATACCTTGTGTTTCTGAGCAGAATGTTAACTAATACAATTATAGAATCTTGTATTTTTATTTTGGGAAATTTGTATTTGAAGGTTATTAGTAGGTAATAATGAATACAAGTACAACATCATCATCACCATCATCATCAACAGCCTAAATACGTTCCTTAATATCCGAAAACGGTTTCTTTATCATTTACATACAAACAAAATGTATTCATTGTTACTATTTATAAAGAAACAAAGGAGAAAAAAAAGGATCATACATTTTTTTGTTAAACTATTGCTAATTTCATAAAAGGATATTTCCCGTAAACTATAAAAAAATGCGATTCAAAAGGCATTGTAAAATTTTAACGATGATTAAATAGTGTTTTCTTTCGATTGTTTATACCTAAACCAAAAAAGTTTTATACTTATACTAAGTTGTTTACACTTTCGATAAGCTTGACACAAATGTGACAAATGTATAAAAACAGTATACCGCAGTCCTAGCTTAACAACGTGTAACAGTATGCATGCGTTATTTCATTAGGCATACTTTCGACCGCAGCTGCGTACATGATAGAACTACATACGGACCACGCGTAAAATGTATAATGCTAAGATACGTGTAAAATTAAGTGTTAAAAATGAGTGTAGAAATGCTGATTAGATTCAGGTATTTAGTGGCCCCGGTGCACGATTGAGTGGTCACATCTCCGCCATAGAGTACAACCGACACGCATCTAACACGGCGTCATATCACAATTCTATGCTTCGTTTGTTCCATTGTGATACCCGTTCAATTCATGTCATATGCCTAATTATATTACACTAATTTTAAGTGTGCTCAATTGATAGTTTCGCTTTTAGCGGGATTGGAAAAATCAGGTTATTTACATGGCGGTAACGACACGCTTTTTTTACTTCTCTTGAGTTACTTCGACGAATACTTTTGTGTATTGTTTTGTACGGGTGCGACCTTGTCTGGACAATGATGGATCTCGGTACTCGCTGTGCTTCATTATAACTAAGAATTGACATTTAAAGAGGCCTCACGCTTTTGTTATTATGAGACTACTAGTATTACACATGGGAATCACCAATCAAACTTTGACGTTTCTGAGATCGGCGAAGTGGTAGCAATCAGTCTTTCTACATTTCAGCTCAATATATTGGAGCTCGTCAATCATTGCAGTGGTTTCTGATTATTTCAGATTTATTTCATATTTATTTAATTACTGGAAATAAATAAAAATTTGTAGAATGGAATATTCAAATATTATTTTATCTTTTAGGTTAAACGTATAGGTATAAACGTTTAAACGGAACGGAAAGTTGGAATACCTAATCGTTAATACTGTTGTATCCAGCCGTGACTTTTAGTGTAATTAATTAATACACCGAAATAATATAAAATCACGTTTATTTGAATAGACCATAATACACACAGGAACAGGAAGTTATCATGACAGCCATAGAGAGAGAAAACATAGTGTTGCCCTAAATAGATACTCTAAGATTGCATCGATATAACATGCCTTATTAATTATTGAATAATTTAATCTTGTTGCGGGGTATTGTTTAAGTTGAGTAAGATATGTAACATATTCATTAGGTAGGTATATATTGTAGGATGACTGTTGTCGATCACCACGCGGATGAAGTCGCCAGTAAAAGCTAGTATGTACATATTTAGATATATGTTTTGTAAAGTCATCAGCCATGAAATATTTCTATAAATTGTAGTGGAATTTTATGTTCTACATTCAAAAGATTGGTATTTATGGGATACCACACAAATATATACACTCAGTAAATAAATACTCAATTGTCGTAAGAGAAATAAAATACATGATTGTATATATAATACATATTATAATAAAGACGATTATAACCAACAGGATCATCAACATCGTGACATAACAATAAAGAATTGAACGTAAAAATTAATTATTCGCCATCGGCACGCTATTCTAATAATCATAAATAACTACTGCAATCGGATCAAACGCGGTGGGTCCGTTTTGCTGACGAACAATGTGCGAAACATTAAAAATATCAACAAAGGAACTTTTGACTTTCATAGCACATAGACCAGTACAAAATATTACAGGAGGTGGGTAGGATTAGTTGATAGGTAAGTGCACCCTTATTGCATATGTCATAAGGTGCACCAGCTTTGCAACCATATGCAAAGAGAATGTGGCCTATAGTTGTCGCTCGCGCCAGCTGGCATACCGTGGAAAATCGATTTTCACGTGAGACCGACGGATGTCGCATCTGCGCGCAACTATAGTCCGCCGCTTGTCTGCACCCAAAATACGCTGCGCTCTGTAAAGGGAAATCATGTGAGAACAGCGTTTAAAGTATACTGATATATATATTTATTATAAAATTATTGGTGGCGAACAATACGAAAATTATTCGATTAACGGTAGTTAGAAGCAATATCGTGTAGAAATTGCGTGCTAAAAATTAGGTAGTCACGGGTCAAAGAACTTACGATTACACATGCAACCGTAAACCTGATATTGGTAATCTGAAAGTGACCGTAAGAGAAGAATATATATGTATTATTTATGTATTATATATGTACAACCGTGTCCCTTGATTAATATTCCTGAAGTTACGGGCAACGCTTTCATCGTGGGAAATAAGGAAGCCGTTCCGTTTGATCACTCAAACGTCAAACTATTGACAGGCGAACTAATAACAAAAAGCAAACAAGTAATTATCCAAAACGAGCGCGGACCACACAAGGACAAAAACATGGGCGAAATTCACGAAAGCTATCACCGTTTCAAATCGTTTTAACGCAAACGTATAATCGGTCGTGAGCCGTTCTATTTGTTTTAAGTTGGCCGTAACCGGGATTTGGAATAAAAACATCAAAGGGGGTGCGTAAGAGCAAACCCGAAGGAGTAATTATGATTTGTCTCGGTTAAGCGGAAATAGTTTGTGTCGCTATTAATCGCGCTTGTATTCCGGGAACGTCGCGCATGCACGCCGCCCGCGAGCATCGGTCGAGGCACAGTGCCTGCGCAGACTTGCCGGCTGCTTATTAACCGGGAAAACGCTTGTTGTTATGTTAACAATGTAAAACAAAAGCCGTGTAAGTATATATCCATATATATATACTTCGGAATTAGTACTGCTTGTTGCAAGCTGCTAAAGTAGACCTTGATATGTAAACTGTGGAGATTGCACGCAATCCAGCCGTCAAATCAAAACCAGTGGATGAGAAAATGACGAAATACATTGAGATCTGATTATTGTTTATTTTTGTTAATTTGTTGCCTGATTTTTTCTTTAATAACGTCTAGTCAGCTATAAGTATGAGTATAACCAAATTTAAAGTGACAGAATAATGAAATCCTGAAGAGCAAGCCTGGATTGTTTTTATCCCCTTTTAACATTAGGTAACTTGTTATAGTATAGTAGTATATTTTACGGATGTCCTACGATTTGTACGTATTGTCAATCGGTCAATTCCCAATGGTAGGTAACCATTGGGAATTGACCGGTGCAAATATTTGATACAATGTTTTAGGTGACAGACTAAAAACTTATTTTTTTTAGAGTAGCTGTCATTGTGATTCTTTAGAGATCTAAATAAAAGTAAGTGATGTAATTAGAATAAGTAAATCAGTATATACTTTCTCGTTATGTTGTAGGTAAAAGCTTGAATTAAGTAATACGGAAATATGACTTTATGTACACGCATTGCCTGCAGTCTAAACTTTTGAACCTAACAACTATCAAAAGCAGTTTGACCGGTTAGAGCTAGTTTTCAAGAATTACAAAATGAAGTTAGAAAAATGCTAACCTCGAGGATTGATCAGGCACACTTAAGAAAACCTACAAAGCTATTTTATTTTAAAGAGGACCAACATTCAAAACGTAATCTTCTATGTAATCTTTCTTTTACTCTTTATCTTTTCTATCGCGAGGAAATTTAAATGAAATAATATTTTTTTTCATTTCATTTTTTTTTTTTTTTTATGTATGGCCCGCCAAAATGACTCTACTCTGCCTGATGGAAAGCATAAGTAGAATCCAACAGTGGCGGTCACCATACTCAATGCGAATGCAGACAATGCAGTATGGCGACCCACACCATGGCGGCCTAGTGATACTTCTGCATCTTTTAGTCTAGTCAACAAGTATGGAACTTGTTGACTAGACTATTTGGGCCTCTGGTCTCGCACTCACCAACGAAACACGACAGCACGAACGCTGTCATTTTACGTTGATTTTCTGTGCGAGGGTAGTACCGCCCCGGTCGAGCCGGCCCATTCGTGCTGAAATCAGCGTGGCTCTACTACCTATATATTTAATTTCATTTCAAGTTAAAACGGATTTATCTCCAGTTTTAACTGACTTCGAAAAAAGGAGGCGGTTATCAATTCGACTGTATTTTTCAACCGACTTCAAAAAAGGAGGAGGTTCTCAATTCGACTGTATTTTTTTTTTTTTATGTTTGTTACCTCATAACTTTGGACTGGGTGAACCGATTTTGATGATTCTTTTTTTATTTGAATGCTGGTGCTTCCCAAATAGTCCTATTTAGATTTGGTCCAGTTCTTGCAGTCAGGTTTTTTTTTTTGTTAAAATTTGTGATTATCTGTAAAATTTTCTGCTATGTTTGAAGTAAACCTTTGAAAATATTGTTCTTAATAGTTGATTTCGACGGAACATCATTAAAAGGAGAAACCTAACACTCTTTTGCATCTGATTTCCTTGGTTACCGTTATAGCTAGATCCTCATTATTTATTAGATTTGTTCTAGAGGTTTGTCTGCTCTAAAATTAACTATCAAAAAAAGAGCTTATGAAGTCACCTTTTATTTACACTTTACATCCCACGTGAGCGGGTGTTCGGACAGCAGCCGCCCGGTGCGAGGATCACCGTGTCGCATCGCGATTTCCACGCATCCATCCCCGCCGCGACGCGCCTTTGTCACAAAGGAAATTAACTAGTTATACTGCGTACGTGTACGTTGCGTGGATGTGTGCGTCAGTACTGTTGGCACGACAATGTTTCTGTGTTTATCTATAAAGAAGATAAAATAATAGTGATTTGAAATTTTCGTACTAATAAAAAAATTAAACTATCGCTTTAAACTTTTACTATCCGCCTACATTTACTTTTGACTGAAATCAGCACACCTGAATTAGTAAACAAGGTGCATGAATAACCTCATGCACCGTTACTTAAATAATCTGACATGAGAATGGGCCATATATGAGTATATAAATACGTTCTATATGGTTATACGAGTTCACATTTTACACTGACAATGAAACTTGTGTTCCTGTGAAAATGGATTCACTGTCGCTGAAAGGCAAGCTGTAGTGATAGTTTCGAATTGACTGCAATCACACTATTTTATATTATTATATATATATAATAGTTAATACCTACTCTATTTTTATTGAAGTAATTAATAGCCTGTAAATAATTGCAATGTATATGAATAAAAACAAGTTCCTGATTTGTGACTAAAAGTGATTTTGTATTTCTTTGAATAATGAAAGAACGAATGAATACTGATTTCTCTAGCATAAAATAAAATGTGCATGTTCTAATCTCGTGCCCTACATTTTACATTATATTGTATAATGTTATAATTTTATAATGCTATTGTTTTGCTATCGGTACCTAAACAGTAATCAACCGTCAGTGTGCCAATGAAGGAAGGGCTATTGTTGTAATGTTGAATGAAAACTTCTATTTAAGGTGACGGCGGGTGTTTTTTATATATTTTATAAAATAATTTCAGCAGATGTTACTAGTTGATTGATCACGTACTCGTATGTTATCGGAAATATGTTTTATTTCTAGCTTACTGTAAAATTGCCTTTTTATAGTTTATTAAGTAGTCAAGGTACTAAAAAAACACTTTGTTTTAAATTATAGCTTTTATAGAAGGATTCTCTTTTTTTATCGGTGTAACTATAATCGTTTACCATATCTGATTAAACTAGATCCTATTGTAAATTCTCAAATGTTTCACCACTGAAAAGTATATGAGCACTTTTTTATAAGGAAATTAACTCGGATACCACCTATTGGTGGTTATGTCGGACTCGAACCGATTAAAAACCGCACACCGTCTCGGGTACTAGAAGCCAGGGAACCAGGAGCATCCTCGAAAGGAAATCCCTGGAAATTACTATGAACACCTGATGTCTTATGCGACTAATGTCAATCAATTTTAACTTTGAAATATTATTATTTACACTGGATCTGTTACAGGTTTCAGACTTCCCGTTAATAGTGAATTCGAGTTATACTCCGGAGACTGTTGAGCTATATCGCTTAGTGCCAATCCCGAGCGTAGAAAACATCGGCCAACTTCCGATAAGCCGCCACGCTGGTGGCCGGTGGTGAGTGGAGACATCTGGTGACAGCTTACGGGAACTGCGCAGTATGCAGTAAATATGGAAATCAGATCATATTAAAAGAATTGATTTCTCAATTTTATAAGTAGGCCTCAATAGACTTTGATCGAGTTATCGAGTTAGACCTGGGGTAAAGGTCATTGTTATTAAGTTGTTAACAATATGAACTCTACTTACTGGTATTCTACTACTAATAGTATTTATTTGACGTATGTAAAATATGCTATGGTGGCTGCATTTCATCTGTGCTCGACAAGTTTTAACTTGTTGACAAAATCAACTAGCCTGTTGGTGTCTTAACTTGACTGCTAAGCCAGTGCTATTAGGTTAAGTTACCACTCAGGAACTCATGACAAATAATAGTTTGATAAGTACGATAATTGGTTCTTTCTTTGGTTGATTTTATTTGTAATAAAATATTTAAATAAATAAATATTTCGGACATCTAATACACAATGCCATCTAGTCTCAAGATAAGCAGAGCTTGTGCAGTCAACTGATATAAATACATGTTTACTTTTTTATTTGTAAATACACACATATTATACATAGAAAACACCCAAACTCCGAAACAAATATTTGCAGATCTTACAAACATTTGGTCCGACCCGGGAATCGAACCCGAGACCTCAAGCACAGCAGTGGCATACGCTACCACTACGCCACTGAGGCATGTAATATATATGTATTTATTAAAAAACGTATGTTTACGGGCCTTGTGTAGTTTGAAATGTGACGGCCGACGGCCGTGTGTGGTCTATGTGTCAAGTTAATGTATTGTTTTTCGCAGTAGCTCGTTTGCCCCTATAACAATTATATTGGCAAAGCCGTGGTCAAAAACTAGTTTAAAATACTCTAGTTATGTCACAATATGTCATTCTTAGGCGAAACAGTAAATTTTAGTGTCTAAGTTGGTAAAAATATTTCAAGATAGAAAGAAAACATCAAGTATTATACAACAAACTCCAAGAACCATTGTTAGAGCAACAAGACTGTTAACAAATATTTAAGAGACGTGATTTAGGTTCTTCGTAACATTAAATATATTATCATTTTTAAGGTTTTAGTTGATTAATTGATATATAAGATAGTTACTGTATGTAAATATATCAATTTAAAAAAAAATGTTATTTACGAAACTCGGCTTTGTCTTTTTCAATGCGGATATTAAACTCAATTCTGTAATTTCGTCACGGGCCTCTAAAATGAACATGGAATTTATTATTGGCTAAAAATGATTGTTAATAATATTCTTTTCGGTAGATCTATCGTTTTTTGAAACCGTGGGAAAGGTTCGTTGTTTATTTCTGTGTGTTTCTGACAAATGACTGTTTTTTCTCTTTTGCAAATTACCGCTTCGGCTGACAGAGCAATCGGTTCTGCGATTCACGATTGGCGAAGATTAAAAAAAGTAAAATACAAAAATAACAAAACTGGCTTTAGATTTCGTATTTCGAGTAACTAGTGCATATCATTTGACAAATAGTTCTGTATGCAGAGATGAAACTTGCTCATTCACAAGCGACCCATAACATTTCAAAACTTTTATTTTACGCTTATTTGCGATAAACGAAATTTTGGAATTAAATTTTTAAGCAATAATGGTAAATGCTATCTGTTTATTTATTTCTGTTTATTTATTTTTGGTCTAATGATTGCAGTGACAAATTCGCTTTTCATAATTTGAGTCAATGAACTCACGAGTGTACGGAATTGTTAACTAAACTGACAATAAATGTAGTTGGCAGGGTAGAATTGTGGTTGCATTCTAAATTACATTTACAGATGGGTATTTCAAAAACGTTAGTTGGAATGTATTCAATAAACTCTATTCAAATGTCAATAGTATCGAAGTTTGGGACTAATTAAATTCCCGTTTGAAATTGCTTTGCAGAAATTGAGCTTTATTATAGAACTTCCGATTTCCAATCCGACAAAACGTGACGCGACGAAACTGATGTCAATCGAGTTACATTTATACAGTTACAATATTAGGTTTTTAATTAAGCAAATCTGGGGGCACGTTCGTGGCCCCGCCAAGACTAGCCAAGCGAAGCCAACCGAGTTTCTGAAACTACACGCCCTAACTCTACCAACCCTAACTTCACAAACTCTACATCCATACATTTTTACTGAGATTTTAGTACGTTTTTACGTAGTTAGGACGTGTAGATTCAGAAGCTTGGCTCTAGCTGAGATGTGATATCTTTTTCACAGGGTAAGCCTTACGCAGTCGTCTTGGCAACATTTTACATGAAAAGTGTTTGGTGGGATGTAATATTCCGACTACGTCATTACGCATAAGAATACGGAGTATCACCACCGCTATACATCCACTTCATTGCAAAAAGAAATAAATAATACAGAATTTTAACAAAAAAACAACCGACTTCAAGATCGACCAAATTGAAATGGGGCCCATACGTGAATATTGAGTTATTCGTTAATTTGTCGCGCACATACTTTATGCAAATTGAAGACTTATATGGTTTTCTCATGGATGACATGTCAGAACTGGACCAAATTAAAATGGGACCACATGGGAAGCACCAGCTTTCAAATAAAAAAAGAATCATCAAAATCGGTTCACCCAGTCGAAAGTTATGAGGGAACAAACATTTAAAAAAAACAGTCGAATTGAGAACCTCCTCCTTTTTTGAAGTCGGTTCAAAATTAAACCTATACTAGCTCGTCAGGGCCGAATTATGTAGTGGACCAAAACCTTCTTTCTAAGGAGAGGATTATATTCAGCACCATAAATACACGACTTATAGTTAACGATGATTATTTAACCAGTAAATAAAATTATCATTACGACAATTGCCAATGAACTTAGGCTATCAAAATGCCGTCTAGTCATAAAACAATTATCAAGGTAAATACTTTCTAGACAGTAATTCAAAAGAAATAAACTAATATATATAAAAACTTTATTAACAGCCAATTCAATCAAATACATTTTGTATATATGTATTGTATGTTTTTCCGTGGGAGAGCCACGCTTCGGCATGAATGGGCCGGCTCGACCGGAGTGATACCACGGCCTCACAGAAAACCGGTGTAGTGTGCAGTGCTTGCGCTGTGTTTCACCGAGTGAGTGAGGATACCGGAGGCCTATAACCCAACCCCTTCCCCTATGTCTCCCATGCCCCGCCTCCATCCTCCTCCATCCCCCAAAGGCCGACAACGGACTTGTGACGCCCCTGGTGTTGCGGGTGTCCATGGGCGGCGGTAATCGCTTATCATCAGGCGATACGTCTGCTCGTCTGCCCGACTATTCAAAATGAAATGTATAATAATGTAAATAAAAAAGTTTTGATTTTTTATTTCTCATTATGACTTAATTGTATACAAAACCCTACACAAAACATCAGTTTCTGTTTGGAAACATTAAACTTCTACAAAATTGTCATAAATAGAGAGCAATAATTAAATGTCGATTGTCGTCGCTTAGTAAATTAAATAAGCTATATTACCTTCAGGCGTTGACGCAAATTGCGATGTCATTGCGCCGGTTTTTTATCGCAACAATGTCAGGTCGCCAAGATAAAGGCTTTTGTTTCTAAAATTAAAGGATATTGTATTACTTTGCTCCTGGAGACAAGACGAAGTCTATTGTTGTTCACGAACGCAATTTAAGGCAATTAATATATCTGTATTTCAGTACCTTATTAACGAGGTTATTAAAATATAAATGAGATACAAATTGTAGTAGTTGAGAAGATAAAAGTAAAATATCATTATTATCTATCATGTAATCTCTGAGAAGTAGTAACAGCTATTTACATAGCTAAAGATCTAAAACTTTATTAGTGTCTACACGCGTTAAACAAAAATCTTAGCAACAGGCAGTCAATTGAAAAGTAATTTTCTTTTGCTTGTTTGTCGATAAAGGCTATAAAACATTATGTTCCGATCAATAGAAGCACAAGTAAAAAAACCTGGATAATTATGGAATAGAGCATGAGCTTGGTTTATCTATACCTATAATGAACATGCGTGTAGAAACGCAATCACGGATAGTAATTAACATTAGACTGTATACGTAACGTTTAATTCACAATCATTTTGAAATCTTTTTTTTCATTTAATGCAAAAAAATCTAGCATTTTTAGACGTTCATTTCTTAAAAGCTATTCAAATTGGAGATTACTAAAAATAAAACTTTCAAGTAGAGTTTAATTTTTTATAGTTTTTGGAAGGCCGTTTTAACAAGCCGTTTTGTAAAAGATAACTATTTGAGTAAATACAATACTTAAGCGGTTCAGGCTCGATCGATCATTTTTTATAGTAATTAGTTCCTAAACTAGAATAAATTTCGATTATCATTAATTTTCTGTGAGTAATTACTTAAGTAAAGGTTAAAGTATATAAAATTTATTTTATACCTTACCCCCACACCAAGAAAAAAATTAAATTAAATAAATAGCGGAAAAAGGAAAACGATAAAAGGTTAAATTGTTTTGATATTCCTACAAGAATAAGTTTAAATTAAAATGATACAAGAACTCTTAAACAGCCGCCAACACACTTATACATAATTACTTTGTTGCACGATTTGCACTTTACAGAATTTTAACAAAATAAAAACCGACTTCAAGGTTCGACTTGATTTCTCTTGGATGCCATCATCAGATCTTAGTGTCCTTATCATGGTACCATAGTACCACCGTTGGGATATCTCCTTTCCATTAAAAAAATAATCATTAAAATCGGTTCATAAACGACGAAGTTACCCGCGAACACACAAAAAAGAAACATACTGTCGAATTGAGAACCTCCTCCTTTTTTGAAGTCGGTTAAAAATTACTTAAAATTATAATAAAGTACAACTGTTGTGTACAACAACAATTATGTAACTTTAAAAGTAGTCTCACATCGTTACATTGGCAGCCCTTAATAATCCACTGCTGATCATTCATCAAAGGCATCTATCTCTATAGAAAGGTTTTAAGCCTTATATACCGCATATGACCAGACGGGTTGGTATAGGGTATAGGGCTAGTTTCAAGTTTTATATTTTTAACCGACTTCAAAAAAAGGAGGAGGTTCTCATTTCGACGGTTTTTCTTTTTTTATGTTTGTTACCTCATAACTTTTGATTGGGTGAACCGATTTTGATAATTCTTTTTTTATTTGAAAGCTGGTGCTTCCCGAATGGTCCCATTTAAATTTGGTCCAGATTGAAGTCGGGTTTTTTTTTGTTAAAATTTGTAGGTAATTACTTTTTATGAAATAGGGGGCAAACGAGCAGACGTATCACCTGATGGTAAGCGATTACAGCCATGGACACCCGCTACACCAGAGGCTTCACAAGTGCGTTGCCGGCCTTTGGGGGGATGGGGAGAGGGGTGAGGGGTGAGGGAAGGGGTAGAGGTATGGGCCTCCGGTATCCTCACTCACTCGGTAACACAGCGCAAGCGCTGTTTCACACCATTTTTCTGTGAGGCCGTGATATTACTTCGGTCGAGCCTTTGCAGTGATGTTATCCTGCGCAGTTGCTCCACCGTGGGAGAGCCATGCTTCGGCATGAATAGGCCGGCTCGACCGGTGTGATACCACGGCCTCATAGAAAACCGGTGTGAAATAGCTCTTGCGCCGTGTTTCACCGAGTGAGTGAGGATACCGGAGGCCCATACCCCAACCCCTCCCCACATCCCTCTCCCCATCCCCCAAAGGCCGGTAACGCACTTGTGACGCCACTGGTGTTGCGGGTGTCCATGGGCGGCGGTAGTTGCTTACCATAAGGTGATACCTCTGCTCGTTTGCCCCCTATCGTATAAAAAAAAAAGTTTTGCGCCTTATTCGCATCTTACGACACCCATGGGATGAATAGGGGTGGTGAAACTCTGTCTTCTTAATCCGTCACCACACGGACAGTTTAAAAAGAAACAAGTACTTTGACTTAACCAACGAAATAACTAAAAATGGTTGTGTTGTTGCGCTGTATGCCGTGGAAGTGGGTGCGAGGGGTATACCAGCTAAATCCTTCTATAACCTGCTTAAAGACCTTGGATTGCCAAAAGCTTCGGCATTGCTAGGCTCATTTCAAATATGGTTAGGTAGAGGGGGTAACACGGCGGACAGTGGAGGTGAGCGTTGACGCGTCGTAAGGAGTGCTCCTTAAACCTAAACCTGGGTCGCAATTCCCAGGCCCTGTCGAAGTCGCATGTGTTGCCCCCATCTATCACGCGATGGACCCGGCACCCGCACGGTGAATCCATGGAACGCTAAGAAATAGGTCTTTATTGATCATCATCATCATCAACAGTTTTAATAGTCCACTACTGGATTTAGCCTTCTTCTTAGAATGGAGGTATTTGCCTACTATATCACGCTGCAAAAATAAATATTTCGGACATCTAACACACAACGCCATCTAGTCCCAAGCTAAGCAGAGCTTGTGTTATGGGTACTAGACAACTGATACAAATACATATATATACTTTTTTTTTGTAAATACATACATATTATACATAGAAAACACCCAAACTCCGAAACAAATATTTTTAGATCATACAAACATTTGGGGGAATCGAACCCGAGACCTCATGATCACCAGTCGCACACGCCAACCGCGAGACCAACGAGGCAGTATGGAACTATATACGTAAATATCAGACCAAAATGTATACAGTGTTATAGTTAGAAATAGTTATTTCAGTGAAATAGTCATTTCACTTCTATGTTATAGGTTATCTTTCTCCACAAATGATGAGAAAGCTTTCAATAACAGAAAATAGAGAATATTATAAGACAGTAAATGGCCATATTTAGATAATGTATCGCATACGTGATTCTACGAGTAGGTTTCCTTTTCAACCTTCGTGGAATTTAAAGTAATACATATATGTATTGCATTCAAGTTTTTGATAACAAGAACTACCAAAGCCTTTCATAAGTTATGTTTTACAGTATCAATTTTTTTTTTTAAAAACAAGCTTTTACTGAAATGCCTCGAGACGTATCAAACGAGTCCAAACTCGATGATGTTGCGACGTTTCTTTACAGTTCGTTCCTATGGCCACCTTCCAGCTCCAGCATCAGATCAGCTCCATGACATTATAACATTGTATTGTCACGCTGTATACATATGCTTGCAAAATTTCAACAAAATCGGTTGAAGATATTTGCTTCAAAATTGAGCATTTTTTTAAATTTTTGTCTGTCAGCCTGTTTGTTTTTAGTATTCTCTGGAACACTTGACCGATTTTGATGGAAGTCTCACTGGCAGATAATTGATGATATAAGGAGTAACTTAGGCTATTTTCTTAAATTAGCTGCGCCCCGAAGTATTACCCGCCGTAACGGTTGAAGCGCGGGTAACACCGCGGGGCGTAGCTAGTGTTAAAAATAATCACCATGTTCTGAACAATTATGTATGCTTAGAAATAATTAAACAAAATAACAATAATGACTTCATATATCTCATACACCGCAATCGTAACCAAATTAGGGCAGAATTAAACACATAGCTTTAGTCTGCCCTGTCATGAAGTCATTAACAGTTTGAAATCCAATCCAGTTTAACAATATATAACAAACTTAGTGTTTTGTGAGGTATCCTTAAACTGTGTATCTTTTTTAATAAATTAAATTAGTTGAATGCAGTTTAGTGTAATTAAGGCGCTACAAATAATAAATTGGTATTGTATTTTTGAGGGGTTGGAAACAACCGACACTAGAGACCCGTGGGACCCAAATTGGGTTGACAATTAACAAATGACATTATAGTGTACGACAGTCTAAAGGCAATAATATTCTCTCACTATCTATCAAATTTTGGTGATTTTTCTAGAAGAAAGAGATAAAACAAACTAATTTGTATATTTCTAACCGGACTCGGATATGGTGCAATATAATTTTTGTGTGGTTAATATTAAACTGCGAATCAAATGACCTATTATAGAAAATCATATAACATAAATAATCAATCAATCAATAGTTATTCGTTATACAAGAGTACAAAGTTGTTTTTTAACCGCGTGCTCAATTTTAACCGCGTGCTCAATTTTAAGCGCAATGCCATACCTAGCGTAGTATATTGTTATACCATGGTGCACACGATGTTCTAAATTCAATTTCCTTTATCCTCTAGCAGATAAGAACGGCTTTTGCACTTAGATAACGAAGGGCAAAAATACGCTTTCCGAGGTGGGGGGATGAAAAAATATATATTTAATAAGATTTTGAAGAAGTTTACTAATATAGTTTGAAAAGGTCTTACTTGTTCTTACTACATGTTTTTTTAGGAATAATCATTTGAATCAGTGCTACTACCTCCAGTAGCTTCTCGAATATAACTGAGATGAATGCATACATAAAACTTTATTTGTTTCTTTAACATTGAACCATTAAAGTTATTGAGGCAGTTAGCGTTCAATGACATTTATTTATTTAACAAACAATGTCGTAACTAATAAGCATATTTAAAGAATGTGTATTACAAGTGAGTAGAATTGTGGAACGTTAACTCCTTAGAGACTTACTAATCATATGCAAAAGACTCGCCTCCATTTCATCTCGACGTTTACTTTTAATATATTGGCAAGTTTATGCGTTAGTCGGGTGGTCTGACGTCAATGTGGCTTTTGAAAAACGCCCAAATATCCACGAATAGGTGAAACAAATTTGTAAGCAGGCTGAATGTGTTATTGAGGTCTGTTCACTCGGACTTTGGCAAGAAAAGGTAACAATACGTCTATAAAACTTATCGCTTGCTCTTTGCGCTTGTTGGTGATGGAAGAATGTTGCCTCGGAAATTTATGTAAAACGCCTTTAGGTGGGTGTGTACTGATGTGCAAGAATTTAAAGACCTGAAGGTGAAAAATGTCCTTTGTACGTGATGTGTTGTTTTAGAAGGAAATATATTTTGTACTCCCGTTTTTCTGTTACTGTTTTATTTTCATTCTGAAAATAAGTTTATTTTTCAATAGATGCAATAATAAATACTAGTTCTGTAAATTTCTAAATATAATACGTAGATAAGAAATTTCCCCACAATAATGTGGCGTGTCGGATTTTGATGAATATTCACTTAAGCACCAGATCGTGTCATCGGGTCTTCGTGACAAAGGCAAAGTGAATGTAATAATGTAATTGAAGGTAATAAGCTGTTATTTACCCCACGCCCGCCTTTTGCAGGTTACGTGACGTGGATCTGGCACGGACCCTTAACGGTACACCTTACTTTCAACAAGCCTACCTAGGTATACCTATACATTTATACTTATGTATATGTTGGTGCTGGTGGGCGTACCGTTTGTTGTAATGAATATTAAATGGTCCTGTGATTACACATGGATAAGTTAATGATGCGTGGTGTAAGCAATAAATTAATATCGAAGTTTTGAAGAGTTTTCATCATCATATAAGGTAAGTACGTTGGGTATTGTCATATCCCTATTTTATTACCCGACTACGGCAAAGCCAAAGGAGGGTTATGATTTGACAGGCTATATATGTATATTATGTATGTTCCTCATAGCTCCTCCACTACTTATTAGATCTGGACAAAAGCGGTATCGTTAGAAGCGACTTGATTGTCCGCTGGTTATAGGTTATATGAAGTAATACTGATTCTAATGTGGCGCCCTCTAGCGGTCATAAAGTACTTTGTTAAAAAAAATTGAAATGAATATGCCTATCTGGTATTATTTGAAAGGGCGTTACTTCTACATTTCAAAAATATATATATTACTATCCGATCTGGCAAACCTTGTTCTGCCATACAAAAAAAATGGGGTAAAAAAAATAAATGTTGGTCGATTCTCAGACCTACCCGAAATGCACACCAAATTTCATAAAAATCATCCAGCCGTTTCAGAGGAGTATGGTAACTAACATTGTGACACGAGAATTTTATATATAAGATATTATTAGCATTTGCTCGTGACTTTGTCCATATTGATTAGATAATTGTAATATTTCTATGGTACCTATTTAAAATATACTATATAGGCTATATACTATATACTATTGCAAAGAAATTAATATTATATAGGCACCGAAACATTTTAAATAAAATGTAGTATAAAAACTAAAACCCAACTAAGAAAAAAAACGACGCTGAAAAAGTATGAAACAAATTTGAAAAGCCGTAGTCACGCGTTGTTAAAGTCTTATGGCACGTATTTATGTAACGTGTGCCTACGGCTTTTCAAATTTGTTTCATACTTTTCACTTTTTAGTTTTTACTTTTTTTAAATTTCATATTTACATACCCACCAATATTTTATAATAACCATGTGTTTGTAGGAAAATAATACTATAACATAAAATTAGATTGAAAAGTTTCTTTATCGATTCTTTCTAACTATTGCATTAATAAGATTGACTCTGACATAGGCCTGCTAAGACTTCTCGGTAATGAAAACATACTCGTAATAAGAGAAAAATCGGCTGTATACTGAATATTAAATCAAAACACTCCGGTAATTTCTAAGAAATCTTGAATGAAACCTGAGAGTGCCTTTCTGTTGCAAGAATAACCTCGAAACCTAATTCTATTAGTGTGCGTCGGTACATAAGCTCTCAGCCATTAAAACTAAAAAGTACGATAATTATTTAAAAAAATCCTCACCCTCACAAGTTTAAAAGTCAAAGCAGTCGCCTGAGATCTAAGTACATCGTTAAAAATATATTTCACCCCCCTATTTCATTAGAGTCTAAAAGACTCTTAGCCCATATCTTATTTCGTCTCAAGTTATCCGATTTCATACCACGATTGTATTCTCAAGGGGCTAAATTAGACGTCAAACGTCGCCATATCAACAGCCTACTGTAGGTTCACCATTATTAATTTTAAATAAAGACAAGTTTATATTTGAAATACAACATTAATTTTAAATGCGGTATTAATTTATTTGAAATACATATAAGTTTATAAAATTTAAACTAAAACATTTAACTGAGGCGTGTTAAGACGTAATGTGTCATATAGTTGATTATAATGCAGTAAATATTAGTAATGAATCAATTTTTTTTATATCACTAATTCAAATAGATTTGCATGAATGCATGTGGCGTCTGTTGAAACAAACTTTTGGTGTGTGCAACATTAAAATCGAGAGCATCCTCTTTTAGGACTACAAATTAGATTAGCGAAGCAGTTTCAATGTACTGTCATATCAGTTCAGTATCAAACCTACACGGTTTAAGCGAGTGGTTGTGATCTGTATAAAATTGTATACTGTAATGCTTTGTCCATAATAATAAAAAAAAAAAACAAAAACAAAATAAATAAAATGAGAAATGTCTCACAAAAACCGGTCTTTTGGCTACCACATAGTAACCTTCCATTGCAAGTGGGTCAAGGAGTGCCAAACGTGTCCTTCGACGTTTATAAGACTACTCAGTAAATAATTTATGAAAATAATATACTCGAAAGTCCTTCATTCGAATTTGTGATTTCTTTGTTAAGTTTTCGAAAGTTTTGAATACCAAATTTAGTATTAAAATGATTGCAATATTATTACAAAACTTGAAATAAAGAAACAATCGTATTTGAATACAGATTCTGTTTTTGATTTGCATTGGAATATAACTGTAACTGTATAACTTAACGGTGAAGATTAGCGTACTGAAAGTATGAATAAGGCTACGAGTATCAATTTATTCCATTTAAGAAAGATATCACAAGCGCCGACGCGTATGTAATCGGGAAGTGGTATCATAAGGGTCTATGATAAGACGCATGACTTGCAAAATTTACCATCAGAATTACGAACTAGGGTTAATATAGTTAATGACAGTCGGCCATTACAAGTTGTTAGGCAAACGACACATAACGAACCGAGCTGAAATGTATTAGACACGCTGCGTTTACGGGACCTCTATGACGACAAACACACCCATCTGTATTGTTACGTGGTGTTTACGAGTAAAGGATTATTTTTTGCCGACTACGGCAAAGCCAAAGGAGGGTTATGATTTTGACAGGCTATGTATGTATGATCATCTGTTCCCTCATGGCTCCTTAACTACTTATTAGAACTAGACAAATGAGGAATCGTAAGAAGCGTCTTGACGTGTCACTGAATCTAACGTGGCGCCCTCTAGCCGACATAATTACGATATATATTAATTTTTATATATTTAAATAGAATATTTTTTAAAAACGCCACTAAAAAGCTGTTGGAAAAGTGAGAAATCTCATAGGTTTAAGCTCGAATGTTGATTCTGAAAATAGACACAAATTTTAAAAGTAGGTACTACTTATTTCTTTTTGATAATAGTCTTTTGAAATGACGAACATTTCTTATTTTTTTATTACTTGTTGAGAGGTATTGCTTAGTATCTTTTAACTCTGTCTCTGTTTTATTATGTTGAAAGTGATTTTGTCTACTTAACGATACGTGATAAAGCTTTTCTTTTAGAGGTTTAAGGATGTGGCCTCTACTTTAATATATTATATTAATAAATTATAGTGATAGTAAAATTTCAGTATTAGCCATTATACTGACTGCCTAGATGGCGCAGTAGTAGCATATGCGACTGTTGTGCAAGAGGCCTCGGGTTCGATTCCCGGTTCGGAACAAAACTTTGTATGATATGCAAATATTTGTTTCGGAGTTTTTTTTTGTTTTTTATGTATACAGTATATGTATTTACAAAAAAAGTATATAATATAAGTTTTTATACCAGTTGTTTATACCCATAATACGAACATTTCTTATTTTTTTATTACTTGTTGAGAGGTATTGCTATGTTTATTTTAACTCTGTCTCTGTTTTATTATGTTGAAAGTGGTTTTGTCTACTTTACGAAACGTGATAGAGCTTTTCTTTTGGAAGTTTATTTTCCTATAAGTGACTTAGAAAATGTACCAGTGGCCTCTTTCTTTATGATTATAGTGATAGTATTTCAGTATAAGTCATTATACTGAATGCCTTGGTGGCGCAGTGTGCGCTGTTGTGCAAGAGGCCTCGGGTTCGATTCCCGTAATCTAAATCTTTGTATGATGTGCAAGTATTTGTTTCGGACTTTTTTTATGTATAATGTGTATGTATTTACAAAAAAATATATAATATGTTTTTATAGCAGTTGTTTGAACCCATAGTACAAACTCTGCCTAGTTTGGGACTAGATGGCGTTGTGTGTGTGTCAGATGTTCGAAGTATTGTTATTATTATTATACAATGAGATAAAAGGCTTGTCGGTCAACGCACAGGCTTTCAGGCAAAACCCATTCTTAATCATAAATACGCTACACCAGATATTAGGAATAATCTTCACTTCAAGTAACACACACATAAACACTTTGATACGACTTGATAGTTTAGTGTTTGACTTGGATTTCAATGGAGCCGACGTAGGAATGTTTCACAAAATTCTATCGGAACCAAATAGCGATCATGCGAGAGCTTTGTTCAAATTCATGTCGATTATTCTGAGACGATAAGTATGTAGTAACTTATTCAGGATACGATGGAACTCATACGCTGTGCGTAAAAATTAAAAAAAAAAAGAATAAAAAAATAAAAAAAAACACTGATACAACTTGATAGTAGTAGTAGTATAGGATAATGTTTAAACCTTCACGAGGCGAAAATAATATTTGACAAAGTATTCATTACGAAGTGTTAGAGAAGTGACTAATGAAAAAGCTTTGGAAATGATATGGTACAGTACAGTTAACTTGAATGATATCTCGCTTGGCTAGATCGTATATTAGTTATTGCTTTCACGGTCCAATTATTTTAATATTCCTTTCATAACCGATCTTGAAAAAGTAGGAAAAAGCTGCATAATATTTAGTTACTATTCAGACAAGAATCATAAGACTCAATGAATTTTCTTGTTTTATATTTTATTTAAGACATAAGATTTTTATTCTGAAGGATTATTTTTTTACCTTTATTCCTCCAGTGGAGCTGGGTCACTAATGGAGCAAACTACAGAGGACAATGTCACGGTAAAGAGAAGGAATCAAGGAAAACTCGGGCTGATTCCTGCCGCCTCTTTCCGACATCGTCCTACGCGACAGCAGTTTCATCCCCATCACTTAGATGGCTGGCAGTCCACAACTGTGCGGTTTTCTAGGACCGTTCGGCCTCGCACAACAAAACTGTGGAATGAACTGTCGCCTGCGGTATTCCCGGACCAATACGACCTTCAAATCTTCAAGAAAAGAGCGTACTCCTTCTTAAAAGGCCGGCAACGCACTTGTGACGCCTCTGGTGTTGCGGGTGTCCATGGCAGGCGGTAATCGCTTACCATCAGGCGACGTCTGCTCGTATGCCCCTTATTCAATAAAAAAAAAACATGAAACAAATCCCTTACTAACCTAACCTCCTTGTTAAAGTGAAACCTATATCCAGCTATGGACAAATTAAGGCTGTTGTTGATGATGAATAAATCAAGTTCATAATACTGTTTACTAAATAACCAGAGAGGATTTAGATATACTGTTAAAGTGATTGCATGGGATTTTGGAAAATGGCATTGAAAGCTCATAAACCGGGGTTGTTCAATTACCTTTCATGGTGATTTGAATGTTTTCGGTGTCAAGATGATATCTTTGCGGTAGCCTTAACATCTGATATTTAAATTGTGCGACTGAATTATCTGTAGTTTTACAAATTGTTGCTATTATTTTAAAAGGTAATAAATTTAAAATATAAATAATGTGATTATTTTATAATACAAACATGTTTATACACAGCTGGCTTTAAATGTTCTTAGTTATTACCTAATATTTTGTTTCTCTCTTCTAATTAGTTTAAAGTTTACATCTTAAAAATTACTGAAATACAAAATATTGCTATCTAATTCCTTATTTACTTTAAATTTAATAATAAACAGAAGCAAGTACTGTTTGACTAAGTAAATTATTTGTACTGTTGTCGATTTGACGAGCCTTTCGAACTAGTGCTAGGGTTCTATTCATTCCAGGACAAAAAATTGTGAAATGAGCAAGATTATTTTGTTTTGTATGGGTTTAATTTATCTTTGATATACATATATACATATGTGTTAAGAAATAAATAAGTATATTCAGTAGTAGTCTGGTTACCATAGTATAGCTCTGACTAACTTGGGATGGTAAAATTAGTAAATTTTTTTGTGGTATAGGCGGCAAACGAGCAGACGTATAGCCTGGTGGTAAGCGATTACCGTCGCCCATGGATACCCGCAACGCCAGAGGCATCACAAGTGCGTTGCCGACCTTAGGGGGATGGGGGGAGGTGTTGGGGTATGGGCCTCCAATATCCTCACTCACTCGGTGAAACACAGCGTAAGCGCTGTTTCACACCGGTTTTCTGTGGGGCCGTGGTATCGCTCCGGTCGAGCCGGCCCATTCATGCCGAAGCGCGGGTCTCCTACGGTAATTGCAATATTCTCGTTATAACGCGACTTTTGAAGGTATAAATTATTTAATGTAAAACATTAAATAATTTATACCTTCAAAAGTAGAGTAAATGGAGATTTAGATACAGTTCAAAGTCTTGAATAGGCAATAGCCCAGCACATCTACATTATCATCATTAATGGTCTTTTATAGCCCATTGCTTAACATAGGCCTCTCCGTAGAGATTTTAACTTATTATACCACGCTGACCAGACTGGTTCATATAGTTTTATGTTTTACCTTCTCTTAGTATAATCGGTTCTTACGACACCCACAAGATGAATAGAGGTGGTGACACTATATTCTTAATGCATCATAACACGGACAACCCAGCACTTGATTATAGAATATTAAACTGAAGCATATATTGTCTACTACTTGTTGCCCGTGGCTCCGCCCGCGTATATGTATGTCGGTTATCGCGGCAAATCGTAGCCTATGTGTTATTCTGATGTATAAGCTATATTACTATAAGGTTTCATCCAAATCCGTTCAGTAGTTTTTGCGTGAAAGAGTAACAAACATCCATCCATCCATACTTACAAACTTTCGCGTTTATAATATTAGTATAGATTAAGTTTAAATTGACGAGCATGAAAACATTTTTTCGCCTAAAATAATCCCATTGCGTACCAGCTAGCGCAAAAAAATGGATACACGTCACATTACGGTTTCGTGGAAATACTCGAACGTAATTCTGTTTTGTATTTGAATTCAAATAAAAGCGAATCGTATCAGGAAGAAAATAACAGTTGAATAACTCTCCGCTTAGGACCGTTGGCAATAAAAGTAAATGTAACATCTGACCTTTATAAGTGTTACTTTGTAACCTATATAAAACACATTGGACTTGATTTTATATTTGTCATATTTTTCAAGACTATTTTCCTGACCAAAAATATCGTGGGCCACGAACCAAAAATATCACGATATGATGAGATATATATTCAATACATATATCATCATAATAATCAAAAGCTTTTGACAACTCACTAGTAGATCTCCTTTAGAAGAAGGCTTTGGCCCTCTGTGTCAGGGTTATAGGGTATGGGATTTCTCTTTACATTGATGTTATCTAGCGTAGTTCGCTCTTTAAGTGGCAAATTCAGATACCCATGGGTTTGATAAGACTCTTTATCCATCACTAAATGGAAACAATTCAATATGTCATCATATTGGGACCGTCACCACTCGGAAAGAATTCAATATGTCATCATCATCATATTAACATAATGAGCGAAGTTAACCTCTCGTAAGTGATTACCGTTGTGAATTAGGATAAATGGGTGGTGGTGGTGGACTACCCCATCACCATACATCAGATGGTGATGGGGTAGTCAGTGGTAAGAAATAATTGCTAAATACCAATTTTCCGCAAGCCTGATGAGCACTTTGGGTGAGTTGACCTTTCTAGAAATAGACTGTGAGTTACAACTAAACGACTTCAATCTGTTTAATCTATTACTAATGGTTCTCTCCAATTCATCTTTATATTAAAGCACTTTTCTGTAACTAACTTCTTTTCTTAGCTATACTTATATTTACTTTGGGTATAGCTTTTCAATTTCTGCGTCTTATTCCTAAAATGCCAGGTTGACTGGAGCAGGCTTGCCCTCTTTTATGGGCTACTTACATATTTATAGTCTACTGGACAGATTTAGATGAAGCTTTACGGTACTGTAAATATATCTTAGGTAGTAGAGCTACGCTGATTTCAGCATGGTTGCGCCGGCTCGACCGGGGTGGTACTACCCTCGCACAGAAGATCAGCGTAAAATTTTAGTATAAAAAAACTAAAAAAACACACTTTAATGGCAATCGAATTAGAAAACAAAAAATAATTTTAATGTAAAAAGCGTGGGGCGACATTATCGGAAAGCACCGGTTAAAAGATTCCGTTACATCTAAACTAATCACACTAATATATAAAGGCGAAAATTTGTGTGTATGTTTGTTACTTCTTCACGTAAAAACTACTGAACGGATTTGGATGAAACTTTACAGTAATATAGCTTTTACATCAGAATAACACATAGGCTACTATTTGCCGCGATAACCGACATATACGCGGGCAACCACTAGTACAACATACATAAATACAGGTCAAGCTAATAAAAGCGTGTTAATGACAGCGTTTATGCTGTCGTGTTGCGTTGGTGAGTGCGACAATGATGCAGCAGCATCACTAGGCCGCCATAGTGTGGGTCACCATGCTGCATCGTTGCATTGTCTGCACGAGCAATGAGTATGGTGTCCACCACTCTTGGATTCTGCTTATGCTTTCAATCAGGTAGAGTAGAGTCATTTTGGCAGGGCCATACATAAAAAAAACATTAGAATATCACTAAGGTTACTATTTACTGCGATATTAGATAAACTCGCGAATGAAATCGCTTGTAAAAGCTAGTTTACTATGATGCTGAAAATTTTAGGGTTTATTTAAGCAGGTTGTATCCGTGTGATACAAGTTTTCTTTTAGCTTTCTTTTATATTAAATGTGTTGACATTCAATGATGTTGGTTTTAGTTTCACAATAATGCGGTATTATGTAGTTAGCACTTACACTTTCAACATAGAAAGCACCTAGACATAACATTTAATACAGATTCGCGTAGAGGAATTCATAGCTAAGGAAATAAGTTCAAAATAACTTTGCTAGCACCAATATAATTAATTCTTGAATACACTATAAAATGTATGTTATGACTAATATTAATAAGGATTCAAATAAAATCCACGCTATTACACATTAGTCCGTCTTTTGTTTATAAAGCAATATGTTTTAATTATTCTTTGGAAAAATACGATGAGTCTAGGTAATACACCATGGAGAGCAAACGGTGTGCAAAAACTGGTACATTTGAGTTCTGAATAAACAGCAGATAGATCAAGTATATAGGCAACAGTATAATAAACAATCCTGATCAAACGCTTTGGTAAAAGGTTTGCTTTAAATTTTCCTTCTTTTTATAGAGCTCAGTATGCTTCCTTAGTCGGCTCTTACGACACCAATGGAATAAATAGTAGTGGTTACACTCCGTATTCCTAATTAATCATTAATCACCACACAGAATAGAGTAATAGACTATAGAATAGAGGTATCCTCACTCACTCGGTGAAACAAAGCGCAAACACTATTTCACACCGGTTTTCTGTGAGGCCGTGGTATCACTCTGGTCGAGCCGGCCCATTCATGCCGGAGCGTGGCTCTCCTACGGTAAAACGGTTGTTTCGGTGTTTGGGTGTTTTCTATGTATAATATGTATGTGTTTACAAAAAATATATATATAATGTATTTGTATCAGTTGTCTAGTACCCATAACACAAGCTCTGCTTAGCTTGAGACTAGATGGCGTTGTGTGTTAGATGTCCGAAATATTTATTTATTTATAGTTATTAAATGAAACTTTAATATTTCTAAAACTCATCAACGATGCGTGCCCTCATTAGCATATAGGGAACAATCTACCTAATTAATTAGCCAGGCCAGCATTCTCAGGACGTAGATATATTTCCCAGAGCTGACAAATGCGTTCGTTCCATCACACCGGATAAAATATTATTAAAACAAACAAATGGACAAAAAAGATAGCTTTTCGAAAGAGCCGAAATCAATGTGCGAGCTCTGGTACATTGCCGGCTTTGACTTTTCGAATCCCAAACATCCGATAAAAATAACAAATAATATTAGAAAGAATACTTTGTCAGCAAAAAGATAAAGTTGATATTCGTTTGTGTTGCTTTGAGATAATAAGTACGAAAGGTCGATCAATTCTGTGGCCGTAATTTAATGTAACAGTTAATATGACAGCGAGCATGAGCGTGCCAGCGGGTCGCCGCTGTATTATATTTATGCACTCACACCTGGAGGTCTGGCCAAGGGTATTTTATTTTGAGTTGTTGTCTTGATACGATAGACAACACACTATTTATGTTGAGCCCAATAAATATGGACTATTAATTACTTATTGTGCTACACTTCTGTTAATTCATAGTGATTAATGTCTGTCGGGTAAGACTTTCGTGTTAACAGGTTCTGTTGTTAATACTTCGCTTGTGTAGAGCGTAATCCGTTTTAATGTTTTATTTTATGTTATATCGGAGCAGATTTAATTCGATCCTTTTATTCCAATATGCCAATGTTTTGTCTTACGTAATTTGGAAGTAATTATCGTAGAGAGACTGAAGTGTAAATTTAGCATCATTAGTTCTGAAAATAGCATTTACTTAATAGACGACAGTTAGATACGACAGTTTAAAGATCATTTAAGATTTTAAGTATGTTAATTGTGTCTCTTCAAATTATTTGTACATCAGTTTCTTTGCAAGAACTAAATAAGATAAAGATAAGAAGTATTGACGAGTGAAAAACTGCATTAACGAACAATGAAATCGTAAATTACAATCTAGCGTTGACAAATCAATACAGAAGTGAAAATAAAAAAACCTTGGCAAAAACATTACAATGGACAGGAGGGAAAGTGCGCTCACCGATTTAACTGCATTATAAATAAAGCAAACGCTATATCATCAAATTATTGGCTTAAACTAATTTAATAAAAGTCTATTACAGAGTAAATATCGATTACAATTGCTTTTAAATTTGTGGCAATATAATGACCACGGTAAATAAAAATACGACATCATTTGAACTTCGGTAAAGTAGAACAGTTTCTAACCGATTCAGTATCTACAAAATGTAAATAAGGTTGTAACGTTGAGAAGTATTTTAAATAATTGCAGATTCTAAAATAAATAATACGCGTAAAACAATCTAACAGATCAAACCTAGGTAAGCAGCTAATTAGTAACACCTCTATTTTTTATAGAAATCTGCAGTGAGCATCTAGAAGAAAACGGTAAACTACCAACCTGTTGCTCGACCTAAGCGAAATGCTTGAATAATTGGTTGTCTACGGATGGGTAGTGCTAAATTTGCAGCTTCGATATCAGGGATCAGGTGTTAATATCCGTGGGGAAGTCGTGAGGAAAAAAATCGTTTTCCCCGCTAGTCATACTTTCGTGTAAAAAGAAAGTTTATGAATGTCACTTCTTGATTTTTAGGTTTTGACCGTAAAAATTTCTTTGGTTATTAAGTCATCCACGAAATAACGAAACACTCATGAATTTATTTTATAATAAAAGCCTTGTGTTATATTTTATTGATTGCCTAAGGCAAAGTTCGGAGAATACTAAATCTTGATATTTGTTGCGTTGAATGTGCGTTTGTTGCGAGAACTTCGCAAACGTGTCCGTATTATGAGTAAACACGTGTAATTTGAGATGAAATGTGAACCGATTGATGTCTTTGTTCAACTTTGGAAACGTTTTATGGTCTGCCGAAGGGCTGCTGACTAAACTTACGATATACATTGTTCTGGTTAAGGTGGTCTTACAGAGGGTTAAGTACATGTATATTCATACATCACACGCATGCCAATATTGTATTTGAAATATTCCAGGAACGAAATTTATAATTTTCAAATATTTTATTGGTAACCACTAGCACGTTATTTCGGCCGGTTTCTTCAATTTTTCAAGTTTAATGCCACAATCTTCATATTACTCGTAGATTAGTAATTAATAGTGTATTCCTGTATTTCTGTGGCTCTAATATGTTTTATTTAATTATAAATGCTTGCCCTATGATTTTTTCTGTGTAATATGTAGTGAAGCTACTATACGGTAAAATATCTATTATGACATTAATGACACAATAGATATTTTTCTGTAGTAAATTGGTTAGACTCCCTTATTTTATTTATTTATTTTATTTTATTTATTTATCTTTGTTGCATACATATAATATCATAAAACATAAAAAGAGTTACAAAAAAAATACTGTATACTGTAAATAAAAGATTTCAAGAATAGAAAAAAGCAATTAACTGTATAATATTTTTAGTGTGGTGAAATAGTTGTTATACCCCTACCACATAATCGGAAGACCTTTCTATGGGGCTAGTTAAACATGGTTTACCACGGTTGACCACGATCAGCATTGTACTATCAACTAGAGATAAAAGGGATATCCAGTAATTATTTATCTAGTATTATCCAGCCAGATCTCAAATAAAAAAACATATTATACATACTGTTTTAATAAACATAACTGCACGGTTGGCCTAGTGGTTTAAGCGGTCGCCACGCCGCTTGCCAATTCGCCAAGTGTTGTGGGTTCAAATCCTGCACGGGACAATACTTTGTGTGATCCACAAAATGTTGTTCTGAGTTTGGGTGTTAATTGTGTCCGTTTCATGTATGTCTGTAAAGTCCCCCGCGATACAGGATGTTTATTTCTAATGCGGGAGTTGTCTTTTTAAAAACAAAACAAAAACAAAACAAACATACATTTATTTCAAAATCAATAGTAGGTACGTAAAATATACTGCACCATAGCAAATTATTGCTAACATCAAATTGTTCAAATCAATAGTAACAATTTACATGTTTATAGTTCACTAGCTTTTACACGAGCCTTCGCTCACGCAGACTTTTATCCCCTGATTTACTCCTTCAGGGGTGGAATTTCAAAAATTCCTTTCTTAGTACTCACTTACGTTAAATAAAGAACCTACATGCAAAATTTCAGGATTCTAGCTTCAGCGGTTTGGGCTGACGTCGTCGTTTATGAACCGATTTTGATCATTCTCTTTTTTTGGAAAGGAGATATCCCAACGGTGGTATCATGATAAGGACACTAAGATCTGATGATGGCATCCAAGAGAAATCGAGTCGAATATTGAAATCGGGTTTTGTTTTTGTTAAAATTTTACTTGTATACGAGTATATAATCTGTGCCGGCGTTAGTTATTAGTTTTTATGTAGTTCGACTTATCATCGATAGATGACGCTTTATTATGCATGCCGTGATAGAAATAGATCATACTTATATATGATTAATTAGTAAGATAATATGTAGGTGACTTTCTAGGGTTCCGTGGCAAAGGCAAAAAACGGAACCCTTATAGATTCGTCATGTCTGTCTGTCTGTCCGTCCGTATGTCACAGCCACTTTTTTCCGAAAATATAAGACCTATAATGTTGAAACATGGTAAGTAGATGTATTCTGTGAACCGCATTAAGATTTTCACACAAAAATAGAAAAAAAAACAATTAATTTTGGGGGTCCCCATACTTAGAACTGTAACTGAAAAATTTTTTTTTCATCAAACCCATACGTGTCGAAAATTATATTGAGGTTTATTATTTTTTACTAAACTGAATAGTTTACGCGAGAGACACTTCCAAAGTGGTAAAATGTGTCCTCCCCCTGTAACTTCTAAAATAAGAGCTTGATAAATCTAAAAAAAATATATGATTTACATTACGATGCAAACTTCCACCGAAAATTGGTTTGAACGAAATCTAGTAAGTAGTTTTTTTTAATACGTCATAAATCGTAAACTGCAATTTTCCTTTCATTCACTCAACACAAATATAAAAAAATAGGTATTTATATTACTTGCTGCTGCGGAACCCTTCATGGGCGAGTCCGAAAGTTACACTTTGATCTATATTTAGAAACTATAATTAACTTTATCATTATCATTACCATACAATTTCTGCGACTGATATTATTTCCTTCACGGAATTATATAAACGTGTTTTGAGTAGGTATTTGGGTAGCTAGAAAAAAGCGGCCAAGTGCGAGTCGGACTCGCCCATGAAGGGTAGTGAATAAATTTAAAAAAAAAGAAGTAATGAAGACAAACTGACAGACCGTAGTAACAAAACTTTTATAGTGTTGATACCAACAATCTGCTTGCCAATTGTAATTTGTAACACGCTTTTATTAGCTTGTAAATGTACGTATAAAATTGGAACGTTTCATAAGATATTTATGGTATACAATATAAGTATTGACTTTACTTTTTCAATAATTTACAAAAATTGATATTTAGCACCCCTACATATTTTTTACTATAAAGTAATTTTTGAACTTATACAAAATGTATTTTCAACCGACTTCAAAAAAGGAGGAGGTTCTCAATTCGACTGTATTTTTTTTTATGTTTGTTACCTCATAACTTTGGACTGGGTGAACCGATTTTGATGATTCTTTTTTTATTTAAAAGCTGGTGCTTCCCGAATGGTCCCATTTAAATTTGGTCCAATTCTGACATTTCATCAATGAGAAAACCATATAAGTCTTCAATTTGCATTATGTATGTACGCGACAAATTAACGAATAACTCAATATTCCCGTATGGTCCCATTTAAATTTGGTCCAGATTGAAGTCGGTTTTTTTTTGATGAAATTTGTTAGTTCAGGTGTAACTAATGATATTTATTTCGTTTTACACATAAGCCTCTCTTTCAAAAGGAATTTTTGCCATATTATATCACGCTGGCGAAACGGTATAGGTGTTGGGTTTATTTAAAAAAAAAGTATATATATTTTTATCAGTTGTCTAGTACCCATAACTCAAGCTCTGCTTAGCTTGGGACTAGATGGCGCTGTGTGTTAGATGTCCGAAATATTTATTTATTTATTATTATTTATTTCAAGTTTTCTTTCTCTTTGCAGTGATGTTGTCCTGGGTAGCTTCTTCCCTAAGTCGCGTCTTACGACACCCATGGGAAAAATAAGGGTTGTGATACCATATTCTTAATCCATCACCTTAGGGATAACATTTATATAAAGGTCTACAATACTAGTTAATCGCAATTCTACGATACCATCCTATATTATTCTATACGGAGGAATATGGCCAACAGATGACCTAAATAGCATCTTTATTTAATACTTTTAAGGAATATAAATAACATCTTGAATATTGGCTATGTTATAGTAATCATACTTATCTAACAATGTTGACGAAATAGTAATAACTATGTCATTAAAATCTACGGGGGCGAAAGGGGACGTAAGGAAAGGTTAACATATACCTAATGTCAATATAAAAAATAAACATCAAACATAAGGTTTTTTTCAATATTTATAATTATCTTTGAATGTTTTGACTGATTCGAAATAATTTGTTTACCTACACTATTTAAAGTTCGTACAAACAAATCTGGGTCTTTATCTATGTAAAGTTATTTATGTGTGTACCTGGTTACTTTCCACTGTTCGATGTTGATACTTGCCTCGATGATAAATAAGTTTTTTACTTCATGCTTAGTAACACGCGTCTACAGAGATAAAATCCAGTAAACATTTCGCATATCTAACAATTATAATATAAACTATCATCGAATTATATAATGATTTCTTTAGTAGTTTTTTCACATTGCGAATGATTTTTTTAGTTATTTTGTAGCCGTCCTGTGGCTGTAAACTGAAGTCATGGAAACAGATAGGAGAGTAAGGCACACCATAAGGCTTGTTATGAGGATTCTCGGCGATTTCCTTTCTATGGTATGTCCGAATCCCTCGCTTGCAATAGACGTATATATGTCATGGAACAACATATGGTTTTAGTTTGGTTCGATTCAGACACACCACTTTCCGTAAGCCCTGGAGACGTAGGTAATGAACCGTGGGGGTGTCCGCATGAAAGTATTGAACGGGAATGAAAATTACAATTATATAGCCGTATGTCTGTCATATGATTAGAGGCCACTAGGACAGTTCGGTTAAGTTGTGTTTGTTTGTTGATATTTTCATTCATATTCTAATATTCTTTGTCTCGCGGCAACGGCTTTTCCCACTACTGAGCTACTGACACATCACCTAGCCCCCGCACCGCCTCACCCCAGAGGAACATATAAGAACGGACGCCTCGAGGACGCGCTCTCTCGCCACGCAGCTCTAGCTGCTACGAAGCTAAGTTTCTCCTCACTACCACCGAGGGACTCCACTGATGGAATTTCCTAGAACCCTGCCCTGACTTAACTTCTGTCTCCTTTTTCTCGCGAATTAAAATGTATTTATATTTGTAATATTTTCCCTCGAAAACATTAAATACTTTGTAAATTCTTGTGACCAAGTGTTCTAATTTCATATACTTTACCTGATCTTAAGACTCACCCTAGCCACTACGTGACGTGTTTATAATTTTACACAACGTCATCTAGTCCTAAACTAAGCAGAACTTGTACTATGGGTACTAGACAACTGATATAAATACATATATACTTTTTTTGTTAATACATAGTATCCATATAAAACATCCAAACTCCGAAACAAATATTTGTAGATCATACAAACATTTATTCCGACCTGCGAATCGTATCCGATACCTCAAGCATAACAGTCGACCACTGCGCCACCAGGAGTGTCAGTGTAATGACTAATACTAAAATTTTACTATCACTATAATCATTAAAAGAAGATGCTATATCCTTCTGGTGCATTTTCTAAGTCTATTCTGCCGACAGTCATTAGCATTTATACCTTTAACATTTTCCGAATGTAATTTTTTCAGAAAAGTAATCCTAAAAAACATACAAAGCATTTAAACAGTCATTAGACAAAATTCTACGAATGTCCAGACGTTATATATACAAGTTTGAAAAGGACAGGAAAAAAACTCAAGAAAAAGAATATTAGGAGCGTTTACCCTGTGATCCTGAATCAACAAATACAAATAACATTTTATACTGTTTACGTTCTTTGATGGAGTTTTCGTAATTAGACGATATTACATTTTGAAGACCGCCCATCCAATACAGTAAAACATTTCTAAATTGTGTTTCTGAACACACGTACATGTGACGTACAAATAAATCGAGTTTCAGGTGTAATATAAGTTCATCAATACGGTTAATAGTATAATACTATTTGCTAAATATTAGTATAATAAGTTTTTTTGGGATTTGAAAAAGAGGCAAACCATTTAAAAAGTGGCACTTATAGATTAACACAAGTACCTAGATACAGTCTTGTCTATTTTAGCATATTATTAACAACTAATAATATTGCTAAAATTTCAAAACATCATTTCAAAGGTGATGCCTATACTAGCAGTGGACTATTGAAACTATTGAACTAAACTATTGAACTACTGTTGATGATTCAAGTATTACAAAGAGATAAAGTTTCTGAGGTTGTAGGGGGTAATTTCTGGATCTACTGAACTGATTTTGAAAATTCTTTTACCACTCAAAGTCATACTGTTTAGGTATGAGTATTATAGGTTATCTAATAACCCGAAAAATGATAATCGCGATACAACCCTGGCTAAAAGCTAGTATTCAATAAGATAATTATTAAATAAAAGCGACGAATTAAATTTTACTTTGAATACACGCTTGCTTGGATGTAAGACTTGTTACCGATGACTAGGCAGGAATAAGAATACGTACCTATTAACGGTATAGAAATTCATATCTACAAACGAAATCACATTTGCATATGATAATGTAGCTAAAAACAGAAAAGCTTTTACGATCGGGAAAGAAGCTTAATATATGTAGATATTATTAGATTTGTGGAACGTCATAAACGGACATCTAAATATAAATACATTAAAGAAATATTGTAAATAATGTGTACACATGATTGCTAAACTTGTACTACATAATAATCTTAGATCAACTTCTCTGCTGTAATTATTAAACACTCAACAACATTTTAACTTTCAACGCTGATTAGTCTGATGATAAAATACACATAAAAAGTTTAAACGCAATGCCTATTACACACTAGTTATTAAATATCAACATTTTTTCTCACGAAACTTACATAACAGGCCATTGTATTCCCACAGGACTTAATTAGGTGCCAAAACGAGACCCGGACACGCGTTAACACTATCAATTATCGGGCAATTAACTCAATTTATACCTAAACCGTCAATAGGATCAACATAATATACCGACGATGCCTCGGTGGGCAATAAAGAAATCAATCAGTGGATTAGGTATTTCAAATCAATAAAATCAGTAAAGGCAATAATATTGGTTGGACACTCATAACGATGTAGAAAACAGCTGGATGTGTTAACAAATTGTAACTCTGATTTTTAACCGATTCTAATAGGAAGAGGTTTTCAATTGGATAAATTATTTTATGTTTACCACGTAACCATGGTAGACGATAAGCTATTGAAACGTTTGCCATTTTTAGAAATAGATAAAGTTAAATTCACCTGTTCTTTTTACCTTTGAACGTTTTGGAGACTCTCCTTAGTCTTGTATACGTTGTCATAGTTCGATAAACGGATTATAAACATTGCACACGTTTATTCTTAAGATATCATGGGCGCGTATTTAAGACGGACGCCTTAGGGTGTTATATTAATGTATGAATATTTATGGGACCTTATCACTAGAGAACAGGAGTTGCTATTTGCATAATAAGTGAACCATAATTATTATCCCTTCATAACCAGATTTTAAATTCTATATCGTAACATAGTTCATATCTGTGGTTAGTTTGTTAAAAAAATACCTTTTTTAACCTCACAACTTTAGACAGAATAAATAAATGGATTGCTAATTATGATTTCTTTATTTTTAATAATATCTTGGTTAACATTTTATGTCTTGAACATACGAATAACTCCTATTAGTTAGTAACAGTTTTCAATTTAGATGTGAAATAAATTTAACTGTTAACTGCCGCTGCTGTGACTGCAATGTGGTCATAACATGAGAAACACTTAAATTAACATACATTTAAAATAACACCATAATAGAATAATGAGATAACTGTAATGATGTTATATAGAAAGTCATTGGATAATTGTATAAAGGTTAACATAAAAGTTAAAGATATATTAAACAATAACTAATCAGTAAGTACGCTCTAAGCATTTAGTGAACCACGCTCATGCCACATTTAGTGTGTCTGTAGGATAAGGTCGGTTGTTTTTTAGTTCTCATGGGAGTATAATATGCGAGGCGGCTTGTATGATACAGAGTGGAGGAGGAAGGGTGGTGGGGGGCGGTGCGTTTGATGCCGACAGCACAGGTGTGATGCGCGCTCGATGCGGTCCCGCTGACCACGGCTGATTTCACCGATAGTTAAACTGTCGTTAACGATATTAGTTATTGAAATTTTCCAACTTTTTGTCAAGCATATTCCTATATACCAGACAGAGAAATGTATATTTCTGTAATTATTCTACATCTGTTTGGCATCAGTAAAAGCAGCGTACAGATGGTTTATGAAAAGTTGTTGGCCAAGAGCACTCGGGACTCGGGTAAACTAATTCGGGTAACTCGGGTATTGCTTAAAATATCCATAATTCATCAAATTCAAATACAAGCAGAAACTTAATGAGTACATTGAGTTTCTGTTTGTAACTAGAAAGTAAAGAGAAATCCGCGGCCTATATTTAGCATAAGATGCCTATAAAATCACAACTTTATCATTATTATTTAATAGCTGATTGACGCTTCTCGCGACCAGAAGGCCGGCTTTTTTTTGGCACAGAAAATCAGCATTGCCATTCAATGTGGTAATGCTGCCAGTCTTTTGGGAACGCTACCAGTAGGCGAAGATGTGGAGTTTTTTGACACTTGCGTGTAAATATTGTTTTTTTAAATTATGGTTATGTACATAGGTTTCTATATTATGTAATACGATGAATATATCGCAACTTTTAAAGCATTACCATAGTTTCTAAAAAAAACTGTACAATAATCGATAACTTACATTCACTTTTATGTTGATTGTTTTTCATTTTATACTACTAGTATTAGAAAAACAAGCAGATACACGGATTTTCAATTTATTAGGGACCCTATATATAGAGTACCAGTACCAGAAGACCAGTAAGAATTATCATACGTTGTTTCTTTGTAAATAATTGGTGAATAAAAAATAATAATAAACATAATTATGTTTATAAACGTGATGTTATCAAACCGAGAACGGTGTGATTCATTCAACGAGGTTCACGCGGGTCAGTTAATTATAATGCTGAGCATTATTTCGCTGTAGTTAAGCCGATATGTAAACGGATTGTTACTTCTATACCTATGTCTTTGTTATCATTGAGCACTTTCTGGAGTGTGTTATACTTATAGATAAGGGAGATAGAACTAAAGGTGACCGGAGACTTGAAGGTGACATAAAAGATGATAAAAGGGAGTTATCATAATAGATAATTGTTGGAGTATGCGATACTTTTTTCAATAATATTTAATACGAGCAATTAACGAGCTACGATTGTTATGGTCAAATAGCACGAAAGTCGGACTTGGATGCGTTCCATCGTTTCGAATGGTGCCCGTTAATTTAATGGGAAACTTTAATGTGTGGCCGACACGATTGAGTTCGGAACAATTTATATGTTGATAGAATGTTCAAGACAATACTTCAAAATATTCTTTGGGCTCAAGACATCTGAATAAATATTGCTAGAATTATTTACTTAATTACGAAACATGGGAATTACTTAATCTTTGTAAGAATATTACTATTGAAATCCATTATTTTGTTTAATTAAGAAATTTATTTTAAAGCATTAGAACACGAACATTACTTATGTACGTGTTTTGCCTGTGCGTGCCCACATATGTATAAGGGCTATAAGTTTCCTGTCGATTGCCTACTCATGGCTGTTCTTTGAGAAAATCCATGTGGCTTTTCATTAAGACAAGCCACGAGGTTACAATCCCTATTGACACGCTTTGATTTTGCTATAGGTAAGTAGGAACTACTGGTTGAATAATTTCTTACGTGCTTAGTAACAATGAACATTATAAACTTAACACAATTTATAACAACTTTTTATCGTTCCCACATTTTATTATTAAATAGCTTGTATGATTATGACATAATAAAAAACTATCGTATAATTAGTGTTTATTTTAAAATATTTTTTTCTTTTATTTAAAAAGAAAACATTGACAAACAACGGGATTCACGAGACTTTTACGTCCAAAGACTATCATTTTTGTCTCTAAGACTTATAACAAAGCTGTACCACAGAAGTAATCGGCTGTACTGAGTTAACAAAGCGGAAGTTACACACGAACACCTTTCTAAAAACATAGGTATACACTTGTCTCCTAGTGATATAAAAAATTTTTTTTTATATAAAAGTAAATTGGGAATATGCTAATAAAAAGTGACACGTTTTCAAATCTTGTTCAGCTCAGTGAACTGAAATCGATACTTGAGAAAACAATGTATGTATTGTGGCTTTAACAGGATTACCTTACTTAAAAGCGTCATGTTGATATTCCAATTTTCTCTTGACAACCTTCATAGACACTGTCTATTGAAAAAGAAAGTGTTACAACAATGACACTTTCGATAAGACCACACAAAGTTGACAAAATATTTTGCGGTTATATTTGTTTGTTGAAACTAATCTGTGACTTTTTTTTATCAAAAGATTAGTACAGCTTATTGTTGACAAGCGAATAAAGGATATAATAATAGAATTGTAAGAGATACTGTTTCTTAGAATACATCTTTATTAAAAAAGTTGTTTGATGTACTTGGGACTACGGATTATTCGTTTAAACTGTTGGTAATTGGTTGTGAACGTAAATATTGTAGATGAATATTGACTGACAGGTTTAACGTAATAAAACCTTTTGAGGGAAAGTTTATATTAAAAATATAAGTAAATATTTTAAGGTGTAAAATCTTTAGTGAAACGTATTATTGGTTTTGTATTTCTTACTCGTATTGTGTCTTTAGTTAAAATAAAATAAGCAACATCTCTATTACAGTATTATGTAGCTAAATGTATGTCTAGAAAATTGTTTGATCATGATAGCCCAAGGCAAAATTTGAAATGGCGTGTTAAATAAAACTTAATGTTTAAAATCCGCTAAGTGATACCACGGCCTCACAGAAAACCGGTGTGAAATAGTGCTTGCACTGTGTTTCACCGAGTGAGTGAGGATACCGGAGGCCCATACCCCAACCCCTCCCCCTATCTCCCTCATATCCCCCAAAGGCCGGTAACGCACTTGTGACGCCTCTGGTGTTGCGGGTGTCCATGGGCGGCGATAATCGCTTACCATCAGGCGATACGTCTGCTCGTTTGCCGGTCTATTCCATAAAAAAAAAAAAAAGTCTAATGGTAAATACTCTATTGAAGTTTAGTAAAAACCCGACAGACCTGATATGAGTTTTACATAGATTTAATCTGAGTCCTTTACATTAGACCCACTCGTTATAGAATATTCGGGACAAGATGGGACTTTACTGTGAACCCTGTTAAATTGATAACCCGTGGAGGTTTTGTCACGTTATTGATTGTGTACTAATTTAATAAACCTATGGTTTAAATACAACTTTTGCATATTTGGCTTAACAGTCAGCCTTGTTTTTCGCCGAGCAAGGACTCCGTAAGTTGCAAAATCCTTTGATCTTATTTAATAGTAGCCGTTCATAGTCCAAATCCATATTTTTATCTAAATATTATCATAGATATCAAAGATTTATGTATCGATCTTTTCTGCTTTGATGAGGCACGTTGCGAATCCTTTGTCGTTAGTTTACTTATCCGTCTTTATTTGTAGTCGTTCTTTATATAACTTTTTGTGTTCTACATTGAATGTACGTAGAACATTTTTAAATGGGAATACAAACCAGGAGGTAAACTCATATATGTCATTTTATTATGGATAGATAATAGTCGGCATGAATAGTGTATTAGTGTATTTATTAGGGTTCCGTACCTCAAAAGGAAAAAACGGAATCCTTATAGGATCACTTTGTTGTCCGTCTGTCTGTCTCTCAAGACCCTTTTTCTCAGGAACCCGTGAAGGTATTAAGCTGAATTTCATATGAAATACTCAGGTCTACTGCCCCTAGGAGTTGTGAAAAAATCAAATTTCTAAGCCAACGCAATCAAAAGATACAGCCGTTTATACTTACTTTTAAACCTTCGCGTTCCATGATAATTATTATACAGCCGTTTATGTTGCAAATTTGCGACATTCGCAAGGGAATCAAAACCTACAGGGTACTTCCCGTGAACTCGGGATCTTGAAATTTGGTACGAAGCAACGTCTTATAACATTGATAAAGGAAAAATTTCGAAAAGCATAAATTTTTCGTTCCAACATATAATAAAAATAGTTTTAAAAATTTTAAACTTACTAACCCTCGTGTACGCGTAGAGCTATTAAATTGAAATTCATATCAACTACTCAGGTCTATAATACCTTTAAGCTATAACAAAATCAAACTTCTATGTTAACGCAATCAAAAGAAACAGTAATTTAAGCCCCAAATTTTGAAACTCGCAACTACTCGCAAGGGAATGAAAACCTAAAGGATACTTCCAGCCGACCTAGAATCTTGTAATTTGGCATGAAGCAATAGCACAAATAAAGGAAAAATTTCGAAAATCAAAATTTTTTTGTTACATCACATGTTTTTTTTAATAATTATATATCTATGTATTACCCTTTGCCTCATAAACGCGCAGAGGTATCAAGTTGAAATTTATTACAAAACCGCAAAGGTACAAACCATTTGTACCGCATATTTTGAAACTCGCGACTGCTCGCAAGGGAATCAAAACCTAAAAGCTGCTTCCTGTTGACATAGAAAATTGAAATTTGGTAAGAAGCAATAGCTTAACAGCACAAGTAACAGAAAAAAACTGAAAACTTTAACTTATATACCTACAGGTTTGTACGGAACCCTCGGTGCGCGAGTCCGACTCGCACTTGACCGGTTTTTTTTTATTCAGGGCAAGAGTTTTATTTAGTTTATAATATAAACTAAATTTATAAATACAGAGCTTAAACTATATACATACATATAATTATATATATATAAAGTCCGACATGTAAAAATATCTGAAAAGATTTACTTACAAAATAAATATCATATATAGAACCCTTATTTCTCCTGGTCACGACATCACATATGAACGGCTGAACCAATTTCAACTATTCTTTTAGTTCAGAAGCCTATTTACCGAAGAAGGTCCATCAGACCATCAGGCATCCCGCTATGACCAATAAGTGCCGAGCAACTATGAAAATGTTGCAAAAACCGGGCAAATTCATTGATTTTATAAGACTCAGACAAAATTGCGTGGGTTAGCTAGCCGAAAATAAAAATTAATTAATGATTTTATTATGATGAGATCGGGACAACATTAAGACAGCTTAACTAATTAACACACAATCTTCAATAGCGGATAATCATTTAGGTACGTACTTTTTATTTAAGATGATTCATTAATTATAATGATCCGTTAAAATACCAACCGGTAAGCTAAAGCTAATAACATAATAAATTAGTTAAACCCCTAATGTTACACAAAGGATTTCTTCACTTAGTGTTTCATATACACTTATTTATATTATAGCGTAGTGCAGTACACAAAGATATAAATAGTCGCCACCCGTGTGGTTAGCCGCTTAGAGTTGGACTTCCCTAGGTGCTGCCTGGGATCTTAGCAGGCTCAAACAAATCACCAATGCGGTGTGAAGACCAAAACAAAATAGTCGCCGCACGTGTGGTTGGCCACTTAGAGCTGAACTTCCCCAGGTGCAGTCCGAAACAGTCCCCTACAATGTACAGAAAACAGCATTACACTAAAATGGACAACTCGGGGCGCACTCATACTTAGGGGCAGGGAATTAAAACTTTTAACAGGGGTTAAACCGCCCCCAATCATAACCTGCGAGACGGTATAAAGACTACTGTATAGCTATCGTATCGGTTATTTATTATCTTTATACAAATCGTAAATGATGGTGGTATCAACTTTCTAAGTTTGTCTGCTCCACTTAGTCCTATACCTCGCGTCGTTGTCGTCGGAAACCTGACACTCTCTTATATCCCCCAGGACTACGTCAATCTTCTCTTCGGTCTGCACCAAGTTGCCTACGTAGTCAGGCGGCCTCCTCTATATGTGACCGTACCATGGCAGCCTACTCTCCCGCATTAACACCTGGTGAAAAAATACGGCCCGTAACTTTAATGGTACCTATAATATGATACACAAATAAGTAATTCAGTCACCTGATAGTAAGTAACTCCCGCCACCCATGGATCTCTGGAACTCAATATACAATATGCGTTAGTTGTAAGTATCCCCAGAATTATGAGAGTAGGGAATTTGGGCCTCGAGTAATCTCACTCAGTGAAGCTAGACTAAGATTCCTAATAGGGTAGGAGAAAGACAATCATAGGCGAAAAAAACATTTGTGACTAAGTTGTGATTATTTTTAGGAACCAAACTTATTGAATAAAAAGCTCGTTCATTATTTATTAGAATAATTGACAATGGGTAAATACACACTAGCGTTACGGATAAACAGATGTAGTTACTATTAAAATTGATTTATTTTTTAGAGATAGTTAATATTATTGTGGTAGTACCTAACTAGTATATGTCCACTGCAAAGCTTTTTGGTGCCACTATGAAACTCAGATGAACTCCGCTTGCCTGTTTTTGTTCTGCTGTAATTTAATCAAGTTAGTTTCCTCAAAGTCTGGAG